>MU004236.1:998069-1598069 GCA_010405405.1 Microthyrium microscopicum | reverse complement strand
GAATGACTCCATATAAGACTAGCGCAGAATTCCCCTGTGCCAAAGCGTTCGCACTTCCAGTAGATACTGAAGACTGAGCAGAAACAGAAGAGCTAGCCGCTGTAGTAGACATAGTCGGCGTCGTGGAAGCCACAGATGTCGTTGACGTTATTGAAGAGCCTAAACTTGTCGAGCTCGACAAACCCACGAGACTTATTGACTTTGAGCCGGGATTTGCTGTAGTCGATAAACCCACAATGCTTATTGAATTCGAGCCATATGTTGTGAGAATGGAGATGGCATTCGAAGTCTCCGCCGTTGGACCGATAATTGAGAGCGAGATAGCTGATGCTGTTGATGTTGGTGTTGTATTCACCACCACCGTGCAGATTGCGGAGGCACATTGGTCACACGTATTTGGAGAGATCATGCATCCTTCATTACTGCCACAAGCCGAGCAGGAGGTTGGAGTATCCGGACATTGTACACATCGTCGAAAAAGCTGGGCTGGAGATGTAGTTAGTATAAAGTCTATACTCGTCTGTTGATGGGCGTACTCAAGTCAAATGCGGTCATGGTTATAGGAGCTTGAAATTGATGTTTGTTGGTTGGTTGCAAGATTAATGGTCCTTTAACATTTCGGAAGAATTGGACGGGACCCCGTAGCCTTTTGTATCCCGCTTATTAGTTGGACAAGCCTGTTTCAAGTTATGATAGGCACGGTAGTGTAATGTGACGAGTCCTGAGTTGGTGGCGCTATTGGGCCTGACGATCTCTACCCGTCGGCCTCCTAAGCTGTGCGCCCTGGACTTGTAACCAGATGGCCAAATGTATGGCGTGGTTCATTAGCTATGCTGGCTTCCATGTGCTACTTTCTATTATCGAGTGCTTTAATTGCCATAGAGCGCGTTCAGATTTGGTCGGTTTATGGGATGTAATGGGACATATAGCATTTTTTATTTAGTAGCGCTGGTGACACCCATCACCAGTAATGGGAGCTGGTCATTTATTCTGCGATAAGTTTCAGCTGCCACGGCAACTCGTAGTATTGTTAATAATGGGAGATGATACCTCTTTTTGTGCCTTGATCAATGCCTAGGAAGGCGAGATGTATCCGCATCCACTGCAAAAATTTACTGAAAAACCAAAGAATGCATATTTCTACAAGTCAGGCGAAAGCATACGATGGCAACCAAATAATGTGATGGGCCCCACTGCATATCTTCATATCTTACTCCCTGGTGAAAAAACGCCCGATTTCTGGACACTAACCAGGCCAAACTCGCTGTCCTGAGACCCACCAAATGATGCCCAAATTCGAAGACACACCGACCTGACCCAACGGGGTCATTCCTTTCAACTTAACTTTCTCCTCACGAGTGTCGCTCGCCTCTTGCAGTCTAGCATGCACATACCCATCTCGAAGGAATGTGTCACCCTTCCCGAAGACTGGCACAAATACTTTCATGGGAAGGATCAAGCCTGCATCAAGGTTGAGATGTTGGAATGATAATTTCTCAACGGTTTTAGGTAATCTCAGGGCGTCGTCGACGATCCGCTTTTGGTAGAAGGTCAGTTTGGCCGCTGTTTGCTCGACCGTGGAGCGATGCAACTGAGTGACGATAGAGATGGCTACTGTTCTGAAGCAACAGTACTCGCGCACAGCCTGGCCAAAGTATCTCAGACCTTGTTGGAGCTGATTAAATTGCGTGGTCTCTCTGCGCTCGTTATTTTCGTAGTCGAAGCTGTAGAACTTGATCATGATTTTGACGTGGCGCGCTTTTTTCATGGCGTAGGGTAAAGGATCGGGATGCGTCCCGTTGAGAAATGTATCTGGATTACGTTAATATTGCCCCGTTTCGAGTGCTAGCCATTTGCATGTTCTTCCCACTGACTACGATGTCTGCCATGTACTGTGCAATTCATCGACTGTGATGTCTGCCATGTGCTACGCAATTTATTAATTGCTTGAGTGGTGTCATGGTGGACATCGCAGCCGATGGCAGCATCCACCAGCTATCTCCCTCATCTCATTAAACGAGCTTGCAGAACTTACCATCGAAACTATAGAGTTTTCCACAAAACTCAAACCCCATATGGTCGATGGCTATCTCAAATGGAATCCTATATTGATCGTAGAGCAGCGATAGGGCTTCCTCGTGCATGGATCGGTTCAGTCGTAGCACCACGGTATCGGTCCGCTCGAGTCTACCGTACGGTTTCCATGCCATAATGTGATCCGTTGGTAGCAGATAGGAGAAGATGTGTCGTTGAAGCTCGACAGAAAGGTCGCTGAACTGTTTGCGGCCATGGTGTGGAGTCGACATATTGAGCGGGGTTGGAAATGGAGTATGATGGCGATGACAGCGAAAGGTGTTCCAAATAATAGAAAGTCGAGGCGATCAGTGTCAAAAGGATGTTTGGTTGGGTTGTGTGGATGGTTTTATACTGGCAGATCTGTCACCTGAAGGAGAGGAAGCCTGGTCTGAATCACAACTCGAACCGTGGTTGACAACACAAGGCTCTTCACTGCCTTGAGTGTTGGGCTTCACCCATGGTTGGATGTTTCCTTGGCATCCTCCATCAATGTAGATGGTTGCCACCTGCTACGCTTTTTCATAGTGCGTGTTGGTTTCCATCGAATGCGTATAGAGATCGATGATTTATCGCCTACCATGGAAAGTAGAGCCTACGCTCTTTATAAGCGACGATGGGAGCCATCGTAGTTGGGAGAATGCCAAGTTTTTCGTGTCCCTCTCTTGGTCAATGGTATCGATCACCAGCATCCTGATATAGTTCGTTTGCGCAGGTAGAATATGTAGACGCTCTGACGCGTCGTAGAATCGGTCGTGTACAGTAGAATTTTATTAGAATTTACAAGTTGCAAGCACCGAAGTTGAAGATGACGCTAGCAGCATTAGCGCCGATCAAAGAAGCTTGGATCAACCGAAAGCTCGAGCTCCATCTTCACTGTTTGTATCAGGCCGACAACTTCGTTTACATCATCTACACATCCTTCCACAACACAACCAACTACTCACCATGAACTAAGCATACTCTATTCTAATCACCCATAAATCAATAAAATATGCGTCTCTCCCTTGCCTCCCTCGCCCTCCTCGCGCCCGCAGCCCTCTCCATCCCCCTCTCCGACGACCTCGACGACACACCTTTGCCACTCGTCATCTGGCACGGCCTAGGCGACAGCTTCGCCGGCGATGGCATCAAAGAAGTCGGCGAACTAGCCGAAGCCATCCACGACGGCACCTTCGTCTACACCATCGGCATTGGCGCCGACGCCAACGCCGACCGCTCAGCATCCTTCTGGGGCAACGTCACTGAACAAATCGCTGAAGTATGCGCCGCGCTCGCCGCACATCCGATCCTATCGACTGCACCAGCCATAGACGCCCTCGGGTTTTCACAAGGAGGAGTGTTTTTAAGAGGCTATGTGGAAAGGTGCAATGTGCCTCCTGTCAGAAGTTTGGTGACGTTTGGAAGCCCACATAATGGGATTGTGGATTTTGCAGCGTGCGGGCCGAACGATTGGGTTTGCAAGGGAGCTATGGCGCTGCTTAAGACGAATACGTGGAGCAATTATGTACAAGCCAGACTTGTGCCAGCACAGTACTATCGGAACACGGATCCAGAGACGGGAGGGCCTAGCGAGGAGTATTTGGAGCACTCGAACTTTTTGGCGGATATCAATAACGAGCGAGTGTTGAAGAATACGTCGTATGCAGGGAACTTGAGAAAGCTCAAGAACTTTGTAATGTACATGTTCGAGGACGACACGACAGTTTCGCCCAAGGAGAGCTCGTGGTTTGCCGACGTCAATTTGACTGATGCATCCGTCACGCCGCTGAGGGAGAGGAATATCTATAAGCAGGACTGGCTTGGGCTGAAAACACTTGACAAGAATGGTGGCATCGTATTCAAGACGACTCCGGGGAAACACATGGAGCTTTCGGATAAAGTGCTGAACTCGACATTCAAGTCTTTTTTTGGACCTTTCAAGTCCAAGGCGGAACGAAAGCTGATTGTGCAGAATCAGATCAATTTTGAGCTGTAATACATACGCAAAAAAAAATTCATTAGCTTGGGACATGGGGGGCAGGTCGCATAAGTAGCACCACATGTGAAGATTTGGATGATGATAGGGAAGGTCGATGCGGGTTGTGCAGCATCATAACGGTGAAGACTGCAGCAGTTTGCAGAGACTACGGCATTACATTGCCGGCATTGTTATAACAGATGTCATTGAATGGCCGGATGTATGGATTATGGAGTCGTGGTCTTGCAGTCAGCTGGAGTCCTTTGGCGCGTGTTTGACAAGTCAATGTATACTATTACCTTGGATTTAATTGGACTCGGAATATGTCATCAACCGGAATTTGGCACAAGGCCAGTGAGCTAAGAGAGTTAAAATTCTTGGAATTGACAGTGCACGGTGGCAGGCTGGGAATTTGGCACACGCGTTGAAGCAGTGGTATTGGAGGGAGTAGTCTACGCGTTTGCAAGTGAGGGGCTGGCTCCGGAGCCGTGGAAAGACTCTACATGATTGTATGCAAAGGATCAGCCGGTAAAGGCAGAGAAGAAACTTGATCTGTAACTAATAGAAACCGTTTCTTTTCAACTGCCTGATTGTTGAAACGGTATTGCTGGCTGGATGCTGGGCAGATGAGTCGCGCCATGTCGGGTGGCAGAGTGCAGCAAGTGGTGTCCAAGCGACGACCTCGGACATGGACGGGGCCTAGCATATCCTGGACGAGCGGTAGAAAAATGAGAAAGATCTGGAAATGAAAAACTAATATGGGCAGGTAAACGCTGTGCCAAAAATATGACATAAAATAAGACCAATGGGGCAGCAATTAAGATGGTAAGATATGCATTCTTGGTGTAGATTCGTACAACTTTTTTTGATAGACGAGACGCGAGCTCTTGATTGACAGACATGACAGGGGTTGTATTGGTGGGGAAGCTGTACTTGCAGTGCTTTGCAGTGTTCTTGCCTTGGTCTTTGCTTAGAGAGAGTCTCTATCGCGGTCTGCAAAGTGCTTACCCATCGGTTAAGAACACGCTCACCCCAGGTGATCGGGGACAGCTCAACGCTAAGGACAGCTTAACGCTAAATTACTACTAGTAATATAATTATCTTATTGCCATTCTATTAGATTATATTGTTAGTACCTGAAATTGATATAAGATATAAATTAAGATAAGCTTTAAATCCTATATTAATTTTAGTATTATAACTCTTTAAATAACTATTGAATAATATCTTAAAGTTAGTAACTTTAGGACTTAATTAGCTAGAAATGTATAAAATTCTACCTATTTCTTATAGCTACTTAACAACCATATATAGTATACTTCTTAAATTTTAACTGAAGCATATTTAGACCTAAAAGACTCCGTATCTTAGTTTTTAAATAATATTATTAACCTTTGAATTAGTAGTTGTGATAAGTTAAATTCTCTAAGTTTAGGCCTTATTAGTAGCCTCTTATTAGCTTTACTACTTCGTAATAATTTTACTACTTTAACTATTTACTACTACTATAATAAAAAATTCTATCTTTATTATTATGCCTCTAAAATTGATTCTAAAGAAGCAGAAATATAAGTAGTACGCTACTAAAGAACGTTTACTTAAAGATATTATTAAATTCTAGCATAAATACTTTGAGATAATATGGACTCGACTCGTAGAGAAATTTGCTCCTTTATAGCTTGATTAAATACGGCGCTACTACCTTAAATTATTAAAATTGCGCTTATAGCGTGCTAAAATTAACTAAAAGCTCTCTAAAGAAGAGGAAAGCGCGCTTATCTAATATCTTAATTTAATAGCTAAAATTTATATTTCTATTTGCCTTAAGTTGATCTAGAAGGCTACTAGTAAGTTATTATAATAAGATATTAAAGATTTGGATATAATTCCTTTTAAAGAATAACCTTAGGTTAGATTTAAATGGACACGCCGTTAGCTAAAGCGTAGTAAATTTGCTTCGTGATTTTAACCTGTCATTAAAGCTATAAGGAAGCAAGCTATAAATAGGAACGATGTTAAGCGCTTTTATGAGGATTATAAAGAAACTACTACTGAATATAATATCTTGATTGAAGACTAATAGAATATAGATGAAATAGGTGTGTGGATTGGTGTTGGAAGGGGTGAAGTAGTAGTTATACCTAATAATTGCGAGTTCTTTAGCTACTATTTTAACTATATTGAATTTCTTGGAGAGAAGGAATAGATAATATCTATAAAGGCGTGTTTAGCTATAGGAAGAATTATAGATCCCTTACTAATTATAAAGGGCAAAGTTATATAGCAAAAATGGTTTGATGGCCTTAAATTAGACGATATTGCGATTAGTAAGTTATTAGACCTAAAAACGAGTATATTTACTAACTAATTACTCTATAGCGGTCTTAGCTTCTGGTTACGCTAACGATTACCTTGGATTTATCTAGATACAGCATTTTTAACGTCTTTTAAAGCAATATTAGCTAAAGGATTACCTTTGAAATAAAGCTTGCTAACGGCTCTTGATAATTAATGGATACGAGAGTTATCTTACTTTATAATTTATACTATACTGCGAGCTAAATAAGATTAAATTACTACTTCTACTACTATATTTAATATACTTTCTTTAGCTATTAGATATTAGTATCTTTCAACCTTAGAAATACTAGTATTTAGAGGAAATTGACGTTTACATACGTTGAGGAATTGTCGACTTTAATAGATAATATCTTCTTAAAGCTATTAAGCATATTTAATCTAAAGCTTTTACTAAAAATAATATTTAATTAGCCTAGAGACGTACTAGCATAGTGCCATTTAATCCTATGTTAGTTCTTTATTGATTACTTGTTGTAGATCTTTTAAAAGGGCTTTAACCGTACCTAGATTGGAATTTTGCTACTAAACGATTTAGGAAGCGTTAGGCAACACTAGAAGAAGAAGCATTACCTAAGATTTAAAGCTCTCTATAGCATTTAAAGCGGTTTAAATAATAGGTACATGAAATCGAGTGCTAGTAGCGATCTTTAGTATCTCTAGCACTCCCTAAGGTCCGTAAGTAAAGACAAGATAACCTAAAGACGTTCTTAAAGTATATTTTAGTAAAGAATAACCTATAGATAATGCTGATCAATTATTACTTTGATTCTTATCTTATAAGACTCTACGATAAGACAATAAGAAGTAAATCTCGTAAATAGGTTTAAAAGGGAGAATTTATCTATTCTAGCGATGTTAAAGGGCGCGATATTATTAGTTTAGTAGATATACTTTTATATTGGCGCATTATTAGGCCGTACTTTAGCAATAAGTAGCTTCTTTACTAATTATGCTTCTTTAACTATACCTATCCTTAGTTCTTTCGACATTCTTTAGTATAGATTCTATTTAAATAGGCTAATAAGGACTTTAATAACATGCTAATATAATATACTAAACAACAGAAGGCCGTACTTAAAATCGTATCTTAATAGCTTATAAAGGACGACGAGCTTAAAGTTATTAAAGTATCTTAACTACTTATTAAAGCGAAGGCATCTTAGCCTAAAAAGAGGTATATTAGGATAAAGAAGAAGGTAATTCCTAAGCCCTTAGCATGGGCTAAAAAGGATTATTATTTTATAAAGCACTAGCGTAAAGAATAGCTTTATCTTGATTGTTCTTTTAGTAGGCTATAGCGAGATTACTTTAAATAGTATTCAAATACTATAGATTCTTTGCGTTCTAAGTATAACTATAAGTAAGATACGCTTTTAAAGTTATTTAAATCTATACTTCTTAATCTATAGCTTTCTACTACTTTTATAGATCCTCTGTTAATAAATAGTTATGATCTTGTAGAAGCTAATTACTACAATAGAATTAGTTAAATAGATTTTAGTTTAGAAGATAAAGATGAAGAGGAAGATACTATAACGGAGGAGTAGATCGCTAGAGTAGTTACCTAGACTACTAAGATCTATAAAGCTAAAGCTTGTACGATTTAAACGTAAGAATTATAGTAAAATTTGGTATCTATTTAATAGAGATATTCTTGTTTTAGTGTTAAAATTTAGAGATTTGTTTATTTTATGGTATTTAACTCGTAATCGTTACTAATAAAGATTACCCCTTAAAACATAATATTAATTGCTAAAAATTAAACTATGGGTAGATTAACACTATAAAGACACTTAGTAGAAGTTGTATTAAATAATATTATATAGTTGTTGAATTATTAATTAATTGGTAAGCCCGTGGTAATAGATCTAGCGTTGAGCTGTCCTTAGCGTTGAGCTGTCCCCAATCACCTGGGGTGAGCGTGTTCTTAACCGATGGGTAGTCTGCAAATGCTTGTCGTGCTTGCCCCGGTCCACGAAAAAGCCTGTGCTTGACCTCAGATCGCGTCCCAGTTGCACGCTTGCACGCTTGCACGCCAACATTACTGTGTGCTTGCCGGCCACATTCACCACTCCTTCACCAATCTCGATTTCTGTACTCTCGCGTCTACTCCTCGACTTCCCTATTATCTCGCTATTCCACTCAATCGTCTAATCTTCTTCTTCTACCGCTCTATCAAAGCTATGTCACCCTGCGTTTTGTGATCCTACTCGTCTCATACATCATCACTCTCCTCGGCTCTGCAATTACCTTTCTATATTGCTCAGTTAGCACAGTCTGCTTTAGTATCAACCTGCTAAACTCTCTGCTTTGTGATTCTATCACTTTAAATAGCTTTTGCACGACTTCATGTCCTTCTTCTCGGACGCGTCCAACTCCATGGACCGCCCATTGGGAGTCCCCGGCACGATATCTGCCAATTCTGCTCTCTCACAACCTCCAAATCAGCCCACGCGACGTCCGGCACTACTACCTGCTTTTGAGCCAATTTCTTCCTCTCCTCCAGCTCTAGCACGAAAACGCCGTTTTGAAGATGTAGTTCCTCAAGAGCCTGCTTATCCCACTCCAGTCCCAACTTCATCAACCGGCATCCTTACATCTTCATCACCGCGTCGACCAGGTTTGCAGCGCACGGCCTCGACTCTTTCAGAACGAGCACCCTTATGTGATGTTCCCACCGTCTCTATTCTCGAAAATGGTGATCACTTATACTTGGGCCGTTCGAGCAACTCGTGTCACTACCAATTACCATACAATCGCCTAATATCACGTCGACACGTCAGTGTCAGATATCATGCCCCGACTCAGGATCACGCGTTTGGTCAAATAGTCATAAAGTGCCTGGGATGGAATGGATGTACTGTGCGTTGCAAAGCTCGTACCCATGAGATCAAGAAGGATGAAGAGTTTATTCAAGTCGACCCTTCTGCTGAGGTCATGTTGGATGTTATGGACACACGTGTAATATTGGCATGGCCTGAAACTACTGTGCCTCGTCTCGCTGCATTACGTTCCGAGTCTCCATGGGCATCACCAAGTCGACGACAGCTTGCAACCGAAGCATTTGCATCTAGTCCACCAGTGCAACAGCGTTCGCCAGTTTCCATCTCACCAGCCGGCCGTCTCTCTCGCACTCTATTCCCTCAAACTCAACCCGAGCTTCAAATATATGAGGATCCTACATCTGACGCTCCTCAACAACCCGTCAATGATGAGAATGCGCCTCCAGCTGCTGTGTCCAAAATCTCAAACTCTTCATTTTCCTCGTCATCTGAACTCTCGGACAATGAAAATGAAGAAAATGAACCCATCGTGCATTCCTTTGGCCCCTTTGGAGCCAACATCATCTCGCGTCTAGATTCTTTCTCTGCCAATAGCCCCGAACGAAAACGAAAACCTGGCCCAGAGTCGAGATCTCCACAACAATCATCATCACCAAAACGTCAAAAGGCATCACCACCACGCAAACGTCGCAATGAATCTCCCATCAAGAACCATGTAATCAATCAGCTAGCCTTCTCTCGTGTACACGCAGTCCCGATTTCTGCTATCTTCAAGAATCTCCCTGCCGATCTGAAAGACGCGTCAAATTCACCAACCTCATCTCCCAGCCAGCAAGACCAAGCTCTCACTGACGACATCCTTCGCGATATCGTCCACGCGATTCCCTGCATCGGCGAAATTTCTCGCTCCGGTAAAGACGCAGCAGGAAAAGTACTCGAAAACGAATTCTACTACATGCCAGAACGTGATGAAAACGTAATGCGTCGCGACGCAGTTACCAATGGCATGGGCAGCAGCGGTCTGCGATCAGTCCGCAAAAACCACAAGGTACATTTAACTTACAACAAATCTTCTTGTTCCCATCTAACGCGTTTATCTTTTAGCAATACTACTGGAAAAAGCCTCGTGCTTAGCCTACTCTTCCTTCGCCCAGCATCAATTCAACTCTCCATCGCCCACGGCATAAATTTCACGCTGTACTACTACCACTTGTTCTACAACAGCGGCCAGAAATCTCAGTATCGTATACCCTTTCGACTACCCATCGCGTTTTCCCCTCGGCATATTGAGTCCTCTTAGCAAGGCGTTTGGGCGTTTAATACCTTTTCCTTTCTCACGGCTCCTCGACTTCACGTCAGTTGCTGTTCAACTCTTTCCTCCATCAGCATCCACTTCTACGCGGTTCTTCTCTACAATCGACCTTTCCGAATACAGTGGCAATGACGGAGCGTTTGCTCGCACCTTGCTTTTTGGAACGACGATCAGTGAGATGAACCGGAACGCGTGACGAGGAAAGTACGCCCTTTTTGTTTTTTTTTATGGTCCATGGACGGTTTGGGGCACTTTGTTCGGATTAAGCCAGCATCGATTGAAAAAGCGTAGTGTTTAGATACCAATAGCATCAAAATTCTCTTACTTTCCCTTCCTCCAAATATGAGGCATATTGAGTTTTTTTCTTAATTAACATTTGGTATACGGGCGACGGAATTGGTTGAGTTTGAAGTTTGCAGAGTCAGTCTTATCCTATGAGGCTGAAATACTTGACATGGATGCTGATTGGCTAGCTTGGATGGCGGCTCAGCGCGGATACGAAACTAACGCGCAGACACGTGCTAGTGTCGGGAATTGTCGGAGATGATTCGGTGGAGCATTGAACTGTTTTTTCAAGGTCTGGCAATTTATCGTGACCAAGTTCGATTTGGGCACACCAACCTTGAATGAATGTGAACGCGCATATTAAATGTGGGCTCAATTTCGATACTACAACAGGCGTTCGACAAAGATGCTCATCTAGGGATTGAGCTAATAAGAGAAGCATTGAGAAGAGATGAAGCCGGATTGAATTTTGTAACCCAGCAAACGAAACCAAGAAATGACACCCAGTCCGTCTAATCTGTTACTGCCACAGTGTTGTCTATGTATACAAAAGCCCGATTACGATCGCCAATAACGCGAAAGCAAGTTCCATCGCATAACCAGCCGGAAAAAAATATGCCTCAAAATCCTGCGCTCGCCTCTATGCCATTGTCTATCTTGTTTTGGGAGAAGAACACTTTCTTATACACAGCGCACAGTTCGTTTTAAGAAGTAAGAGCGGTCGTTGTCCGCGTTTACATTAGGTTTGGTAGAGTAGAACTCGTCTACTTGGTGGCGTCCTTGAGGAAGGTGATGAGATCGTTCCGGTCCTTGGCTTTCTTGAGACCAGCAAAGGCCATCTTGGTGCCGGGAATGTACTTCTTGGGGTTCTCTAGGTAGTCGAACTAGATCGTAAAGTCAGCTTTCGTGTGATGGTAGGGTGGATGTAGCGCTGCTTCTTACCAGAGTGTCCTCGGCCCAGTGGACACCTTTTGACTTGTTGGCATCGGTGTATGCAAAGCCAGCGACTTGACCACTCTGGCGGCCAAATAGACCGTGAAGCTCAGGTCCGATCTTGTTGCCTTCACCAGCACCGAGGGTGTGGCATTGTGCGCAGCGGGTCTAGTTTCCTTATCAGCGCCTGTTGTTTTGAAGTTTGGTGTCTGCAACGCAGTCACGCTTTGGTGTTTGCTAGCGGGTTTGGCGCATTATGAGCGTACCTTGAAGAGACCAGCACCTTTCTTTGCGTCACCTGCAATGGGGAGTTAGCGATTTGTTCTTGATTGAGGTTGTTGATAATGGTGATGTAATCGGTTTGTCGACTTTTGCCTTCAGCAGCCTATACTACAATCTCGCAACTCAATAGGATCGGGAACGAGTTTAGAATCACCCAGCGACTCGGATCTCGTGTTTTGATTGTATTCCCGAGTATCGAGTCCATTTTGTTTGTGATGGCGTATAGGGTTGAAGCTCAAGGATCGACAAAGAGCTCCGAGGCGATTCAAATGCGGATATGTTCAGGGAGGTGCTTACCGGCTTCGTATCCCATTTTGCTAGTAGGAAATGTAGAATGGAAATGTAGTGATTAGTGGTAGAAGTAGATTGAGGGAGTAAAGGGAGGATTGTGTGTTGTCTAGAAGATTGATGAGGAAAGATTGGAATCAAAGAAAGAAAAAAACATGTCGGAAGCAGCGACCAAGATCCTGAAAGCTGGTCGCTCCTGTCGGCCGCAGTAGCCAATTACTGCTAAGTGATTGTCTTACTCAGCCAGATACCTGGCCAATCCGAGCTCTGGGATTGCAAAGGAGCGCCTTTTTGCCCTCCGACTTTTAACGAGCCGAACCACTATTTTCGTCCCATCTTTGCATCGTGTCTTTCCTTCTCTCGGCTCATCACGATCAATCCTCCGCGGTTATGTACTGCGACTTCATTATGCAATAGCCGGAAGCACCTTCGAAAGGGCTACTTGCCTTGTCCTCCGATTAGCCCGCCTTGCCTACATACATGATACATCTAATTTAGGTATTGTCGAAGGTTCATTCAATCACTAGAAACAACGATTTGCTACCTAGGTATCTATCTTGTGGTTTCGTTGTTAACGCGGAGTCGACATCAACGTATCACCAGAACGTGAAGGGTTCATGGAGCTAGAACCGCCCACCTAGGGCTGTCGGCTCATTCTTTCTATCTCCAGGAATTCGATCTACGCCTCATGGACATTTCCACATGGCATTTACCAGATCCGCATATACTCCTCTTTAGGGCCCAAGAGTCTTGATCATTGCGAAAACAGCAACCAGGTGACAGAATGAATGGTGCGCTCTCTTCAACTCAGATGGCTCCCATCACACTCTCTAAAGTAAAGGTACTTTGTTCCCAGCGCATCTGATGGGCAATCGAGTATTCTACATAGGGCAAGGAAAATAAAGCAGCCGATAATAGAGTGTAGCAGATGGTAGATATTATACTCGATGGAAGCGTGACACTTATTTTGTCGTTCAATTGATTATTGAACAAGTAACAGATATTTCAGCCTTGTTACATCTGGCCAGCCTTAGCCATGTGGCAAGCTAACCAATTAGATACACTGTCCTGTCGTGTGGTCAAGAGCCTCATTTTTTTTCGTTTAAGCTTCATCAGTCGGTTACCATCGCACATTACCAGCGCCTTCCATCATTTACTGCACTGTACAAGTGAGGCTTCAGGATCCTTAAGTATCATGTTGATATTGCAATGCTCTCCAGCCACCTTTGCACACCGCATATCATCCTTCTCGTGCTTGGGCCAACCACTGTATTGAGGCTGTGCTGTCCTCATCTGGAAGGAGTGTGAGTCCTATATGCCATCGCCTTGTGTACTTGGGTGAAGCAGCACGTGGTTTTCTAGTCGGAAATATCGGACACAGTAATCAGATGGGTGATTCTGGAATGCTTTCCTGATGGAGAAAAGCTTCTTTTCACCGGAAAAAAGGTAGAGAGCTAAGCTGACTGCTTTGAGTTATTGCTGCCTTGGTGGCCAATATGACCAATCACTAGCAGCAGCAGTTTGTGCTATTGGGCTACTACGTGCTATTTGGAGCTATGAATTGAAGGCATCGAAGTATGATGCAAACAATTCATGCCTTGTTGGAATGGCGGCGCATCAAGAAACGAAGCAGGGAAAGTTAGGTACGGTTCCTGAGTAACCTTGAGATATCGTGTACCATGACAATCGTGCACGACAGAATAAGGTTCCTCTACGTTATCACTTCACTGCTTAGACTTATCCAAGCATTTCGGGACAAGTCATTGCGCTTCTCGGATCCATATATTCATCTACAAGACGTCACCAATCAGTCTTCACACTGTCACATTTGAAAGTGGATCGCATCAACGACACACAAGAGTCACCTAGTATAGCATTCGGCAGATAGAATTTTACGAGTTACATGGCTTTTCATTTACAGTAATTGACACTCGCTTAAATCAATTTTTTTCCAAAAGTGGGAAATATAAAGCCGGCATCGAACTCGTGTGCTATGTTGTGGATATGAAAGGTTGAACAATGGAGAGGATCGTCCCATAGCATTTCTACCTCCCCAGACATCATTCTGCATATCGGCAGGTACTTCCTTAGACGAATGAACGTTCTGCATAGTAGTTCGGACAGCTTTTAACCGACGATTGTCGTGCTCTCCCCAGAGTAATCTGTGATAATATCGAGGCCGCATGCTCAAGCGTGTCGCAAACTGTACCTTTGATGCGGCTAAAATGATTATATTCTCGTCCGAATACACACTGTTAGGCCAACGGATCTTCGGAAAGCATGGGGGACTGGTTCTTTTCATCACAGGTGCATATATTATATGCAGGTCGTGAAATAGCGCCCGTCGTTGACCGCAACGAACTGCGCCTCCCCAATGCTGCTACCCTCCTTAATACTAAGACACTCAGCACGTTTTGGATGATATAGCAGACATGTTGAGTCAACTACTGAGGTTGAGATTTCCATAATTCCGTAAAACTGTCTTACACAGAAAGCTGAGAGCATACACTGTGTTCCGCTACATGTTCCACAACGCATGATCTTCATGGACTTGCTTGTTGCCTCCCTTGCTTCCAGAGCGTTCTCGCACTTGTGAATAATACACTTTCTACAAATTCTATACTTATTATACTCTTCCACTCCAACCTGTAGACTCTCCTAGAAAATCCTGCGAATCTTTACTGTCGACGTTGCAAACTTTAGCATGGCACAATACGATGCCTACAGGTCACGAGAACACCATGATCGCAGTTTCCATGGCTCAAGGTATCAAAACGTACGTCCCCATGCATCCACTCAAGACCTCCGGAGCCTCCCTTCTCCTACCAATCGAAAATCCATGATGGATTATGCCAACCATGGCTCCTCTGGAAGAAGCCGTCACCAAAGCTCAACAAGAGGTGGACACAATCTCTCCGTCGACGGGGAACCCCGCATACATCAATCTCGTTCTTCGCGCTCGTTGCGTACCCCGCTTGAATCCTCCTCTCGATATCACCAAGAATACGATCATTCAAAGCGAAGAAGATGGCCGCCAAGCCCATCAGTAGAAGACGAAGTGGTCTCACTTTCCAAAGAATACCGACCACACTTTTCTAAAGACAACCATGTACAAAACCGGGGCACGATAGACCAGGATCCCTTAATCATCGAGCTTGTTAACCTAGAGACAAGATTCATGCTGGTATCCGAAGCGGTTCCAATCGTAAAAAGACCAAGTCAAAACGAGTTCCTTAAGAGCGAAGTGAGAGGAAGAAGGCAGGCGGCAAGAAAGACCCACACCCCTTCTTTGAGGGTTGAGACAGAAGATGAAGACCTGTTGGCTCAAAGAAAACCTAGTCCATATTCTTTTACAAGAGAACCAAAAAGTCGGATGACATCTGGTGATTACTTTTTATCTCCAGAAACGAATGCTCCTCCGACGTCGTCCAGTGTTCCCAGATCGACACGAACAACTCGAGCTGATGTTGTTCCTGAACACAACAAGCGTTCTTCTAAGGATTCCGATCGGCGTTCGAATTACTCTTCCGACTCAAGCGATGTAGAACCAAAATCGGCATCTCACAAGAGATCTTCCCATGCAACGCGAAGTCCTCGGACTTCTTTTCATCGTGTGCCAGTGTCTCCTGCCAAATATGGTCAAGATGTATCATCTCCGCTCGCAAAATCCTTACGGAAGGAATCGTCGACAGCATCAATGAGGAGGCAGACTGCAGCGGGTGTAGGTGCTGCTGTCGGTTTGGGTGCTGCTGCAGGCCTGGGTGTTGCAGCAGGTCTGGGTCTATACGAAGACAGAAGCGATACACCCAAGGCCTCTGTCTTGAATCCACCGGCTGCTCAACACCATGACAGTAGATCTGATTCTTACTATAACGAACATTCGAAAGAAACACATAGGCATGAATCGATTCCTGGAGCTTACCCATCATCCCCGAGACTAGCCCATAGGAGCGGGCTGGAATCACCGAGTGGTCGAGCATCTCCACGAATGGACTCTAGACCAGGAACTCCTCAATCTCCGCGAGAGACTTTTCATGTGGAGTCACCAAGAACAGGACATCATCGAACTCCATCCTTCAATCTACCTATCAATTCGAAGCCAGCTGCTCCATCCAAATTGAGTACTTCAATGCGACGAGATTCTGGGGACGCAATCTCAGAACCACGGTCCGCTCATCATACACCAAGCTCTTCTTATAGCAGTAAATTACCATATCCTGATGAACATCAGCGAAGGGGTGGAAGCTCCTTACCATATCCAGATGCCGAGAACTTTGTTGTCATGCCATCGGCAAACACTTTTCTTCGATCTGATAGCATTGGTTTAACTCAAAGCCCAGCACCCTTGATGCAACGTACATCTTCAGCCTCATCATATGCATCAAACTCATCTGCTACCAACACACGTACAAGAACTTCCGAGGCTAGACATAAGCCATCAAGACCAAGTGGAGGAAGAAGTAGGACTAATTCTCTTTCTGATTCTGAGGCAAGACAGCGGCTACGCCCAGCTGCAGTTCCAAGAAGCGCCAGTGTAGCTCCTACAGTACCACCATCTCTGTCCCCTTGTCCAAGGAGGGAGTTCTCTAGTCACCACAATGACTGGTGGTCTTTGGCAAACTATCCCAACTTTGATTGCTGTCCTTCGTGCCTGGAGGCGATTGTCCGACCGTCGAAGTTCCATAAGTTTTTCGTCCCAGCACAACCTCGACCAGGAATGGCCATTCGCTGCGATATGGGCAGCCCATGGGCAAGACTTGCATGGCTCCTAACGATGAAGCAGCAGCGGAAAGACCTTAAGCTCCTCTATGAACTCGCAGCTATTTGGGACAGACTTGATCGTTGTTCCGA
This sequence comes from Microthyrium microscopicum, assembly GCA_010405405.1. Classification (NCBI taxonomy): domain Eukaryota; kingdom Fungi; phylum Ascomycota; class Dothideomycetes; order Microthyriales; family Microthyriaceae; genus Microthyrium; species Microthyrium microscopicum. The sequence continues at coordinate 1,580,941 of MU004236.1, read as the reverse complement.
AGACGAACATGCAACCGGCCCCTGGTACACCTTAATCGATGAGAACTTCTACTCCATCCACAACTTCTTCGTCTGCAGCCGCGACAAAGCCAACATTGAGGCTCTATTCCCCTCCATGTCCGGCGCATTCACCCGCGTTCCACAGAACGCTCTACGCTCACAGCATCTATGCACCTTCCGCACAAGCTCAAGGCGGTTCCCAGTGTATCTTGATATGATCGATGTCATTCACGACCGAGCTGCACAAGCGTACCTACACCATGCGGCGACATCATCTTCTTGGGATTTGCGACTGCCAAAGTTGACTGGTACAGCAGATACCCGTCCTTTAATTGAGCTGGCCAAAAGTCTCAGCACCAAGCACGAATGCCCTCGCGACCGTATCACCGATGGAATTGTGTGGCACTATATACCCGATTGTCCAGATCTGACCATCTGTCCGGAATGCTACGAGGACACGGTGCGGCCGGATTTGAAGCTTGCGCCATCACTGTCATCTCTCTTTACTCGGACGCCGCAGCCACTGGCCATCGCCCGAGGAAGTGAGCTTACCTGCCAGCTTTACTCGCCACGCATGCAGATAGTCTGGGATCGAGCAGTCGAGAACGACGACGTGGATTACTTGGTACGAAAACTGAGCGAAAGACGATCCCTGGAAACAAATCTGAAGCGGCAGCGCGATGACTTGCAGCGATTGTTGATTAGACACGGAAGTGATGGATTTATGAGTGGTGGAATAGATAGTCAATTGCTGAAGAGAGATCTGTCTCGAGTGGAACGTGAGTGGAAAGAAGTGGAATAGAGTGTCTACCAAGCTATATCAAGTCAAATACAGCTCGCTGTCATCATATAAGCCATTTTCATCGTGACAACGTTCATTTCTTCATGTTCTACATCCCATATCAAGGTCAAACTTGCTCCACATTGAAGCCAAGCACAAGTACCATCTCCACTATTGCAAACTTGGCTACCCAAGTTCTCCAAAAAAAAAAGCCAGCTGCCTCTTTTACACTATTGTTACTGCAGCGGATATCCATCCCGATCAATCATGCATCCCCAACGTTTCCTTCATTTACAACTCTCATGTAAATGATCAGGGGAGCTGTATGAACTCCATGATGAATCCATTTGTCTGAGCTACTTCAGCCTTGAACTAGGTAGCATTGGCCTTCATAACAGGCTCCGGCAATTCTGTACCAGGCGTCCCCAACGGACTCTCCTGATGTTTCGCCGCCGAACCCTTTCCACGCCATGTGCTGACCGCCGGAATATTCGCCTTCCAGCGCTGCTCATCCGTCTTGTACGGTCCCGGCGTCAGCCGAATAAGCGTATGCAGTGGGACTTCCATCCACGGACTCTTTTCCTGCGCCATGTTCATGAAGTATGCATAGATGCAGCGGATGACAGCCTGATGCGTTACAATGATGATGTTCTCTGAGCGCTCAAGTTCCATGATGATGGGCTCCAGACGGGTGACAACATCGCGGTAGGACTCACCGCCTAGGTAGCGATAGTTGTACTTGTCTTCGTCGCGGGCGCGGAAGTCAGCGGGATATTGGGCTTCGATTTCGCCGTAGGTGAGGCCATCGCAGACGCCAGAGTCTAGTTCGTCGAGGGCTTTCCATTCGAGTTTTTCAAAGGGGAGGAAGCGCGCGGTTTGGATTGTGCGTTTTAGTGTGGATGTCCAGACGGTGAGTTTGCGGTCGCCGGCGCTTTCTTGCACTAGGTTGGGGAGGGTGCGGGCGTAGAGCTGGCCGCGGTGGGATAGGTTGGCGTCGCCGCCGATTTGGCCGGAGAGATTGAATTCGGATTCGCCGTGGCGGGAGAGCCAGATGGAGCGGGGGCGGATGTGGAGATTCATGAGGTAGTAGACCATGCGGCTTTGGATGTAGTCGCGGATGGCGTTGATAATGACTTGGGCTCCTACGTCAACGATCTTGATGAATGTGAGGTTTTCGGAGGCCTCGAGGGGTTCGTAAACTTCTTCATATTTTCTAATACGATCTAGAAAGTCCTTTGCGGCGGCTTCAGGGTCTTGTCCAACATAGTCTGGACTGGTGGTTTTGACTTCAACGATGTTGGCCATGACGAGGGATTTGTCGTTACAGAGCGATTCTACAAAGAGCGTCTCGATTCTCTCGGCGTCACAGCGTTCCTTGATCCACTGTCGGCGCATCTTAGTCGAATTGGTTGCATCCAGGATTGCAATGGTCGAGTTTTCGTTCTTGAACCACTTCACCATGTCATCCACAGCTGCAGAAGCCGCAGCACGACGCAGCCGTTCTCCCTCGGGATTACTATTGTCAAAGAAAGCAGCCGGAGGATTTGGTGTGTTGGTACGCCGATACATGCCCACATTAAAAACTTTTGCATCGATTGATAACCAATGACAGTATCGCACGACTGCCCATGCCATTAGCTACTACGCTTCATTACGATGAAGCTGACTCACGCTTCTGGGCGATATATGATTTTCCTCGGGCAGGAAGCCCAACCATGACGACACATATCTTCGTGTCTTCAGCCTGAACGCCAACGGTGTTAGTAATGCGAGCGGGAGGTGTTTGGTTGCCGCCAGCCATGATTTTGGACAGGAAAGAAGTCAAAGAGTTATGCAAAGTAGACGCGGTAGAACGAAAGAGCAGTGACCGGCGCAGGTGTGATCTGCTGTAGCAAAGAAGAGCACTCTAACACATTCAAAGGATCTACTAGCGAGAGGGCGGGCTGGCTGGCTATCAAAGCTGGCGATAACCGACTGGAAGCTGTGATATGTGATTGTGTGAAAGCTGTTGATGTTGACGGGACTGGAGTTCGGATTCGGGCAGAAGATTTTCCGATGTAGCGAATTGCGTGATGATTGATTGTTTTTGTGCGAAGCCTGAGGTTTGACGCTCTTTCCTCTCTTAAGTCTCTATAGAAACGTGCCTTCCAGATCGGAAAGACCAGATAACATCTAAAGCCCCACGTGCCAGGAAGCGTGTCGTTGATTGACTAGCAAGGATCTCAACTGTTTGATCCGTCTGTATGTATGTAGCAGAATAACTTGGATGGTTGGTGTTGGAGACTGCGTTGGTGACTCCCAAGGCTTGAAGCTCCTCGAATACCACTTTCGACTCTCTAGTGTAGAAGCGCATACACCCAACAAGCACTTGCCAACGAGCAATCAGGCAAGCAGAGTCCAGCAACAATCAAATTGGCGACCAGCTGACCAGATGCGTTTGTGCAATTCGACCTGTTTCCTTCCAAAGTAGATGGTAGTGACTTCCTCTGATTGTGCTGGATTCAATCGCTCCTGCCAACTAAGTCGAATGACAGCAACTCGGTCCTAATTTGGAAGCAAGTAATAGCGATAGCCGTATCAAATCTCTTTTGCTCTTCTCGAGTGTTTGCCAGCTCGTTCCTTGATTCCTGGATTTATTTTATCGAAAGATGAGACTGACTAGCACGTCTCCTGTTGAATGCTTTGCTCTTTCTCCTCGAAGGTTTAGACTTCCGGAATCCCGACCGCGTTTGAAGACACCAAAAGCTTCCAGTGAGTACAAAATATAGCAAAGATTCAGCTGCGCATGATAGATCGGGCACCGACCAAGATATCAGGAATCTGGTACTTGCATTCACCGCTTCTTTTCATGCAGCATATAAGACAAGACACGACAACGATGAAATGCAAACGTTATCTCGCTCGTATGCTCAGCAATTTTCAAAGGCGCTGCAACAGAAATTTGCTTTCCCAAATGTACAAGCAATGCAAGCTTGGACAGACGACGTCAAAAAACCAGCCTTACCGAATCGGCGCGGCAATGGCTCGCCGAGATCCGGTTCGGATGATTTCTTCTCGATCCGTAAACGTCCCCATGTGGGTCAAGAGTTCCATGGCTTGCATTTGTGTGGACCAAAGGAGGGGCAGGAAATCGTATTTTCAGACGCAAGAAAGGCAAATCATGAACAAGCAGGTGACCGTCGGCGATGTACGTACCAGAGATCCTATTGAAAATGTCCGAACAATGCCCTGGGGTGGCGTTTGAGCTACCATCTCTGCAGGTAGGCGCTGAACCCTGTATTCTGAATATATCAAGAATAGATGCTTACACTGGTCGACTGGTGAGAAAGCTTCGGAGGTTTGATCTGATAACGATGGGTTGGATAACAACAATGAACTGAAGACCAGCTTGCGCTACCGTTGGTGGGGAAAGTGGTGGCTATCTCGAATGTTGCAGGCACTGATGCTGTACTGGGTCGTCGGCGTCGTTGTTCTTTCAAATCACTAATGTACGATGAAGAGTAGAGGAAGAATTCGAAGTGGATGGACCTGATAGAGAATCAATGGTTATTTAATCCGGGCTTCTTGTACAACAGAGGTCGATATCGGGTGGTGAGGGACATGCGCATTGCAAACATGCACAAAGCCCCTGTAGAAATGTGCGTGGGGGTAGCTCTCCACGTCAAGTTCAATAGCTGTGAGAGTTATATCCATACTTACTGTCATTGAATTACAATAGTTTGAGTCTGCTACTGATAGCTTCATACAACATATTCAGCGCAAAGCTGCCCATCTTGAGTGTCTATATAACCTACGGCAACTACTATATGTACTGCCGAACACCTTCGCGTCAGTTGGCTGTATAAGTTTTAAAGAGTGAAGTCGGAGGTGTCTTCAAAGATGTTTCTAAAAGGTACGACAGAGACTCAACTGACTGTGTTCATCCAGCATAAGCGCAGGTGAAACTGTTGCCGTTGGCTGGCACAGATCTTGCCTTCTCGCGGTCTATACTAGCGTCTGACAGCCACCTCTCCAGAAGAAGGCATTGCAACGAAGACAGAAGCTGTAAGTGTATTTATGTGAGAAACAAGGTGAAAGGAGAGTCACTTGTAAGTTGTCGAGCATCAATGCGCAAGTCACAAATGCATGTAACAGACGCGATGAGGCCGCTTGGCCGCCTATCGCGTCTCTCCAGATCCCTGCTCATAATCATTGGACATCGCTTTTGACCATCACCTTCGACCTGCAACTTTGCAACAATCTTTCGCCATGGTTGACTGTCCAATCTGTGGACAACAGGTCAAAGAATCAGCCATAAATTCCCATATCGACTCGGGATGCAAGAGTGGTCTTCTAAATGAGCAAATTCCATCCCCTCCAAACGTCTCCCCCTTTTTCCAACCATCCTCGGCGAAGCGCGCGCCAGACCTCACACCCACGCAATCTCAAGGACCGAAAGCCCGTTCAGTACCGCCGTCCTCATATCAGACACTCAATAATGGCGTGAAACGAAGGCTGGACACATCCGACCAGAATGGCGATCGGATGGACGAGGATGTCACACCTGCTACTAAGCGAACGAAGACACAGCATTTGGCCAAGGCTGCGCCTTTAGCAGAGCGGATGCGACCGAAGACTCTGGACGAAGTGTGCGGACAAGAGCTTGTTGGTCAGAATGGTGTCATTCGTGGCCTTGTAGAGGCAAATCGCGTGCCTTCAATGATTCTTTGGGGTGGGCCAGGAACAGGAAAGACTACCATCGCGAGATTGATTGCGCATACAGCAGGTTGTCGCTTTGTGGAAATAAATTCGACGAGTAGTGGTGTCAGTGATTGCAAGAAGATCTTTCTTGAGGCTAGAAACGAACTGCAGCTTACTGGGCGGAAGACAATACTTTTCTGTGATGAGATTCACAGATTCTCCAAAACACAGCAAGACGTATTTCTGGGACCAGTTGAAGCTGGACAAATCACTCTCATTGGAGCCACGACAGAAAATCCGAGCTTCAAGGTCGTCAATGCCCTTCTCTCACGATGTCGAACCTTTACATTGTCGAAACTCACAGACGAGAATATTGTTACCATTATGACACGCGCGCTGGAGAAGGAGAGCATATCGAAATCTTCACTTCTTGATACCCAGATGTTGGAGTATCTCGCTGCTTTTGCAGATGGTGATGCTCGTACAGCATTGAATCTGCTGGAAATTGCCATGGATCTTTCAGAACGTGAAGGAATGACTGCCGAAGGAATCAAAAAGTCTTTAACCCAGACTCTAGTGTATGACCGAGCAGGCGATCAGCACTACGATACGATATCTGCGTTCCACAAGTCAATACGAGGGAGTGACCCTGACGCTGCGCTCTACTACCTCGCAAGAATGCTACAATCTGGCGAAGATCCACTCTATATTGCGCGGCGACTCATTGTTGTTGCAAGCGAAGACGTTGGGATGGCCGATAATACCATGCTCCCCTTGGCAACTGCGGCCTACACTGCGTGCGAGAAGATTGGGATGCCGGAAGCACGTATCAATTTGGCACATTTGACAGTCGCTCTGGCACTCGCACCTAAGAGCACTAAGGCTTATCGAGCGTTGAACGCCGCAATGGCAGCTCTCCAGGAACCAGGCGTTGCAGGCCTGCCGATTCCACTGCACTTGCGCAATGCACCTACAAAGCTCATGAAGGGGCTTGGCTATGGCAAGGAATACAAATACAATCCAAACTACGAGGATGGTAAAGTTTCGCAAACTTACCTGCCGGATAAGCTATCGGGTCGCAAGTTCCTAGAGGAAAAGCATCTAGGAAGCATGGTTGATCCCGATTTCGCCAATGGTACGGACATGGAACTCTAACAGACCCTGAAGAGACTCATGCAGTCTTCATTATAGTATCTGAGAATACATGTAATATGGTCACACTTGCTTGTTCACCTTCATTGCGGATCAGGATCTAATAGACATGGATTTGCAGTCATGCAGTGTATGCTCAATCGCCACTAGGATGACTATTCCTTTGGCTAGGTAGCTGTAATCCTGAAGGATGAGGTATCCTCCTCGCCCTTCTTGTTGACTGAATCTAGTATTGATTCGATATCTGGCAAAAAAATCCGAGTAAGCGCCTTGTTCCTCCTTCAGTTTTATGTCTATGCGAAGGTCGCCATAGTCGCTCAGATTTCTTAATGAGTTCTGGAAGTTGTTTTACAACAAACACCATGTCAGCATCGACAATGCCATCTCCTCTGTCGATCAAAAGCGGAAGTCAACGACCTTCACAAGGGCCCACGCTCATGCACAGTAACCATATTTTAGAGCTTACGGAGATACTGGCAATTTAGCTGCTTGAAACAGAGTACGAGCCCTGATTTGTACTGGTTGCTTACGGTATCTCAAGATATGTTAGTGACAATTCCTGATCCAAGCTGTTTTAGAAACTCGATGAAAGAGTCTCTTTTGAACAAGTTGAAGTAGTGATAGTGGCTTGAGATAGGAGTTGGTCTGACAGAGCGCCAGTTTCCATATAGAAACAGCGGTAATTTCGTCAATGACAGGTCACCAAACATGCAGAACAACAGTGGATCCTCAAAACACTCCTAATTCGGGCTTTGATAGGCGCACCTGTAAGGTACTAGCTGATATGTCTGTCAACGTGGCCTGGCATGCAGAAACATTTACTACTTCTTAGAATATGCGAACTAAGGAAATCCCTCTCGTACTACAGATGATCACACTGACAAGAAGAACCAAGGAGTCTTGCAATATTGGCAAGACGGAAACTACGATGCCGGACCTCTGGGCTTTTTGATATTGTCTTGAATATTATCTTTTTAGAGCCAAACTGTCGAATCCTGCTCATCCTGTTCTACAAAACCAAACAAAATCCGATTCAATGAGTTTCTACTAAGGACCAATAAACTGCAAGCGCTCAGGGGTGCAATAAGTCTCTCCCTGGGACGCCGTGGATTTTCGAAACGCTGCTGGTCTCGGGCTCTTTGGTGGTTGGATGCTGTGGCGCCACGATCAAATGATTCGCTGAGTGGTTCGCGAGAATTGAAGGTACATTGTACGGAGATGTCTTGGGCAAGTCCTCGACGGGGTAACTTGTTTTGAGATAAGTTTGTTTCCTGAGTAATTTGTTTTTTGCATGTCAGTTTCTATCATATCCATATGGCTAATATGACAGCTCGGGTTGTTCCAGTGACTGCTATATTTACTGTGCCGCCCAGTCGATAACCATATTGTCAAACTATGTCACTCTTTTAACTATTCTCTTCTATATTGTTTTATTGTATCTACTTTCTTTCCTCCATGCCCGATTCTTGACTTCATTCTTTCAACTCAAAATGAAAAAATTGAAATTCTCTTTGGCAATCACCTTCGTTTTGGGTCCTTTTCTGGCGTACGCTCAAGCCACGACATATACTTTGAGCAGCTTTGATCAAACACCAATATCTGGACTGGCTCCAGCATGTCTCTCAGTTTACCAACAGACAATTCCAGGATGCAAGGCATCAGATTTTGTGGCCATGAACGCCTGTTCAGCTGACTGCATCACTGGGTACGTATTATCTACTTGAGTGTGTGATCCTGGTGAGCATAGACTTGTTCATTTGTTCGTAATGGGAGCTGTCCATTGAATGATATGTGTGGAGCAGGAGTAAATAACTTGAACTGGTTTATGAAATAGCCTTGTCATACATTGCAATTACATGTCCATCCTGAATTGTCGCATTGACCGATCAAAGCTAATGAGCAACAGGATACAAACAGTTCAGACTCAAGCGCAAGCAGCGTGTGCAACAGCCAGCAATGTTCCTTCAACTTCTATCCTTTCATACTTCAGTAAAGGTCAAGGAGTTCAACAACTTTGTACCAATGCAAAGGCACAAGCTGGCTCAAATCCAACAACGCTGCTCACTTCTATTATATCATCTACGCCGACTCCAACGGCATCTGCAGGCCCAGAAATCAATGGCGGCGATACTATGATGTCCATGTCAAATAGTACGGTAGTTGCAATTATCGTCGTGGTTGCAATCACAAGCGCTCTGCTCTTGCTCGTAGCAATAGTGCTTTATCGAAAATACTATGCTCACCAACCCAAGATGGGCGGTAAATGAAGCAGGGTATGGACGATATGAGTCTTGGTGAGGCGTCGCCACGAAGAAGCTACTTGCCCGGTGGTGAGAAAGAAGTTATTTGATTTAAGATACCCCATAATGCAATTATCGTTTCTACCTCATGAGGAAACTTTCGCAATGGTGATCAATTGGTAGAGAAAAAGTATTGGACAGAGCGTATTTCTCATCATCAAATCAGGTTTCCATTTTAGATGCTGCTATGCATAACTTCTCGTAACGCATCACCAACCAGCCATTAACATCGTTCAATTCATGCCATGCTCTTGCACCTTACTTCGCAGCCGCAATCTTCATTAGCTCCTGATGTTGTCCACCATGAGTAGAATCCACATTGCTCTTGACCATTTTCTTCATCACAAAGTTGCAGTCAAGGTGGACCTTCTCAACAATGTTTCCTCCGGTTACTCTCCACTCGCCAGTGATTGTAAGGGTTCCAACAGGTGGCTTGGCATTGACCAACGTGTCGACTCCATCATCTAAGTTGACGATTGTGAGCTTGTATGTAGTTTGACCCATTGGCTTCTTGTCGGTAACGCTGTAGACGACGGGCTCGTTCTTTGATGTAGCATCGCCGGATTCGAGCTTGTAATCGATCAATTGGGGGCAAGTGGCCTTGATATAAGTATCGTGATCGTGGAAAACCGCAATGACCTTCTCTGGTGCGAGACCCTCAAGGAGTGGTGTGGTGATGGTTGTTGTTGGTGCTTCCTTCATGTTGGTGACTTGTTGTAGAACTAGTATGTGGGTTGGGGACCGATTTTGTATTTTGCGAATATGAGCAGAGAGATGTAGTTGCGCTCAATGCGACTCACCGTCTTTATATAGTTCATCGCGGTTAGAAACTCAGCTAGAATGCTAAAGTGGCTGATATGTTCCACTTTTCTTTGCTACATTTTGAGCGCGCAATTCATCATGCTTGGCGAAGTCTCACCAGCCGGTTCCGAGCATAAGATGGCGCATGTGGCATATCGGGTAGGTCTACCGTTGTAGACTTTAATTGTAGAAACTCGGGCATTCAAGCAACAAATGAGATGCTCACGAGTCACCATGATGCATGGTGAATAGCAAAGCAGTCCATGGAAAGTTGAACTTTCCCCAGCCTTGTGAATACGCCACGTTCAGTTATTTTGGGGACCCGTTCGGAGATTAGAACGTGGCTGCCTTTCTCAGAGTCAACCTCTACGAACTATTCGACGGTATACCTGGAAAATGCTAGATATCGACGGAGAAGAATCGTACAGGTGAAGGCGGCTGGTAGCTTGGAGGTTGGATTTTGATAGAGAAGTAGAGGTACCCATCACATAAGGACCTGCAGGAAAGACGAAATGGCAAAAATAACGCAGGCCTTAGAACTCTGCGCTAGTCGTCATTCCTTAAGCCAAATATGAAGCACTCAAGTTTCAACAGAACAGGCTACTCTAAGCGATTCTGAGTTGAGGGCGAGAGAAGTCTGTATGCACCGGGAAGGATGGCGGTATTGCGAAACTTAGCCTTGTGCAATTGCTAGAGTGCGGATAGGACGACATTGAAGGGCGATGTTGCGCTTCTCCTCCTCTGGACAAGTATGGCAGCTATCTTAAGCCCGATATTGCTGCCAGTTTCAACACGAAAGTGAAGACTTCGAGGATGTTGGTGGTTGGGTCGAACCCAGCCCAATGCTTTCTAGGAGCAAGCTGCAAAGCCCAAAATGGTCTAGCGCATCTGGCATAGCCCTGAGGTCTTCAACCCTAATCTTGGCAGCCCACACAATTCAGAAATTGACTCCATATTCACGACCTCCAACTTTTATCCCACTCAACGTCGCGAAACTCACCAATTGCTTGCTGAACACCCAGTCTCTAACCCGTAAGTCTACAAAAGACGACTGACGTCTTCCAAAATACCCGTAAACTTTACTGACTTTCTTCTTACAGGCTGGTCTATCTGCAAACATGGGGTATCTGCACAACTGTTTTTCAATGAGGATAAATGCTAACGATTCTACAGTATCTCTCGTGACTCCCGTCACAAACGCGCAGCCACTGGTGCTAAGCGTGCGCATTATCGCAAGAAGCGGTATGTGCAATAACCCGAAATGCTATGCGAAGGAATCTCTCTTCTGACAGATTTCCTCTAGAGCTTTCGAGAAAGGTCGTCAAGCGGCCAACACCCGTATCGGTCCAAAGCGTATCCATCTGGTGCGAACCCGAGGTGGCAACCGAAAATTCCGTGCTCTCCGTCTCGACTCTGGCAATTTCAGCTGGGGTAGTGAATCGGTCAGCCGCAAGACTCGTGTCATTGGTGTCGTCTACCATCCATCGAACAACGAACTCGTCCGAACGAATACCCTCACGAAATCCGCCGTCATCCAGATCGATGCCGCTCCTTTCCGTACCTGGTACGAAGCCCACTACGGTGTCAGCCTAGGTCGTCGTCGTCAGCAAAAGACTGGCGAAGCCGAGGCCGCAGACAAGAAGAAGAGCAACAGCGTGCAGAATAAGCATACCGAGAGACAAAAGGCCGGCAAGGTGGATACTGCATTGGAGAAGCAATTCGAGGCTGGTCGTTTGTACGCTATCGTTGCGTCTCGACCTGGTCAGAGTGGTCGTGTTGATGGATACATCCTTGAGGGCGAAGAGCTCGCCTTCTACCAACGTGCCACGAGAAAGTAAGGTCGTTCTCATTTGGGCTCTACGGAGTTGGCTCGGCCTGGTTCAAAAGGAAATGCATGATCAAGGGTATTGTAGTTAGCGAATTGATGCCAACGGCATATACTCTACCACATTTTGGAACAAACATTGTGACAATCGCATTCTGTAATTGTGAAATCGTCAGCAAAATAATCTTCCGCAAAAATAAATAAATTAGAAAACAGGAGCTCTGGTTGAAGTTCTCTCTCAATTCTTCGGAAAATGAAAGCGCACAGACTCTGCCATTGGTCGGGGCTTTCCGCCGATGAAAAGCCGAATTGAAGAAACCCATCTCTATCACCAAGTCAGTCTACAACAACTATCTCAATCCGCCCTCTTCTCCTCTCTACCAAGCTGTACACTTCTCCAAACATGCTTGCCAATCGACTAGCTGCTCAGGCTGCTCGGCAAGCTGCCCGGTCAAGCCCAATCGCTCCTCGATCCATTATCCGAACCTACGCAGCGGCAGCTTCAGGATCATCAACACGACCTCCAGTCGCCCTCTATGGAGTTGATGGAACTTATGCTAGTGCACTGGTATGTCAATTGAGTCTCCCTTGAGCTCTGAGGAAAATCACAAAACGATACCTTCTTCATGTGGACAGCGAGATAACCTCGGGAAGCACAAATATTTCGCAAGATGAATGCTAACAAAGCTGCTCCACAGTACACCGCCGCCGCCAAATCCTCCGCTCTCGACCCAACCGCTAAATCCATCGAGGCGCTCAATGCCGTTTTCAAGAAGGATGCCAAGCTCCCACTTGTTCTCGCCGCACCATCTCTGACCGTGGACGACAAGAAGCAAATCGTTGCCGAGCTACAAAAACACGCTGGTCAGCCCAACGATGTGGTCAAGAACTTCCTTGCTACATTAGCCGAGAACAACCGTCTCAATGCGCTCGAGGGTGTGTGCGAGAAGTTTGCGCAGCTCATGAGTGCGCACCGTGGTGAGGTCGAATTGGTGGTTACAAGTGCTGTTCCTCTGGAGCAAAAGGTCTTGAGACAGTTGGAGGCTGCTATTGGAAAGAGCAAGTATGTTGAGCAAGGTCAAAAGCTCAAAGTTGTGCCAAAGGTATGCTACAATGCTCGCAGTCTCAAGTTGCATACTAATATTATAACGTAGGTCAACCCAGAAATAAGAGGAGGACTTGTCGTCGAGATTGGCGACCGTACTATTGATCTCAGCGTTGCTGCCAAGATGTCCCGAATGAACAAGCTCCTGCAGGATACTTTGTAAATATAGTTTTGGTACATGTTTGATGCCAGCAGAGGGGGAAAAGCTGATGAATAGAAGATCATTTGTCTAACTTTCTACTATTTTTTCAATTTGTTTATTATTGACGCTACAAGTCTAGAAAAATTCCTGACTACACTCACTTGTAACAGGCGGCAGGAGCGATGGTCAGGCGCACGCAGTCAGATACAGTAGGCAGGAACGCCCAATGCGTATGGCAACACCGCCAGCTTCAGCGCACACTTTTTATACCAATTCAACCTTCCCCTCCAACTCTCAACATCAGAACACATCTTCTGTTTCTGTAAAGACCCAGAGCATCACCATGGCCGATACACTCTCTGCTACAACAAACAACCCGATTGCTGATAACCTTCAGCGCGTCAACCTCAGCTCCCAACAAGCTCCCAGAGGCCCCGATCTGAATGCAGCACCCTATATCAACCCCAACGGCCGCGCCAACGGAAGCATTCGAGCAGGGAGAACACAGACCAGAAGCAACCACTCAGCTACCAGCAGCCGCCGAATTGGCGCCTATCGACGTAGCAATTTCAATCGAACATATGCTCTCCCAACTGGACCACAAATGAGATACGACGCAATGCATGGTCTCTACCACGACCCACCCCCTTTGCCTGGCGTAAACATGTGCCCTCCGCGCGAATTCAGCCCAGCCGCGGCCACCTTGGAGCAATTCTACTACCCCTATGGATGTTACCACATCGGATGCTACCCAAACTGTCAGCAATGCTGCCAACTGCACTGGGATGCAAACCTTGGTCGTTGGGATCGTCTGTTGGGCGAACACGAGTGGGACGAGGCGGCGGTGCGTGACAGTCGGGTGTACTGGGGAGACCGTAATGAATATCGATTTCCTTGCTCGTTTACGTACACGAGCTGGAAGACTGGGGAGAAGGTTAGTAGGTGGGTGGAATCGGCGGATCATATGCCGGATGATTTTGAGCGAGCCTTGCCGGAGGAGCCGATTGGTGATGAGGAGAAGATTGAGGGTTGGTGAAGTGGTCTGATGGTGTGGCTGGGAGACTTTGTATGATGTTCTGGGTACTGGCGAAGAGTTGCGGAGGTTCTAACGATTGACTGAGCGGATTGGGCTCAAGCGTGTAATGGGAGATATTGAACAATGAAAACAAGCTATGGACCAATTCGCCTATTGCATATGATGTGAAGATTGTCTATTCATTGACTCTGAAACGCAATATATACAACGCCTCCAAAGCTTCGCTATTTGCTAGAATGCTGGTATCAAAATGTCCCGTCCCATCCTACAACTTCCTACAATAATCCCTCCCATGCGCAACCTGATATCGACACAACGCACTCTCAAACCCCAACCCCAACAATCCCGCCACCGTAATCCCCGCACTATCACTCACACTCGCCGCACTCAAACTAAACTCCCTATCCTCCAGTCTCACGCCCTCCGTAATGGCCGCAAACGTACTAACATACACCAAGCCACCTAACAAGCCCTCCCAAAAGATCACCATCCACACCACCCACACACTCGGCAAAAAGTCAAACATTGCGTGCGCACTCAAAAGCGCTAGATTGCCGAATTGGAGAAACGAGGGAACGTAGAGATGGCGGATGTGGAAGAAGGCGATGGAGGTCCGGCTGAGGAAGACGCCCGTTTGATAAATTGCGGCGTACACGGGGTAGAATTCGCGATAGGATTTGAAAGGGGTGCTGGGGAGGGGGAAGAGGAGGGTGGGGGAGACTGCTTGGTTGATGAGATATTCGGAGAGGTAGACGAGGAAGAGGGGTGCCATGTAGGGGATTATCAGACGGCGGACGCGGGCGAGGTTTTGGGTGAATGAGGGGTGTGTTGTTTGTGTGGTGGTGTGGTAGAGGGATTGAGCTTCTGTTGCTATGAGAGCGGCAGAGGAGGAGTTGAGGTCGGTGATGGAGTCGTCGAGATCATCGTCTTCGCGGTGGTAGTGCTCCGATGCGGTCTCGCGTTCTTGGGGTGCGATTGTGCTGAAGCCGCTGATTGTTTTGGTATTTAGAGCCTCTTTGGGAAGGACGAAGACCCAGAATATGATCAGGAGGAGGGGAAGTGTTGCGAATGTGAGGAGACTGGTTCGTACGCTGAGGCCAATCCAGGTCGTTGTTACGACGTATGCTGATGCGCCGACTAATCCAGCAGCTCCTGTGCCGCTTCCCCAGGCTGCGAGTGACCAGCGCCCGTAGTAGTGCATTAAGCCGAGGAATGTCAGTTCGCCGGCTCCTGATGCGAAGCTTGCTAGCATTACGCCAAATAGCTTCATGGCGATGGTGGATGTTCTAGTGTCCGGCACAGCCGCTGTTCCGCCAGGCGACAGAGCGATAAGCAGCATGCCACAGCTGGCGGGAGCAACGACGAGACCAAATATGCGGACATTGTACGGTATAAGATGGAGAAGGTATGGCGCAACGAGCTTGGTGATCAATGAGGGGAGTACGTCGGCGAGGAGGACGAGAGATTTGGGGATTGAAGGGCCAACGAGATCGAGAGCGGCGGAGAGGATGATCACGTAGAGGACATTGTTGATCAGACCTGTATCATAAGTCAGCGGGCTTATGCTCTAGTTTGCGCATGTCGCTGAGAAATGTATGATGAGAGAGCGTACCAAAGAACCAGAATGCAGTGAAGACTCTCGAGTCAATGCCATCAAAGAGAGACTTTAGACGAGCCTTGTAGGCGGGCCAGGAAGAAGAGGGGGAGAATGGCATAGGGAGCATGTCGGTATTATGCTACATGATTTCTATATACACGATATAAGTATCATACATGGCCATGTGTATAGGGAACCATACATTTGGTGTTGAGGAAAGAGCACATGGGGTAGGGATGGGAGCACATGCCAATTTACGTCAGAGGTGGGTTAGACTGCCAAGACTAGACGGAGGTTCAAGATGAGGCATCCCTGTCTCTATCGTGCCATCCATGATCCTGGCCTGGGCTGGCCTAGAGAGGAGAGAGCGAGGTTGAAAAGGAAAGAACCATCACCGTTTCTTTCCGCATCTGTGCGTTTGCTCCTTCCTTGTTTAATCGAATCGGAGATGTACATAATACTCTTCAATATCACAATATTATCAGCTACCACCCATTGTATAGAAATAGCAAATTTCATGGTATCTCATGTCGGATCTGCTCAGGAACCAAGCTGATACATACGGAAAAGGGTTCCTGACTGAGGAGCTTCTGACGTCTGAGCACAGCAAATCCCCCGTATTACAATCAACTAGTGCACGCTGAAATACTGTTGTGGCAGGGAACAAGCATGATGCATCGCCAACAAGGTTTTGGTTGCCTTTGACCTGCGCTGTTCTAGCTGTCTGCTGTCTGCTGTCTGTCCTGTGCCAGGCCCCTTCTGCCTGTGCAGTGTGCAGTGTGCAGTGTGTTGTTGGCTCTTGTCTGTCGTGCTTCTGTGCTGGTCCCAGTGGACTCTTCAAATGTTCCTTTCAAGCAAATGCTCCTCAGTCCTCACCGTCTCTACCATTTCTCTCCTCGATCCCCAATCTCAACTATTTCCCTGCCCGACACCACAAACTTCTCTTGCCACTCTATAATGCTATTGTTTGCGCCTACTTCTCCTTGAGACACTGCACCAATACAGCCTACTGCTCGTCCGTGTTTTGAGCTCTTGTTTCACCATTACATCTCGACATGTCCCCAACCTAGGCTTTGTTTCTTAATAACCTATTTTTCCCTCCTTCCGCAAACATGGACCGACCACCACCTCCTCCGAATCCTCACTTCTCGCCTCTACAAGAACGTCCTCCCATGTCCTACTCTCAATCGAGTGCGCCGCCAGCGCAGCCTTCATACTATCCGCAGCCACCCAACAAACAGCATCAGCCCATGCAAATACCCTTTTCCGATCCATTTCGAAGTCGTCCCCCTGATCCATTCTTCCCGAACCCACAACAACAACCTCGACAAGAAGGCTATGGGCCACAGTTGAGTCGAGAAGGCTCAGCAATGGGTCATGCTTCGCGAGAATCAGTCAGTAGCGGCTGGTCTGCAACTTCAGGTATGTGAAACCTGATTTTATACTTATATTTATTTCTCTGGCCCATGAACTTGCATCCCGTTATTTGCCAGACCAAACCGTTCTGCAAGCTCTTTGAGCTTTGTTGATGAGTCGTCTTCTGGAATCGCTTAGAGGTACCCAAATATCGATCAGCATCAGCAAAGCTTAGACGGCTCCCTGCCTGCAGTAAAGCCATCACGAGTCGGCAAGGTGCACAATGGGCAAATCGGGTCTCTACATACATGATACTGGTCGCTTTGGTGAACGGGAACCTATCTGAGACTGGGCGCATCATTTTGAGTCGACTCGAGCAAACACGGCAATTGAAACACACGACAGCAGGAAGGAACGCTCGGATCCAAAAGCGTGCGTGGATCTGGAGAATCTCAGCCCTGCCCGCGCTACTCTATATACGGTTAGCGCCATGATCTCTACCCCTTGTCGCCCAAGGCCTTACTTTTGGGAGACTGAGGCTTCAGCATTCCTGCCTAACGCCGAATTGATCTCAGAATGGAAGGAGAAGCTTTGCTTGGCTCCACTTGCAACTGGAACTCCCCTAGCTGCTGAGCATACACGCGGTTCGCAATACAATACTGATTACTTCCAACACAGGTCCATCTGCCAACAATCCTCAAGCAGGCTCTCCTCGAACTGCTCACCATCCTCCTCCTATATCTTCAGCATCTAATCAATCTCCCTTTTCTTACGATCCCGCCAGGCGCAATTCCATAGGCGCCAATAGCCCTTCCAAATATTATGCACCTCGTACGCAGCTATCCGACTCACTCGTAATATTACCACTAATTGCACTTAGCTTCACAAGATCAGCACAATTTTCAGCCATCTTACGGTGTCCGTCCAATGTCTAAACCACCTCCCCCACCACCACCACCTCCCCCATCCTATACTCCGTCGAGAGAGCTTCCAAGCTTAGGATCCAGTTCGCGGCAAGGCACTGGCATGTCTATATCATCTTTGCTTGGAGATGCGCCTCCTCAACCTCCGCGATCACAACATGGGCCATCGCAGCAAACTGCAACCCATATGCGACCACCTTCTCCACGAAGACATCAGCCTAGCGCGTCCGCGTCGCGTGGACAATGGGGAAGACCCGCAACACCTGAAAGGAATACAATGCCACCTTCTTCTCGCATGCCAGACGGTCCACAGTATGGCTCTGCTTCTTCTCCGCAATACTATGTCCCGGGTCCACCACAAAGAGAATCTCCAGAGTATTCTCGAAATCCAACACCAAACTACCATTCGCATCCTACTCCTCCAAGGCATCAAATGTATCACGGCTCCCCACAAGAAGTGCGTGATGGACGGCCAGGTGATGATAGGGGTCCACCACGACCGCCGAGTCAACCTAGTCCATTTGGCATGCCCCGTAATCAGGAATATCACGATCAAACAGTAGGTCCTAGACCACCACCATTTGGAGGCAACATCATGCAAAGAAATCCTAGTCAAGAAGGGCCTCCACCACAGGGACCATACTCGGATCGAGGTGCTGTTATGATGCCAGGGGACCGACCGATTTCGGCTCAGCCATTGGGGTTGCAATCATATCAGCCAGTCAGTCGACCACAAGATGACAACAATCTTCTTCGAAGAAACTTGATGGGCCAGGATCCATTGCGAGAGGAGTCAAGACGTGGATATGGACAACCCAAGAAGGAAGAACCAAGTGGTCCAATGCGAACAGGCTTCCGTGGACAGTATTATACGCAGCCTCCGACGTCTGCGCCAGTCCCGGAAGCACCACGAAGTCACCCTCAGCCCTATGATCCTACAAGGCCGGCACAGGAACAATACACTGCCGAATCAATGCATGCTTTCAATCGTCCATTGTACGAACATGAGCAGCGTCGTGACGGAAGACCTCCTGTTGGTCTCGAGATGCGACCAGGAACCGAGCCTCCCCAGCGTCGACAGAGTGGAGAAGAGATGCAGGCTTCACGCTCATTCTTGGGCATTTCATCGGACCCGAATAAACGAGGTAGAGCCTCACCGTTACCGCAAGCTGTCAAGGGTGCGCAGGCTAGATATGATGGCCCTGGACAAGATCCAAGCATCAAAAGCGAGTTTGGTCGGATATTTCAGGGATTAGGAAGTGGTTTGGGTGGTGTAGGTAGTTTAACACCATCCAGACAAAGCCCAGTACCCCAAGGCCCCAGGGACAATGCGCCAATCACTCTTAGCGATAATGATGGTGCTAAGATGTCAAGAGCTGGATCAAGAGGTGGCAGGGGAGGTCCCAGAGGCAGGATGGAAGACGAGGATGGAAGACGAACGCCGCTTGGCTCTGGTGGAAGAGGTGGTAAACGCGCAAGACAAACGTGAGTATCACAAAAGTCATGACTGGATCTATTGGTACTAACAAGCTCAGGCTCCACCAGCAAGTCCTCGACCAGCGGTTTGATGACGAATCTCCCACCGCTACAAGAAGCACTAATTTTGGTCAACCGCAAGCCTCAGTTCCACTTCCTCCTCCGATCCCCAAGCCAGTTCTCTCTATCGACTCGACTTCAGTCCTCAAGCGCGCTGCGGAGAAGCCGCGGAACCACTTGGGCAACGCCTTATATCAAGTCAGATTCAAAGCACCACCTTTCGCCAGTGTTGCGTTGAACGACCGTGATGGCTACTATATGCAATGGGAACCTCCACGTCGATTTAGCGATGAAGACGATAATTGTACATACACAATCCGTGTTCCTCGCGAGTACTTGATTGATGATATGCGTATCAAGCTTCAACATGATCGCTACCTGTACGGCTCTGAACTCCACACAGATGACTCCGATCCTTTGCTAGCTGCCATTCATGGCGGCTGGATCCGTGGCGCATGGCCATCGGACGTGGACGAAAGCCTGCTAGACATCCCACCCGCTCCTCCTGCAGATGCGCCGGTAGTCAAGGAGCTGACCAAGCCACTGGAAAGCCCGCCAGTGCCGCCCAAAGGACTTGATTGCCACATTACAATTCTGGTGTTGCCACCACTAGTCGACTATTCATCTTCGGTACGCTTTGGGCTCAAAAGTCGTCATTGGGGTAACAACCACGATGGGCGTAGCTTCATGATCCTCGCTGTAGATTGGGTAGACGAGGGCTTTGGTCGATTCAAAAACGGCAAAGGCAGCAAGAAGAGGGTGGTGGAGCACGACGCGCCATCAAATGAATTTCTGTCAAAAAGGATTAGGTCTAACGGACTTGAGATTGGATCACCTGCTATTCAATCAACTGCTTAGACGCTAGGGATGGAAATCTGAGTATGTTTACGTGCGCATATGGTTTGAGAGGAGGTCTGGATTCGATTTCACCTGCCATATACCCGATTTGATTTATCTGATGGTCCATCCTCAGCATCTGGACATAGCGTCCGTAGCTTGAATATGAAAGCTAAGCTCTAAGCAGTCCCTATCTTGCAATCATGACATGTCCAGACCTTGTTGTGACTCTTCAACCCCTATACGCAAACGCGTATCGCATACCTGCTCGGCTTGCCGATTAACCGAGTTGCGTCATTTGCACTCGGTATGCCGAGATATCTCAAC
The DNA here is from genome assembly GCA_010405405.1 of Microthyrium microscopicum. Classification (NCBI taxonomy): domain Eukaryota; kingdom Fungi; phylum Ascomycota; class Dothideomycetes; order Microthyriales; family Microthyriaceae; genus Microthyrium; species Microthyrium microscopicum. The sequence continues at coordinate 1,560,543 of MU004236.1, read as the reverse complement.
TTCATTGGACCAATTGCGCAATTAGCTACTCTTGACTGGAGATTATTCATGGACTAATGCATCAAATTTCTCCAGGAGGCCAGGCTGATTAATTGTACCAGAAACAAGATTCCTTAACAGTGGTTGTGAGACCGATACCGGGCGGGAATGACAAGAGCGGCGATAACCAGGCTGACTGTGACTCTCAGAAAGCATATCAGAACAAGCACACCATCTACATCTCCATTTGTTCATAATCCAATTACTCGGTTTCGTAGAGATTTCAGTTCCAATTCCATGGCGCCTGCTCCTGTTCGCCCAGCGGCGAGAGTTGCTACTCAGCAACAAGATGTCTGGTAAGACTCACGATAATGCTTTTATATAGTACCCATTATGGCATATCATTCTAACATATTATAGGAGTATAATCAACGAAGCAGCCGCCGCTTCCCCAATCCAACCCATCGTCAACATGGGCCAAGGCTTCTTCGGCTATAACCCACCCAAATTTGTCACTGACGCCGCCAAATCTGCCCTTGACCGCGTCGAATGCAACCAATACTCACCCACCAAAGGCCGTCCGCGTCTCCGCAAAGCACTCGCCAATGCCTACAGCCCCTTCTTTGGCCGCACGCTCGACCCAGAGACGGACGTCGTCGTGACCACTGGCGCAAACGAGGGCATGTTGAGCGCATTCATGGCATTCCTAGAACAAGGTGATGAAGTAATTGTCTTTGAGCCGTTCTTTGACCAATACATCTCCAATATCGAAATGCCTGGTGGAAAAGTCGTCTACGTCCCCATGCATCCACCCGCGTCAGGCGCCACCAAAACATCCAGCGCAGCAGAATGGTCCTTTGACATTGCCGCCTTTGAAGCAGCCATCTCCCCGCGCACAAAAATGGTCGTTATAAACAGCCCTCATAATCCCATCGGCAAAGTCTTTTCGCGGTCCGAACTCACCGCCATTGGCGAAATATGCGTCAAACACAGTATCATTATCCTCAGCGACGAAGTCTATGACCGTCTCTACTATGTTCCCTTCACGCGCATCGCGACAATAAGTCCTGAGATTGCGGCGTTGACGATCACGGTGGGCAGTGGTGGCAAGATCTTTTATTGCACGGGATGGCGGGTGGGCTGGCTGATTGGGCCAAAGGAGTTGATCAAATATGCTAGTGCAGCGCATACGAGGATCTGTTATAGTAGTGTGAGCCCGCTACAGGAAGCGACGGCGATTGGGCTAGAGGAGGCGGAGGAGAATGGCTTTTGGGAGGAAAGTAAGAGGGAGATGAAGGGGAAGATGGATAGTTTCAACAAGATATGGGATGAGTTGGGTCTTCCGGTAAGCTTACATCTCACCAGCACTCACAACTCTCCCTTCTCGCAGCGCGATGGCTAATTCTGCATCAGTACTCTGATCCTGAGGGCGGCTACTTTGTGCTCGTCAATATGAGCCGCGTCAAGCTGCCAGAGAGCTATGAATTCCCGTCACATGTAGCGAACCGACCGCGTGATTTCAAACTTGCGTGGTTCTTGATTATGGAGCTGGGTGTGGCGGCGATTCCACCGACGGAGTTCTTTACGCCGCAGAATGCGCATATCGTGGAAGATTATCTACGGTTTGCGGTATGTAAGGATGATGAGGTACTGGAGACTGCGAAGGAAAGGCTGAGAGGATTGAAAAAGTACATAGACTAATAGAGAAATAGAATCTAGTATTGGGATATCATGCGTGAGTGTATATACAGATGGTGCTATGGCGAAATCAGTGCGCAGACTCAATAACGTAATTTCGTCCTTGGGGGGAAGAACTAGTCAGTGAAAATAAGTTTCGGACCTAACCGCTGTTGCGGCGTCAGCCTTCCTGCCGCCGGCGTCGTTTGTTGTAAAGGAAGTATGCGCTCGCTGGATGTTCGTGAACTGGATATAGATGGCCGTCGATGAGTTATTGGGCTCACGCTTCGGGGCGAGGCTGTGCTTGCGTCGTGGAAAAACGACATCTGCTGATTGTCTGGGGGCTCGAGCAGACTGTCACTGTCAGCCGTTCTCTGGTCAAACTCGCTGTATGGTTGTCAGCTCATGCCATCGTAATAGGTCTGTCTTGTATAATACTTTGTCACCACAATCTCCCCATACTTCTTCCTCCAACCATTCGTGCCTCTTTCCGACAATGGGATTGTAGTGACGCTCGTCTGTGGGCCGCGTTTACCGGGTCGCATATGTACTCGTGGCATGGCGGCCATGGCTTCACTGGCCCATGAGCTTCGTCTGTAAGTCACTGAATGATCGCTGGTCAATTTCTCGCTCTTTTGGCCTGATGTGGACTCTGACGGGTTCCAGGGTCGATTTTTGAACCGGTGGTTTTCCTCTGACCCACTTTGTATTCCTCCGCTAAATAAGTGTTTGAAGGAGGCGAGGCTGACGATGATTACGGCTGTGGAAGCTTCAACTGCGTTCCAGAGATTGAGCCAGGAGACTTCTGGTCGTTTGCCGATGTCGTTGTTCGTTATTATGATGCGGACCATGGCCATGGCGACGATGAGAAAGCCGATGGAGAATATTCCAGCGAGGGCGAATTTTGAACGAAGGGGTAGACGCACTGTACGACAGTTACTATGGTTCTTCCAGTGGTGATATGGAATATACCTTTGAATGCGAGAGACATCGGGAGACATATTATGGCCAGGTCTGAGGCGATATCTAGGGCGGTACTAACCCGCAGTGATAGTAATGACAGCCTTACGCTTCTATCATTTTCGCATTCCACTATTCACGTTAGTCCCTGGAATTGGCTCGAACGTGGTTGCTCTCCAATCGGGAACTCACTTGGTACGAATGAGGAGCATGAGAGCGGATATGTGATCATTGCCGCGATATAGCCAGCAGAAGTAAGAACCACTGTTGCATACCATATCCTTCGGTACAATGGCAGTCCAGTTGTGAGCCGTATAAAGAAAGACAAGAAACTAGCTTTGACCATCCTGAGCTTGATCAGTATGTAATCATCAGAAACTGAAGGTAGTCTGGGGTCAAGAATAGCATGGCATCCAGGAGTTAATCTTACCACAAACACGTCCAGAAAACCACCATCTCTGTGAATTGCAGTTTCATGTAGGTTGAAACCGTATCATAGAAGTCTTTCTGCTTGTTGAGAGCACCTAACCCGACAAGATTTGAGAGAGCCAGCGTAGCATACATATCGTCCGCCATGACTGTGATTAGAAGCGCGTTGACCAGCAGCAGAACCAGAGCAAATCCAGCCAAGAGGTCATCAACCCATAGACTTCCAGTAAATTTGATCCTAATAGCCAGCCTGGAGACGAAAAACGCCGTAGCAGCTGCAAAGAGTGTCCATGTCGTCACGTACAGGCTAACCTTCGATATCTTAGCTGGTAAAGGAATTTCCGGACTGCTCATAATGTACGCAGTCCTCTTGAGTGAAAAGAGCAAAAGGGTTGCCGCCCGCAACTACATATGTCCTTCTTGACACTGGTAAGGCGCGAGTCGAGCGATGATATGCTATCATTGTGCATCACAATGTCGAGGCGGGAAGTACTAAACCTTTGAATGCACTGGGGTCCTGCTGTGACATCAATGAACTACAAGTTGCTTCTTCTCAAGCAACGAGCTACCCTGTTGAGCTTCCAAGATAATATATACAGGCAATATCTAAGCTAGTGGTGACCAAAGGAAAATCCAGAGCCATGGCTACCCTCCTGGAATAGCTCTTTGTGAAACTTGGACGCTATCGCGGCCCGAGAATTTCTCAATATAACTCAGCCCCGGAGGCATGGACATCTGAAATATCTTCATTTGTACCTGAATCCTATAACAAGGTTTTTTCCGAGATCATTCGGAGTCCTTCGACTTACCAAATATGTTCGGTTATTGCACAATAGACCAAGTTTGTTGGAGGAGAGCGAAAGTCCGACTGCTAATCAAAGAACCTGGCTGATAAACCTTCCCGATCATCTGTGGACGGATATCCTCCCTTTATTCCGCTACTCTCAGGTCTCAGCCTTGTAGGACTAGGATGTGCTGGCCAAGTCTCTGATACACAGGAGACCTATTGGCCGACCAGTCGTCTAGGCTTCGATCATACTATGTCCTACGTACTTCCATAGATTCTAGGTTCAAGAGTTCTATTCTTTCGGTGTCCCGTCGCTATTTTGACAGATAGACGGGAGCGACATGCCGGCAGAGAGCAGTTTGAACAAGGTTTCGGGCTCAAATAGCTGCACCAGTAGACTGCGATTCCAGAGCTGCCTTATATTGTTGCAAAGCGTCAAGCACACCATGAAGCCGCGTCCATCAAAGTTGTTGGCCTCAACACTGACAGAAGTTAATGGATTTCGCCCAAGAAACTGTGTCGAACCTCGCCAGTTTGGCCAGCAAAATTATCCCACTATTGCGATATCCGCTCATTTTGGTTCCTCGTTTTCTCGTTTTCTCGCAAGATACCATTTAGAAGTACGGTACTTACTTCTTTTATACCAGAATAACGAGGGCATATCCGCGACCGTGCCGAGCAAGAGCCACCCTACATACCTGCTCCAGCCAAAACGGGCCGGCGTCTACTAAATGAAGCAATCAAACGTGTCCGCAATTGTTCCCGATTCGCTCAATGGAGATCTCATTTCGGACACGCTACCATTTGACAGCAAAATAAGTTACCACCACGCGTAACCAGGAGACGTGTGAACTATAAAAGTCAGATCTATTATTGCAAAATCTTGAACATTTATTAGAGGCTCACAGATTCTTATTGCTTCGGTAATCTATTATGCGGCTGCATAATAAATTTGTAGACGAGATCGTACTATCCTAGCATAAATTTTTGGACATTCAGATACGGCATAACTCGTAGAAAGTACTGCCCTTTTAACACGGCTTATCGCGCCATACACAGTCATTACGGGTTCGCTATGCTCTGCTCCAAGCTGTTCTAGTTTTCGAATATGCGCTCGAAAGTATTTTATGCGCTGTATGCGCTGCTACGACTGACAGCAGTTCAGTGTGATACAGAAACCTCAAGCTCAACAACAGCTTCCCAAAGAGAAGAGAGAATTCATGACCCATTGTTTCTCTTGTCACAGCTTCAATCCGGTGGTTTCAGTCAAACTGAATCCACAACTAGCGAGTTGAGTCATGAAAATGTTGGAGCTAACAGATCAACGACTGGGGAAGCAGCAGGTACAGCATTGATAGCATGTGTAAGTTCACCAGCATTGTCGAGACCATCGTTTGCTAAATCTTAATCCTTGCAGTGCAACTCCTTATCTACTGCTTTACCTGGCAAAGTCCTCACCCAAGGAACCATCTACAACTCTCAGGCATTCAATCGTCAACTGTCCTTCTTCTGGGCCTTGCAGAATCGCGATATACAACCATCGTGTTTCGTTCAGCCAAACTCGACTCAAGATGTCTCGACAATAATGAAAACAATATCCGCCGCGAATATTGGAACTGGGAAGTGCCCATTTGCTATTCGAAGTGGAGGCCATTCTCCGATACCTACGGCGAATAATATCGCTGATGGCGTGACCATTGATCTCTCTGGCTTAAATCAAATCAACTTATGGTCGGACGAGTCTGTAGTCAGAGTGGGCCCAGGAAACAGATGGGGAGATATTTTCGCCAAGCTAGATCTTAAAAACTTGGGGGTTGTAGCGGGCAGAGTTGCCAACGTTGGCGTAGGCGGTTTGTTGACTGGCGGCGGAATATCATTCTTTACGCCGAGATATGGATTTGTGTGCGATAATGTTGTCAACTTTCAGGTAGGTCTGGGCAGCAGGTCATAAGCTTCATCTGACGATTGCAATAGGTTGTGCTCGCCTCAGGCGAAATTGTAAACGCCAACAGTCTCGCAAATTCGGACCTCTTTCGGGCATTGAAAGGAGGATCTGGAAACTTTGGTATCGTAACCCGATTTGACTTGAAGACATTCGAACAAGGCCCATACTACGGTGGACTTGCTATTCTGAACACTACCTTTGTCGACTCGGACCGACCGAAAATGATGTCTTGGTACGAAGGACTTATCAGGACTGGTGATCCGTATGCGCATGTTATCTTGACTTTCAACTCAATGGGAATCCTAGGAACTCCAATGACAATTGGAACAGCAAACTTCCAGTACACGAAGAACGAGGCCAAGCCCGCCATACTCCAACCTATGCTTCAAACCGCCATATACAACACTGGACGTATATCAAATACTACCAGCTTTTCCCAAGAACTCAAAGTACTAAGCGGAGAAGGTAGACGTCAACTATTCATGTCATTCACTTTCAAAAACTCAGCATCCTTCATGGAGACAGTATACCAAATATCCAAGCAGCAGTTTGACATTGCCTATGCCGTCACATCTGGACTCCAGTGGTCCTTATCGTTCCAACATTTATCGAAGGGCACACTAGCCAAGGCAAAATCAGAGGGTGGGAACTCTCTTGGCCTCGAAAATGCGCCAGACACCACTCTAGCACTGCTGACAGTGGCCTACAATTCAGCCAGTCATGACAATGTCGTAGAGAAAGCTGCGCGCGACTTGTTTGAGGAGGCGCAAAGGAAAGCCAATGATGCTGGCGTCTTTTCACGCTTCATTTATCTCAACTATGCAGCAAAGTTCCAGAACCCCATCAGAGCATACGGTACAGAGAGCAACGAACGTATGGTCGGTGTCAGCTTGAAGTACGATCCCAATGGTATCTTCCAGCGATTTCAACCTGGCGGCTTCAAAATAGCCTCTTTTACCCAGAAGATTGTCCCAGGGCCACCTACTGCCACGATAGTCAACAAATACATTGGTGCTGGAAACGAGCAAAAGGGGACTTGAGTCCATAGTGGGTACAGTCGTTTGATATGACCAGGATTTGAGTACATAGAGGTTAGACATCGCATTGGATTAGATAGAAGGGATTGGTTTTGCTTTATGTTAATGTTTATTTTGTTCGCGTATGGTAACCGAAGCCCGCAAATTACTTCTCTCAGACCACCATCTCATAATTCCAACCATCAGGCTGAATTTCAGCCTTATCCAATAATTAAATCCCATTATAATTCCATTCCCTGCATTCGATATAAACCCTCCAAAACAGTTGGGTACAGTATCTAGTGAAGATGTATGACTGTCCCGAAAGCAGCGCCCAAGCAGTATATATTTTATTTCAGCGCAATTCCTCTTCAACAGTTGGGGGAGTTGTTGGCACAGCGGTATCTGCCTGGCTCCCCCAAGCTGACTAACCCATAGTTAACCCGTCTTGGCCAGTCTTTCCTCCCTCCCTCTAGGAGGGACCCGTGGGAGGAGCTGCTGGTCCCGATCCTCCGCCCCCCTCGAGACCTCATGTTCGAACCCCCCGCGAGTCATAATAGATGGGGACTAAAAAAGCCGTAATAGGCTTTTTACAAACGCACTTCCAGCGCAAGCTGGAGGTGCGTTAATTTTTGTTTGTGGTTTCCATGTTTTTTTGGATGCTAGTTGTGGTTGAGGTGCAGAGAAAGGATGGCCAGATTTCGTTGCTGGTGGAGCTGTCCGTGTTCATGTGTTATTGTGATGGGGGAGGTGTGTTTTTGGGAAGAGAGAGTAAGGAATCATATTACATTCGTGAATGAGTAAAATGTGGGATATATCAAACTTTAGAAACCAAACTCTTCGACCCAAAGTGCAATGCCTTGTGCGCCTGTGCCCTTATGTACTGCTCTTTCGTCTGAGAGCTTGACGACTTCGTTCCTTACATCGCCGGAGAGTTCTTTGCCGCCACATACTACCACACATGTCTCACCACTAGCTGCTTCTACAGCTTCGCGGATGGTGTGCGAAAGGAGGGGTCGTCTGGCCACAAAGTTGACATCGCGAGTGGCCGTGCCGTATAGTGATATCGTGGGCATTTTTGTGTCTGTTGAAGACATTGAGAGAGGTTTCGACGTTGCTGTAATCGTTGGCTCTAGGCCAGTCTTCTCATTGACCACCGTTGTGGTAGCAGTTTCTTTGGCTGGAGCACAGCAGCTTTCTGTCTGCTCTTCCTCAACTACTGGAGCACAACAGCTCGCTACGGGACCGATTTGTTCCGCGGTGCTGTCTTCATCTGAACTGCTGGCGATACTAATGCGCTTAGCAGTCTTATCTGAGCCACAGACACAGCCAGATCCGGTTACGTCGTTTCCACAGCAGCAACGGCCAGCCAAATCGCCTTCGAATGCTTCACCCTCGTTGTTCTCGCCTGTGACAGCAACGTGGACTGAGACGGTAAGGTTAGGGTGCTTGGATGCGCGGGCGATGGCACGGAGGCGGTGGAGATAGCAGGAGCATTGTGGCGATTCGCGGACTAGTAGTACGAAATGACACTTCCGTACGCAACAGGGGTCGGCGAGGATGGATTCCATGATAGGGAGGGTGAACGAGCCGCCAGTTGAGGCAGAGATGAGGACTAGAGTCTCAAATGTGTTCCATGTAGGATGGGTGCCGAAGGGGCCTTGGATGAACGAACGGACTTCATATGGTTTAGAATCCGTTGCATGTCGTTTCGCGAGGTTGTGGAGACGTCGAGAGAAACCGCCATGTGCTCGAATCTGAAGGTTAGCATGATGTTCACCATTTGACGACTGGTATCCGGCGCTCTGTGTAAGACCATCTGAGTTCTCAGTGGCGATATTGGATATCGTGAACGGATGAGTTTCAATGAAGCCCATAGATGGGATCCAGATGTAGACGTGCTGACCTGGTGACCAGGTGAAAGGGACGTTCTTAATAACGACATTGGTTGTCTCGCCGGGTAGAGCGTGGATCTCAGTTCTGTAGCCAATGCGGTCTGCCAGGGCAAGGCTTGTCTTTGACCGTATTCTGATGTTACGATAAACCACCCAGATGCTTCTAACGCCTCTGTCAAAGGCAATGAAGCCAATAGCCATCCAAATGTAAAACATGGCATAGGACGGGACATGAGTGTGAAGGCAATATAGCAGAGCGCCAATCGATGCTAGATGCTGTAGGACGAAGAATTCGTAAAATCGGCGTCGAATGGGTGCCAAGCCACTGATATTCATCCAGAGAATGAGACCACCGCAGGCCATGCCATACTTTACCATGGGCATCATTGCAAGCTCGGTGGCCAAGAAGTCTGCGCGAATCCATTCACGAAGGAAGAAACCGGCATGACATGCGATTGTAACGATGATAGTCCGCGAGATCCATCGATGAAGCCAGTTTAGTCGTTCGTATGATGATCCGATAAGAATGCCAACGATGTTGACCTTTCCACCGATAAGAACAATCAAAGGGATTTGCATGACTGATACCCAGGCTGCTCGAAATCCAATGCGCTCAAAGTAATATGGATCGGACTTGGGACTAATGGAATTCGTAGTGAGCATTACAGTAATGGTGATCCAGTAAGCCAAAATGGTAAGACCTTGTCCAACTGTTGGTGGACTGAGCCATTGAAATCCAGGTCGAGTGATGTAGAGACCTTGGGGATATGAGAGTTCTCTGAAAATTGTTCTCACGGTAGCATAAGCTTGTGTTACTGCGTTAGTCGGCACAGATGGATGCCTCATTGAAGTCCCAGCTATGGCGGCGCGCTTCCTATTTCGCATGAGAGACAACATAGGCGAAATTTGTAACAAGAACTAACCTTAGCCTTGAGTCTACCCTTTGCCATATGTTTGCTATTAGTCCGACGGTGACGACCGCCGTTATCAGATACCAGAATAGATGCGATATGAATATATTTTGCGGTTGGAACATGGACGCGCCCTGAAAGTCTTAGTCATTTGATAGTTCGATAGCAATAAGTTCTCATACCGTCATGTCCATGCCACCCGCCATCAGTCCGCTCATATCCATCTTGAAGTAATTGTGTGATATCGTTTGCCTAGTAGTCGGACGCTGGGACGTGTAGCAAGGGCAGTAGGATTTGAAGTGGGCAGTCACTGAAGGAGGTTGTAAGATGACAGTTGCAAGGCAGGTGACATAACCAACAAGATTAAACCCGAAAGATAGTAGTGAGAATTAAGAAAGCACAACTCAAATCAATTGTGAAGTGGATATTCAGGCCGGTAAGCGGTAACGTGAGGATGTTGAGCACATTATTCTTCGTTACATCGGAAGCGGCGTGGGAAGTGGGAAGATCCGCGACACCACACACACCTCCATCCTTTGCATTCCACTCGTCGACCTGCCCATCTCAAACCAGCAAAACCAACTCATGCCCACTGACAAATTTAGGCCAGGCCCCGCCAGACAAGTCCTTGGGATCGAATGGAAGGTGGGTAAAAGAGCGAAAGGCCGCAGAAGCGTTGAAACCAACAGTGAGCTTTGTGGCGTCGCGCACCCCCAGGCAGCCAGGCTTTGGACGACGGCAGTCCATGCACGCGGTACCTTAGCGGCATAAAAATGAGCACGTTTCTTCCAATTAAACAATCCGCCCGTAGCAAGGGTCTTTTTGAACCTCTTTTTTGACGACCGTGACGACCTTCAAAACCATGGATTTTTTCACCTTGCTTGCCACCTTCTCCAAGCTCTGTCGGACGGTGCATGCAGGCAAGGCAGGTTGGGGAAACGCGAGTCTTTGGTTGTTCCGGCTATTCGGATGCCGCGTCAGGCTGCATGAAAAGAGTCGTTCTTTGTCCAGTCGTTGGTGATGGAAATACCTTAGCTTGGTATTGATATCGACGGACAATAAAGAAAATGCACGGTTTGGGTTGGAAAATACCACTCATTATTAGTGATTAGGAATATCTTGAGCTTGTAGAACGAAGCATCTCATACAATTCAGTACCAAAAGCAAACCGTTCTTCAATGAACCTGGAGAAGCAGGCTTTAGCACTTCCTTGCTGGGAGTAGCATTCAACACCAAGCGCTGATACAGGAGATCATACATACTCCCTGGCAAGATCACACGCAATCCTTACTGCTCTAGCCCCATCCAGTCCTTGGAAACTTCCAAAAATAATGTTTGGATTTGTTAAGAAAGTCTCGATTTGAGATACATCCTTGATTCAATCTCATTGAGCACCTAACAAACATGTCGGGCGGTACTATTTACATTTTGACACTAGCTTGCATTCCTCAGCATGACGTATCTTACAACAATCGCATAGCACCAGTTCCAACAGCAATGGCCATGATCCATGCAACTGTACCAACTGCTCCGTATGTCATTGGCACCACTGTTGTGCCTGCTGAGCTCTTGGTGGAAGAAGCGGCCGCAGAAGGGGTGGTGGAGCTCGCTGAGCCTGATACAGAAGAGCTATTGCTTCCAACGTTGAGTTTGCTGTCGGTAACATATGACATGGTGACACCAGTAGCGTTAGTGCAACCATTTGATCCACCAGTTGGGCCTGCTCCGTCAACGAACTTGACAGCGGCGCACTGTGAAGAAGTTAGTCGTGGTTCGCAGCATAGTTCGTGACTTTTCATACCTGGTACAAGATACCATCGGGAGAGTCAGCAATGACCTGGATCAATCCGGTTTTGCCAGAGAAGTTGGCTGGAGCTGGGACGAGGGGATTGCAATTGAAGCCTAGGCCGTTGACTTGCACGGGGTTCAGGAGGTTTTGCCAGCTTCCCATTGCTGTCTGGTCTGTGGTAGCGCGATATAGGAAGGTGATGGTGGGATGGGCGCTGGTTAGAAGGATGGAGCTACCGCCGACATGGAAATCAGTGGTGTTGGAGAAGTCCGCGGTGAAGCCACCACATGGGCCAGTGGGTTCCTTGTCCTCGTCAAATCCAACACTAAATTGATATGTTAGTTGAAAGGCAGCGCAATTGAGGCTACGAGCACGAACTTGGGAGGATAGTTGAGAATGAAATGAGCAGAGCTCTGAGCTACAAAGAGAGCGGCCAAAGCTAGGCTAGCAGCAAGTCGTGATACTGGTGCCATGGTGATTATTCTGAAAGGGCTGTGTTTAGTTGGTGAGAAGGTTGAAGATGTTTTGAAAGAAACAAATGACAAAACCGTGTTGACCCGGCAGGCGGTATTTATTTATTCACAGGTCAATGGTCACGCATCAAGCTCTACCAGTAGGCAGTCAAGGCAGTTACCAGTGGGGGAGGAGCTCCACATTATTACAAGGACCCGACGACCCGGCACAATGAAAATGATGTCTAAACGGGAAACTAGACAAGTCCACGGTGAATGCAAGGCCAACCGATGCCGCCAAAGTCATGGGAGCTCGCCGTGTCGGGTCTTTGACGTGATGAGCAAGTTGCAGCGAGGGGAAGCACACAAAAGGCTGGAAAAAGATGACTTCCTAAACAGGAAGCGGCATGTGCAAGGATCATGGTGAACAGCGCCAGGCACGCCAGGGTAAACACCTGGCCAATCACAAACAAAAGCATTATGCAGGTGAGAGCATTAATACGCCACCACGGCCACATCAAAATGCAACTTCTGTCCTTCTTCCCCACATAATTCTGACCACAACCCTCGACTTAGCGCATCGCTACAGCTATCATTCGAACAATACGTTCTTTTCTCGGCAAGCTATCTACTATATGGCGGAGAGGAGCCGACGCGCTCAAACACCAAGTTGCTCAAATGCTCTGCAAATGTCCAGTGTCAAGGCTACGTTATGATATCTACAAGTTCGGATCGGTTGTTTCAAGCCAATAATAAATATAAACATTTCAACTTCAGTAGGTAGTTTACAAGGCTGTCAAACATATGCAAGTCAAAGTCAATGTGCTCGTTTCGAAGCAGGGGGCGCGATTTTATGTTTCGAAGCAAATCCTATCAGACAAGAAATAGATCTCAGTAGCTAATTTTGTCTATTCTTCGACGTGATCGCTGTGGTCGCATATTGGCTATTCATGTTTCGTGCGCCCAAAATACATCAGAAGACCAATGCTAAAAAGATCTTGCAATGTACCGCTGATGAAGGTCGCATGGTTCTCCCACGTTGGCGACCAGCTATCCTGCCACCGTTGTTGATAGACAATTCGCGCGATATATCATATTCCATAACAACGTTCTTGATAGGTTACCCGATATGCCCATAACATATTTTGTAATCTTTTGAAGAGTAACTTTGATATCACCATTTCAAATCACCCAGGCTTGTAAAATACAGCCACTCAATATTGACGGACCCATACCTTGACCGCCATCAAATTACTGTAACCCCTGTGCAGAGGATCAACGTTCAGATAGTTCGTGGAGCCTGCTGCAGGTACTAATCTAACCATATGTATTTCATACATGGCCAAGACTTTCACCCCAGGTAGGTAGCTGTTGGTAACTTGGGGGACACCCGAGTTCTCGGGTCGACTTGGACAGTACTATGGCGTCAAATCAGGCTGCGAGGTAGAAAGCCACTGTGCGGAACATTGATATGTTTCTGGGTGAGATTTGCGATATCGATATTGTATTGGTAAGCCAGCCTGGTTGGCTTCATTTTCAAACATGATACAGGCTTCAAATTGAATCGTAATCAGCCGAACTTCAATATACGTTTATGTAAGGCTCTACGATATCGATCTTGCTTTGGTATGCCATCTCAGTTAGCTGCTTTTCAACCATAGTGCAGACTTCAAATTGAATCCTACTCAGCAGCAGTTCAACTTTCGTTTTATGTAAGACTTTACAATGTTAATCTGCTTTGGTATACCAGTTTAGTTAGCTTCATTTTCAACCATGGTACAGACTGCATATTGAACCTGTCGCGCTTCTATGCCTACCTATACAAAACCCGTCCACTTCTCTAAATGTCCAAAGCTTTCTTTCCCTAAACTTCCATTCTCAACTTTGGAACCCTCAGCTACCTCCGCAGATTCGAATCAAAAGATACAAACACTACCTCGTACCATAAAATCTGGTACATTATAGACCGCGACTGGAAGATGAGCACACTTTTGAATAAGGCCATTGACCCGGCGATCGCAGACCTCAGAACCGACGAACTCTCGTCAAAAGGGTCATTCCGCCTTATGGATTTACCGCTGGAAATTCGGACCATGATATACAAATATTACCTACGATCGGGTCGAAAGTACGCCGAAGGGGATAATATTGGCCGAAAACGTTTCCAGTGGTCTGAACAGTTCGAACACTCAATACCCTGTAGAGCTATTCTCCAGATAAGCCCTGCGATAACCGAGGAAATCGGCAGTATGTGGTCTTGCGGCATACCATATTCTATGGACTACAAGAAAGAAGGATTTCTATTCTTGGGAAAGACTCATCAGCCATTCTCTCTTCCAGCAATCCTTCGCAATGTCCAATCACTCCGCTTACACATCAAGCTTGACCAAGAAGTTTTCAAGGGGAGCAGCAAACTAAAAAGCCTGGTCCAATTCCTCACCTCTTCTCCCTCCAATTTGAGAGAGCTAGATATTCATATTCGAGTCGGCACTTTCATGGCAGAAAACGATGAATCCTCTTACACGACTTACCTGGGGGGTTTATTTTTGGAGGAAAAGATGCATCATCTATTCGATCCTTTGAAAGAGCTTCAGGACGTACAAATTGCTTTCAAAGTTTTCGAATGGGTGATTTGTAAAGACTGTAGTCGCACGGGTCCCCGGTTATGGTCATCATCTTCGAAAGCTTTGGCTTCCGTTTATCAGGTCCATTGGAGCCTTATGGCATGCGATATTGCGAAATCTTCGCTACATCGGAAATGTCTTAGAAGCATCTAGGCAACAAAGCGCAAAGTACCTGATATAAAATTTCCTCACACACTGCCACTGGAAACCAGGGTGCTCCATCAGCTACTGAATGCTGTACGACGGCTACAAAGACTGAGTGGTTGTGATTCTTTTCGTTTTTCATATTGGTTGGAAAGGTGATCAACAACACGGCAAGTGTAACATGGCGTGCTCCCATTTACTACGACATCTACTATCTATCAAGCTCTGTTATTGAGTGCTTCAAATTTTTTATCAAGGGCGTTCGAGCTCCGATATTGTATCGAGTGCCATAGCAAATATAGCAGATCTTGGTAAAAAAGTTGGCGGAATTCATTGACGTTGATAGAACTAGGCCATTCACTTTGCCATGTCTCTGAATGTCTAAGGACCTGACAAGAAACAACGATAGCTTTACAGGTCTAATATTGAGAATCTACCTCCAAATCTTTGATCAAGGCCAGGTTTCATCTGTAGAATTTAAAAACATAATCTCTAAGCAGTTACGGAATTGATATCGCATAACGAAGTCCTGTTCTGCTCATCATCGTGATTCTTCTTGTTTGTTGAGTTCAGAGCTCCAGTCGAAATCCAAATCATGTTTGTAGTATTCGTAGTAAGTATTTCTGTTTGTCTTTGTTCTCCAATATTCCGCTCAGATGATTTGGTCACAGACAAAGAACAACTATTAGAAATGCATTCCTCAGTCATACAATGCTTGCTACTTTTCAAATGCAGACACTCGGTAAGCAAACATGATTATTCTTGCGATAAGAACATCTTTGAATGCTTTAAAACAGACTGAAAGGATCTGATCTCTCAAAATCTCTCCATAACTTCTCACATACGAATTCAGCAGAATTCGTATCCATCCAAGCCTGCTCCCATCCCAACCTTCATAAAACCAATTTTTTCTACCATTTCAAACCATGCCAACAGACAAAGAAAACGTCTCCTTTCTCTACGCAATCGTCCGCCAACTCGAGACCAAGCATGTCAACTGGCGACTCGTCGCCGCCCAATGTAACATCAACAACGACCACGCAGCGCGCATGCGCTTCCATCGTTTGCGCCAGAAAGCTGATAATCTGACTCCTGGCAAGCGTGGTCCACGGAAGGATGGTCCAGCGGCGGGCAAAGGCGGCAAGAAGATGGCGCAGTTTGAGGACGAGGAGGATGATGTGTTTTATCCGTCGTTGAAGCGCAAAAAACAATGCAAGAAGGTGGAGGATGAGAGTGAGGATGAGTTGGATGCTCATCGGAAAGCAAAGCGGCTAGCTGCGATGGGTAATGCGGTGGTCAAGAATGATCCGGTGGTCAAGAGCGATCTGATAATCAAGTGCGATCCGGTGGTCAAGGCTGAGGCATCTGCAGAGGTAGCTGGAGAGGCGGATGTCAAGATGGAATCATTGACGGAGTTTGGTGGTCCTGGTGTTGGCGTGAAGATGGAGATTGATGCCCCTGTTGAAGAAGTCCCGCTCACAGATGCTGAGCCGGCTGCTTCAAACGAAGGCCTGGGTGAGCTTGTAGATGCTGGTAAGCGTGTTTGATTTGTATTTGGTTCTTGTGCTGACAATATAACGTAGATGCGAGCTCAAATTTGCTCATCAAGGAGGAGGATAATGCTGATACCAAAATGGGAGCACAATTTGCTGAAGTTGAGGAAGTTACAGAGTCGATCATGACAGACGCTCCAACTGCTCTTGAAAGCAGCCCCCAAAGCATCTTACAATCCGAATCTGAGCCTCCTGTCGTCGAGCTCGCCCAAAATGAGCCCATCATCATTCTCTGAGTTGCTATTCTGTCTGGATAAGAGGATGCTTTACGATGCTATTGAGCTATCACTGCAGATCACCACCATTTGCTCGGCGGAATATACAGATATCGTGTCAGACGTTGAGCATTACCTAGCTTTTGATTAGATTAAACAGGTTCAATGATCATAAATTTATCCTCAGCAAGTCTACCTCATAATATTATACTCGATAAGTTAGTTTTTATCATAGTCACTGGTCTTCTGATTCCACCATTTCACCATTGACAATAATATCTGCTATGATTCACCTCGAGCGACATCTTTCGAATGTTGTTGAGATAAATTT
The DNA here is from genome assembly GCA_010405405.1 of Microthyrium microscopicum. Taxonomy (NCBI): domain Eukaryota; kingdom Fungi; phylum Ascomycota; class Dothideomycetes; order Microthyriales; family Microthyriaceae; genus Microthyrium; species Microthyrium microscopicum. The sequence goes on along the minus strand of MU004236.1, from coordinate 1,543,836 downwards.
TTGAAAGAAGCTTGATATGTGCAGAAGCATAACTCCATAGATCAGTGTTAACATCATTTTATCATACAATGCTTGCTACTATCAGATACAGACATCAACTCAGTGACATGATCAACACCGAAACACCATAGAATATACTCTCCATATGCCATAAGGTAGACTGGTCTCCTTCTCCTGGAGGAAGTCTCCTAAAACTCTCACATACAAATCTTGTAGTAACTAAGTGCATTCAGCCTGCGCACAGCTTTATTGAACAAAGTACCTGCCGTCCTCAGATATGTTCCCTAACTTTACCGACAAAGAAAAGATCGTCTTCCTTAGCAGGATCATCTGTCGACTCGATACTAGACATATTGATTGGGAAGACATGGGTGTCTATATGACCAAACGCGCCAAACGCGCCGAAAGCGAACGCGCCGAACGCATCGGATACGCCGAACGTTCCATCGAAGACCTCAATGACCACGCGGCGCGGATGCGTTGGGTTAGATTAAGCGACATCCAGAAGAAGATTGAAAAGGCGGAGGCGGAGGCGGAGAAGGAGGCAGAGGAGGCAGAGGAGGCGAAAGCTGCCTCCTGCGGTCCGTATAAGGAAAGCGCGGCAGGCAAGAGCGGCAAGAAAGCAGGGCAGTTCGAAAGTGATGAGGAGGATGATGTTTTCTATCCTACTCTAGCCAAGGAAAAGAGCAAGCAAAAAGATAAGCTAGTAAAGGACGAAGAAGACGATGAGGAGTCAGGGGATGAAAGCGAGGATCCGTTGGATGCTATCCGGGCAACGGAGGAGTGGGCTGTTCGCCGTCAAGTTAAACGGCTCTGCTTGTACACCCTTCCGGCCCTGAAGGAAGAAGCTGTTTTACAGGTTGAAAATCTAACTAACTCTGGTGGTATCGATGTTGGAGTCAAAATGGAGGTTGATGCTCATGCTGAAACCCCAGCCCCCAATTCACTGATTAAGAAGGAAGTCGCTGGTAAGTTCGTCTGTATATTGCTGGTGTTGCTGCTAACGAAGTGTACTCAGATGCCGACGCGACTTTGTCCATCAAGAAGGAGGGCGCTGACACCAACATGGGAGCACATTGGGAAGTCACTGAAGCGGATCTGACTGCTTCTACTCTGTCCACAAGCAGCAACCAAGGCAAAATCGATCCCGCTGTCGCTGAAGATGATCGGATCATCATTCACTGATTCGCGATTCTGTCCGCATGAGTTATGCGGTCATTTTAAGGGAATGCTGGTGATGAAAACCTGAGTTGTCCGGTTTGTGGGCACTTGTTGGGCGCCAACCACAACGTCTACAGCAAGTAGCGGGACAAAAGCAGTCGATGAGATAGAATGCCGTTCCTGTTCATAACAATATCCCTCCTCATGTATGCCATGTTGCTGTTCAACGTGATTAATCCACAATTTTACCATAACCCGTCTTTCTGGAAACTCACAATGGTGCCAGATGTTCAAAACCCGCAGCAATATGCTAAGTATTGTGATTTTTGTCGGACGACATAGAAATATCTACCGAGTCATCATATTTGAATAGGCTTTTGCTTTCTGGAAGGGTATAAATAAGGTTTGTATATCAGTAAACACGATTCGGTATCCTTCAAAACTCCGTACAGTCGAATATGATCATGATCATCGTCGGGAAACCCGAGAAGAGAGTCTCTTCCAGTTGGTTAATTCGTGGGAGTTGTCAGCTGGTGCAGGCTGCGACAATTTCTGCATCTGGAAGCCCAAGATCAGAAGAAGCAGAGACATTCCTCCCAATGGTATTGAGCACCATCGCATTGCCGTTGCATATTCGCAATGCTTTTCCAAGGACTTTGTGGTTGCAGGATCGGAGAACGTAGGATCTACGTTCTTGAGCAGACACACTACGTTCTCCATATCGATTGGATTGGACGGTCGCTTTAGAATGTCTTCTGCATAACAGTTAGGCAAAAAGTTATGACTGATTTCCTAGCAGCGACTGTTTGCCTACCTGTGGTCAAGTGGCTGTTGTAGTGAAGAAGAGCAGTCCATACGGCCAATGCGACTGATATGCCCGAAAATGAGAGTAGAACGACCGTACGTATCAGAACCCATGTGATGCGGGTTGGCTAGTCTCATAAGTCAGTGGATTGAAGTCGACATATGAACATAATTCGTACCCCAGAGACAGCCTTGAAGCTCCAGAATGTATCTATCATGCCAATTGCTGCGACAGCCATTCCAACTATCGAAGTTGCCAGCCCCAGATGGATAGGATCCATCTGAATTGTGATGTCTTCCATAAGCTTAAGAACTTCGGGAGAAGTGATGCTTTTATGAAAGCTCTTATTGAAATCGCCTAGATTGACAGCATTGCTGAGCAAGACAACACTGAAAAAGCATACGGCGGCGTAAAGAAGTAGGATTACGGACACGCGAACTAGTGAATCTATTAGAAGACCTCAAATACGACACATCCAGACTACGTACAGAATTGCCATTTGGTTTGGTGCATGGCTGCTTCTATCCAGATCACCTCTCTCCCAATATGGTGAGGTTGCTGTGATCTGGAAAGTTTTGGTATCGAGCAAATTCAGTGGTGTAGTTATTTTCCTCCGGACCCTGGGGTCTGATAACGGATCTTTGGAGTGCTAGGCTTGTAAGGTACCCCAGAATGACCTGCACATGCTCACTCGGCTTCCATGGTTCTGAAGCTCCTAGAGGAACACCTTCCTGAATGCGCCGCTTTGGTGTAACGATACGTTGGTCTAAATCGAGACGAACGGCTCTATTGCACGAAGCCAATTGGAGAATATAGTAGTGGCACAAGAAAGCACCTAAAAAGAAGTCGTAAAAGTGGTCTCAACAATCAAAGCCACTTACATAGACAAGCCATATTTGACTTTCGTGGGATAATTTAATCAACGTAAATGAGAAAGCTTAATCAACAACTTGTCGTCCGAGCCAGGGCGAACCACGAGTACAGGGCCATAACCTGGCGCTGTTTCGAAACATTGTTTATTGCTATTATCAACGCTAGTACATATATCTTACTGCGCCGCCCTCTTTCTGAGAATGATAATGTAGGTCAATACTCGTTGAGGTCACTAGATTGCATCAAGGCTAACGGATAGGAAGTAGTCCTCAGCCTTGTAGAAGTCTTCAGCCTTGCGAGTTCTTATTGGACTAAACTGCAACTATGCACAATCCTGGTAATAAACTACTCTGCTCGCGGAGTAGTGGAGTAGCTCTAACATCGAAGCTCCGTCCGCTTTCAACTGCTCTAACCACTTCACTAGACTTGATCAGAGCCTCTCGATCACTAGCCAGAATGACACAAGCATCAGTACCCGAGCAGTTAAATGCTTCTTCTGGAGAGTCAAGCCAAAGCACCCAGCTCACCGCAGCACCGCCGGCGCCCTCTTCATCCTCCACCACACCCTCCCAGCTAACGTCCACTTCGCCAAACCCATCCAGCTCCTCTCCGCCGACCAGCGTCCAAACTAACGAGCAATCACTCACCGAAGCCCGTGCCGCCGTCACCGCGACTCTTGCATCCGTCGGTGCCCATATCGACAGCGACTTACAAGCACGCGCTAGTGACATCCACAGCAATGCAGGAGCTTTAGCGGAGCAAGAGAAGACACTGCGCGCGCAAACGGCCGCGCTGGCCAAGCAGAGCGGTCGCTGGCAGAAGGAGATGGATTCGTCTGTCAAGAAGCTCAAGGAGCTCGGAGATGTGCAGAATTGGGCCGAGGTATTGGAACGAGATCTGTTGGTGTTGGAGGAGACGATGCGGTTAGTGGATGGGTCGCCTGATGAAGGGCTAGCCAGTGGGACGAATGCACCTGTTCAGGGAGTGGGCAACAATGCGAGGCCTGAGTGAGGAGACGCGACTGGCAATTTATGAAAACTTCTGGGAGTCCCTTTGAACGGGCAAATGGGACGTGAGTTGGCCGCGTTTCATTCACCATGTGGGTGTTTTAAGCTCTGCACGCGTGGAGAGCAGATGCAGCTGCACCTGTACTGCAGACGATAGACGCTTTTCTGGGGCATCTAGGCAGCCAGCTTTATGATGGGACGACTAATAAAATGATGAATAACGTCATATCACTACGGGTGTATGCACCTGTCTTTACGGATGCTGTTCTGAGTAGCTGCATTATTTGATCTGTTCAAATGCAAAGCGGCAATAGCAACCTGCACTGAATCAGAATTGACAAAGATGGAAACTGATCGTTTATTCGACATTATCAAGGATCTTGGTAGACTCTCAATGGGTATCAATATTCATAAGGCCGTAAAATACAGAGCTATTGTGAGCTTCTTCCTAATAACTTGTTCACGAGGGTGAATCGTGCTCTGGAAGGAACTGGAGACATTTCGTATACATCTTCGGTTGGTTGGTCTTCTGGTATCGAATTCATGCCTAGGATTTCAGTGGCTTTCTCTGGAACAGAACTGTGACTGGAGCGGCTTAGGGCGAGAGCTGGTCCCTTTAAATCTTCGTTGTGTAATGTACCGTTAAATCCAACAGTGTCCGCTGGCACAGTAGCCTTGCTCTCTGGACGTTCCGAGGAGAACTGGAATTGGTCTAATGAGGTATTCAGATCCATAATGCTCCCACTTGTATTGCTGGTTATGGATCCCCAGCGGTCTGTCCGGTCATGCGACCCGCGCCAGCTCTCGCGAATAGCTAACTCGGTTTTCTGTGGAATGGATATCACTGGCGTAGGTTCTGATGATGTAGCACTTTGAGTACTTTCTCTTCGGGAGAATGCTTTGCTCAGTAATGAGCGTTGAAACCAGCTCAGAGGTTTTTCGCCGGGTCGTGGTGTTAGTGGGCCAGTGATGGTAACTGTATAGCCCAGGCCATCGTCGGCGATGCCTTCCAGATCAACAATCCTCATCGAGGCTTCCCAGTCGAGTATTTCTCGGGCGTCTGCCTTGTGATTGGTGTATGAGGTTAACGTGTCGCTTCCGCTTTCCTTGCTCTCGATATCAACAACTTTAGTTATGTTGAAGTGTCGAAGCGTGCGACCGAAGGCGGGCTTTAAAGGCACTGCACAGGCAACGATCTAGTGCAGTTGGTTAGTTTCAATCAATTGAAATGACAGGGGGAAGAACCGACTAGAGCCAAGTCGTTTTCAATCTCAGAGCAAATCCACTGCGGCCCTGAGTACCAAGTCAGATCGTTGCTTTCGAGTACTCTCCATATGAAATATGTCCGGCAGCATCCCGCAATAACAACTATATAGCCCATGGAGAGAAGAGCAATGATGGCCCAACGTTGCTTTTTCTGGACCCTTAATCGGAAAACTGCAAAAACGGGCAATATTGCTAGGATAAACTCGGCAAAAGTATTGAGCACACCAGCAGCTTGCATGGAAGTGCCGTCGTTGATACAGTATGCTTTTGTGTTTGCGGGCCATGTCCAGTACGCATTGATTGGGCTTTGAATGATTAGCGCAAGGGCAGTTGGCGAGTTTAGAAATACTTACTAGCAAGGAAAGATTCCAGTGAAAAGGAAATTAAGCCATATGGCAACGTTCAAAAAGGTTGCTACATGCATTATCCAGAAAAAATGGCGTGGGGCCTCGCACGCCTTGATGAGTCGATAATAGAGGCAAATGACCGAGAACCGAGTGAATGAAGCTGCCTGTCCCCAAAAAATCCGAGTCCAATAAAGAATTCTTAAAGAGGCTGAGAGAGCATTAGATCATCGAAGGTAAGGTTGAACGTGCTGTGATCTGGAACTTACGCGAAAAAAGGGTGAACTTTACATCCCATATATGCCTATCCCATCCCTCTCGACTATTTCCAATGCCAACCAGTGCAGAAACGCCCACTGTGCAAAGCTTCGCATGGTTAGAGACGTTGACAGTCCTTTTCAATTGGACTTACAAATGCAATGAGAATACACAAATCATCAACACCAAACCATCGCCGCACGTATACTCTGACCCAGAGCCTAGCGAATACACATGTGGTTGCCGCAAAGAGAAAGATGCCAGGCAAGAACCATAGCTCGAAATGACTTCTAGTGACAGGATTGTCATAGTTGGGTTTTGGCCAGTTGGCGATGACATTGAGCGGCAGAGTAAAAACCATGACTGAGACTGGAACCGGCGAGCATGCCTGTCAACAGACGTGTTGAAGTTGTGTAGACAGTTTGACAGTTTAGTAGCCAGGTAACAAGCAGAAGAAAAGCGAAGAAATTCGCATGATTAAGAAGGGTGCATTTGACTGCGGAGAAACGCCACAAAGTCTTAGTCGGTAAAGCTTGGAGTCGTCCTGACTCGCTGGCGTCACGCAACTCAGACTTATGGTTGCTCGCGGTTATCATCCAGCTCTTTCCGAAGCAATGTCGCTGAGCCGCTTGCTAAAGAACAGCCTTATCGGAGGCGTTTGAATCAACGCTGATCAACTCTAATGCGACGATGATGGGCGCATTCTTGTGCTCTACCTAGACATGCTATCCTATCCATCGTAAAACCTGCCAAACCTGTCAAGTTCTACTATGTAGTAAGAGTCATGGCCGCACAGCTCGCTGAGCGGTTTCTAAAGCCTCCACGTGCATTAGCGGCCTCCCAAGGCCAGGGTAAAGCAACCTTTCTAGAACGCTCATTGTACAGTTGGGACTGTTGGGTTGAGGTTTAAGTCGTCTCTAGAACAAGTTTGTCTTCCCCTGTGGGCCAAGGCTGGAGACCTTGCCAGGTACGCTTACAAATAAGTACAAGATTAGAAAAACAACGGTAGCGACTCTCGTTAGTCTACCTGATGGTCTGTCAGTCTATCTTTCAGAATGTCAGGTTGTAATACGATCAGCTACCACTCACCTTTCTAAAGAAACGCACTCTACGGCATCCACGAAAGTGTAATCAAGTCCTGGCCTGAAGTTTCCAAAACTTGCTGGAAATTAGGGATAGTAGGGGTTAGTGTACAGTAGGTAGTTAGTACTGGTTGGCCGGTTGATGCATATTTCAACAGTAAAAGCGTTGTCGGTTCCTGAGTCCGGGGAAGTGGCCGCCTTACTTTAGGCTAGTAGGGAGTGCATACAACACCAGTGTTTCGGTCGCTTGACAGTACCTCAAAAAGCCGTGGATACAAGTACTTACAGGTTGTTCAGATTTCAAAAGTTCCACCAACCTCGCACTTTTGCGCCCTGGATCACCAATTCCCAGTCTCAACTGCCCGTGGAATAGAGCTGGTGCAAAGACAAGGAGGTATGTGGCTTATGGAACTTGGCACGAATTCTTATCAAGGCTGGAGAAATTGGTCTCAATGGCTAGGTCGCTGACATTTCCCGCGTTATCTCATAGGCCATGCTAGGAGCAATTTTGTGCATGAAGCATTGAAGGTTGATTGCGGAGAAGTGGGTTCATTTTGGTTGGGTGGGTCAGGAAAGTTTTTAATACCGTAGTAGGCGGTAATAAAGGTCCCACCTCGAACTCTGCGTGGACAAAATAAGTGAGCCGTTTCAACAACTACGCCCATCGATTGCGATGGCTTGCCATAACACTTTTTAAAGAGTGATTGCTTTGATTACCTTGGTCTTGGATAATTCGATATAAATTTTACGACGCTGATGGGAATTCAAGTAATCGCTATTTAAGATCGCAATCGATGGGAGTGGTCGTCGAAACGGCTCACTTATTGTCCCTCGAGAGGTCGACTACCGTGGTGGTACACCCTGATTCGAAAAGTGATGGTCGCTGACCCGCCCCATGTATCCTAATCTTTATACAGATTGACCAATCATGGCTAAAATCGCCTACATTTCAGCTGATTTAGCGTTCCAGATACTAACTTTTTGTGGATGACCAAGCTGTAATTGGTTGAATTTGATAGACTTCCTGAAAAACAATAAGGGAGGGGTGTGTCTGGGCGACCATCACTTTTCGAATCCGGGTGTACCTTGGAAATATTGGACAAATCAAAGATGAAATTGCAAAAAGTATTTATATTATCTTAAACTTTGAAATGCTAGCACTGTGGATCATTTAAGTATTTCAACGTCCGGCTAGAAAAGGTGGAGATTCGAGTCGTGATAACGTCGACTTTCGTGGGCTCTAGTCTTTGCCTTCAACATAACTGTCATAATGACACGAGTACAAGACGTTACGGTAAGGTGCGCGAGAGGCGAAGAAACTCACCGTCAATCGGCAAACTGCTTCTTGTTATCTTGCTACATTACTAAAGTCAACCTCATATGCAGATTGATGTTGGTCATGTATATTTATCTAATTATATTTCATAAACTTCAATCTCCTTCGGGAAACGGAAGTCTTGGGCTTTGGACAACGATATGGTACAAGCCATGGACGGGGAAGGAGACCAGTCAGATATTCCTTGATACCCTTTTCACGTTGAGAATAGGCTCAACTCTCTGTGACCGAACATTACCGTCCAATGTCACGATACATATACTACACCTGCAGAAATGCCTTACAACCTGACATGCGTATTATGAGGCTGACGTGGTAAACTTGCCAATTAGACGGACGCACTCCTGGATCGGCCTGACATAACATGTTAACGCTCTCAATGTGCTTCAGTCATCAAGGCGTCAACTGTGAGAAAAGCGGTGGTGACAAGTCTGGGAAAGCGCTTGCTAGTTTGATATTCGAAGTTTGGCAGGAGCTCGCAGTCAAACAGCAAGTATTAGACTAGATGGATGTTCACTTGCTCTCTCTGACTACACATCAAATGACGCTTGATTGTGCTGGGCTGTTTGCGGCGTGTACTCCGCAGATGCTTGGAGTCGGAGAAGAGCAAAAGTTTTGGAAGTGTTTCTTCAAGATCTTCAGCCTTGTGAATCTGCACGTGATCGATTAGCCGCCAGTGATATGTGATTGGTCAACAAACGCGAAAAAGCAAGTCACCCAACGCAATTGCCTTTGGCATCGATGGCATAAGCGCTTAACGCCTTCCACTTGTTCACAGACTGACGATGGCCGCTACCTATTGCTACTGAACCGCTACTAAGCTAATCCTCCGTCACCAATCCCAAACTTCTCTTTCTCACACCATCACCATCCCCAATAATCCTCTCGCCGTACCCTTTTCCTCCCCGCATCTCCATCTACGTTGATTCGTACTACCAACCGCCCACCATCGTCACCCAAGCTTTTACACCCTGGTCCACCCGTTGCTTCAAGTTTCTGGCATCAGAGCTCCGTCTGCACGCGAAGCTTTTACCACACTTGAACCAATATTCAATTTCCTCTCTGTAGAGTCTGTACCATCAGCTTCTCCTTCAACTTCCAAACGGACGCTGTCGTTGCGCTGTTCTGCTCGACCGCTCCACTCCGCAAACTTTCACCATCGCACAAGCTCGACATACAGCAGCCCGCGCATCTCAGCCTTGGGGCCTGGACTTGCTACTCTGCAATAATTTCTCATCACTAGCCGAGGAACGCTACCGATAGCTCGAGTTGAACTTCTATAATTCGTAGCCTCATTCAAGAGCCTGGGGAGGGCTGTCCTTCCCTGAGGGACGTGCCGCAATGGGGAAGATTTCGCGGACGGCTTCACGTCTAGATCCGGTATGTGTCATCCAATTTTTCGTATTCTTATGGCATGTGGTAAACTAATGTTGTCAATAGTCTCCTTACCAAAATGATTTCATAGAAAAGGCAAAAGTCTTGCCATGGCGACAGCTTCCGCAGCATCTCAAATCCTTCCCTCGAGAATGGCCATTCCCGCGCGGTGATATCTGGAGCTTTGTTAAGCTTCTCAACTACTTTGATGAGATTTTGGATCATTGTATTCAACATTATGGACTTCAAAGTGGGGTACAGTCAACTCCTTTCGATCGTGCTATCCTCCTTGACCACAGCAAAGACATCGAGTCCATAGAGGAACGCGAAGCAGCGCTTGATAAACTCGGATTCCAAGATGACGGCGATCGCCAATTCATCGAGTCTATCATGCAATTCACAATGCTCCTTCTCGAGAACTGCTCAAATCGTAGTCTATATCGCAGCACCGATCGGCTGAACGCTTTCCTCAGCACTACCTCTCTATCACTCCTTGAAATAACACTCAAACTATGCTTTCGGGTCGCTAAAAGATTTCACAGCACTCGAGTTAAGATGGCAGGTAGTGGGGCTCTTCCCTCGATGCATAAGGAGCAATATGATCTGAACCTGGACAATCTTTTGAAGCTCGCTCTTCCTTTCCCTAAGCCATCACCATCTCGTGCACTTACCGACAGCAATGGAAAAAACAAAGAAAAGGACACTGGCTTGGAAACCGCCACGAATACCTCAATTCACCCTTCAGACATCGTGTCGTTTCTCCAATGTCGTGACGATGACAACTCAATAAGTCAGCATTGGGTTTCGGTGGTCTACACGTGCCCCAAAGTACCTACTGAAGGCCAACAAGACCAACACGCCACAGCCCCAGCCTCTCCAGTGTTGACTAGTAGTCCATCCACTGGTCGGTCTAATGGACCTGCCTCAAAGGACTCCGAGACATCTGATTCTTCCAACAGTTCTAAAGATATCCACGTTTCCTCATCTGAATTGGAGAGCCCTTTGGAAGACATTTTGGCACGTTATACAGATGATATTCCCAAGGACTCGCTATTCGATTTCCTGCATCGTTTACGGATAGCAAAAGCTATGAAAATTGCAGACTCGCGCGCAGCTTTGGTTGGCATACGCTTCCTTGCTATCGCCAATCTAGCATTTGTTCAAAGTGATAGTACTTTCCAGCAGAAGGTTGCGCTGCCGATGTCAGAAGAGCCTCGTCAGTTTCAATTGCCGCAGCAATTGTCTGAATTGCTTCAACCTCCGGAGTCAAGTGGACTCCAAGTTCCGATGGAGGTTCAAACTTTTGCCTTGATGGCTATTGAAGCTCTTTGTTGTCAAAAACACATAAACAGCGAGGTTTACTCTGCCTTGAGTGCCAACGTCAACCACGGCATCCTCTTTTTCGTCGTGCGGAAAGCGATATCTCAGCTGAAGACCTCGGAGGAACTCAATGAAGACGGAAATCCAGAGATTGATTTTGTTGAGGAAGAATGGCGAAACGTACTATTCGATGTCCTCAAAACAATTCCTAGCGCTGCATCTCGAGCCGCTGAGAACCTACACGCCGCTGGAATTCTTGAAATCTTGAACGACGTACTTCGCCTTCGTACCACAAAAGCATTCCGAACACACAGCAAGATTATTCAATTCCTGGATAGCTTTCTTCAGTCTGTCAACGCTGCATTCGGCGCCTATGTATCTTCCAATGGCTTAGAAGTTATTGCTGAACTGGTAGCATTCACTGCACAAGAGGCACTTGACAAGCTTGACCGAGGACAAGGAATTCCAGAGCAGTATAAGAGCCGTATCGCTGAATATCAGATCCCATTCTATCAGCAATCCACCCTCAAGCTCGGTCTGAAATTCTTGAATAGAATAACAGGACACGCCAATGGCCCTTTCAGCAGACACATTCGAGTCTTATTCGATTCCAAGCCGTTCGTGGACGCCTTGAACCGGATTCTATCGCTTCCCGCATGCTTCGGATCTGCTGTCTGGAGTGGCGCAATCAATTTTATGAGCAACTTTCTCAACAACGAACCAACAAGCTATTCCGTCGTCTCAGAATCCAAGTTGAATTCCACGTTTTGTGAGCTCTTGGATGATCCCATTGAACTTCCTGTCTACACTAAGGGCCATCAGAACGTGGATGAATGGCTGAAGAAGCGCCAGAACAAGATTTTACCAGCGTCAGAAGCTATGCAAGCAATTCCTGCTGCAATTAGCGCGCTCTGTTTAAATGAAGCTGGTCTCAAATACTTTCAAAATGAGGAGCCTTTTCAAAACTTTTTGACTGTGTTCGAAAGCCCAGCACATCTTCAAGCAATGGAAACCTATGAGCCACATTCCCAATCCGAAATTGCCACTGGGCTTGGAAGCGCTTTCGACGAGCTCGTTAGGCATCATCCTGGTCAATCCGGTCTCAAGGGCCCAATTACCCGTGCTATTGTCCAAATGGTCAAGCGAGTGGTTGATCGATGCAAAAATGAAGCTGTCTCCTATGGCACTGGTGTCGCCCTGTTTATTCAAGATCCAGAGAAGTCTGACAAGCCTACGTTTTCTATTTCTGGCGGAAGACATGCACTGAAAGGTCGCATTAGCACCGGTATCGACCCGTCTCCACTCGTAAACGGAGATTCGAGAAACCCAGCTTCTGAATCCAACGGCGATATCGCCATGTCGGATGCTCAAGAGGTTGGTGACCATGACAACGAGCTGTATCTCACGGTTGAAGATATGGTAGCCAACAGTGCTTCCCCAATAGGTGCCAAAATGATCGGTCAGGTAGTCAAATTTCTTTCTGGATTTTGCTCCAATACAGTAAGTCGGAAATCATTGATTGATCGAGGTGGAGTTGAAATCGTCCTTGATTTGATTACTTCTCCGGTCTTGTCCATGACTTCAACGTGGCATCATCCGTCGCTACCAAGTAGAGCTATGGACAAACTGGTCGGTGTCTTGATTGATGAGCGGCCATATTTGGTCATCCCGGCGATTCTACACCGATTGTTGGATGCTCTACGTGTTTTGGAGCCACTCATTGAGAGCAGCTCACAACAGGCATTCTTTTCTCCCTTTACCAATCCAGATGAACAGAGCCTGGAAGAAAACGGCAAAAGCAATGCGACTGTATCGGCTCTTGATAAAGGCACCGATTATGTCAAAGCTTTACTGGCTGTCAAAATTCTTGCTGATAGCCTCTCCTCGACCTTCCAGTACCAGACATACAACCATCGCTCAAGCTCGACAAATTTATTCGCCACTGTCAACCTGGCAGACATATATGTCGAAGTAGCAGAGCGCCTTGCCAAGCTCCATCAATCTTGCGTGTGGGAAGATATACACCTATCGATGGTCTCCAAGGCATCGCCATCCCACGAAGTGTTCCACGGCCTGAGAGGCCTATCCAACCATTCCGGTCTATTCGCTGAAGATGTGCTTGCGAGCCTCAACATTGACGTACCCGCTCGCCCTGAGCCAATTCCAGATACCGAAAATCCCTCTACAACTTCAAATCACCAATCGCCACACGGCGAAGAACGCGACGTATCGGCTCCGGTTGATGCAATGACTCCAGGCAATAACTGGCCATTTGCGCCTGGTGGCGCACGCTTAGGCAGCTGGTCTACTTTGATGGCAAGCGTGAACAATAGCAAGAAGGATGAAGTTCATTCCGCTAAAATTGAGAATCGAAATACCCTCAGTCAGCTATTCCGAGATATACCACTCTCTGTGGGTCAATTATTCTTCTCGCTGGGTCGCATTCTACTAAACCGACGTTCCAATGATCACTACTTGAAACAGAATGCATTCAAAGTTGCAGACCAGATCGCGGCATCGACAATACAGCAGCTTCAATTTGCTCCTGCGAGGGAGTGTGAACGCAAGGAACACAAATATGCATACTGGTTATCAATGCTATCGTACTTGTATCATCTCTTTATTGATGAACGCCCCTCGCCCACCGTACTGACTCTGTTCCTCTTGTCATTCAAGAATCACGATGGCTTTAAAGTTGTGCAAAGCATGCTTGATGAACTCACGGACGGAGAAGCTGCCTACGGTACTGACTCTGACTACAACGCTCAGGTGATCTCCAAGTACAAGCTCGGATGCGTCAAGAGCATCCTCCAGCTGTACGGGTTTGTAGTTGATCCCAGACACGTCACGGACGCACATCAATCTCAGGCTTTGACTACCCGGGCCGCTGTGGAACGAGAACGGCCAGACTATTTCACACCAGGCCAGTTCTTGGTAGAGCTACGATTACTTGCTATACACCCGATCAAGAAGCTCTGGGATTCTGGACGCGGCGACAATAAGAATCTGATCCGCGATGTCATCGATGTCCTACGGCCAGTTCTAGAAGGGGACAGCGAAACCGGTGCTTTCACTCGCGAAAATAATATTCTGATTCGGACAAAGCCCATACATAAGAAATGGATACCACGCCAACCGGATCAGTTGAAAGCCCTTGCCGACACCTTTGGAGAGGATCTTGCTCGAGAAGCCTTATTTCGATGCTATGAAAATCACGCCCATGCTCGTGATTACTGCATCGCGCTCAAGGACGAAAGTCTAGGCTATAAGCGAAATCCTGTCCCTCCAAGCGAGCTGCAAATGCCATCCAAGCTGCGAAGTGAAGCTGCCCCCGACACATCAAATTCAAGCTCCGCCCCTCCAATTGCATCTTCCGAGGAGCGTGAGACCCGGGAGCCAGAAGATGAAGAGTCGATGGAGACTAGTTCGTCATCGTCGGACTCTAGTGAAGAACCGGTGCGACAAAGTTCCCGTCGAGAAGATCAGCCTACAACAGAAAACATCTCCCAGCCTATCCGTCCACCTACCGTTGATGAGCTTGAAGATGAACGTAATGAAATACGCGAGTCCCTGATTGATCGATGTCTGGACTTGCTCAACGCTTTTGATGATCTTTCTTTCGAATTGCGAGATCTCATCACGGCTGCTTGTAAGTCCAAATCATTTGCTGCACAAAAGGATATCGGTAGTACGGTGCTGTTATCCTTGATATCTTTGCAGCCAAGCGGTGATATGGACGAGGATACTGCGAAGCGACACATCCAGCAAGTTGGTGCATATTCCCTCTTCCTCGCGCTTATTTTGCAAACGAAGGAGTTCTTTGAATCTACTAAGGAAGAAGTGATTGAACAATTACCAATTCTTCTTGAGCTAGTCAAGCACAACCAAGGTGTAGATAATGATGACTATGCTAAGGCTGTGTCTCACATTATGCTCGTAGTCGAGATGCTTTTGCAGAGCGACGCTGAACCAGTTCGAGTTCCCTGGCAATCACCAAGCGAAGGCGATCCAATAGAGCCACCGAAACCACTGGAAGTGGTAGAGCCCGTTCTCTCATTGGAAGCAAAGGAATCCATTTTCCTCGCTTCTATGAAGGTTTTACGTCATGTTGGAGACAATTCTAAACTTGCTCTTTCAATTGCGAGAGTTTTGGTCATACTGACACGGGATCGAGAAATTGCCGCTAAGATGAGCAATAAGCCAAATCTTCCCAGCCTCTTTGCTATGGTTCGACAAATGTCCGGCCCTTCTGACCCTGGTCTTCAGAGTGCCCTCATCCTCATTCTTCGTCACATTGTTGAGGATGATGAAACATTGCGTCAAATAATGCGAAGTGACATTCGTGGTATCTTTGATGTTCGGTCGCAAAGCTCGTATGAACTTTCGACCTATACGCGGAATCTCTATCAGTCCATCATTCGGTCTCCTCGGATCTTCGTTGAGGTCACTGAAGAGCTGGTCATGATTGCAAAATGGGATCCTCGCCACCCAGGCTCTCCGATATTGGCTCTTAAATCCAGCAAGAAAGGGAAGCCTGAAACAATCGAGACTAGACCTGAAGATGATGCCAAAGACAAAGCCGCGCCGGAAGTGGCTAGCGAGGAGAATCCAGAGACCGAAACATCAACAGAAAAACTGGAACGAACTGACACTGAACGCTCTAGAGTGCCGGATCTCAAGATGCCCGTGAACGAGAATTCTGATGGTCTGGTCCACTTTATTCTCTCCGAATTGCTCAACTACAAAGATGTTGAAGATGTGGACCTCTCTACAAAAGCACCTGGGCATTCAAATGGCGATGTTGATGAGGACATTGACATGACTGCGGCCGAAATTCCAGAAGCCTCCAGTAGTGATGTATCACTATTGAACGGGAATTCCGCACAATCCTCTCAAACTCGACGAAAGTTTATTCCCGAACAAAATCGTATCTATATCTATCGCTGCTTCTTATTGCAGTGCTTGACGGAGCTTTTCTCCTCATACACCAAGGCAAAGATCGACTTCATCAACTTTCGCCGCCGAATGGACCCTGCTGGCACTACTCCCTCTAAACCTCGCTCATTGGTCCTCTCCTATCTCCTCAACACTCTCATACCTGTGGGTTCAGTCTCGCACGCCGATGACGTGTCATCAAAAAAACGAGAACAGACCTCGAGCTGGGCTATGTCGGTTGTTAATTCACTTTGTTCAAAGACTTTCGAGCGACCTTACATCAAGCGAGACAGTGATACGTCACCGTTTCCCGATCTGAACAGTTACGAGGAGGAGCCCGAACTGCTCTACGTCCGCAAATACGTTCTTGAGCAATCTCTAAAATCTTTCAAAGAGGCGTTAGCAATCGTGGAACCGATAGAGCAGCGATATTCGAGAGTCCTCAAACTCGCCGATCTTTTCTATCGAATCTTACTCCAGAAGTCACCGGGTACTAGTACCCATAATCCCGACCCCCTCACTTTGTCACAGAAAATGCTGGCGAAAATCATGTACGAGAAGAACTTTATCGCAGCACTGACCTCATCTATGGCCGAGATTGATCTCACGTACTCTGGATCAAAGCGTGTGATCAAGTACATTCTCCGACCTCTCAGAACTCTCACCGAAGCCGCCAATGATCTTAGCCTTAGCTCTGGAATCCCCGGGCCATCTGAGATTGTTGACGACGAGGAGTTTGTTTCTGACTCGCTCGATTCAGACTTAGAAGACGCTCGAGAAGAGACTCCTGACCTATTCCGCAATTCTTCACTGGGAATACTCGCTGGTGGTGGCGAGTCTGAATCTGATGATGAAGAAGTTGAAGATGAGGAGATGTACGACGACTACATGGAAGAGGACGACGTCTACGATGACGGCATGGACTATGACGAGGATGAGATGGAACCGAATGATCCCGAAGAGATCATAAGCGATGAGGATGAAGAAATGGGTGGAATCGGTTCTGCTGAGGATGACAACATGGTTCCCTTAGAACATGGGGAAAGCTCCATGTCCGAAGATGATGAGGACGGAGACGACGTCGGTGAAGACGACGAAGAGGACGACGAAGACGATGACGTTTCCGACCCCGATTCCGACGACGATGACGAAGGCTCTGGCGAGGACATCGAGATTGCAGAAGACGGCCTGTTGATTCCGGCTGATGGTGTTCTGCATATTGGTCACCCAGGTGGCATCCTGAGTACACATCTTGCTCCCGATGACGACTGGGCTACGGAGTCTAACGAGGAAGATGAAGAGATTGACGGTGACGACCCCAATCCAGTTTCCCTTAGCTTCGATGATGCCAGTCGCCTGGTTAATGAAATCGAGGGCTTGCATCAGCGCATGAACCATATTGCTAATCGACTTGATACAGTTCAATCAATTCGATCACAAGTCGTAGTGGGCGACGCTGCCGACATGGATGGAGAAGACGACGAGTATCTCGAATACGATGGGGACGAAGAAATAGCGTATGAGCCCGGAATGGACGATGGTATGTGAACCTTTTGATTGCTTTCGGTAACCAATACTAATTACTCCTAGAAGACGATATGGATTTGGCAGAGGATGCCCACAATCGGTACTTTGGTATTCATACCCCAGAGCGACACATGGCAACAATGTCTGGCCTCATTGAGTACGTTCGTCATGGTCATGGCCGAGGTCACCACCACCATCGCATGCATAATACTGGCCCTCGACCACGTCAAGCAGATGATGGCGTTAATCCCCTTCTTCTTCGCCCCGGTCGTTCACATGCCATACCACCTCCAGAAGCAGGAAATTATCCACACCTGCCCTTCGGTGCCGAAAGCTCTCCAGATACTTTGAGACTATTGGCGACTATGCCACCAGGAGGACCTGGCACCGTGTTCAATTCTATCATTCAGCTATTCCAGGGCGCACCACCTGCCATGGGAATCATGCCGGCAGAGCTCGATCATGCCTTTGGTGCAGTTCCACCGTCATGGGCTCGTCAAGCACGAGGAGGCATTTTCGGACGAATGGGAGAGCCTACACGCATTCCACAAGACGACCCGATCTCCACAACAAGCTTCGACATTCTCCCGACAACAACTCGATGGCAAGAGGTAAGATTTTTCCGACTTGATTCACATTTCTTGATAACATTTGAACTATTCCAAAAATGCGGTGGCTGCCAGCACGTCCGATGGCTCCCATAGTATACGTTTCCAATCGAATGCTATGGTTTCCATCAGATGCGATGGCTGCCACAACGTGGTTTATGGTTTCATTCCGACAAGATGAAATAGTCTGCGCGCTCTAAACTTTTATACTGACCGAAGCCAGGAAGCAAGAATTCTCTTCGCTAACAGCTCTTACGAGAAGGCTGGCATAGTCATCTCCGCAATCAACCGTCTGCTCGTTCCTGCAGCTCGTCAAGCGCTTAAAGAAGATATGGCTCGCCAGAAGAAGGAACATGAAGAAAAAGAGAAAAAGCGCGCAGCAGAGGAGCAAGCTCGTATAGCTCAAGAGAAGAAAGAGAAGGAAGAACGAGAAAAGAAAGAGCAGGAAGAAAAGGAAGAGAAAGAGCGACTGGAAGCTGAGGCGGTCGCAGCTCGTCAAGCTGAAGAAGCACAGACCGCTACTGAGACAGCCGTTGACGAAGATCAAATGTCTGGTGTCGAAACTACGCAGACCGAGGAGGCCCAAGATTCCGGAGAAGCGCCCGAGGCGTCGAGTGCTCAAGAGCCGGCTATGCGACGCGTCGGAGATAGAATGGTTGACATCGTGGCTCTTGGAATTGATATAGGATTCTACGATGCCCTGCCCCCGGAACTGCAGCGCGAAGTTTTGATACAGGCTCAGGCGGAATCAACGCAAGCACCATCGTCTTCGGACCAGCCAGTGTCTTCTGAAATTCCTCAAGAGTTCCTGGATGCGTTACCGGAAGATATGCGGCAAGAAGTTCTACAAGAAGCTGCCGCGGTTCAACGCCGTCTACAACGCGAGCAGCTAAGACAACAGGCCAATGTCCAAACTGAGGTTGACGAGATACCTGATGTTGAAACACTATTAGCATCACTTCAGGATCGTGGACTTCGAACCCAGATGCTCGCAGAGGCTGATGAAGATCTTCTTAGCCGACTCCCACCGGACGTGCTTGCTGAAGCTCGCGCCCTTGGTGCAGGTAATCCTCGTAGTAATTTCGCTCAATACGTCCGTGCAGGAGGACGCGAGCATGGCTTTATGAATGCTCCTGGCGAAGTGTTATTGCGAAATGGCAATGCACGCGGAGAAGTTCCACCACGCCGAAGCCGACCTCATCAATATGTCCAGATTCTGGACAAGGCTGGGGTTGCCACTCTTCTTCGACTAATGTTCATCCCGCAACAAGGCAGCGCCAAGCAAAGCCTGAACGAGATCCTTCGTTGCGTATGCCACAACAAACAAAATCGTGCGGAAGTTGTAAGCATCCTCCTATCTATTCTACAAGATGGAAGCAGCGATAGCGGATCTGTTGAGCGAAGTTTTGCTCATCTCACTCAACGTGCCAAGCAAACAAGCACCCAAAAGACTCCACAGCCCAAGGGCGGCAACGAGTCCAACACCCCCTCTGGAGAGATGTCACCCATCATGGTCGTGTCTCAATGCTTAAGCACTCTCACTTTCTTGACGCAGTATCAGAGCAAGGTCACGGACTTCTTCCTAACAGAGCATGAGACCAGCACAGCATACAAACCAAAGTCATCTCACAAAGGCAAGTCCAAGGATACTAAGGCTAGCCGCTTTCCAATCAACGCTTTGTTGAGCCTCCTCGATCGAAAGCTTATCATCGAGAGCTCACCTATAATGGAAAGCTTAGCAGGTCTCTTGCAGGTCATTACTGGTCCTTTGTTTACTCTAGCCAAGAAAAAAGCAGAGGAGAAGAAAGAAATCAAAAAGAAGGCTACGGAACCTGAAGCTGTCACAAATGCCACTGGTATTGAACAAGCCCCACGTACCGGAGTTGCTGAACAAGCTGAAGCTGCAAACGATTCCAGTCAGGCTCAAACTGCCGGGACATCGACCTCTACAGGTCCAGCCGGAGAGGATAACAACGATACCGCTCAAAGTACCACTGATCTCAAATTGGAAACCGCTAAAGAGCCAGAGACACCCAAGAAACCGCGTGGAATCACAAGTCCCCCAGAGATTACCGACCACAATCTACGCTTAATTGTCAACATTGTGGCGGCACGCGAGTGCGGCAGTAAAACTTTTAAAAATACCTTGGCTTTGGTAACTCACCTTTGTATGGTTCCGAAGGTCAAGGCAATCTTTGGTCAAGAACTCATTCGACAGGCTGATGGTTTCGGCAAGAAAGTCCTACTTGATTTAAAAGATCTGTCTTCTCAGATCGAAAATGCGCAAACCGGCCACGATGTTCAAGGTATGGCCTTGTCGCGATTCTCGCCAGCTAGCTCGGATCAGGCAAAGTTATTACGAGTGATCTCAGCATTGGATTACATTTTTGATGCTAAGCGTAGAGAGTTCTTCTCTGTGACTTCGACCGATTCCGATGAAGAAGTGGCTGAAAATGATCGACTGACTCTCTTGAGCTTGTACGAAAACGAGACATTCGGTCCACTATGGGAAATCCTGAGCAAATGTCTCACATCAATTCGAGAGCGTGGCGACATGACGAGTGTTTCCACTATTCTTCTGCCTCTTGTGGAAGTTCTCATGATTGTCTGCAAAACTCCAGCATCTCCTCGAGAAGCACAAACTGGTGCCATTCCCAAGGATATCGTCCTCTCTAGTCCACCACCGGAGTCACCAAACAGCATGGAAGGCCTGCTCTTCAAGTTTACCGATGAGCACCGTAAAGTCATCAATGAGCTTGTTCGGGCCAGTCCAAAACTCATGAGTGGCTCGTTCCAGATCCTGGTGGAGAATTCCAAGGTTCTAGAATTTGATAATAAGCGAAACTACTTTTCACGTAAACTCCATGCGCGAAATAACAACGATGCTTATCAGCGCCAATCCTATCCTACCCTTCAGGTTAACGTCCGACGCGATACCACCTTCTTGGATTCCTTCCGAGCTCTCTCCTTCAAGAAGCCGGACGAATTCAAATTCGGCAAGCTGAATGTCCGTTTCCAGGGAGAGGAGGGCGTTGATGCTGGTGGCCTCACGCGCGAGTGGTTCCAAGTGCTAGTCCAGCAAATTTTCAATCCCAACTATGCCTTGTTCAACCCAATGGCATCTGATCGTCTGACCTATCACCCCAATCCTTTGAGCTCTGTCAACGAAGAACATCTCAACTACTTCCAATTTGTCGGTCGGGTTATTGGCAAAGCACTCTATGAAGGTCGTCCGCTTGATTGTCATTTCAGTCGTGCGGTTTACAAACGTATGTTGGGTATGCACGTCAGTGTCAAAGACATGGAGGCTCATGATCCCAACTACTACGGCTCGCTGAAGTTCATCCTCGAGACCAAGCTTGCAGACGACATGCTTGGCGATTTCACTTTTTCTACTGAAACCGAAGCATTTGGTGAGATGAAGATTGTGGACCTCATTGAGAACGGTCGCAACGTTCTTGTCACGGATGAAAACAAGCGCGACTACGTTCGACTTATTGTTGAGCACAAACTGGTCACTTCCATCAAGGATCAACTGGATCATTTCTTAAAAGGTAAGCAATCTAACATCACATATGTCATTTTGCCAATCACTAACTATTTTTGTAGGCTTTTATGATATTATTCCAGCAGATCTAGTATCCATCTTCACAGAGCAAGAACTGGAGCTTCTCATCTCCGGTCTGCCTGAAATTGATGTCGACGACTGGAAAAACAACACTGAATACCAGGGATATACCCCATCATCACCTCCAATTGTCTGGTTCTGGCGCATGGTTCGCTCATTTGACAAGGAACAGCGAGCCAAACTACTACAATTCGTCACTGGTACCAGCAAGGTTCCTCTCAACGGCTTCAAGGAACTGGAGGGTATGAATGGCTTCAGTCGCTTCTCGATTCATCGTGACTACGGCAGCGAACGTCTACCAAGCGCTCACACATGCTTCAACCAGCTCGATCTCCCAGAGTATGACAGTTATGAGAAGCTCCGAGATATGATGTTGCTTGCTATCACCGATGGCAGCGGCGAGTTTGGCTTTGCTTGAAAAAGAAGGCCAAAGACCACAAGGTCAAAAATTGAAAACTGGGGAAGAGAGTATGCCTATCATGGTTGGGCTTATCAGAAGAAAGAAAATCCGTCTATCGTGACAGTCGTCACCAAACTGGACACGCGTTCCCGAAAACTGTACAACTATCATCACTCACACAAATCCCGTTATTATCCTTCCCCATCGATTATCTATCAGCATGCACAGGCTTAGAATTGGGCAACTTTGTATGTATTCAGTCATGTATTAGGGAGCAAACAGCATGGGTTTTGCTTTGCCAAGGTTGTGCTTCCACTATTTTATTCATGCATTGTATTTTGAGGATTGGCCGGCTGCATTGTGGTCCTGCTATGGTCTTTCTTGAGTTCGGCTTGGTAATGTGCAGATTGCTTGGTTGATCTCAGGGAACTGTGGCTCCATGGTTAGTTGGCTGCCCAGTGGAAGCTTCCGGGTGGACTGTACATTGATTCAATTCTGTAGTCAATGGCACTATGATCTTTGAATTTGTCTTCCTCGTGTCGTTATTAGTATTGCATGATGTACATAACTCACCGTGCCTCATTGAGCAATTATCGTAATGTCATTTGTGCATAATGGCCATGATATATAAATCATTACTCTAGAGTGCTGTAAGGCTGGGCGGCTGACTTTTGCATCATGCAGTCATGTATTATATTTATCTCATAGTTGGACCAACTGAAACCTGTTCTCGTAGTCTCATATCCTCGATTTTCTTAGTCTCTGCCACCTTCTTCTCGCTCTTTTTCCTAAGCTTTTGAAATCTTCCTTTCGCGCCAAACTTCATCTTGGTAATCATATCCATGGCTCTTCCCTTACTGACCTTCTCCGGTACCAACTGCTCGTCCTCAGCGCGAAATCTGTTCAGAAACTTGACCTGCGCTTCCGTCGCGGGTCCCCGTCGCCATCCCTGATTCTTGTCAATAAACACAAACGCAAACATCTTCTCCGCCACCGCGTCTGCCGCATTCACTGCATGCGCAAACGACTCTACATTGTCTACTATAGTACGCGGCTTCGCGTACGGCGCTGGGGCATATGGCGGCAATTTGGCTACATGCTTCACACGAAAGACGCCATCTTCTCGTATTAGTCGCAGATACCCACCGGCTTGATTGTTCAGTATGTAGTTGTCTTCATAGACTTGTACCCAGGCATAGCGGCTGAGTGCGCGGATGTGTCTATCGGCTGATGTGTCTTGCAGCAGGTCGGTGATGGTGTCGTAGTCTGTAAACTTGACGCGCAGGGGCGGTGCAGATGGGTCGCGGGCTGGCTCGGTTGCAGCGCGTGAGGATCGGGATTCGCGAGCGAGATTTTCACGCTCTTGGCGCTCGCGCAACTTTTCAAGGTCTTCGACTTTGGCTTCGTTGACAATCTCATCGGGGTCGAGGCCGTAGAGAGTTGGGGTGGTGACGATGCCGGTCGCCAAAGAAGAGACCATGTCGATGATGTGGCAGTTTTCTTTGCCAGGACTGAGGCGCATGCCACGACCGATCATCTGGATTAGAAGGTTACGTGATTGTGTTGGCCGAGCGAGGAGGACGCAGTCAATGTTGGGGATGTCGGTGCCTTCCGTGAAGACGCCGCAATTGAGAAGAACTGGAAATTCTCCATTTCTGAAAGCATCAATTGTTTCTGACCGACGTTTTCCGGATGTAGTGCCAGTAACGTAGCGGGCTTCAATGTTGTACCGACCAAACTGGGCGGCTAGATCCACCACATGCTGTACGTCAACGCAAAACACGATTGTGGATTTGCGCTTTGAGCATCGAAGCAGCCATGATTTGACTGTTGCTTCTCGGTTCTCCTCGTTGTTTATTGCTCTGCCCAAAGAGCCCGTCGAGAAATCGCCGTTGGCTCCAGTTTTGACTTTGCTTAGATCCGCGTTTTCTAGCTTTACGGTTGTGAATAATACATCAGATAGCCAGCCGTCGCCAATCATATCCACATAATCCCTGTGAGAGTTAGTCTGGCCCAGCAACACAATAGCGGTCACCTTACTTATGAAAGACGATGTGGTCAATAGCTGTTCCAAGCTTTATTCCATCGAATCTTGAAAAGGTAGCAGAAACGCCAACCAAGGCAGGCGCATCCTCCTGGAGAGGACGAAGTCCGAAATGCCCCAGTACATCAAGGTATTGCGGAGCAACGATATGATGGGCCTCGTCCACTAGAACAAGCTTGAAGTTCTTTGGATCGTATTTCTCAAGTCGTTCCTTGGACATGATGCTCTGAATAGAAGCAACCGTAATGTCCGCAGCTCCTGAAGCCTGGCTTTTCCCCAGCTCGATGTCTACACTCTTATTCGGATATGCATTGGTGCAATGACGGGCGGCTTGCTCAACAAGCTCACGCCTATGAGCAAGGATTAAGGTTTGGGTAGCATGCTTTTGGGGAGGTTTGATGCGGTCGATCAGTTGAGTAAACACGACCTAGGCGTATTGTCAGTACCGAGTCGCATTGACGATTAAGATGCGTACCGTCTTTCCACTCCCAGTTGCGAGAGATATACCTAACCGTTTATGCCCATTCTTGAGATAAGATAGGACAGACTGAATGCATTCTTCTTGGTAGTCACGTAAACGGACTGGTACCAGGCCAGATGAATGCCGGCGAGTTTTGAGGGACCATGAAAACAGAAACGCCAGTCGCCGTATGCCGCTGGAGGCTAAGAACATGAATTTAGCAAAATGCAAGTGATGTTTACATCTGCGCAATCAACCGTATCATAAATGAAGGTGTAGTGGTCGCAAGCAAGATCTTGAGCAAAACTGGAGGAAGTGGAGGCTTCGCGATGGAGATGGGTCGCGCCCACCAATTGCATGCATGTCGACTTTTTGTTGGCCAAAAAAGTTCAACTCCAAACCATCTCCAAAAACTTCCACATACTCAACCTCAATCAATTCAGCACCACCACGGTCCTTTCTATCCGTTATTTCGTTCTGCATAGCGCTCACCTTTCGCGATCCGCATTCCCTGACTTAATGCCCCTGGGCGAAGCTGTACGCTCCCTACTGCCCAGCGGAAGCGCAGATATACCTGTCTCGTCATTGAGCGATGGAACACTATCGGATATCCAACACAATTCAGCACCACGATCGGAGGAAACAATGGGCGCTTATATCGATGAGGAGGCCTTAAGGCCGCCCTATATTCATGTACGGAGCTCCCAAGCCAACAATCGAGCTCGTCTCCTAACTTTTTCTAGGCCATGCTGGCAGGCGGCTTCGGCGGAACCACTGGCGACATGTTAATGCACTCGATAGACACTGTCAAAACGCGGCAACAAGGCGATCCCCATATTCCCCCCAAATACACTACGTTAGGATCGAGTTATTGGAAGATCTTGAGGCAAGAAGGTATTCGGAAAGGACTATACGGAGGTGTGCTTCCCGCTTTTCTCGGATCCTTCACCGGCACTGTATTATTTTTCGGCTCTTATGAGTACACCAAGAGAACCATGATTGATTTGGGGGTGACTCCATGGCTGGCATACTTTAATGCTGGTGTCATTGCCGATGTCATCGCCTCGCCTTTGTACGTACCCTCGGAGGTGCTGAAGACCAGACTACAGCTACAAGGACGACATAACAATCCTTTCTTTCAGAGTGGTTACAATTACCGATCTACATTACATGCTTTAACTAGCATCGTACGGTATGAAGGGCTCGGAGCTTTGTTCTACGGCTACAAGGCAACCTTATATCGAGATGTACCATTTTCGGCCCTCCAATTCGCCTTTTACGAGCAAGAACAAAAGATCGCAAGATCCATGGTCGGTAACAGAGACATTGGCCTTCCTTTGGAAATTTTTACTGGAGCATCGGCAGGGTGTATGGCAGGTGTCATAACATGCCCACTAGACGTGGTCAAAACGCGCATTCAAACGCAAATCATCCCGATAGAGCCACCGTCGGTCTCACCTGCACAGATGAGCTCGGGGATACAAAAGCATTCATCTTCCAACGCATCGAAAAAAGCAACTCATAACATTACTCGTCACATCTCTACGTCATCCCCTTCAACGACAATAAAACCGCCCCAGGCAGCAATGTTGGACACTTCGTCCATCCTCACTGGCTTGAAGCTGATGTACCGCACAGAAGGATTTGCTGGACTCTTTCGTGGAGTTGGACCACGCGCTGTGTGGACGGCAGTCCAGTCCGGTACCATGCTGGTGCTGTATCAGCAATTCCTCAAGTATTTTGAGCAACATCCTATCACTTCCGAAAGAGAACCGTCGTAACACCTAGACGACGACGGCTGAAAGTGTGTTTGACTTACGGACCTTTGCATTGCATGGCGTTTGGGCATGAACAATACGACTGATTAGTTCGGTCTTCGCATTGGATGGCAAGATAGAGAATTGTGATAGAATCGATGTAAAATAACCATACTGTCTATATACCTTTTCCCACATGACCCAAGCGAGTGATAGCTATCGTTGCACCGCTAATATGTCATGTTTCTCCAATTCCATGCACAGAGAGTTACATCATCATAAACCATATCATCGTAGAAATATCAACTGTTACCAGGCTATAGCTTCATAGGCGGCGCGTAGCACCTCAGTCCGTGTTTTCTGCATCTCAGGTGCACCCGTGCCGACTTGCTCCAGAATCTCGAGGACCCGTCTAACGTCATCCCGCGCTTCAATGAAGAATGGGTCAACCAGCGCAGATGAATTCACCGCTGCTATCGAATGGCTGGGGTGAAGGGCCGCGAGCAGGTTAGATATGGTCAGCTGCAACATATTAGCAAAGTGATTCTCTTACACTATGAGTGAGGAAACTTACAGCTTCCTCAAAGCAGCGGTGACTCGAAACAAACCATACTCCTGCATCAGGTCGTAGCCCATCCCAAAAGTCAAAGTATGCCCGGATAGCTAGACGAGCAGCTTCAATCGCACCCCGGACATCACACTTGACTCCTGCTGCCTCGTTGGCATCTGCTTGGATAATCATGATGCAGTGCCAGTAATTGCTCCGCAGGAATATGCTCTGTCGTGCAATTCTTGGGTTCGTTGCCACGAGGTTGGCAAAAAACTGTGATCTAGAATCACTCAGCGGCGAAGGAAATGACGAATAAAGTGAATGAAAGTTAGAAAGTAGCTGGGTTTTCTGGCGTGTGGATGTTGTCAACGGCTGCGACAGCGCGCGCGGTTGGCAGATAGTGCGCTGAACCAGCTCGGCGAGACGCCACATTGAGCGAATGAAGGCAACGTCCGATTTCGCAGTGACAGAAGTATGTGGTGGAGGCGGAATAGGTGGCGTCATTTGACGGGGTGCTATAGCACTTATGCTCATTGGGTTTGTGATAATGGAGGCTTCTTTTTCAGGTTCGATTCCATCTTCTGTTAGGCTGTCAATGGAAACATCTGAAAATGTAGTTGTTGGTGGCAACTTGACCAATACAGCTGGGCAGATGTTAGCATGGCATTAGGACGATGTCAGGGATAATTTACTCAAGAATACATCCTGATGAAACGTGGAGTACCACACTTTTCGGCGCTGGTTCTTTTCCATTTCGGTTGCTTTAGGGGCAATGATATCTGGATCGCGGTGCAGGCCCATAGCATATGCCTGTTTGACGAGAATCCCAGTGAATGCCCAGGCATCAGTGGCCTTGTTGTCGTTCATTAGGAAATACGCCATCAGTATCATAGCTTGAATAGAATGCAGTGATGTTCGGCTAAGAAAGGGATATAGTCGGAGAGATTGGTGTGCAGCCGATACATAGAACTCTGAAATCTGTTGCCTTGCTTGATCTGATTCCATCTGGAGGAATTGCGCTCCCATTGCATACATGGCAAAATGTAATGCCAGTAAAGATGCGTCTGCAAAACATTTCTGTTCTTGTGGTAGTGCCCAGAACTGATCGTATTCCGCATAAGTGGACTCCTTATGTAATAGGGGGTAGACTGGATCTACTGCTTCAAAGTACTTTGCAATCAAGGTATCTGCTTGCTCTTTAGTCGGCAATACACCGACGACTTCTGGAATTCCACCCTGTGTCGTCCAGTAGTTGGCGAAAGGGTGTTGAGATCCGGTTCCGAATACATGATAAGGTGGCTGTGATGTGTGAGGAACATTTGAAAGTAGAAAAGGTGAAGACTGAGAGGATATAGAAGTACTTCGTCCAAAGGAATTAGGGGTAGGTAACTGGGGAAGTTAGATTCTGTTCTCCCAAGACTAACCGCGAAGACATATTGATCATGAAGGAAATGAAAGAAATTGGCTATCATACCGAGTAGTCGGTGAACAATAACGACTTATTATCCATGGCTTCGACATGATGAAGTTCAAACAAGAATACCACAATGGGTGGGAAACAAAATAAGTAAATATATGAAGTAGAAATGCAAGATCATGGAAACTGTGACTTACCCCTGGCGAATTATTCACAGCATCTGCTGCCGACTTAGCCGCATGTTTCTTTGATTTGATCCCCGCACGTCCATTACCACTAGGAGTACGCAATCAGCTCGGTCTTCCAATGACGATCAGGTTGAGTGAGGGTCCGTGGTGGCACGAATTGGATACATTGAATAGCCTTGTGAGACGTAAATGTGCTTGTTGCTCACCACGGTCAAGAGAGATGAAGGTATACTATCTTATTCCGGGACTTATGGATAAGCACTTGTAAGAAAAAGAGAGAAATGCTCTCGCTTCCTCTGGCTTGCTTGCCCAATGAAGTCGCCCTGAGCGAGGCTGTGCAACTTCGAAAGATAAAATCATCTCTCTGCGTCTCTCGTCATCATAAGGCTGCGTGGAGTGTCACTTACTTTGCTGCAATTAGATTCGCGATGTCTGAATATCTGCATACGCTTTGTCTCTTGACGCATGCTACGCAAGCTGGTCGCAATCTATCGCACTGTGAACGTTTCAGATGTTAGCTAAATAGTGAAAGACTGGAACAGGCTTCTTCAAAGTGATCAATCCATAAATCAAGAAAGTGTATTTGTCAGTTCTGAGTATTCTCAGATATCCGTCAGTCCTGACAATAAGTTGCCCGTATCAAACTGCCCGCTTCTTCTCGAAGTAGATAAAGGAGTTTCGACAATGAGATTCTCGAAGCGCAAAGCCAGTGATACTGGCGGTGATGGAAGCAGGCAATGTCGCGACGGAGCTATCGATGTTGGGCAGCGAATAGTGAATTTGCAAACGCACCTTTGTTTTGCGTTCCACACACTCGGAGCAGCTGAGAGTGGGCTTGTTGCGTTTCTGCCTCCTCTTGGACGGTGTGGCTGTCTGTTCGCCAGCGGTATCAGGAGAGTTACTGGCAGGAGTGCCATGAGTGCTGGTGCTGGTGCTGGCACGCGATATCTTGGCATCAATCTCGGAGGCCTCACTGTTGGAGGCCATTCTGGTCAGCCTTATCTTGGCATCAATGACTTGGCATAACGGTTCGAAAACCACAATAGCAGAAGCCTGAAGGCTACCAATTAGGGCTCGGGACTAGAATGCTGGAGCAGCGTTGTAGGCGGACAGAAGAAAGGGGACGCTCCGGGAATAAGCTGGGACGGTTGGGGGTTAAATACTCTGCAGGATGCCAGCAACCAGCTCCTTTGCGCCGCCAGCCAGCTAGCTACATTTACTGCTACAGCCTACTACCTTTTAGCACTTTGCGGTGGAGGCGATGTCTGCTCAGTGCTGCGATTATTGCTCTTACGCTCAATAATGGGCGTGCTGCCCAGTAACAGCAGCGGCTTCGTAGTTGTGATCGCACTGAATATCTCAACTGTGTCAAGCCTACCTTGCCTATTTCGCGGACATGAATGCCTATCTGACACAAATGCTGAAGCGAGAATTGAAAGTAGCCCGTTGTCTCCAAGTAATAATAATGCTCGTCCCTCCTAGAACTACCATCTTGGGGACCCTGAGTCTGTGGTGCCCAATGCGCAGTGATCCACGCAGCAAGCCACAGTCGACATTCCCCGCATCAGGAGGACAAGTTTCCACATACCCTACGTCGCGGCACCCCAAGATTCTACACACCCTCTAGGGGTGGCCCAGACCCTATTACTAAATTTGGTGTGGACGCTACTAAATCTAATAATAGGAAAAAGACCTAAGCGGAATATGTATAGATCTATAGTGGAAGACCCTACTACTACTAAAGATAGATTTTGCTTACTAAAGCTAGATCTGCATCTATAGCGACGGTAGGGTCCTTTACTAAGATAAGAATTTTGCAAAAAGAATAAAATTAATAAAATTTAATAGAAGGATTTTATATACCGCTTTTTAGTAGAGATTTATACTATCGAATTAGATATTAAGATATAGATATTAAATAAGTAAGCGCTAAAAGCTATAGATCTAGTTTTTATAGTAGCTCTATATAGAAGTAGTATTTTAATACTATATTATCTAAAATAGTGTAAAATAGTGAAAATTTAGCATATAGTAGACTAAGAATAGATAGAATAGAATATACCGCTTTTTAGTAGAGATTTCTACTATAGAGTTAAATATTAAAATGTTAAGATTTTAAGAATAGCTATAGATCTAGCTTTAGGTATAAAAGTAATATTTTAATGTTGTAGTACGCTAAAATTAGCCAAAATTATTAAAAATTGTAAAAATATATAGTATATAAAGAATTAAGCGAGGAGATTAAATATATTACTTTTTAGTAGTAATTTATATTATAGAATTAGTTGTAGAGATATTAAGAAATAAAGGAGATAAAGGGTAGGCTTTAGGCGTGTTTTTAGAAGCTTAGAACTGCCTATATTAGAATATTAACGTTTTATATTATATCTTATCTAAAAGATATTATATCTTTATCTCGTTTCTACCTACTTACTTATAAATTATTATGGCGTCTTTATCTTTTAAATATAATATACTAATGTCCTTTAGATTTATTTCTATTAAGGAAGCTCTTAACTTTAAGGCTGTAATTATTAAGAATCTAGTACCGTTTATTAAATATATTAACCTTACCCTTAATGAAGAAGAATTGGAGCTAGGCACCTTTTTAAATAATATTAACGTACGTAAGATATATAAAGCTCTTAATTCTTTACTAGAGCCTAATCTAATTAATCCTACGTTATCCGCTAGCTTAATAAGCGATAAGGCTAGATTATAGCAGAAACTAACCCTTAGTTTAGTATAGGATGCTTACTAGGATTTAGATACTATTCTTCGTCTTATAGTGGTGAAGATAGGATTTAAAGTACGTAAGAAGAGAGGCTTTAGAGAGGATTGATAGCTTTAGAAGTGCTGGTTTGATTCTTGTCCTTAGGGGGCGTGCGCGTTTTTAATAATTCCTAGATGCGTTAATATAACTATAAGGAAGTAGGTACTAATGTGGATTAACGCGTTAGAAGAATATACTTGTTCTATTAAATCAACTCTATAATAGTTATATTGCTTAAAGTTATCTATAATAAAATAGATTGTTGAGATGTACGCTGCCCTTAATAAGAATATTCCTAACTAGGATATTATTAATATAATCTATAAATATATAGGCTAATAGGTTTCTCTTTAATAGGCGTCTTAGCTAAAGCGTAAGATATTTAGATACGAGGAAGATAGATTCCTAAATAGTTATTATATGTTGCCCTTCTAGATTAAAGCGCTAAAGGAAGCTAATCCTTAGGTGTATATTAAAGTTGAGAAGGCTTCTATAAGGTGGATTTAATACGTATTTATGTACCTATTTATAAGTTAAGCTACTTTTACCTAGTCGCCTAAAATTATTAGTTTAAATGCTACTTATTATAAAATAGGATACGATACTAAAATAATTATTATTACTAAATTTAATAGCGAAGGTAATATAATAATTTACGTGTTTAGTATCTTTAAAGGAGAGAATAATAAGTTATAGAATTAAATATATATATATCTAGGACGCGCAATACTTAGTATTGAGATTGGTAATCTTTATAAATCTTGGCGCTAGTCTTTAGATTTATTATTATTCTAGCTAGATTATCTATTCTTCTAGCCCTTTCTCTTCCTCTTTCTTAATTATATCTTTAAGATTCCTAACTTTAACTAACTATATCTCTTCTAGAATTTCGCTCTACTATAATTACTAATTAAAACTAAGGCCTTTTAAATACACTAAACTTAAATTTTAAGAAGAGTGCCTTTAGTTGGTATACCTTTTACTTTAAATAGAATGTTTAGTCCTATTTTAGTATATAGGTATCGTAATAGGTTGCTAAATATACTAATTCTATCTTAACTTACTAATAGAACTATCTAATACTATAGGATGTTGCTATATATTCTATAGACTTTAAATTTTATATTAAGAAGCTACCTAAAGAGAAGTAGGTATAAGAATACTTCCCTGCTCTATAATATAGTTGGTTAATATCTAATGCTTCTAAGATTGCTAATTTAGCTCTTAATAGATATTATTATAAGTATCCTATTCTTCTTTTAAATGGTATCTAGAATTATATTATTAAATAGCGTATTGAACGTTAAGGAGTAGATAATTAAATCTATACGTACTTAAACCTATGCTAATATCTAATGCCTATAGATCTTACTCATTATAGTTGATAATTCTATAATACTACTAAATATTACGCTAAAAGATGTGTTATCGTCGCCCTTAATTCCTCTAACGCT
Source organism: Microthyrium microscopicum (assembly GCA_010405405.1). Taxonomy (NCBI): domain Eukaryota; kingdom Fungi; phylum Ascomycota; class Dothideomycetes; order Microthyriales; family Microthyriaceae; genus Microthyrium; species Microthyrium microscopicum. Next base: position 1,511,269 of record MU004236.1, on the reverse strand, counting down.
GCTATCCTTATTGCTATAATTAAATACTCTCCCTATTCTAAAGAATACGCTATAGATATTAAATCTAGGACCTATAATTACTATAGATAGTAGAATAAGTAATTTCTTTGCTTATACGTATTTAAAGCTATTATCGCTATTAAAAGGAATTTAATAGATTTTATATATTATATTTAGTTAATTAAGTCTTTCTAAAAGGCCTATCTTAATATTATTAACGATAATAACGACGAGTATACTAAGATAACTAACTTCTATATAAAGCTTATTAGTTTAATTAATCTTAAGATATCGTCTAATAATTCTCTTCTTCTACTAATAATAATAAAGATGTAGAGGCTATTATAGAAGAAGCGATGATAGCTAAGATAGTTAATTTAACCTCTTTTAGTAGTTTAATAGGTGTATTTATAATATAAGAAGATAAGATACAATACGTAGTTATATAGTAGCTAGGTTCTTAGGCTAAAATACTAGAGATTAGAGAGAATTGCGTAATTTAGGGTTAATTTCCTATTCTTTAGCTTATTCTACGTCTTAATATATACGATTTACTACTAATACTAAAATTTTGCTTTAATAGTACCTAAAAATATACTTACCTAAAATCTCGTAATCCCGCTAATCCGCTTATAGATCTATATATATTTCGCTTAGGTCCCTTCCCTGTTATTAGATTTGGTGGCGTCCATACCAAATTTAGTGACAGGGTCTGGGCCACCCCTGGAGGGTGTGTAGAATCTTGGGGTGCCGCTGAGTAGGGGGTGTGAAAACTTCTCCTCCCGCATCAGAGAGACGGAGCCTAAACTCACTTCCGATCACGCTGCGATATATCTGCAGATGCAGATGCGTGGGTGGTGGATTGATTGTAGAGCCGCACATGGTTGGTGGTTGAGTCTTGAGAAGCCGTTGCAGCACAGACAATTTTCCTGGAGTAAGCGAACACGTTTCTCGCACGAGTCGTCTACCGAGTCTAGGATGTGTCTGTATCTTCAATCATTGTTCAAGTAATAATATGAGCACTGGCTGCTTGAAAGCGACATAGAAGGGTAGAACGATAGCTGGTAATTCGTTAGGAACAAGACGTTCTTTGCTTTGAAACGGGCTTCTTGTTACATTATTGCCAATTGGCCTCACTACTATGGCTATTCCTTAAATCTCCTCCAACCTTTCAACTCGATATCCATGTCTATCTTGCCGATGAAGGCAAAACAAGCTTTTCCAAGTCGGCAACGGTCCCTGCACCGAGGATCTGGCAAGTTCCGACGCACTAAGATTATGGCTGCACTACGCTTGACTTGCATCGGGTCATTCTCCGTACGCCTTGTGAATCTTTGATCCTATGCCCTATAAAAGTGATTGAAGCATTTCGGCTTCTTGTATGATGATGTATGATATGCGCGACTCGCGCATCGCTCTTCTTTGACTGTGTTTGCCATCGCATTCTCAGAGTCCATGGTGCTGCTGCTGCTGCACGTGTGTGAGATCTCATATCATCAAGGTTGGTACTCCAGGGAGTGCTTCGCTCCGATCATCATCTCTACGTAGGCGCTGAAGCTTTTCCTCAGTTCGTTGAGTAAGGAACTGAGACATACAAGCAAGGGTTCATCCATGTGTATGACAGGTCACCCCACAACATTCATGACACCCCTAGTGGCTTGAATGTGATCTTCCACTTTCCTCATGTAGAGTCAAGCAGTTTCCTGCATCATCATCTTACGTCTCTACGCCCTCGTACAAACCTAAGGACATCTTACACACCAAGCAAGTTCAGTGCATTGATGACGTGGACCGGTTGTTCACCTTCCTCTTCATCTGAATAAGTCTAAGCACACTTATCTCCAGAATGTAATTCAAGTTTGCAATGGGTTTGCTTTCTGCGATTGTCATGGCGCTCGCTTAATATCGGAAGACCACAGTCCACTGACCGCCATGAACGGTCAACCTGCGTACTTATGTAGGCGCAACGTGGGCTGGGAGCGCTAAAGAACACTGTGAGGGTCTGCTTGTCTAGTTCCAGCGTATACCATGGCGGTGGGTAAACAATAATCAACAAAAAGACAGACTCAGCGGTAGAATAGAGACATGTAGTGGTGTAAAGAGTGCTCCGTCCTATTCTTAGACCAATAACTTACTTTCATCAACTTGCTGCAGTCAAGTAGTTTAATCATAAGTATTCTTAGAATTTAAGTATTCTATTTAATATACTCGAATTCCAAGCTCGGGTCTCTATAGAGCGCTTAGATGCAAATAGATGCCGAACTCATCGTGAGAACAGGGCTTTCTTCGAGAAACATCTTAGAACGTTCGAAATCTTGAATTTGTCATCATATTATATGCTCAGTGAGTATTAAGTATTAATGATTATATTGCCTAGCATAGGTCACATCTGCGTAGATCATCCCGGCGAACTATTTAAACGCAAATCATAAGACCATATATACTGAAGCATATCGTGACCCATGCTATGTAAATCAAGCTTTGGCCTATCGACATCTCGTTCCCTGCAACAGCCTTGTAGATAGTATTGCATGCTCATCTCAGCCGCAATCGTGAGCTACGTGATACCACGGACTGAACGACAATACGACACCAGGGTATCTTACATTAGAAGTCACTCGATATAGAAGTCTATAATCAAAGTACATTAAGCATAAATGCACAGCCATTACCTTCGCCGCACCCGTTCCCTCAATCCAATCGGTAAGTCGTCTCGCGGTGCCATTATCTTGCCTTGTCCAAGGTTTTCCAGTGTCATATTCTCCATCCGACGGATCCCTCCCTCTTCTCGCACTATCTCCTGGACATTGGGTATATATAACCATGCGAACAGAGCTCCTAGTGCCATGACACCTCCAAATGACACGAATATTGCAGTTTGCTTGAACGTCGCCGGGTTGGCCGCGTCGATATTGTTCAAGATTGCCAAAACAATAACACTCCCCAATTTACCTGCCGCTGCAGAGATGCCATGGCAGAAGGAGCGGTACGTAGTAGGAAATATCTCGCTTGGGATCATGAAGGTGAGAGTGTTGGCTCCTGCGTTGAAAGCAAAATGGCATAGTGCAATGAGCACAATCGAAAAGAAGCGACCTTTCTTTTCAAAAAGAGGCTTCCAAGTGGCTCCAGCTACGATAAACAAGATGCTGAGAATGCCGAACGACCATATGAGCCACTTGCGCCTCGAAAATCGATTGACGAAGAAGATGAAGAATATGCTCCCGGCTAGAGATGAAATGGAAACAACGTATAAACTTTGAAACGCAGTCTTGCTCAGGACATCAAATATGGTATTTTCAGGATGCCAAGCATCAACGTTCCAGCTGGGGTTTTGTTTGTAGCTTTCAGGTACCGGCTTGTTGGCAAAGAGCTTAGCCAGAGTTCTTGGGTTCCCTAACACAGTCAGTGAATGAACACAGTCGTCCAAAGCGAGAGACCCACCCATTCCAAGACCAAAAAAGGCAAAATCCAGCAGAAACCAGCAGGCTGACGTGCCTACGAGGTACTTGTAGTTCTCTTCCTCTATGAAGAAGCGATATAAATCAGCTCTACTGAACTGTGTATACTGGATAGCCTCGTTGTTTGCATATACACCGTTGTGTATCTCGAACTCTTGTTGAGTATCGGGATCTTCTGGGTATATTCTGGCTGTGTTGGCGAGGGCTCGAGGACCATGTCTTTTTACCTCAAGGTCGTAGAGTCCAGAGTCCCAAATGAGGAAACGAAAAGCTATAGCAATGACAGCTGGCGCTGCTCCGACTCCCGTTACAATCCTCCAGGTTGAGTCAATCGATTTTGTGCACTCAATAACATTTGGTGCTGTTGCATTGAAGTTACTGGCCTGCGTGGCAGCGGCGGTTGGACAAAGAGTTCTCAAGTCGTTTGAAGCATGCCAACCATATAGGACTCCGAGCCCAACTATCTGAGAGACTATTTGACCAATTGGTTGCATCAGAAACACTGACGCCAACATTCTGCCGCGTTGTTGGGTTGCTGACCATCTTAAAAACATTAGTATCAGTAGATTGTCAAGTAACATAACCCATCGTTACTTACTCGCTCGTTATTACTGCCGACAGTGGATATTCTGCGCCAATTCCTAGCAAGATGTTAGTGTAAGCTCTAAGTATTCATCCAGACTAGGTACAACTCGAAGCCTGGCTTTGCAACAACACATGATACAATATCTCGGAACTATTGGATCAAAAACATTGTTTCAGAACGTAGAGCCATGATCTTGCGATGATAGGAATGAAAAGAGTCAATGTTGTTGCTCTTAGGACATACCTATACCCATAACAAATCTCCATACACAGAGCCATCCTAAAACACTCATGTCGCTGTATCCAGTTGAACACGATGCCACACCAATTGTGGAAAATACAACTATGATGAGCTCGAGTCCATATAGACGAGTTCGACCATACTTGTCCGCGAAATATCCAAAAGCAATCTGGCCTAGGATTGATCCAAGAATGGTCATGGCATTGATGAGGGTGTCGCGTCCGGTTTTGAGCTCATTTGGCCAAAAGACATAGGCAATCGAAGGCAACGTCGTGTTTGTTGCGAACAGATTATAGCTGTCCGTAAAGAAACCACTTGCAGCAACTGCCCAAACTCTATAATTGAAGCTTCTTCTCATGTCAATCATGTGGCGTAATCGTTCTCTGGTCTAGATGCGGTTAGCCTGAACAGCAAGTGGTGAGCATATTCTAACCTCCCACTCGTTCTGGGTCAGCGATGAACCATCACCAAGAAATCCGCGATTCTTTTCATCTTCCATGTGTTTCTGGCCGTTTACAGCCATGCTGTACAGCGTGTCGAGGAGTGATACATGGAAGTTAGGAGGTTAGACGTCCATTAACGCCTTCAAGTATCAAATCTTGCAGTGCGGCTTGAGCCTATGAAGCTCACCGAGAAGCCAGGTTTGACGCGACAAACACGAATGTATGCAAACCAAGACTTGGTGGGCAGGGGCGCAGCACTTCTCTAGCGAGTTCTAGCAGATGAATGGGATTCTAAGGAGGCGTATATGCGAGCCACACCGAGCGTGTACCTGATTTGTGGTGTCAAATGCCTCAGTGTAACACGTAAAGAGACCCATTCGCAAGGCTGTGTGCTTTTTCGACGCTTTCTGGTGTCACACTGTAGAGGTTGACGCTGTTGAGCAACATCTGGCTGCCTGCCCAAGTACTTAGTATGGCGAGTGCTTCGCCTCAGAAGGATCAGCCATCTAGACATTTAAATTGAAGACTTCCACACCCCTGACAGGGAAGAAACGTGGTCAAATGATTGGCTCAAAGGGAACCATTTGATCAGTCGTAAAAGATACAGATAAATCGTATTTCGATGTTGTTAGAGTAGAACCATGAATACTTGTCAAATAATGCGAACAATGTCAATATAATCTCTAATACACGAGGAATGCTGGCGGTCTATCAACGAATGGACCATTTCAACGTCCCATCAAGGACGCTGGTAAGGCTGGCTGCATTTACTGCTTCGATACCAGTAGTTAACACTGTAAGGCTCCCAGGTTAGCAAATTGTACGAAAATAAGGATCTGTCGAAACGATGAACAGCATTGTAAATTTGTAATGCTTTACTCCCAGCTCTTTAAAGTGACCACCATAAACGAAGACACAGTATGAGTGTCTTTTCCTCCTATGAATTGTTTTCGCACAACTTCTATTGTATCCTACGAAGCTGTGTATTTGACTTTCCCAGCATGACGAATTATACATATGGACATCAACATCCATATCAGTCCGTAAGAAAGTCGCAACTTTGTAGCATGAAGTGATATCAAAACCAACTACCTACCGGTAATTGGGAGTAAGCTTTTGGCCCTGCACTAAACATCATAGCACGCCGCAAGCAATCCTACAACAGAAGTGTGTAAAATCACACATGGTTTTTTAATGTCCTGGATAGCTTAAAGCTACCTAACTCCTGGTAGCAGTAAAAGTACGGAGTAGGCTGTGGCCTGGCTGGCAAGCATCCTACGCCTCCCATGCATAACAGATCTCGGCGCCTGTTTTTATCCCCCACACCCATCAATGAACCATCTGTTTCCTCTCTTGGCTTGAACGACTTCATCACGCGACCGTGACCCCTCAGCTTCAAATTATCGGTGAAAAGTGTTGGCATGAATGGACAGCCTCAGCTAACTTGATAGCTTGGTGTCTCAGATCGTGTCCCAAGTAGAATCTCAAGGGACTTGTCTCCAATGCCTGGATGGATCCAGAACGACATATTGCAAGCTGTGCAAAAAGCAGAGGAGCAATATCAAAAATTCACGACCCCATATGACAGCCAGGTACCTTCAGAATACGAGAATGCTCCACGACAAATACAAGAGCTGCTGGATACATGCTTCTGCTTTATTCGCGTACTTACAGATTTCAACTCTATAGTCACTCGATTTGTTGACGTCTATCCCCAGCCAAATGACTTCTCTGGAACTATAAATGACTGTGAGAAGCTCTTCAGCTTTTACTGGAACCTCAAGAACACAAGCTTTTTGCCTAGCATAGACCTTGAAACTTCGAGTTCTGGTCCGCTACTTAGGTCAGCATGGCAGGGACACTGGTAAGTGCGTCTATGATGAACACGGATGATATATACTGATGCAATGCAGGTCCATATACGGCCGCGATTGCTCGGATCTTGTGAACAAGCTCAGAGTTGAGATACGTAAATTCAATATTTATCTTCTTCTCGGAGCATTGTAGGTACTCCTGAGAGTGAACAGAGTACAAAAAGCATGTTCTAACCTCAATCCATAGATCACGAAAGGATCCAGAAAGCAGTAGCACAGAGCTCCGACTTGCCTCAACAGGATATGACCCGACTCCCATTCATCATAGGATGGCAACATGGCATCTTAATATGCCTGGCACCGTTCTAGAAGACCCTGTTGACGAGATACCCCCTCTAGACAGGAGTTTTGATGAGTTGTACAATGAGCTGGCGTCCATTCGATACATGTATAAGAGAGAGACGAATATCAACACTTTGCGACCTGGCCGTGTACCTTACAACTTCTCGTCGCTAGAGCATAAGCTACTTAAGTTATGGCAGGTTCTGTGTATAAGAGCGGGTATAGCTCAAATCGATGGCCCAGTACCCCCTCTTCCGAGGGACTCAGTCGACCTCCTGAACTTCCCAGAAAGAAACCTCAGCGAAATGACGGTTTCAATCTCACATCACTCAATCCACTGGACATTCCGACCACCAGCGTATGTTCAGGAACATATCGAAGCCCCGTTGCCAGATCTTCCCCCTGTCACGACTATGCCATGGCTTTCATCGTCACAATATGCGACTTCTGCTGCAGACGACGACGAGTTTTCTTCGCCGCGCCCGCTACACCATACATCTTCATCACCCAGCCACGATGAGTTACGATGGCCTGAGCCCACTATGCCAGCTCAAGACCTGTACAGTCGACATGGTCCGCCAACACCAGATCTCCACAATCGCCCAAGCAGTCAATGGTCTAGACCCTCCAGTTATCAATCTCCTATACCACATTTCAATGCTCCAAGCCCATTTGACAGTCGTGATCGCACAGGAAGCTTTCACTCGACCCCATATACATCTCCCTACCCAGCTGGTTTACAAGCGACTTCTCACCCGGGGTCAATATCCTTAGGTGCTAGCGACTATTCCATCGCAACTATGTAAGAAACCTTCTACAATCACAACTTTCTTTTCGACTGACAGGCTTTAGTACATTGACCTCTCGTCTCCAACCATTACGACTAGTCAAATTCTCCATTGAGCATATCAACAATTCATTGAGATGCGTAGTATGGGAAGTCGCCCACTCAAACGAAAAGTTGAGGCATTACTGTTCGTTTACCGCCCTGGGTCATACTGCTTTCTAACATAGGGATAGTACCAGCTAGAGGATACGTCGTTCCACACGTCCCACCAGACTCCATGAGCAACAGCCTCACCGTGCGCTTCTATCAACGCCACATGATTGAGTATATGGAGCCAGATTACAACTTTCAACAAGAAATCTCAGTCCGCTACACCTTCGGCGAAATTGCCACACGCGACAACTTCCAAGAAGCCATACGAGGCAAACGACTGATAGACTCATTCGGCTTCGATCTTTGTATGCCAATCGCCTATTCTTGCACTATCAACAGCTAATATATCACAGTATGGACTGACGTTCACCCCCGAGAATCCAACTACGGCATGCCTACAGGCCTAACCCAAAGCGAGCGCCTCAACATCTGGGTCGACAGTGCCTACCCATACCGGCACACCATCTCCTTCTTCCATGCTGAACATCACATTGAAATTGCGCTCCGTGACATTCGCGAGCTTCCGCATGAAGACAAGCACCACCACCTTTCCATCGACCTTGGCTCACGCGAGACCTTCGCATCCAGCCCCCTGGAAGCATCCTCCTCGCGCTTCAAGAACGCACTCCGTCGGCGGTCCAGCGCCAGCAAGGACCACAGCACACTCCCACTGCCTACGCTGACATCCCTCGGCTCTACAGATCCAGATGGTATACTCGAAGGCGTTCGTACGCTCTACGTGCAATTTGCGCCTCGTCCTTCTCCACAGCCAAGCACCAGCGCATTCCGTGGCCGACGCCCATCAGCCAGCTCGCGCATGTCGAGTGGCGAGCGGATCAAGTTGCCACAAGAGTCAACTCGGTTCATCGAAGTATTTCGGACGGTGTGGCAGGATGATCTACGAGATCCAGGGGTTCCTAATCCGCGCGAGGGTGTAGTCGAGGCGCCGGATTTTACTTTTGCGCCGAGTGAGCTGCCAGCCGTAGAGAGAAGACTGGAGATGGAGGGAGATAATAGGCCCTTGGTGGAAAGACAAGTTGATCGACAGGGGACGTTGAGAAGACTTGGGTTTGGGAGGAGATAGTATTATTTGGTTGATCCGCTCGATACCCTGCTGCGATGCCTTCTGCTGTAATCTATCAAAAGCTTTGATACTGCCAATAAGATGTGTATATCTCCTTTAGATTGTGTCTCCCATTGAATGCGGTATTGGCCATCAATTGCGATATTGACCATCGAGTGCGACGTTGGCCATCGAATGCGATATTGACCAATGGATGCGTTATTGACCGTTGGATGCGATTTTGGCCATCAAAATTGCTCACCGAAAGTGATATTCCCAATCGAATACAATATCGAGCGGATTGTAATGTGCTGGGCAGGTCGAGTAGCTTCAGGAAGTGTATTCAAGGCATCTTCTTGGGACGGCCTGGTTTCCGTTTCGGTATTGGCATCATCGTCTCGACTTGGACATCGTTCTTCGCGTTGACTTTATCCTTTCGTGGCCTGCCTCGTGTCCTGACAGCAACTTCAACTTCCACAACCTTCTTCGGTCGCCCCCTCTTCTTAATAGCCTTTTCAAAGTCCGCGACAACGACTTTTCTCGGCCGTCCTCTCTTTCTTCCAATAACTCCAACCTCCATCTCCACCACCTTCTTATTCGACCGCTCTCTTCTTCCCAGATCCAAATCCCCAATATCCACCACCGGCATCTCCAAAGCCTCTTGCCCAGAGACTCCAACTCCCTCAATCTCCACCCCCTTCCACGTCAACGCTACCACACCCTCTTCCCCCTCTTCATATCTCAACGTAACACCAACCCCACACAACCCCATCTCCTCCGCCCGCCAATTCCACACCACCTGCCTAACAACGCCCCTCCCATCAACACAAATATACCCACACGCACCCGGCGCCCGTCCAACCGCCTCCCTAACACCCCTGCTCGCTCTCCCCATCCCCGCCAACAACCCCATACCATTTCGCCAGCCCGCCGGCGCAGAGCCAACAGCGCCCTCAAGTTCACGCACATACGTAGGCGCCAGCGGCCGCGCATGAGCCTTACATTGCAGGATCACGCGTAATGGTATAGGAAGGACGGGAAGATTCCATTCGCCTAGCAAATCGATGCCAGCATCGGATGTGCGGCCGACGCGCGTTAGCGTGAAGCCGTAGGGCAGGAGAGCGCGGGCGACGAGATACTCGTAGAGTGTGCCCTTGTAAACGGGCGATGAGGGGGAGAGGGACGTGCTGGCAGCGTGGGTTAGGAAGGAGGGGAGACAGGAATGGTTGGTGGAGCCGGGGAGTATTATGGGCGTGGTTGATGTGGCTGTAGATGCTGATGTGGGTATAGACGTGGGCGCCGATGTTGAGGGGAGAAGGAGAGATGGTGGAAGCACTGGCGACGAGGTTGTGGAGAGGGTGGTGAGTGATTTGCCAGGTGGACGTGATGGTGGTTTGGTGGTTTTGGTGCGGTATGAACGAATGACTACGAATGGTTTAGAGGTTGTGGGGTGTGCGAGGGCGCGCGAAACGGCCGATGCGAGGCCATGGCGATGTCTCATGGACGATTGTTGTTGTTTCAATCACACAGCATTTCTCGTCGTGGGTTCTGTGTGGATTGAGAAATCATCAACTCGTCGTGGGTTCTATGTGGATTGAGAAATCATCAACGTTGGATGACATTCGAGATGAAGTCGCGTCGCGATCTGACGATGCCGAAGAATCGCCGACTCAGGGGCTAAACTTTAAAAGGGGCTTTTATTTAGTAATATTAAGTAAACACCTGAGATTGATTTTTTTCTTATAGGAAGTGTAAAGAATTGAGTTTTTATTGACACGATTGTGTGTGATACCTCTACTAATATATCCATGGCAATCTGCGTCCTATCTTCAAATACAGAGCCGCAACGCCACGCTTAGCATCATACTAGTCCCGACCGAATGTATTTTGAAGTGTACGAATAATTAAAGAGGATATCATCAAAATCTTAATGTCCATGGCCATGACCTTGTCCTTGACCGTGTCCAGAGAACCAATCTCGCGCTCTTTGCAGCAGGCCGGGATTTTCTTGCTCTCCATCATTATGGGGTTCATTAAGTTCACTTGCACTCCTCCGACGTTCGTAATCTCGTGTGCTATAAGATTGATCGCGAGTTCGACGGTTCACATTGTCTTGTGTGTCAGCTTCTCGGCCTCCAGCACGCCGAATCTGCTCTAGGCGATCTTGTAGGTTATGAATCGGTGGGTTCTGACCCTCTTGATTTGCACTCCTTTGCAAGTCCCGAGTGCTACGCCGACGTGAGCGACTATCCGAGCTAGAAATCTCGTCGTATGATTGCGACCAGCGAGTAGAACGTGGTCCATCAAGCGGCGAGGAACTGTCTCGACGTTGTCCTCCGACTCGACGCTGGCCTCTATCATTCGGCGTATTCGATTGTGAGCGATTGTCTCGAAGAGCCTGATGCAAAGGACTGTTTAGCAATGGCTGCTGAGGACGAGTTGTTGCCGTTCCTGATGGTTGTTGCGAATGGAACATGGTAGGCCATGCGCCAGGTGGACGCGGCATACTGGAAGCTTGAGATGATGGTGCATTTGTCCCGCTACCCGACGCAGCGTTAGTAGAGCTGTTGTTCTGGCCAGTGTTTGCGTTCTTTTTGTCAAATGCAGCTTTCGAGTCCTCAATACTCATTCGACAATGTGGGCACGTATTGTGCTGTTCAAGCCATGGTTTGATGCAATCAGTATGAAACCAATGGTGACAGTACAACTCTGTGACAACTTCGCCTAGTGCCACTTCACCCATGCAGATTGTACACTCTGCCTTTTCACTGTCACCCAGCATATTTTGGTCGACCGGTTTTGTTGGAAGTGATGCAATCGCATCTTCAGAGGCGGCTGGTGCTCCGCTTTGACCAGCTTGCTGTTCGAAAAGTTCGGCAACAATGCGCTCCAAATCTTCATTACTTGTGGCGTATCCAGCTCTATGAAGACCAAGAGGTCCGTGAAGTAATGCGTCCATAAAAGCCATTTGAGCATTTCGGGTTGTTCCAGCTCGTTGACCGTTTGCCTGTGCAAATTGAGGTGGAATGCCTGGACCACCTGGCGCAAACATGTCGTGGAGAAAGCTACTGTCTTCGTCAGCATCCTCGAATTGAGGAGATAAAGTCTTGAAGACATACCTATTAATATCCTGAACGGGTAAGTCTGGCGACTGAGGGTCATTTGCGCTACCATCACGGTAACTGGTCGTTGTTCGGAAGGATAAGCGACCACTAGTACCCAAATTGAAGTCGTAACTTCTTGTAGTGCTGGCAGCAGGGGCTGTTAACGACTGGAAGGATTGTAACAATCCGAACAACGAGCCTAACGTAGCCGCTTGGTCGGGTTGTCCAGGGCCGCGAGCTGCGAGGGGATTGGAACCGAGTGGAGCAAAATGGAGACCATGCCCAGCATCCGATGGCGGTTCATGAGTGTGGTCATCATGCATTTGATTCTGCCATGTTTCAAAATCCATATCATCATCTATAATTGGAGGGTCCTCTCGCGGATCATTTCCAGTTTCAATCTGATAGAATCAATATGATGAACAGGATGAGTGGAACAAACAGAGACACTGGTTTAATGTCTGAAGGAAAGTATGAGGCGACTTACAATCTGGACAAAGTCCGACTCGCATGCTGGGCATCGAATGCCATGTTCGTCTTGATACCATACATGTTGGCATCCAAAGCAGTATACCTGTGGCCGAGCAGTCGTGGTTTGCTGTGAAGACATGATTGCTTAAGTAGTATGGTGTTTTGTAAATGGGTGGCGTAACTAGCTGCGTCGCTAGCGTTGGGATGTTGAGAAGCCAAAGAAGCGTACAACCCAGTAGCTAGGCTGACATGGATTTGGCGCAGGCAAACCCAACGTAGTTCCCCTTGTATATGAAGAAAGGAACGGCCAGTGCTGATTCTGGAGATCGACTAGAGCGTGTGGATGACGATGGCACGCTTTGTGGTAGTAGGGCTATGGATAGCTTGTCGAGTGGAATGGTGGAAGCAGATAGCTCAGAGGTAGGAGGGAGCGAGCTTGATAGCAATATCGACGTCTGAATATTATATTCGTTCCGGAGCGCCGGACGATTCAGCAACGTTGGTGACGAAGATTTGGTATTTGGCCGGTTTCTGGAAGCAGCACGAGTGATTCTGACGCTGCGTTTGTGGAATAGTTTGTGTGAACAAACTGAGGCAATGGATAGATGGTAGCGGCAAAGGTTAGGGAGAAAAGGTGAATTGTAGAGGAGGTCAACGTAGGGAGGGTAGAGTGTTATGAGAGTGGAAATAAAATAGTGTAAGATGGATAGCGTGGGTATAGAAGGAAGGAAGTAAGGCTGAAGAGGTCCAAGCTGCGTTAGCCAACGGGTTAAGGAAGGAAGGAACGATTGCGTTGGTGGCAACTGCGATTGAACAGGAAACGGCTCTGCCTCAACAGGCAAGGACTATCAACATGAAGAAGGCCGGGAAAGACCCAGGATGCAACTGTCTCAGAAATATGGTTCATGTATCAAAGCGCAAGACAGTTGTAGAGGAGTAGAGGAAAGATGTACCTCTGGTGCGCGTTCTGTGGTTATCACCCTAGAAAAATACACTCATAAAATAGGGCCCATGTAATTAAGCTAATTGGCCAATACTTTGATGTTCTCCGCCAAGACTTTGAAGCAGCCAATAATAAACGACCTGTAGTTTCTGTCTAGAAAACCAGCAATTTTTAGGGTGATAACCACAGAACGCGCACCAGAGGTAGAACAGAAAGTTATCAGGTGGATTGGTAAATGACGTTCCGATCTGGGGCCACAAGTTTCCTGGGAACGCGGACGGATATGCCTCGTGAGGTGGCGGTGCATCCCACCTACTCGGTATCTGCTAGAAATCGCAGTTGGAATATTTCAGAAGCGATTCTTCTGTACATGCAATGTACAACATAAAGAAAAAAGTTATGGTTTTCAATGAGCCCAACTAACTAAGTACGTACCATACCAGTCATAGTTCACAAGAAGGTTCTCTAAACTTCTAGGACCTTCTAATGCCTCCTGGTACTTGAAAAGTTGAGCCTCACACACTCACGTACCCTCTAGTGAACCAAGTATCAATCGTGAGTTTCCGCATTTACGGGCCGACACAATAACAATCGATATCTATTCCTGACGAAATATGCCAATTGTATCAAATATGTACTTGAATTTAGACCATGATCGGCCAAAGGTCCCTTTACGGGTACCCAATATCTGCAATCAAACAACAGCCTCGTCAAGGCCAGAGAATCTATACTGATCGCGCTGCTCATATTTTCGCAACTCACATTCCAGCCTCCATACACCATATCGTGACCACAAGACCACAGATCAAGATACAAAATAACAAAATAATAGACAAAATGGGCTGCTTCACCTGAGCACACTGACAACTTATCAAAAGTACACGAACATTTGGGGGGAATCGCTGGATAACAACATTGCAAGAAAAAAGCAGAATACAAGTAACAAGAGAATAGTAGCAAAAACAAAGGAACGATAAACCGTGGAAGGCGATACATACGAGTGGACTGGAAAATAAATTCCGAAGCCTGATAGAATAGAAACGCTAAAGCCAGCGCTGCCATCAATACATACTATCAACCGATGTTCAACAAGACTCAGGAATATGCCACTCGAGTGGACAAAAGATATTCTTCTCCCGTAAAAACCTATGGGGATCCATACTTGGAGTGAAAACATGCCTGCCTCCCATGATTTCAGAGACATGAAAGCTGTCCTGTAGATGCGCCCAACTCCTTTCTGAATGTAAACGCTGTCGATAGTATGTATAAAGGCCCCGTGATCCATAAAAAATAATGTATCCTGATCAATGGCCTAGAGAACTTGGTGTGCAGCCTACATCACCACACATGCAGCACAGCACCCGCCTTCCTTTTTTCTCTTAGGAAACTCCTCTTCCATCGGTTCAGGTATACGAACTGTGGTCGATGGTACTGGAACAGCTGGGCTCTGGACAGGCGTTTGTGGTACGGATATTGTGGGCGTAGTCTTATATCCACCATGCACTCGATCTGTGCCGCTTGTTCCAGGTCGAGCGATTGATGTTATGCTTCGTGGACTTCCCAAAGGCGGTGATATACCTAGGGTCCACTTGGAGTTTAATATTGTGGTCTTGAGCTTGTCGCTCTCTGTCGATTCTCGAGTATCGTTCTTCACTTGATCTTGTCCAACGCCACTAGGAGGCCTGTCTGGGAAAGTTTCGTCATTCAATAACTTGAAATCTCGATCATAGACGGTTCCGGTTTTGCCCTCTTTCTCCCATTGTTCCTGAGCAAGTTTTTTCGCGTGAGTGGGAAGCATCTGCTGGTCAGGTGGAAGCCGAGGATCTGGTTTATACATACTCGCAATCCAAGGAGGATCACCTTCAGGGCGATGCGAAGTGCTTGGTCGGCCATTAAGTCCGCTAGAGGTTCCAGGTCGCTTTGGTTCGGGGGTGACTTTGGTTGTTGGAGTTGCATTTCGCGACTTCGCGGCCGAGACCTGTCGCGTAGCTGTTGTGGTTTTGCGACCAGCTGGGGTACTTTTCGTCGGATTTCGTGCCTTTTTAGTGGGAGAGGATTTTTCCGAGGTTGCTCCAGCAGTAGTAGACCCGTTACGGAGTGGCGAGTCTGATGGTGGTGAGCTCGGAGCATGATTATCATTTGCTGAACCTTGTGAGCTCTTTGGGCTCTGATCCCCTGTCCATCCATTGCTACCATTTCTACTACGAGTTCCAGGAGCAGTAGAATCTTGTTCGCTTTGACTCATGGAACCGGATACGCTTCTTGGAACCGGTATGCGCGAGTTGACCCCTCGCTGTGTATTTGGTTTTGGGATGAATGATTTTCCATATTGACCAGCCTCTTCTTCAAACAATGCGGGCTCTTCCACTTCTCCTTCTATCGGGGCCGGAGAAGCTAATCGTTGGCGTTTCTCACGAATACTGCTATCCCTATCTTGACGTTCAGAAGTCCGGCGTCCAACTCGGAATCCCGCCTCCTCAAGTTCTTTGCTTTCTATTTGCGCCAGCTTGTCGCGATGTATCCACTTGGACTCGTCTGCCGCTGTAACTTTTCCACCAGGACCAGTACCAACTCGAAGTTTTGTTGCAGATGCTTTCCTACGAGGTTTTGGCGCGGAACTGTAAGAGCTGGCTCGAGTTGCGTTATTTGACGAAGACTTGTATAAATCTAATAGACTGTCAGGCTCGCTCGTGTTGCTGATATCGCTGTTTTTCGAGCGTAGATTATTAATCGTAGCAGGCGCGAGATGATCGTTTTCTACCGATCGCAATTGATTAGAAGAGCCATTAGGTTGCGATGTGAATGGCTGTCGAGCCGGTGCAGTATTAGAGAGGTCATTGAAGGAGGATTGTTTGGCACGGTTCCTGATGGCATTCTAGTAGCTATTAGCAAATCTTGGGATGGCAAGGGTTCATGATCCTTCGAAATGGTTGTGTAAATCGGCAATGTGGGAGATTGTTAGATTCTGGAAAAGATTTGGCATACCTCGTCATGATCGATCGGAACAGCGTATTCCCACATTCCTCTTTCTCCGTGGGAGCTGCTAGGGGGAGTGATGGTACTGATTGCTTGAGTGGGCGTCAGGGTCGCCATATGACTTGCGCTCAATTATGGCTGTGGGGTAGAAAGTATGGCGAATTGAGAGGAGGTAGGATGCCGGAGACTGAAGATTTGAAAGGGACAAGTCTGAGGGGTTGTGCTACCACTCGCGGATGACGACAAGGGATATCCTACGAGGGCAGAGTAAACCAAGCCTTCATCCGATAGAAGACAAAAGCAATTGGAGGGGGGGAAGAAGGATTGTCAACGCATTGCCAGCGCAATCGCGAGACGTGCCACGGGTTGAAGAGGTTGGCGAAACAAAGGCGCTGGAGCGGGATAGGAGCAAGGACTGGAAGTCGGGCAAGTATGGAGAAGAGGCATAAGAAGGCCCGAATGGAGAAAGGAAGTAGGATAGGGTATACAGAAGAAAAAAGTATGGAAACAGAGTAGAGTTTGTGGTGGTAATGCTGGCTAAGGGAGAAAGCAAGTTGTTGGAGTTTTGGTGTTTAGGGGGAAGACTGGGAGGTCTGAGAGTCAGGAACCGTGCTGTGCTGCACTGGAACTGGTGAAGGTCTCGTGGGAAGGAGCGTGTGGTTGGCTGGGCAAGCAAGGCAAGCACGACCGCTCTTCCACTTGACACTGGAAACCAGTCCTGTCGTTCCTTCCCTTTCACTATTTTTACATGTACAACATTGAATGGAATATTTAAAAGATATGTACTTAGATTTGACATATCTAAACTGATCGTCTTGTGATCGCTCAAATGATAAACCTTCGACTCTATCCGGATACAGGTTGGACAATGGACAGATCTGACAATACCGTACGGCAACTGATAGTCGGTGAGATACCGTAAAAAGCTGACAAGATGTCAACAAGGTAGCCAATCGATTCAGCCAAAACAGCCTATTCTACAGTGAGGCGTCAAAAGGGGCGTCAAAATGGGCAAGGTTAACAAGCCATAAACTTCAAAGTCAACTTTCAATATATCAAAACTATAGACCTTTAGGCTATTATACCTTAGAATTAAGTTAAGGTCTATAAGCTTAATATACTGACCCTCCTTAATAAATTTGAAGCATTCTTTCAAAGTAAACGTGAAGAGAATAATAGATAATATGAAAAACAGAGTACGCCTCATAACTGCCCTAAAAAAGCCACATAAACGCCCCAGAGCTTGTTGACATCTTGTCAGCTTTTTACGGTAGGCCATGGACTGCTCGTTGTGCCGCTTGTCAATTATGAGTCTAGTTTTTTGCCGTCCCCAAGCTCCCTCCATTTCCGCTGACTCTCATATCAACGTGTGTGATGCTACAAATGCTTTTTGATATCCATGAAGTTAATTCCTTTCTTCCCCGTTCTTTGGATTTCCTACGCCTCTCCGAGAGCAGATCTACCATCAACCGCTGTAATCTCAATATCCTCGTGTTTCAGGACCTGGAAATAACTCCGTATCACTGTTCCATTCTCCCATCAGCCATGTTCTAACTTTGGCGTAATCTAATATTCAAAGATCCTGCTACCTCCGGGAAATTATGCCTTTTATCAGAAAGATCAGAAAAACTTTTATCCATTAATTTGACGATCATCAATTTATCTTCATCTTGTCAACTTCGCTAACAACTTCATTTTCCCCATCTTTCATTCTTCCATAAGATACTGCATCCCCTGTTTCAAAACACATCAAATGCGGGCAGCCGTAAATCACAGGTAAACCTTGAAAGCACCGAAAACCATTTCGATATTTAACTTTCATACATACTAGTGTTTTCACCTTTGCGGCTCGCAGCTAGTCCAGTTCCTTCCAATCACCCTCAAAATCTCCACATCGGTCCGTGTTCCACGAGGACAACCATTTGATACGGTACGCGCCATCAACAACGCCGCCACGATGGTCAGTGCTAGCAAATCACGTCTCATAACTATCGCGATTGCATCCGCCTTTCAGCTTCGCCGTTGCAAGATATTTCTGTCAAGTTTAAACATACCGTTTTTACCCTTTGAGTTCGAACACGGTAGCGCGGTTTTTTAGGCGAGGTTTGTCCGTGACCTATAGCGAGTCAATGCCTAAGTTTGAAGCGCCACCAGCAAGAAAAACCGCGCTACCGTGTTCGAACTCAAAGGGTAAAAACGGTATCGTTCCAATAGCTTTGATGAATCGGTTTGTAGAACGAAGCGCGGTTTGATATCAATACGTGCGTTGATTTACTATTAAATGCCCGGGTCTTCGAGGGTGGTAAGCTACCACTCGCTATCAAAAGCTAAAAATGTGACAGGCTCCACCAGTATAAAACTAAGCCAACATTTCAATCCTGCTTTAGGTACAACATCGCGCAATAATCGCGATTGACGATCATTGATGATAATATTATGCGGTCAATCGCCATTAGATAGCCTTAGGCTTTAAGCTACGAACTCGCTATCGACTTCCAAAATGTCCGTCATCTCCACCAGTATAATAAACATGCCAACATCCAACATTTCAAAAAGCCTGCTTTGGTATCAACAATCAAACAAACCACCTCCTTCCTGTCCATGATGCAATAAACAACTGCTCCAAAACTCAATTCCCCTGGATCATTATCATCATCGCTCCACCCTCTTCCCATTCTCTCCACCAGCAATCCCATCCAACCCCATCCCAATCCAACTCTCAAACTCTCCAAAGCCCAATCCACTCGCCTGCGCCCCTGCACTTGCCGCTTCAAAGGCCATACCTTCCCCCAGCGTGTTCATTGGCGGCTGCAAGTTCCATGGCATATACCAGCTCAGATCCATTCCCATTCCCATGCCCATGCCCTGCCCAGAGCCAGATCCAGGGAGTCCTGTAAGTCCGAGCATATTCGCTTGCGCGGCAGCCCGTGGAGCTTGTGAGGCGTCGGGCATAAAGTCAAACGGCCAGGCAGATAGGTCGCTCATGGCAGTCGATGGGCTGGCGAGCATATTGGACCTGGGCAGGGCGGTTTGGATGGCGAGCGGGCGACCGTTGGGAAGGTAGCTTGGCTGAAAGGGCGCGGCGGTGTTGTCATCGAGAGTGTTAGTGAGGTCATCAGATAGTCGAGAGAGCTCAACAGGGCCGGTGGAGCGAGGACGTTTGGAGGAGGAGGATTGTCGGGCCGGGCGAGGTTTAAGTTCGCCTTTGTTGAGTTTGTCGAAGAACTCATCGACGCTGAAGAGCTCCTTTTCGTGGGCGCCGAGGACTCCACGGTTCGGGTTTGCGGGATCTTCGTCGGTGGATTGGCGAGCCGGGTCTTCGTAGTCCATTTTGGAGACGCCGTTGGGGTACTTGTCCATCCAGTCGCCATACTGGAAGATGGCGGCGTTCTTTTTCGCGATGGGCTGAGATTTGCGATCATCTGTGACATCGAGACCGGCGGCTTTTTGGGCTAGTCGCGTGTCGGCATGCGATTTGAAGAGTCGCTTTAGATCTTGTTGGACAAAGTGGAACATGCCCCACCAGCTTTTCATTTGGTCCAAGTACCGAACGTTGATCGCCAGGTTTTCTTTGGCTCGGTTGATGGTACTCTGTGACTTGGCGAATAGGCCTTGGACGTGGACCGTAGAAGCGTAAAAGGCAGCATAGCCAGCAAATGGTGCTGTAACGTTGCTAGTCACCGCTTCCTTTACCAGGTTCGATACTTGATTAGCTGCTTCAATGGCGGTTCGGGCAGCTTCGGTTGTAAATGATTGTGGGGCATCTTTGGGTAAGACTATACCAGATCCTGGCAAAGCAAAGCGGTGACAGAAAAGCCGCATGTGTTGGAAGACAATATGCATGAAGATAAATTGGTTGGCTCGCTTGGATGCACGATGCGTTTCCAAGTTATCGCTATTCCAGACCAGACATGGCGGGAATGAAAATGTCTGCAGTGTCTTTTGAAGTTCGATGAAACGAGAAGTAGATGCCCATACAGGAACCTTTTCGGCCTCCCGACCACCAAGATTGAAGTAAACCACCATTTTGCCCCAGATTGACACTAGTCGTATCAGATATGCCATAGTTCCCATGTTTGAGATGGGCTTTGTGACGCTCTCCGGGATTTCCGGTTCCAAGACTTTACCATCCAGTGTTTCTGTGATGCCCTCAATTTCCATGAGAAACAATGATTCCCGGGCTGGTAGTGGAATTTCAATGCATATCTCTGGAATGCTCATAGGTCTTTCCGATCCACTGGATATAAATCTGTCCATTAAGAAGCATGACCACATTACCCGCCGCCGTATTTCTTTGTCCGTATGACTATTTCGTTCTCCGCCAGTTTTGCTATTGCCACCCGCTGGGCCAGCTAGATCAGATATGTCGCGATCTTTGTGGAGTTGGAGCATTAAACCCATTCTTTGAGCCATGCCGCCAAACATATAACTTCTTCCGCCGTGGCAGGTTCCAAACTCGTGTAGTCCAAGGAGTAGATAGACTGTAAGAATTGCTATATTTGGTTGATCAAAACGTTTTAATGCGATTCGTCTTGCGGGCTCTGCCCATTCTTCGCCTCGTAAAAATGCTGGCTTTATTCGCAATTGTGGATGTTGAGAGAATCGAGCTGATATGGCACACACAGCAAGTACCAGGACAGGCGGTACTGTTCCTGCAATGAGGTTACGCATGAATGTTGGTTTGTGCAACAATGGATAACTCTGGCCATACACATATTCGAAATAAATCTCTGCCAGATGAAGCTGAATGTCCTTTGAAGGTAAATGCGCCGCGCCTTCCAGGAAAAGAGTGTCTTCATCTGTAGACTCTTTGTGCATGGGCATTACGCCAAGTCCATCGTGAGTCGTTTGTGCCCATGCATCAATATCATCTTCTCCTCCAAAAGCTTCATCTGCAACACGCTTGCGGTTTTTCTTTGGTGATTTTGCGCCTGGAGGTGCAGTTGTGGGCTTTACAATCGCTCTAGGTATCGATGCAGCCTCACTGTCCTTTGGTATAAGTTTTATGACCCGATCTTCCATTCGTTTTAGCCTCTTGTCCAGCATTGCCATGTAATCCGTTCTTGGTGTTGCTTTCCTAGTATTGATTTTATACACACAAGGAACCCTCGACCGGAGACAATGTTTGCAAGCTGGTTTCTGGCCGCTGCATCTTATTTTCTTTCGTCTACAGGCAATACAGGCCAATGGCAACCGCTTGCGATCTTTCCCTGCTTTTGTCTTCAATTCGCTCCATGGAGGTGGCCACTCATCACCTTCGCGTGATTTCCGTTTGCTCGTGTCGTGCATGTTCATGCTGCCATCTTGCATATTGCTCTGGGATATGTTGTCCATAGACATTTCAAGCATTGGCTGAGCCGCCTCTGGTGTGCCATACATTTCCATGTGCTCGATGCTACCTTCACGGCCACCGTAAGACGACACACTGCTGACACTCAACCGTTTATGTGGTGGACCAGATCCAAAGCCTGGGGGCAGGTGTCCGTGGACAGCTGGCCCATTAGGAGCAAAAGGCGAAGTAGGCGACAGAGCGTATGCTGCACTCGGCCGCGGACTCGTTAAAGGCGCCGAATTCACAAAGCCTGCAAATGTTCGTTGTGGGCCATGGAAAGTGGGTATTTGGACGTCTGAGAATGTGGGACCAAAGTGCGTAGGACTCTGCTGCCCGCTGTGGAAAGAGTGGTGCGAATGAACCGAGTGTACAGAATGGACTGAAGCGTTAGAGGGCGTAGGAGAAGGAGCGTGAAAGGCGAGGTTTTCAATAGTAGGACTAGCTACAAGATTGAAGTCGGGCGAATGGTGTGCGGCTGTGGTATATTCTGGGAAGCTAACGGAACCCTCGTACTGTTGCTGTTGTTGGAGCAGAACAGCGGATGGGGGCTGCGGATCGAATATGTGTAAAGGTGGAGGTGTAGGCGATTGTTGGTAGGGAAGGGTATGGATATTGTGTTCGGAAGACATATTGAAGTCTAGTATACTATGTATAGGGAAGTAGGCTCAAGCGTCATTCTCGCTGTCGGTAGCTGTTTCGGGTAGATGAAGACCACTGAAAATTGGTTCATCATAGGCTCAAGTACATCAGTGGACAGAATAGTAACAGGTAGTAGTGGGCGGTTAAGGACAAGAAAGTATTTTGCGGTCACAACCATCTTTTTAAGAAATCCGGGGGTAAGCATATGCTAGCTACCTACTACGCACCGGAGGACTGGCAACTCTGCATGAAAAGGCCACAGGACCTCCAAGCTCCGTCTAGACATTGTCGCAACCAACAGCAAGCAACAGCTTACTCGAGTCGAGGGCCAGCAGAGGTTGGGCTCAATTGGCATTGGCATTACGAGCCAGGCCAGGCTCACCTGGGATTCGTTGGCCGCCCCCTTCCGCAGTGTGTGCAAAGAAGAAGTGGAGGTGGCGTTTGGTCCCCGCAAGTTGCAACCGCGCTTCCGCTTCTCCAGTTTTGGCGTCCTGGCCCGCGAAGGAGGCGATTCAAACGACATAAGAGCAGAAGCGGGCATTATTCGCATTGGCGCCGACCGCAGGACCAGGAGGGGACCGAGGGAAGGGTCTTGCAAGCCTGAATGCAAGCTTCATTGCTGTAGCCCATGAAAAGCGGTCGAATGACCTACATACAACTTACAAGTCCCTAAATACCTGCACCTAGTAGTCGCAAGCAAAGCTAGAAACGCATGCGCTTGTGCGCTATCCAGAAAGTGCTGATTGTTCTATCCGTATATCTCCCAGATTCCCAGCTCTTTAGGTAAAATTAATGAAAAGACTTGGCGTTCAGTTGTCGGTCAAAGCTCCAAGCCAACTCAAATCCGGCGTGTTCGGGTACTCTATTGATCAATCACTAAGAAGCCGAACAGATTCGAATTCGCGAATCCATCGATAGAGCTGAAAAGATTAGGCATGGAATTTTGAAATTTGGTGAGAAGTTGAGCCGTGTACTTTAAGGGAATGAGGTACATGGTGCGCAGTCCAATTTTGGTGTTGTACTTGGTGATACAAAGGTATTTCCTTCATACACCATCCGAGCGTGCAAAGGAGCCAGACTAGGCCTTCAAGCTGGAGCTCCAGAGGTTCAACATGAGTGCTGAGATGTTTCCCGGTCTAGATTAAATATCCAGAAAATATTAGAAAGTGGATGTATTCAACTTTTAGTAGGCCAATCATGTATTTTGGAGGAGGATTTGCCAAAAGGCTGAGCGACACAAGGATTGAACAATTTGAATGGTCAATGGGTCGGTGCGTCATTCTTGATTCGCCCTTCCTTTTGCTGCTGCCTTGCTTCCTTGACCATTGACAACTCCCTCCAACTCGCAACCTCGACAGTTCCATCTCTTCTCGATAACACATCTACCCAAAACTACAACTCAATCAGACACCATGAGCGTCCCTTTCCTCCACCGAGACGTCCCCGCCGTCGTGCGTGCCGCCCAACTACTCGGTATCACAGGCGCGGCTGGCCTCGCGGGTTCGTATATCCGCCCGCTTCAATAAAGCATAACATCCAAGCAAAATACTAAACCATCACAGGTGCAATCATCGGAATTTCCACATTCACCGTCCCCGCAATTCTACAAGCGCCAGCGTAAGCGCATGCCATTTCCCTATCATATGTTTTCCTCACTAACAATCCGCAGTCCACTAGCCGCCAAGCAATGGTCAAATGTCTATGGCAGAGGCAAAGTCTTTGCACCACCCATCGCCGTCGCGGTCGGAGCAATCTTTGGCGCCCTTGCCTATCGTGAATACAATGGCAACACCGCCGCCCTCGGTCTATACACCGCTGCCGCTGTCCTCGCACCCTCAATCGCACCATATACATTGACCGTCATGGCGAAGACCAATGCTGCTCTGGACCGCAAGGCAGAAGATGCAGGTGTTGAGGATGCGGCTATGGAGAAGGAAGAGACTGTTCATGGACTGGTGGATTACTGGGCAAGCTTGAACTTGGTCCGCGGATTGATGATGTTGGCGAGTGCAGGTTTGGGTGCATGGGCGAGTTTGACGGCAACTGAAGTGCTGGGTCTTGACAAGATTGAGCTGTTGTCCGGCGCAAACCGAATGGGTTGAGAAATGATATGTTGAGAAAGATGATGAGAAAGATGAACGGATGTTCGCTCAATTTAGAGCTACCAGGCGCATGCTGGGTTGGGAATAATAGATATACCCGGTTTGTGGGACCAAAAGAATAATGGTAGATGTTATGCTCTTGTATGCGAGCGTCTCAAGACTCTCCGCTTGTATGTAATCGTTATCTTAGTACTGAATACCAGCTCAGTGATCTATTGACCGCACGGCCCTTTTAGAGAGAATGACTAGAGTTCGTCTAATTCTCTATCATAGCTAGCAATAGCTTCGCTTATGCGCTTTCTTTTTTGAGAGCATGCCAACCTCTTCGATAAGGCTTTACAATACTACGGAAGCCGAACGACGACCGCCTATGGAGTTATTAGCAGAGTTCAACGCTTTACCAAATTGCGTTGCTTACCTGGTCATGTAGCGAATATACCAGTTTCTCTCCTTTCAGATCCCATTTAAGATCGTGCACCCAACCGCTCTCACCATCAGGAGGAGACTATCGAAATATCAGTGCATTCTTCAATAAAACCACCACAAGATGAACTTACCTTCCATCTGTCCTCATCCTTACACTGCCATAAGGCCTTGGCCTGACTTCCCTCATCCGTCGTATTCCATATCGCCACCGTCTCAATGCCCGCTCCCGCCAACCAGACCCCGTCCGGCGACCAGGCGATCTTGTTCAGATAAACACTCCCCTCTCCATACACCTGCAGTCTATGCACGCATGTAAATGGTTGCAGCACATCCCACAATTGCACAACACCATCATCTGTGGATGTCGCCAGTAACCTGCGCCCACCCGCTTCCGCCACAGACGAGTCGTTTGATAACGGCTGGAACTCGAAATCGGTTATTTGCGTGTTGGTAAAAGACTGGGTCTTGGTATCCTCGGAACCGACATTGTATTGGCGCAAAGCGGTCATCTTTTCGTCGACAAAAGCGGCTATGTCGCAAACTGGGTCGTATTTTATCTGGAACCACGACTTTTTCATCTCTTGCTTTTGTTTGACGGTGATGACAGCGTCGACGATTTCGCAGATTTGGAGAATGTTGGTGCCGCATGCGATGAATTGTGTTTCATTCATCCAGACGGTGTCGTATAGTGATGTTCCTTCCAAGTCTTTGGCGCATAGTAATGAGAATCCCGAGCTGGATTGTTTATATATGGATATGGTGGTTGCAGTACCTCCAGATAACGAAAGGAGTAGTTTCGCTTCGGGGTTATATCGAAGGGCAAACACGGTGCCGGTCATGGAATCGAATACATCGCTTTCGTGGCCCCAGTTTGTGACGTGTACTAGCTTGCCAGACTCGATTTCGGAGCTTTCTCCGTCAAGAGATTCGGTTATAGCAATGGCGGCACTAGCTTCACCAGTCCAACAAAGAGCGCCTATTTCAAAGGTGTTACCAGCCAATTCAATGTCTAGCGCCTGTACTTGATCTTCTGGTGTCTTAATTCCAAATAATCTTAGTGTGTTCGAGCCGGCAACCATTAGAGCGTTTTGCTGTACTGGAGACCAGTCTGATCGAGCTATAGGAAAGGAATCCGGCCATGGTAATATCGTGCTACTTGATAATATCTCGAGAGGTTTCTCGGCAGCGACCACACTACTATCTGTGATCGTTAGGGTATTTAAAAGAGGTTCAACTTCTTGAACCGCTGGTGCGGGCGAGTCGACTTCTGAGGCTTGTTCAGAGGGTCCATAGCCATTTTCATCCAGATCCATGGCATCTCCATTGACGGGGCGATGGCTATTGGCTCGCTCCTTTTGCTTATTTTTTCGCGATGCTGAACTCTCTGAGGTTCCGTTCACACCGTTTGGTGTCGAGCTCTGTGCCCGGGGCACGTCGCCAGGTTTGCGTTCGCCAGCAATATCGTAAGTGGGCACCGCGTAGAGTGGCCCATGGTCGTCGCCGAAAAAGTATCTGTGTTTATCTCGTGAACCCCGAGCCCGTATGTCGTCCATGAACAACGCATCTTGTACCATGTGGATGAGCTGGTTTTGCTTGACGTGACGGTAAAATGGCATGACTTCGTCGGGGTGCAGATGCCATTCTTTGCTGAGCCATTCGGCAGCCATGGCGAATCCGGCTTCTTGTAGATATCGCCATACCAGATAGTTCATAACATTGCTACCAAGGCGCTCGCGCGTCGAAGCCGTGGTACTCGACTCACGCGATGCCGATGCCATGGCGCAAGGAAACTAGGAAGAACAATAGGAAGGATCCGAAGTGGGTGGATGCGCAGGCGCGCAGCGACGCTGGATGAATGCGCAACAAGAGATTTGCGACTTGTGGTCGAGCAGTTGAGGTTTGGAGGCTAAACTGGAGTCACTGCATCCGAAGTTGCAGTATGGAAGGTCGAGTCTTGGCGCGGATAGAAGTCGATGGTCAGGGAGTTGTGGCCCAAGCAGGGCTCTGTCGCGTGGATTGGTGGTGTACAGTGGGGAATGTTCAGGGCAGAATATTGATGGCAGAATAATTAGAAATAAGGCGCAGGACAAGTGTGCAGACAGGTAACAGGCAGGCCTGGGGTAGACTATGGCGCTGTACAGCCAAGAGTTGTTAGCGGAGGAACTGAGAAGCTCTAGAGGTCAGCGAAGTGCTGGTATCTACAACAAAATGCGGATAGATGCTAAAAGGATATGCGCTCGTGAATTTGAGTAAAACGCAAGTTGCAGAAGAGAGTGTGGAGATGAGTTTGAGGATCGGAGAGAAGACGGGATGGGAATGGAAATGGTTGAAGGGTTGATTCCAGAGTCAGTGGTACAGTGGTAGTAGCCATGCAGCGGCGCGGGTCAAGTCTCGTTTCGCAACATATGATAGGATAAGTAAGCGTGACAGCGACAAGGATAATAGTGTATAAAAGCGAGTTAAGCGCGCCCCATTTTACTGCCCTTTGGTTTCCTGACATTTGACATTTGAGAAGGATCTTAATGGGAACTTGGGAATAAACGATAAGGTCTTTATAGAATGTAGCTCCGAATTTGTTCCTCAATTAGCGATAGACGGGAGTAACCGTGGCCGTTTTGACGGCATTGGACAATTCGTACTCTAGCGATACTCTAGAGTATGAACAAAAGTTAGGAATCTTTCATATATTACCACTTACACGATGTCTCCTGCTGGATTCTAGGGACTTGTGAAATTTAATACCCCTTCAAGGCTATTGCTCGGCGTCGTAATAGGCCAGGTCTAGTCAGCCAGGCCGGTGATTACTGTGTTTTTTGCCCTTTTGTGACAAGGTGATCTGTCCAGCTCCATACATTGATGGTCGAATTGATTCTCATTCTTTTTCTTCTTTTGGAGCAGAGCATACTCGAAGCAATTGCAATATTGCTCTTATGTTAATATTATCGTTGTCGATAATCGCTGCTGAAGGCAATGAAATGTTGTATGGTGTCATGAACTGTACTCTATGCAGAGTTGGTATAGCAGATATTACAGTAACAACGTCTTATTCTATTTGCGAAAGAGTATAGAAATAAAAAGCAAGATGATATGGTTGAACAATGCGCGAACCGGTGATCCTGCCCCTATGCTGTGCTCCTCAACCCCAACCAATTATCTCAAGGGTCCAACTTCACGCCTTCAACACCATCTCCATCCGCCTTGGTCTTCTGCTATTCCATTCATGTCTTCTTCGCCTAATCCCTCTTTCCTATACAGCTGTGATTCTCACTTATGGCGCGATTCAACCTACCTCCCTTGACCCGTGTCCTGCTGATCTTGTTGCTGGGCTTGACCTCTCTCAACTCCATCCTCCAACCAGTCCCAACGGCCCTCGCTTTCTTCACGCGAACCGGCCATGGCTCTCCTCTCCTCTCTCTGGTCCCAGGCCAATCCTTTAAATACCCATGGACCCTCGTAACAGCTACCTTCGTCGAGCAAAACATCCTCGGGCTCATTGGAACAGGCCTCACCCTATTCTTTGGCGGCCGCTACCTCGAACGCGCCTGGGGACTGTATGAATTCGGTCGCTTCATTTTTTTGATCAGCATAATACCCAACACACTGTGCTTCACCACCTACATCTTCCTCTATGAAGCCAGCAAATCCAACCGCGCCCTGTAAGTAACACCACAGAAGATCCCCTGAGCTCTACTAACCATACAACCAGGACTACGACCGTATCAGGCGGCATAGCCATCCAATCCGCCCTTCTCGTAGCCTTCAAACAACTCGTCCCCGAACACACAGTCTCCCTCGCCCGTATCCTCCGTATACGCGTAAAACACTTACCAGCCACCTTCCTACTAGTCAACACCATCGCTGGACTTGCGCTCGGCACTGACACCGCCATGTTTCTCTCCTGGCTCTCCT
This sequence comes from Microthyrium microscopicum, assembly GCA_010405405.1. Classification (NCBI taxonomy): domain Eukaryota; kingdom Fungi; phylum Ascomycota; class Dothideomycetes; order Microthyriales; family Microthyriaceae; genus Microthyrium; species Microthyrium microscopicum. The sequence goes on along the minus strand of MU004236.1, from coordinate 1,482,481 downwards.
TCTTCACGTCCTGGACATATCTGCGCTACTACCAATCTTCTCTATCTCTAAGCAGCGCCACGGGCGGGGACTTGCCAGTAGATCGTGGCGACGCGAGCGATACCTTCGCGCTAGCATATTTTTTCCCAGAACCGCTACATACGCCCGTCGCAAAAATCTGCGAGACAGTGTTTGATTTGCTGGTCGCGTTGAGGGTGTGTAGCCCTTTTAGCGCGGAGCATGTCGATGCGGGGAACGAGCAGGCTATGGCTAGGACGGAGGGTGGTGCGTTGCCAACGAGGGGTGGAAGACGTGATGAAGCGGGACGAAGACGCGCATTAGCACTTCAGGCATTGGATCAACGGTTGCATTCTGGTGGGAGAAGTGCGCCGGCACCAGTGGTATTGACTGTGCCAGCGCCCGTGGCTCAAGCGGAGAGTTCTAATGGTGGGCAGGATGGAAAGGATGCGAAGGCGATGGAGGCAGAAGAGAAGGGAGCACTTAGGTAGGTATGCTTGAAGAATGAAAATTAATTGCATTACTTGTGGCTACTTTAATGGTTTGTTTGGCTGGAGAAATGAAAGATAGACTCTGGATATGCAGAGACGGGTGAACAACCCATGATCTTATATGACCACGTCTGTCTAAACCAACAATTATTGATCGAAAGAGTATGGGTGTCGCAAAGAGCTTGGGATTCGCTTCGCCTGTAGAGGTTGTCTTCTCATGTACTGAGCCATTTGGGATTCATCGCTCTAGCCCTGGGTCATGCAGGTAAAGCGTCCAGACAATGAGCGGGATCCAACGTTTTTATGCCACGATTCTTCCTCCTCCAACACTCATGGCCTTTTTACAGAAGTCGGCGATTGATGGCCTAGCGAATGCCCTCGCGTCTCAACACCTCCTTCACCACGCAGACCCTAGCACAGCACTTGTAGCGACAGGATCATCCAGAGGTGGACCACTATCTGCGGCGACGTCTAGGAACCGGAAACGCGTTGTCCTATAGCTCCTCTTCCTCCTCTTCCAATCCGTCTTTGCCAGCATCCATGACTGCCATCGTCGTTTGAGCCACCACCGCAGGATCAACCTCCATTCCAGTAGCAATACCGCTCTCCACCTCCCGTCCTTGTCCTCCTCCGTCGGTCTCCAAGTTATCTTCCTCGGTTTCAGGACTATCCTTCTCGTCAACCCCCTCATCCGACGAACAATCCTGCATCAATAAATCCTCATCGTCCGCAACGGAACTATCGCTTCGCCCATCCCACCTCTCGTCCTCGTCATCTGGATCTATTTGCTCTTCGCTACCAGCATTCTTGCCGTCACTACTGTTTCCCGGTGGCCTACCCCATGGACCCCGCAATTGTACATCAGGCCTCTCCCACTGCAAATACGCCCGCGCATGCTTTAAACGCTGAACCCAGAAACCATGCGGAATGCCCACCGGCGTTTGGTACGCAAGACTACCCGAGCTGACACGATACACGTGTGAGCGCTGCATAATGCGTAGTTGATTTGCGAAACCCCCTTCAGGCATATAGGACCAGTGTGGATGCTGTGGGACGCTGGACAGCGGCACGTTGGATGGTGGTGTACTAGGTTGCGGTGCACTGGGAGGTGGACGTCGTTGGTTGGGGTCGAGGCCGGGTGGGAAGGGTGGAGCGCGGCCATTAGGGAGACGTGAGGGGCCCTGCCGTTGAGGAATTGTCTGCGAGGGATCCTGACGCGGGGAATTCTGGTTTTCCGAGGGAATGACTGGTTCAGAGATAGGTTTCGGGCGTGGGCTGGCGGGTGGGATGATGATTTGATTTAATGCGCAGTCGGTACATAGGTCAGTGGGTGGTTTACAGAAGGGGTTGAGAAACGGGCAGGAGGGGTTCGAGCTGCTCTTTTCGGCCATTGTATCTAAAAGAAGGAGTTTGTATGTGATGGTGAGTGCAATTGGAATGATAGTTGTCTGGTAGTAGGAGATGGAAAGTGTTGACTGGAGGGCGAAGTGTGTAAGAAGAATCGAAGATGCAACTGTTTGATTGGGCTGGGAAGATAGATGAAAGTCGCAACTGCTTGTTTTATCGCAAAGACTGTGAATTGGCAAGCATGCGCTGAGTGTGTGAAGAGCTACGCGTTTTCGATTGTCGTGCGAGGAAGGTGCTCTGGACTTGAGAGTTGGGAGCATCAAAATATTGGGAGCATTGTGGTCTTCCCAGAGACCAATGGATGGTTTCGATACTTACCTAACGCATTCATCCCACCAGTACCAAACTTATCGTATCTTTCTTGTTGCACTTGCATTAGAAGATTCTCGGTCCCGGCTGTACCATTGTACCAAGAGAAATTAGACTGAGTCGTGCTTATATTCGATCCAGTCTGAACGTGTACTTGGAGAAGCATGATATATAGAGGATATGGCGGATATCTTGTAACAGTGTGGATACTGAAAAGGACAAACGACCACTTGACATTTAAGAGAGCCTTACTGGTTTCTCTAATGATAATTAGTAGCGGTACTTGCTCAGAAATGTATAGAGAGCACACAAGCTAGAGATTACTCCAAGGCTAGAATGAACTCACTTGTATCACCATGAAGCCTCGCCATGTAGCTTGTCCGCGGAGGCTTTGGCTCACAACAGCCTGATTCGGTTCCATGTTCTTGTTGTATATATGTCGATAACTTCAATTTCGGTCCCATTGTCACGCAACCTGTTTGTGGTAGTTGTATTGAGAGTAATACACCTTGAGCAATGAGGGATGAAAACGAGCAAACAGTAGTCTGTAGACACCCTTAGATGGTAGCGATTTCAGTTGCTTAACAAATCAGGATTGTAGTCATATTGGTACAACAGTCGTATTGGTACAGTCGCTCCAGTATCTCGAGAAGTGACTAAGTATTTCTACATCGCTGATCAACCAAAATATTTCCAAAAGTGGGGTATCATTGAATGCGAACATTTTCCAAGAGCGTCGAGTCACCATCCAGTGCTACTCGTTACCTCCGGATAGGCTTGAATTTCTCTTGTGGTCTCCGTTGACTCTTGACACTCTTCATACTTCGCCGCGGTCTAGCTGCAACCTTCTTCTGCAGTGGTCCTCCCAAAGCAAAGGCACAAAGTGATGTCCTTTGTGCAATATACTTGCCCTCAGGACTGAAAACTTCGACCTCAGGGAACGGAGATGTGGTAGGCGCCACTATTTCTTCCGGAGGCGTATCGCTTGCAGTCATCTCAAGGTCCAGCATCTCCTGGCTCGCTGGGATGAGCTGTCGTCGCACTGCTGTATTTTTGGGTTTGCGAACTTGGGCCAGTAGTTCTACCCAGCCAACACCTTCGATCAGAATATCTGTGCCATACATCACAAATGGTAGTCGTTCGGGTTTCAGGCCGACGCCATCGCGCCGAGTGAGCGCTCCCGTGTAGGATCGCGTCACATCGGTGTTAAGCTTGTATATGCCTGCAGAAGCCATTTTGCTGAGCTCGCTGCGGAGTGCCATTGATTTGATGTTGGCATGGAGTTGACCATTGTGAATTTGCTCAGCCTTTTCGTTTGAAGTTTTATGTGGTGGGAGTGGTGTGAAAGAATGAGCCATAATTATAGTGTCAGGCGAGATTGGCTTGATACGAATTAAGCCTCCTAAGAGAACTGATGTGCCTGGCTTCATCACAATACGTTCCGGTGTGACTCGGCTTGTCATTATCAGCTTTGATTGCTCATTTGGGTGAACATATAGCTCGAGCGATGGCCTTTGGACCCCAGGAAGGTCAATGAGCTCGCCTCTGCCATCTCGAAATGGTACTCGGATAGGCGAAGCAGTGGTACCTGGTAGCCCTGATATAATGGGCATCATCGGATATTGTGCGGCCACTTGGGCTGGAGGTAAAAGAGAAAACCTTTTGCCCAAGTGAGGCTGAGAATCGGCTTCGTCTGCGGACTGTCCCTCTTCAGGTTCTTGTTCACCTTCTGCATCAGCAAACTCGGCGGGGTGCTTCTGATGTGTTCTTGGCCCGTTCTGTGCCACCGCTGCATTGAGCAGTTCCTCATCATCGACAGGAGAGTCTAACAATATTTCCTTTTGTCGTTTGCTTTGATTGACCTCGCGATTGGTGCCTTTGGGGAATATACTCTCAAAAAGCTTGCTCTTTCCCACATTAACTCTTCCCACGAGCCAATTCGCGCCATTTGACAATGCAATCTGTTCCTTGACGTCTTTTGTCCACCAACCTCGTTCTGCGCTGACAACATGGAGGTTACCCATTCGCACGTTTCTCCCCGACAAGCCTAGCTTTTCTCGGAGTATTTCTCTCAGCTTCGGAACCAGCCGGTCAACCTGCTCTTTCTTGGGTGCAAGCAGATCTGAGCGTGTAATGATGAAATTCATATCCACCAGACCACCTTTTACAAATTTCTTGTCTTTGGAGCGCCGATTACGTGTTCTGAGATGTGCATGTGCGATTCGTTTGTCGATGTTGAGGATGAGGGATTGAGGAAAGTCGGCAGCATCGATAACGTGCCAGATGTGATTTGACTTATGCGGCGATTCGGATATAGTTTCTTCGATTGCTTTTACGGGCGGATGGACGATTGGCTCGCCTATACTGTGATTTACCAGATTGTGGCATCGGTCGCAATAGGGAGGCTGAATGGCGGTTTTCGGTGACGGAGGAAGTGCTTGATCTGCCAGAGCATTGTCAATTCCGACGGCTTTCGCCGCCTCTGGAGACAGATTGCTCAAAGCTTTCTGGTAGACAGCCTCCTCAAAGTCCTGGGTCCTGTACAGTTGTACTGCACCTCGCGTGAGGCTGTAAAATCCAGCTTCATCTTTCTGTTCTGCTTGAGTGTATGCGCCACATCCTGGACAATTGACCGGCAGCTCTTTGTGTTTGGGAGACTTTACTGGTAGAGCCGTTGCATTGTCGAGATCAGGTATTATAGGACTCGATGTATGTACCTGATTGCGCCATGGTGATAGAGTGGAGAAAGGAGAGGAAACTCGAGCTGCAGGCAATAATCGAAATCGAAACGCCGTATGATATGAGGGTCCGAAAGGCAGGACTTCCCGTCTAGCAAGCGTCAAGGCCCTGAAGAGGTCAGTTTTCATGGCAATGCGGACGCGCAGAAATAGTTGTATGGTTTAGGGGAAATGGAGGCGAGATGACAGGAATTAAAGATTTGGAGATTTATATGCGCGGTCCGCGCGTTTACACGAGATCCATGGATGGCCTTGCGGGCGAAATCGTGAGGCACGCTTACATACTTTTTCTCTGCATCATTTTAAAAAAGTTAAGATCTTGACAATAGCTTAAGAATCAAATGTTCTTGCGAAATTAGAACAAGAAGTAGAAAATGACATTGCTGTATTAAACCGGGCTTTAGGACGTTTGTCAAGGTGCATTGGCCATTGCGGTTCCGAAAAAAACCTCCAGATTCTACTCCAGGTTTATCTAGTACCTTAGCTCGCTGCTCAAATATAGCGCAAACTGTCCTTTTTTCTCTCCTCTATAATCAAACATCTGATCCTCTTCTTCGTCGGTAACCTTCTTCCGCCTGATCAACAACCGCAAGATCCACTATGCTTGCATCACGCTCCCTTCTCCGCCATATAGCGGCCCGTCCCTTGCGCTCTGCTGGTGCTTTGAGAGCTGCTTCCACATGGGCAAATGTCCCTCAAGGTCCCCCAGTATGTTGTCTTTGCCAGCTAAGATTCAGTGTCTAACAAGTCAGTAGGATGTAAGTAATATAGTCTACAGCTCAATTGATCATTTGTTCACGTTCTGTGCTATCAATAGGCCATTCTTGGTAAGATGCCCAAAATTGTACTCCCTGACACGTGCTAATTGGTATATTATAGGTATCACCGAAGCTTTCAAAGCCGACTCCAACGGCGAAAAAATCAACCTTGGTTCGTAAACCTCCCTGTCGCATACTAGTCCATCGATATTAAGATACAATCAGGTGTTGGCGCATACCGCGATGACAAGGGAAAGCCATACGTTCTTCCATCCGTCAAGGCCGCAGAGAAGAAGATCATCGAGGGTGGTGCCGACAAGGAATATGCAGGAATCACTGGTGTTCCAGCTTTCACCAAAGCTGCAGCAGTTCTAGCCTATGGTGCCGACTCGTCTGCCATCAAAGACGACCGCATCGCTATCACACAGTCCATCTCTGGAACTGGTGCCCTTCGTATTGGTGGTGTTTTCCTCGAACGCTTCTTCCCTGGTTCAAAGACCATCTACATTCCAAATCCAAGCTGGGCAAATCATGCTGCCGTTTTCAAAGATTCTGGTCTCAAGGTCGAGAAATACAGCTATTATGACAAGAAGACCATTGGACTCGATATCAATGGCATGCTCAAGGATATCAAGGCGATGCCAAAGGGAAGTATTGTACTCCTCCATGCTTGTGCTCATAATCCAACTGGTGTTGATCCTACCCAAGATCAATGGGTGCAGATCAGCGATGCTATGAAAGAGGGTGGTCACTACGCCTTTTTCGATATGGCCTACCAAGGTTTTGCAAGTGGTGATACCGATTACGATGCATTTGCTTTGCGACATTTCATTAAGGAAGGCCACAACCCCTGCCTGGCTCAATCGTTCGCTAAGAACATGGTTCGTATCGGCCTTTAACTCGATCGAGTTCTAGCTAACTCAACAGGGTCTGTACGGCGAGCGCTGTGGAGCCTTCTCCATCGTCTGCGAGTCCGTCGAAGAGAAGAAGCGAGTTGATTCGCAGATCAAGATTCTCGTTCGTCCAATGTATTCCAACCCACCTATCCATGGTGCACGGATTGCATCTGCTGTGCTCAACGATCCCGCCCTCAACAAGCAGTGGCTTGGAGAGGTAAAGGGAATGGCCGACCGAATCATCACCATGCGCGCCCTGCTAAAGGAGAATCTCGAAAAGCTTGGCAGCAAGAAGGACTGGAGCCACATCACCAGTCAGATTGGCATGTTTGCCTACACTGGCTTGGATGCTGCTCAGATGGATAAACTCGCAACGGAACACTCCGTCTACGCTACTAAAGACGGTCGTATTTCGGTTGCTGGTATCACATCTGGCAACGTCAAGCGACTTGCAGAGGCAATTTACAAGATCACCGGTTAAGCGACGCTGTTTTGGTTTGGTAGATGTGCGAATCAGTGTTTGAGCGTAGTGTATATAATACTAGCTATAGATCTCAAGCGGGCAAAGCAGAAAACTAGCGAGCGCAGCAGAAAAGCAATGAACTAATAACCTATAGATGTTGGATAGTACCGCAATCAAGTGAACAGCTCGTTCATACTTCCACTTTATATTGGACACGCCAGCAACCAGCTCCACAAGCACGGAATGAGGCTCTGCGACTTGTAACCCAGTTCACGTCGGAACTAATTCCGACGACTAATGGCCATTTCTTTCATCTGTTTAGCTTAGCTCCATCGACAACCACTATGCGCCGGAGTAAACACCGAGTTGTAACAGGACTAGACGAAGCATTAAATCACATAAGGTTCGGTACTCGCTTACCGTCCTGCGCACTCTTCCCCAAAGATTAACAGAGCCGGCCCATGCCCTGCAACAATAACTGCGAGATGTCCGGGATAACAAGACTCCCTACCAATCGTAGCTATGTCAGCGAAAAGGGTAAATATTCCACGTGGAACCGCATCCGCGCGACACTCCCAGCTGAAAAACCATGTGGACTGCCTTCTAACAAGCCAATGATGACAAACTTCAAGACATAAACCGACGATCTTTCCCCACAAGAAGAATGCCAGTCGTCTACAGATCTTGGCGCGCACTTTTGTGGTTGACGGCTGGCCAAAGAGGGCAATCTCTGCATTCAAAAGAGGTGTAAAAGTGTTGATCTTCTGGTCGAACTTGGGCCCAGAACACTGTGAGTTTCACCGCTATAAAGACATGTCGTATGATTACAATTGCGGCTGCATGGATCTCTGGATCGCATCCCACCATTAAATCTTTAGTGAAATGACGATTTGAGGTTGTTGAGTCCCTTTTGACTGCGCTTGTCACCAACGCACGGCATTATAATCCTTTAACGACATGTGGTTGAATCCGTCCAAATTATAGCTAAAATTACTTGTACCTTGGGTTGAGGGGCAGATTAAGCTAATTGCTAGAGCTATATCATTTACTCTTTGATAGTAAATACTTGTACTGGTAGCAAGTTCTTACCATCTGCTCGCTGCTCATATCTTTATCAATCTGACAGAGACTCTTCCATCTGGCCCCACCATGACATCAAAATGCATCATGTCAGGGTGGTTTTCGCAGGCGTCGGATGCTGCAGTCCAGTAGCGACAGGGCGACATCGCTTAGGGATACCCAACCTGCAGAATTGTTCCCCAGAAACACCAATAAGCATGTGTAGGAGATCAGCGAAACATGTGTGCTGCAACCGGCTCCCTGGGACTCCCAGTGCATGTTTGGCACGCTATTCCAACGTCAGTGGCGCTAATATCGCGGAGTCTTCACACTGCAGAAAAATTTAGATCTCGTATATCTGTTCCATTCTGATGATCACAAGGTTTTTGATAAGTATTCATATATCTAATCAATGTTTCATTGGGGAAGTTTATCAATATGGGAAAGTAAGGGGCCAATCTCAAGCGCTTCGAAGTACAATAGCACAGTAGAATCTTGCGGCATAATTTTGATATAACAATGGATGGAGTAAGGTGGAGACCTCAAGACGCCCACAGGGTCCACAGCTAACGACAGCTAGTACTAGTACCTAATACTGCACAAACAAAAAGAAAACTACCAACTAATCTATCCGAAGGTACAAATTCGCAGAAGCTAATCCCGCAGCACGATGAGAAGTCGGAATGAAACGCAGCCACGCAGCACCCAACTGGGAAATCTTCAACGAGTAGTCCAACCAATGCCACCGCGTTCGTATACTGACCAATCCTGCACTGTCGGATTTCTCTCCGAACCCACGTACCTACATCTGTCTCGCTGATCTGTCTATCATTGCGGTTTCCTAAGGACCCTTACGCCATACCACACTTCAAATTCTCAGCCTTGTTGCTCTTCACGATCAATGAACACTCCAGACCAATATACCGGAGCCAATACATCAGCAGAATCTGGAGTCCTAGTACCCAGGGCGTGTGCTATCTATGTAGGTAACAGGTTATGTAGTATTACTAGTAGTAGACTAGTAGTAGGGATGAAGAATGAACTATCCGTGCCTGAAGACGTAACTTCATCGACATTTTGATGAGAGCTTGAGCTTCCCCGGTCTAACCGAAGTCCTTGCTCGTGAGACCTACTTGTCTTTCCTTTTACCCACACTATACTCCTGTACCGTCTCTTACCCCCTAATCACAATCCTAGCACTCATCTATTATTGTTCAATAGGTCATGCGCCAGTAGGTTGGTTAATGTTGCACAAAGTTGCATTGCTTACTAGTCTAAGCGCATAAAAGTATACTTTAACATCCATCATCTCAGCCTCTCGACCCACCAAAACTTTTCGGGATCCTATCCGCTGCTACTTAGCCTTTGCTACTGCATTCTTCCAGAATAAAGGCCTTTGCCTGCCTTATTTGGTAAGTCGATTGCACCTCCTTTGCAACTTCAAGCTACAACCATTGCTTCGGCGTCATCGGAGCACGTCTAGAGAAACTTGTGGCCCAACGCTCATCGCTTCCTTCCGTTTTCTCAACCTCTTTGCAGTGACCTCATTGCCCCTCCTTCTACGAGAAATCATCAAAGCGCGCTTTCCACCAAATCTTTGCTAGACTACCTTTTCCTATGATATTTCTCAACTAATTCAAATACCACCAAAAGCATTTCTCACTGACCACCCACCAAGGCTTGAACTCGCATCACCCGAGCACTCTACAACGATAGATTCGTCAAAAGAGGCACGCGCCTCTTCAAAGTCAACCGGACAAGCCCTTAGCAGTACCAACAAGGCAACAATCGAAGGCGCCTACAACCATTTACCCAAGCCGCCGCCGGAAGAGGAAGGAGACGAGAGATATACAGGCCCCGAGGACTATACAGAAGATAGTGACGATATGCCCGCCGATAGAGTATGTGGTGAGAGGCTACCTTTAGGCTTGACGCAGTTTCGCTAACGGGGCCTGCATAGCTCGCCGATCTCGATAGGACGGGATTCGTAGATGTCTCTACCTTTGGCCAGATCCTCGACATGGATGATGATGATGACGATCGAGAATTCAGCAGAGGGATCGTGTTCGACTTCTTTGATCAGGCAAATCAAACCTTCGCGAAGATGGATACTGCTTTGTAAGTACTCACATGCCATACTCTTGTGTTTGGTTGTGGTTTACTAGTTTGGACTGGGCTAACAAATGCTCTTGTTGTGAACAGAGAAGCCGAAGACTTCAACGAGTTGAAAGAACTGGGACATTTCCTCAAAGGATCATCCGCGACACTGGGTCTAGTCAAGGTGCGAGATAGCTGCGAAAAGATCCAACATTACGGTGACAAGAAAGACACGAGCGGTACAATCGACGAGCCGGATGAGCGCTTGCTTCTATCCCAACTGGACAAGACCATTGCCAGCGCCAAACAAGAATTTACCGAGGTTGAAAAGGAGCTGAGGAAATTCTACAGCGATTCTGCTTAGGATTGAATTTACCGCATCTCGGTCAACTTTCGCCGGATACTGTGGATGGGCACAAAAGGCAACAAAGTTCATCGATGCTGATTCCCAGGATCCAGGACAACTTCGTGCATGCGGAATTGATCTGAGGCTTCCAGTCAAGTCGTATTGTTTCCCTGCAAAAGATTGAAGAATTCTAATCATGGTCTTGACTTTCAATAGATGAACGTCTCGCCTCATTCCCTTCCCAATTCGTTTCCTGTCAGATTCATTGATTTCAAACAGTACCCCTATTTTGCTTGCATTGTTTGCAACACAATTAATCCGCACTTGTGGACAGGCATAGAAGCAAATCCCCGCTTTGGACAGTTCATGGCATGCAAATAGTGAATTTCAACCAATTCCTTATATCCAATTTTATGTCGCATCAGTGATTGATGTCCCGCTGGACAATACGTTTAGTAGGGTACAACGGGGCAGATAGAATAAATCGTTTGATGTGTTTCTTACCCTCATTTGGAGAGTGCGATCCCCATAAACAAACTCAAGAGTACCCTTAATTTTACCCGGGAAGTGTGTATTGATGATGACAGCAATCTGATTGTATCAATACCACACTCCAGTAATATGAGTTCGGTATAATTGTACAGTGCACCTGGCTGTACAACACAAATATCAGGCATACGTGACTTCCGACGAAATCCAAGAAATCTTTCAGATTTGACTACCAAACATAGACATGTCTGTTTATATGTACGTACATACATTAGTAGCTATCCCACATCACGTGTAACCAAAGCAAGCATAACCTCGACTTGGACATTGCTTGTCCATGACACCTTGCTCAACCACAAACTCTGGCAATTGTTATGCACCACATCCGATCTTCGACCCGCATCAAGCTCTTCCGCACATAACCATCTATATTTTGTGTACTAGATCGAATAAACTCGCCTGCTGGTATCTCTGTCTCTGTATGTCAATTCGCAGCCAACGAACGTCGATCATTTTCCAGCATTAAAATGTCGCGAGGCAGGGGTACTCGTGGTGGAGGAAGTGGTAGTCGTGGCGGCAATCAGCCACCCAGAGAGCGACTTACTCATTTCTTGTGTCTGCCACTCGTCACTGGAGCCTCAAGACCACAGTTAGAAGCCTCCATAGCACGTTTTCGAGCGGAAGTCGACCAGCTCAACCAGACAGCCACTGCTCCAGCCGTGGTACCATCTACCGCAATTCGTCCGCTGGATACGTTGCATCTCACGCTTGGAGTGATGAGCTTGGTCGAGCCTGGAAAACTGCAGGAAGCCATCTCGTTGCTAGAAACTCTTGACGTGGCCAAGATGTTGGCAGATTGTCCTTCCACTTCATCACAAAATGACAACTCTGAACTGACCATCACTCTGGAGTCGCTTGCCCCAATGCGCCGACCGAATGACACCTCCGTTCTGTTTGCAATCCCAAAAGACAGCACGAGTCGTCTTATGCCATTTTGCGAAGCTTTGCAAAAGAGCTTCATGAATCGGGGCTTTATTGTGAACGAGAATCGTCCACTGAAGCTCCACGCCACCGTGATAAATACAGTGTTCTCAAAGAAAGAAGTCGGAACGGTGAAAGGCCTGGATGCTACACAGCTTTTGGCCCAATTCCAAGATTTCCAATGGACCGGAGGATATCGAGTGGAAAAGATTGCGATTTGCGAAATGGGTGCGAAGAAGACCTTTGAGCGTGGAGTCCTGGTGAAAGAGGCATATACTGAGGTCGCCTCTGTTGGCCTTCCATGATTACTAGTGTATGCGGGAGAATGGGCTGTTCGACGTCCTAACCCCATTGAGTTTTGAGATCTCCGGACGACTTGACCTGCATCTTCTTCTCGGCCGCTAGCTCTTGTGCTTTCCTTAGCTCATCGGGGAGTACTCGTCGTTCCAGGCTGCATTGTAGGCGATTCCTCCCACCGACTTTTCGGCCGTTCCCAAAATCATCATCCCATTGGTCATAATACAGGGCCCATTTCAATCCGTCCTCTTTTTCCTCCTCCTCTACCACGACAAAACCCTCCCACCCATCAAGAGTAACACCAACCTCGTCTTCGGTCCAGTCCCAAGGGCCGACAAGATGCTCTATGGATTGGCTTCGATTGCCATATCGCAATTCAAAAGTATTTTTGTCGACGTATATCCAGTTGAGCATTGGAGGGTCTACGGAAATGGTTGACACCATGCCTAACTGGGCTGGACTTCTATCGTCATCGGGGTACTGGATATAGAACCCAGCGAATGCATGTGGAGCAGGAGCGTCTTTTAATGGTAATGGTAGTAACGTTTCAGGATCTTTTGGTGCGAGCCAAACCTAGATGTGAAATTAGTATGATAACTGTTGATGCTCATGAGCCCTTCGTACCTTATCATGTTTCAATACTATCATAGTGCCATGCACCTCATCTTTGAACTTTGAATCTGCCGCGCAGAATACATCCATGTAGAACTTGATCATGCGATCTTGATTGGCAGCATCCGCGTTGGCTTGTTTCTGTTGTTGAACACCTTGCGCGACCCCAGTGACGACTGGGATGCCGACAATGGCACCGGTGTAGAAAACTCCAAGTCCTAGCCAGGCCATCTTGAAGTCGAGGAATGCGAATAGAATCTGTGTAGTGCTTGTAGCGATCGTGAACTGATCTCGTGGAGAAGTTGCCCTTTTGAGTACTGATCGTTGGAAAGCTATGACGTCAGATACGCGCTAGATCGCGTGGCGCTGTGTCGGAACGATGGAAGCTTCAATTGTTAGACTCGGCTCGGGAAGCGTCCGTGCGAGAAGCCGATTGACCTCATCAGTTTCGATATCACGTCTTTCTTGAACGCCTCGAAAACAGCGAAAGTGTGTCTGGTTTGTGTCACTATCAATTACCGCAATGCTCTTTCATCCCCAATAGATTCTGGTTGAATCCAAGCTCGAAATGGCTTCACCCTCCCTTCAGCTGAGGCAAACAAACCGTGCACTTCGCTCGACAAACTGGCTGCGCGCAAGCCAAAGATGTACACAATTCGGACCAGTCAGAGAATATAGTACCGAAAAGGAAAGGAAGACTCTACGAGACCAGCTTCCAGAGACCGGTTTACGGCCATTTCAAACGCAGCTATGGGATAGTACATACCAGCGCATACAGAGAGAGCGAAAGGAGAGAGCAAAGTACAGCGCTTTCCAGAAGTTTGCAGACAACAGCGCGAACAGAACAGTCGCATTCATAGCCGGCAGGTCTACTCCAACTCCGCTTCAAGCAAAGCTAACCGCAATTAATAGCCACTGCGACAGCATTGTATGTAGGCTACTACATTGGTGGCCTGCGAGCTCCACCTCCGGCACCTATCACATCTACCACTCCTTTAGACGAAGTTCGTCCATTAGATCACGATACCAGACCGTTTACCCTTCAGGCAGCATGGGCACAATTTGTGGAACTGATTGGAGAGGAACATGTTATAACTGCACCAGGGGAGCTCGAGTCACACGGCGGATCAAGTTGGTCAACTCATCCAGCTTTACCTAATGAGATACCATTTGTAGTGCTCAAGCCTGAAACTACAGAGCAGGTTTCAGAGATTATGAAAATATGCCATGCTCGGCATATTCCTACAACCTCATTCTCCGGAGGCACGTCACTAGAAGGCCATTTCACCTCTACTCGTGGAGGTGTTTGCATTGATTTCTCTCGAATGGGTAAAATTTTACAGTTACACGCCGATGATCTGGACGTTGTCGTACAACCAGGCGTCGGCTGGGAAGGCTTAAACGAAGAGCTCGCCAAGTCTGGTTTATTCTTTCCACCTGATCCAGGTCCTGGTGCTCAAATCGGTGGTATGATTGGCACTGGTTGCAGTGGAACAAACTCATACCGATATGGGACCATGAAGGACTGGGTTTTGAGTCTGACGGTTGTTCTCGCTGACGGGACGATTGTGAAGACACGACAACGGCCGCGGAAGAGCAGTGCTGGATATGACTTGACTCGGCTATTCATTGGGAGCGAGGGTACCCTAGGTCTCGTCACCGAAGCAACATTGAAGCTCATTCCACGTGCCGAACAGGAGAGTGTAGCTGTTGCCTCTTTTCCTACAGTAAAAGCAGCAGCTGAAGCAGCCGTTGGAGTCATCAAGGCTGGTATACCAGTAGCTGCAGTTGAGATTATGGATGATGTACAAATGAAATGCATCAATGACGCTGGAATGACTACCAAAGTTTGGAAAGAAATCCCAACACTCCTTTTCAAGTTCGCTAGCACGAAGACTGCGGTGAAGGAGCATATCTCACTTACCAAAGCTATCGCAAACAGCTGCGGAAGTAAATCGTTCGAATTCGCGAGAACGAAAGAAGAAGCCACTGAACTCTGGAGCGCCAGAAAAGAATCCCTTTGGAGTGTGATTGCTCAGTCAAGTGAGGAAGGACACCGAGTCTGGACAACAGACGTGGCCGTTCCAATTTCGAAGCTTGCCCAAATCATAGAGGAAACTCAGGCGGATATCAAAGCTTCTGGTCTTCTCGGCACGATACTTGGCCATGTTGGAGATGGTAACTTTCATTCTATCATCCTCTACAACTCTTCATCCGCAAAGGAGCAAAAACTAGTCGAAGATATTGTGAGGAAGATGGTGTATAGGGCGATCGAGATGGAGGGTACAGCAACTGGTGAGCATGGAGTTGGTCTAGTCAAGAGAAAATACCTTGATAAAGAGCTCGGCCCTAATACTGTGGATTTGATGCGAAGGGTCAAGCTTGCGTTTGATCCACTATGCCTTTTAAACCCTGACAAGGTGGTTGCTGTTGAGCATTCAGCCGATATGCTAACGCAGGCTTTATCAAATCTTAAACGCGGCTGATGTGACAGTACAAATTGTAAATCTAGGCAATGAACATGAATTGAGTGCCACTGCTTAACATTATCCTTGATAGGGATTCTTTGGCAACATTCTTACTGTTCTGCAATACTTCATTGGCTGTATCATTGTATGAACATCGGGAATTGCAAAAACATCTGACAGTCTGGCTCGATCTGTTTGAAGAGAAAATACTGCTGACAATTCCATCATGATAATCCCGTCATGAAGTCTGAGCGATTCTACAGTTGTGCATTATCAACAGATTATATTGTGTAGATGGTGATAAAGGAGTGGTGTTGCTTTTATCAAGGAAAAAGTCGGACCCTGAATCCCGGAAGAGCGGTCAAGCGCTTGTATTTCGTAGGGAAAGATCGACTTTTGACAAACGGCAGCAGCGACCAGACCCTGGCCCAAACACGCCATTGACCAAGCGCAGCTTCCGCTTTCCGTTCATTGCTGTCCGTGCTCCTTCTGCTGTGGGCTCCACTACTGGCTGGATCGTTGCAACATCGACTTCAATAATTTTCCACTCCCCTTTCTCTGTCTTCTTTTCAAGATAATAACAAGGGCTCAAGAGAGCCGCCCGATTGTCTCGTCTATTCCACGGGCTTTCTCTCATCTCATCTTTCGAGCGGGTAACAGACCCCCGGAGGTCCTTCTGCGCACCCGCGCACTCCCATATCTCTCTTCCGCACGTCTACTTCGCGTAGTCTTTTGGCTAGCGATAACGCCCACAACATACAATGGCCGCCAAAGTTGTCCAACAAGTAGTGAATGCTACTCTAGCTGCTTCTCCGCGAGCTGATGCCTCTTTTGCCGCTGGAGAGAAGTTTGCAAATGGCTTTCTGGCAAGGATGGTTGAGGGAGTGAGCATATGGTCCATACTATTGACCATTATCGTCTCCGCAGTACTGTATGACCAATGTGAGTTTGGAGATGAGCCCAACATAATCCCTTCCGACAATGAACCTGCCGATTGCGTTCAATTTGGGTGTCCAATGTGCTAACGCGTCTTCTTCAGACAAGTATATCACACAAAAAGGCAGCATTTCCGGTCCACCCCTCAAAATGCCTTTTATCGGCCCTTTCCTCGAATCGATGAACCCAGAGTTCTCCGGATACAAGGCAAAATGGGATAGTGGGGCCCTGAGCTGTGTATCGGTCTTCCATAAGTATGATACTCGTAAATTGCTTTTTGCCAGGGTTATGCTAAATCCAAGTCAGGTTCGTAGTCATCGCCTCGACCAGAGATATGTCCCGAAAAATCTTCAACAGCCCGTCCTTTGTCAAACCATGTGTTGTGGATATTGCTTATAAACTACTTCGTCCTCAAAACTGGGTTTTCCTGGATGGTAAAGCCCACGTCGATTATCGCAAAGGACTAAACGGACTTTTCACTCGCCAAGCTCTTGAAATATACCTTCCAGGACAAGAAGAGGTCTATGACAAATATTTTGAGAACTTCTTGGATATCACCAAAAAGAATAATGGCAAGGCTGTACCGTTCATGCCCGTCTTTCGCGAATTGATGTGCGCTGTTTCTTGCCGTACTTTCGTTGGCCATTACATGTCGGATGACACTGTCAAGCAAATTGCGGATGATTACTACAATATCACCGCCGCTCTTGAACTCGTCAATTTCCCAATCATCATTCCCTTTACCAAGACATGGTACGGAAAAAAAGCTGCCGATGTTGTTCTTGTAGAATTCGCCAAATGCGCCGCGAAGAGCAAGGTCCGTATGCTAGCAGGTGGAAAGATGGACTGCATTCTTGATGGATGGGTAACGTCTATGATCAAATCCAAGGAATACCGCGAAAAGATTGAAGCTGGGATCGAAGTCCCAACAAGTGAGAAGCCAGATATGCTCATTCGCTGGTTCAGTGACTTTGAGATCAGCATGACTCTTTTGACCTTCCTCTTTGCCAGCCAAGATGCGACCAGCGCAGCTTCAACATGGCTGTTTCAAATCATGGCTGATCGTCCGGAGTTTCTCGATCAGGTCAGAGAGGAGAACCTGCGCGTTCGAAACGGCGACCGAAAGAAGGAGTTGTCTCTGGAAATGCTGGAAAGTATGACTTTTACTCGCGCTGTTGTCAAGGAAACTCTCCGTTACAGGCCTCCAGTTATCATGGTTCCTTACATCGCCAAAAAGGATTTCCCCATCACTGATACGTACACTGCTCCCAAGGGCTCCATGGTCATTCCATCAACATATCCTGCTCTACACGACCCGGAAGCCTATCCAAATCCAGATGCATTCGAACCAGAGCGATGGATTACCGGCGATGCTGAGAAGCAGGTGAAGAATTGGTTGGTGTTTGGTACAGGACCGCATTATTGTCTTGGGCAACAGTATGCCACCCTCAACCTGATGGCAATGATTGGCAAGGCCAGTTTGGACTTGGATTGGAAGCATCAAATAACGGACAGGAGTGAAGATATCAAGGTCTTCGCAACTATCTTTCCCATGGTAAGTGCTTTATATTTTTGAAATTGTTGTGGCGTATTGATGCTAATAACTTATGCAGGATGATTGCTTGCTGTCCTTTAACAAGCGTGATTAGGAAGCATAGGGACGAAACATATTACAATCGTCACTTTCCAGGGCTGCAAGCTTAACAGCGCACTAGTGATGAGCACAGCGAGAACGATTGATTGGTTGGCTGTTGGGCGGCATCTGACCTCCAACAGAACTCGCGTACAGTAGCCATCTCAATGCTGGCAGGCAGCAGCAGCATAGAAAGATTCAAACAGATATCTACAGTGTTGCATTAGAAGTCAAGTTGACGTCACATCTATCGATATGAACTGTCCTTGACTCATCTTCTTTTTATTTTGTTGTTCTACTTTTTAATGTAATAGCATGCGCTGAGCCAATGTCTCATTGGAGGGAGGGGACATCTCGTCCAGCAAGTCTATAGAATTTAGACTGAAATAAGAGATCAATATTTCAAATTGCCAATTACCACATACTGCGAGATAAAAAACTTTATTTACTTATTTCCATAGCACATTGAATTGGCCCCTTCCAAAAAGAAAATAAATCTTGGCGAATCCGGACGTTACCCTGTGTTCTTATGTACTTGGTCTTTCGTTTGAATCAGTTCTACCGTAACATGAGCTACTTTCACATCATCTAGCAATCAAGAAATATTTTTTAGTATCCTTTCGTAGTGCCTTGCAATCTTTCACCATACAAATTACAAAACTTTCAATTACCTCCTCTGCGAATCCAACTACCACTCGCAAACCCCGCAGACGAACATCCAATCCCTATCGCCGTACGGTGCAAGCAAACCCCTTCCAATCTCCCGCGATCACATCGACCATGTCCTATGGACGAGGCGGCGCCGGCAATATCCAGCAACTCGCTGAAAATACCCAGCGCATGGCACAGGTCTCTTCCTCCCCGTCTGCACATATCGCGACTATGATTGACATCTACGTAGGATGTCGAAGCCCAGCCTGCATCCGCGGGTAACGCCCCTAAGCTCCAACGCGAAGCGGAAACAACTAGTGGTGCGGCCGAATATGCACACATGGGTCGCGGGTAATTGTATTACGCTGCTAGATGTTTCAGTTTGCTGATGGAGTATAGTGGATCTGGCAATTGGTATGCGCCGAAACAGCTTGAAGCGGAAGGAAAGTTTGTGATGGGCAATGTGAATCGGCGAGCGAGCAGAGTGCCCAAAGAGAGAATAGGTGGACTTGATGATGGGGCAATGGAATCACGAAGGGTGGGTAGAGGCGGGGCTGGCAATTTTATTTGGGAGGCGGAGATGGAGAAACGGGCGCTGGCTGAAAAGGAAAAGAAGGTGGAAGAGATTCATATGGATATATTGAAGGGCGTGGAAGCTGGGCTTGCGAAGCCAGGCAAAGCATTTCTCAAGGCAGAGATTGTCAAGGAGTAGACACACGACGGGGAGGTTTTGACGGCATATAATGATGATGATACCCTTCACGTTGAAACGTAGTATGATAATAGTCAAAGTAGACTTCATGGTTTTGGTTACGCTGCATATTGCAGTATGGCTTTTGATTTTCCGCTTAAAGAGACTATGAGCTCTTCCTCTAGACCGAAAGTGTAGAATGCATGC
The DNA here is from genome assembly GCA_010405405.1 of Microthyrium microscopicum. Lineage (NCBI taxonomy): Eukaryota > Fungi > Ascomycota > Dothideomycetes > Microthyriales > Microthyriaceae > Microthyrium > Microthyrium microscopicum. Next base: position 1,462,955 of record MU004236.1, on the reverse strand, counting down.
ACATGTCCCATGATGAAATGCCACCGAACTCCGACCGTAGACGTACGCCGAATCAGCGATTACTGCTCGGTTTGGAAGTAGTTGAGCAGAATTGAACGCTCTTGGCTCTCCTCACCCCAATCACGAACGACGACGCACGAGCAGTTGACGACCTTACGTGGGTTTCCTTCACGATCGATCTGGCCTGTGTATCCGTTAGCAGAGTTCGCCCATGGCACGCGACCCAAAACGTACATAGTCCAGCCCATTCTCCCAATTGCTTGCCATCTGGCACCTTGATGAGAGGAATTTTGTGTTCCGAGCACAGCGCAACGACTAGCTTCTTGTATGCCTCCTCCTCACAGTTCTCGTTGAGCACACACATGTGGGCCTGGCGACGATCGAGAGCCTTGGAAGCCTCACGGAGACCGCGGGCGAGACCATCGTGGATGAGAGCAATTTTGAGCACGCCCTTGAGCGCGTCAAGGACGGACATTTGTCCTTTTCCGGCGGAAGTGTCTGCGCTGACCTCGACCTCATCGGCCGCAGCGACGGGGGATGTTGGCTCTTCTCCGTCCGACTGTGAAGGTTGTGTTAGTCAACCGGCTTAAAGCGTCCTTATCTAGCTTGCCGCAGCTCGGTGGCAGGTATATTGAGCTGTGCAGAGCGAGCATTGAAAATTGACGTACCATCTTGGAATTTGTGAATAGCTGTCGGCTTTTCCTCGAAGAGATGAGTGGGTTTTTGGTAGTGGTGGTTTGATGTGGTCGAGAGCGAAATTGAGGATTTCGCTTGAGGGGAGGGTATGTGTGCCGACAAGCTTTGCTTCGGGCCGAGTTTTCGGTTGATTAGTCAGCTCCATGCAGCCCAACTTCAGTTGCCTTTTTTTATGCGCTGAACCTCCAATGTTTCCATGCTTGAAAATCATTGTCATGGCCGATACTTCAAATCTTCCTGCTCCTCTAGAGCCTAGTGAATTGGGCACAAAAACATAGTCCGTCGCCTTCTTTTCCAATCATCATGGATTTCCAAAGACTCACGAATGCGACAGTTGGGACGAATGCTATCAGCGCGAGCTGTCGAATCACAGTGAAAACCCTGAGGATGAAGGCACTATCTGGTTCTCAGACTCGGGCGCGGAGGAAAAGATGCTAGAGTTTCTTGATGAGCTCGCCGATCAGGGCACTTTAGTCAAAGGAAACGGTGAAACAAGCTGGATCGATAAGCACGCTACCACTTTTCTGGATCTCGGTACTGGCAATGGCCATCTTCTCTTTGCTTTGAGGAAAGAGCAATGGGCTGGTGCTATGTTGGGCTTGGACTATAGTCAAGCCTCTATTGAGCTGGCTAAAAGGATAGAACAGGCGCGGCAACAGACCTCTGAACAAGAGGATGATGAAGTGTGTCGTGCGCCTATCGATTTTCTGACGCATGATCTCCTCTCTGATCGGTCGAGTCCTATTACGCCATTCGATGTGCTACTAGACAAAGGCACTTTCGATGCCATATCCTTGTCTTCCGATACAACACCTGATGGTAGAAGAGCTAGCGAACTGTATCGCATCAGAGTCAAGCCGCTTCTCAAGGACAATGGCCTATTTCTGATCACCAGCTGCAACTGGACCGAAGAAGAGCTTTGTCATTGGTTCCAGACAAATTCAGCAGGTGAAGACGGTCGGTTTGTCTTCCAAGACCGAGTGCGATATCCCAGCTTTCGCTTTGGCGGCCAGGAAGGACAGACTGTGGTGACAATATGTTTCAGAAAGCAGAATGTACAGCTATAGTGATGGGTTAATACTCATAAGCCAGATCAGCTTTCATTGTCATACACCGAAGCACATCCTGAGAATCTGAAGCTGTTGTTCACTTCTTGAACCTCTCATCAGCGATGCAAGTCAAGAACTGCATGCGGTAGCTGCTATCGAGGCGTGGCTTATTGTGTCAGGATCGAAAGCGGCATCTCCTGGCGGTTAAACTCTCAATAACTCTTTCGGGACATGTGCTACTGCTACAAGAGCTTGAATGCCATCCTGATGCTTCATTGCTTTCCTCAAACAGCAATAAACATTGACACGACAGGCTGACAGTACGCTGCTTCTCGAGTAACTAGCGTCTACAACAGCCTTACAGTCCCAGGAGCCTTGCAGCTTTGCTCTGAACTTTCCCTCCCAATGCATCACGGTCTCAGTTCTAGGCTCGTGCCCAGTGAACATTCAATCATGAAGCCATCAACGACCTACCTTTCGATTGCGTTGTATAAAACCTATGCTTTTCCATTACCATCCATCCTCCACACTTTTCAGTCATATTCCATCCTTGACAGCTTTCGGTTCCGTCTCATTCTCAATCCTATCCTCTCTTCCATTCCAATTCCATCATCTGGATATTTTCTCGGTCGTCCACACTTTCTATTGAGATCTTTTCTTGCTATATCATTGCATGAACGAGTCAAACATGAGTCGAAGAAGATTAATGGGTCTGACTTCTTTGGATGATACTGGCACATATTCATCGTCTATCCCCATGAGCGAACATGTTCCTCAATTTCATATTACGGACCTGAATTCTGGTCCAAGTAGTCCAATCATCATCCCACGAGGCGGGTTAAGACTTCCACATCAGGCCATCGACAAGCAGCCAATTGCGGAAGTCATCGACTGGATAAAGCTTCTACTTAAGCAAGCCAGTGTAATTGACAAGATGGCAAACCAAGGCGTCGATATCCCACTTGAGCTAAGAGTACAACATCCTAAGCTATATGGGTTCCAAAGTTGGGGTGTGTCTACCATGCGCTATCTAGAACTGTTTGGCAAAATCGGATCTTCAATTCTCGCGGACTCGACAAAGTTGGGCAAAATTCGACAAGCTGTTGCTCTAGTGAAGTTCTTTCCAGTTAGCAATACGCTTATCGTGGTTCCAAAGCAACTGATACCCACCTGGATCAAAGAGCTTGAATCATTCGAGCTGTCGTATTCCGAAGACATTGCGCAGGAGTGTAGCGAGGGCATACTTCTACTGAGCCATGATGAGTTTACCGATGCACATGAGGAAGCAATGCGCCTCAGACCCCGTGGCAGTTCACACTCGGCTGTTTTATTGAGAAAATGGGACCGTTTCATCTGCGATGAGGCTCATAAGCGATCAAGCAAAGGAGCCAATCTGTGCAATGCAATCACAGACCTGCCCGGAAAAACACATCGTCATCTCCTGGTAGACATTGTTGACTTCAACGATCTTCATGCTTACTTTCAAATGTGTCATATCATCCCTTTCATGGCCTACGACAACTTTTCCGAGCTCTTTGTTCGCAAAGAGCAAATCGGAGCGCTCTGGACAGTGCGACATCTACCATCAGAAGTACAGACTCTTCTGAGCTCATCTCTCTTTGCCATCACGATCAAGCGAAATGAACTCATCAACGGAACATCCACCTCTCATCGTCCAGCGATACAGAGACAGCTCAAACCAGTGTGCCAGAAAAAGCTAGACGAACAGCTTCAAGAACCTACTGCTGGCTGGTGGCAACCACATACAGGCGAAGCCGTTCCCTTGGAAAGCAATTTTCTGATTGCTGGGAACCAGGACGACCGAGAACAGCTGCTACGTGCTAGACTTGCTCTGGTTCACCCATTTCTTGTGAATCGTAGCCACGTATATCGTACAACAGACATGGCCGAAGACTTTGCTGTTGTTGCAGAGGAGGGATCTAATGACGAAGCGATAGACTATCACTTCGAAGCAGAGGAGACTGATGGTGAAGGAGAGGCATCTGATGATGAGGGAGACGGTACGACCCATCGCGAGCTTATGAATCTTATGATCGACGGTGGATGGCGACTCTCAGGCATGATTGAAGCAGCATTACCATTGATCAAACATCAAATAGCCTCTGGTAAAGTCCTTATCTTCTGTCCCTTTGAAGAGGGTCTTGACATCATGGAACTTGCTTTGAAAGAGCAATATGACATGGATTGTTTGATCTTGAAAGGGCGTATGGATCCAGACGAGCAACAGACCATGTGCGAAGAGTTCCAAACGAATGATAATATTCAGGTGATGCTCTTGACTGTGGCTGGCAGCAAAGGTCTTGACTTGACCATGGCCAAGAGTGTCATATTTCTGTCTCCAGAGTATAACTTGGATCGAAAACTGGAGGCCATTCGTTGCGTTGATCAAGCTCAGCAAGCAGCTCAAACCTACGTAATCACTTTACGCTCCAAACGCTCGATAGCATCATATATCCTCAACCGCCACAAAATACAAGCCACGAAATCTGCTCAGCTGGTATCAGAAGCACAGCGGCAGTTAAACAGAACATGGTTTGCACTGGAAGACGATACCATCAAGAATCTGGTAAGTGGTAGAACTTCAATGAATAGCTGTGCTTCAGACTAATTCGTTGTAGATCATGTCGTTGGTCGACAGCCCGAACAGCTTTCCAAACAGCTTGGGATGATGCGCAACTCCTAATTCGAGGAAGTGACAGGACGCTAAGCATGCGAATGATTAGGGGCGAAGGACATCGGAGGGGCGCATTTTAACATGCTTGAGATTCTATTTGGGTAGAAAAAGGCTGAAAACCGTTCGAAATCCAGAGTGCAGTGTTTGCTGTCCAACTGTCCTCCTTTGCCTTCATTGCGATCGATCGTGACAAGGTGCTACACCCTGATTCGAAAAGTGATGGTCGCTGACCCTCCCCCATGTATCCTAATCTTTATACAGATTGACTAATCATGGCTAAAATAGCCTACATTTTAGCTAGTTCAGCGTTCTAGATACTAAGTTTTTGGGGATGTTCGAGCTGTAATTGGTTGAATTTGATGGACTTCCGGAAAAACAATGAGTGAGGGGTGTGTCTAGGCGACCATCACTTTTCGAATCTGGGTGTAGTTCGTATGATACTCTAGGGTCTCCAAACAACAATGATGGAACTCAATATGCGCATTCTCCCAAGTGACAACGTGCTGACTTGGCCTACGCTTTTGCTATTCTAGCTTTTTGAGTGCGCGAGCTTTCCCTGGGCGCGAGCATTTGGGTGCGAGCTTTTAGGTGCGGGCTTTTAGGTGCGCGAGCTTTTGGGTGTGCGAGCCTTTGGGCGCGAGCTTTTAGGTGCGCCAGCTTTTACTATGCGTGAGATTTTTTACTGTGCGCGAGGTTTTTCTGTGTTCGCGCTCTCAATGAAGTCAAATCCACTCCATATCAAACGCAAACTTTGAGGACGATTTAATGAAGTCTAGTACCATTTCAAACGGCTACTCGCTCGAATTTGTTGCGCTCAATCCATAAAAGTGAAATATAAAGGACAGTTTTCTTGATATTGCGGGAGACAGCTCGAGTTGCGCTGCCAGACATTGCCGCCTGCACCCAGTCTAATTCTGAATAGTGAATTTTCTCCCCCCAGCCACTGATGCACCATCATTGGCCGCAAAGCCCCCGAAGTGCTTCCAGTAGCCCCGGAGTTCTTCCAAAGCCCTCTGATAGGTCAAATTGCGGATTTCATGAAATCATAACTCCCTACTTTGCAAAAGGGACATTCCACGTATCGCTCAATACCATCAATTCGCCCGTTTTGAGTTGCTAATAGGACGTGTATCTAGTGTTATTCTCACTATACGCTGTACTAGAGACAATCATGGAGGTTGATGTACGGAAATTGGCCATAAGTGATCCATTTTCCTGCTTGTGACTTGTAGAAGCTCAGCACTTTGCAAAAGGTACATTTAATATCTTGCCTCGCGCTGTCTTTTCTGCCAATTTGAAGAGTTCATGAAGTGTAGTACTCGTATCCCATGGTCCGCGACATGAATCAGAGTGACTTGGATATATTATGGCGATGCTGTTGCACAGGTTCTTGAACGCTCGGGAACAGCTCGTATTCGGTGTTTTGCTGCAGAATTATATGACGAAACTCCATACTTTACAAAAGGGACAATGCTATATCTCACGAATACTTTATTGAATTCTTTTCAATTCGATTTCTTATAGCTCATGGCGTTTATATACTTACGCATATACACTCTCTTGTTTCTCGGATTAGACAATGTTGTTGGGTGAAGAGAAAGTATCATTTACAAAACTATATTCTACGGGGATGGGCAGGGCGACGGGCTTGAGATCTGTCACTCAAGGCCGGGAACGAAGCGAGGAAACATGACTGGTGGATGAGGTGGATTTTGACGGCTTTAACTTGTGCTCAAAAGTCTCTTGTTCGATTTAGAGACTTATGAAGCTTGAGGGGAAGCCACCTGAGGTAAAATATTATTGAGAAATAATGGCATAGCAGCGATAGATGAAGGCCTCGAGCCAGTCGGTCTGTCGAGCTCTACTGTGCGCGAGCTTCTGGGTACGCGAGTTTTTGGGTGCGCGAGTCTTTGGGTGCGCGAGCTTTACTATGAGCGAGCCTTTGGGTGCGCGAGTTTTACTATGAGCGAGCTCTCAAAAACTCGCACAGCCAAAAAACGTCACAGTATATGTTGGTATGGTATATTTGCTTTTCTATCTTATCAGACCAGTATTGCTCATCAAGCGTCCAAGAAGGCCTTCAAATTAACCTGAGCTCCGCACTGGATTGATCGAATTTCTTTTCCATCCACTAAAGTTGCGACGCAACTTCTGCTGTTTCAAGCTCTCAATAAAACACTTGACTTGGTTGAGTTTCTCGACTGAGACCACCACGCCTTGCTTGAGGCCTCCCCCAACAGGAATATGTCGACATACCACTACCTCTTTCTGTGCCTAATTTTGACTTTGTCGTGATCTCGTCTTGGCAACTGGGCGAGCCAGCTATAGGAGCAGCAGAGTTCACGACGGCGCAGTTGTTGTTGGATCTCAAGCCTCATGAGCATCCCTTTCATCAAGTGTTGGTTCCACACTAGTACAGTGCTAAATGCTCACTTTCTTCATTCAGCCCATGAATAGAATGGCCGCAGGCTGCACGTATCAGAATGAGCGGCAGTGAAGCTGCGCGAATTGGTTGCGTCCTTGCGTTGCCTTATTGTAGACGATCGGCATTTTTTTGAGCTCCAGCAGGCGTTCACGACGTTAAGCCCAATTTTTCGTCAATGCTGTTCGGCTCAAACCTCCGGCCGCCGATGCCAGAAGCTAAGCATCCATTGAAGATCCGCGTCAATTTATGAGATGGCAGGTTCATATAATATCTCTTTACTTTGCAAACTCTTCCGACTTGACCCCATTGTATGGTGTATTCTGGTAGGGACATGTTGCTGTATTCCAAAGCAGTAGCCAGCGATATGCTGTTTCGATCACATCTTGCCTTATTGGAGGAAGGCGTGACCATCTCGGGCTGTCACAGTACAGCCGTGTTCCGGGCGGCTCTAAGATTTTGATCACAGCTTCGTACCAGTCGAATTGGTCGTGAAAGGCAGCGCCCTTATTCTTGCCTTTTAACCAGTCTTGGTCTTTTTGATAGTCGCCAAACCGGAATCCAACGCCATTGCAATTGCAATTGCCCATTTCCGCAGTTCGCTCGGGTGCTGTTCTTGATCGGCCCTTAGGATGCAATTGCTTCTGCATTTGTCGACTTCCATCCGCATGTTCCTGGTAAAAAGATTCTTGTTCACAGGTTCTAGGCGTGTTCAATGTTGGGATTACAGCCTCCGTGAAACTTGGTACCACTTTTTGATAGTTGCCGAAACCCTCAAACCCGCATTCAACGCCTTCTGGCATTATGGCCCAAAAACCTCGAGTCGAATGAGATGGTAGGCTCATACAATATCTCTTTACTTTGACGAATTCTTCGCTCGAGGTAAGTTTGATTCCGCGGTCCTCACAAACGAGTTCTTTTCATGGAAGTGAGTGGATGTTGTTCGTTTCTGCCTTGAGCCTTTCTCTTCTTTAATCGAAGAAGTAAGTCTCTCTGTTTCCTCCAGTGGGCTTCCTCATCTTCTTCGGGCTCCTGGCAGAGGACTTTCTTCCCGACCAGGGATTCGAGGATTTGGGCGTTCAATGTGCCGCTGTTGTTGGCTGTTTGATGCTGAGGTATTCTGGAAGGGAAGGGAACGACCATCGTACTCGGGCATCGGGCGGGAGGAGGGCGAGTTCGTCAATAAAAGGCAGTATGTCCACGGCGTCCATACCAACTGGATACAGGGCAGATCTGCTTTCTTGCAACGCAGGCATGCTTCTGACATATCAGAAGGGTCGGCCTCAAACCTCTTGCCTTTGGGTTCACTGTGAATACAGCTGATATAGCGGTGTTACAGCTTCTCCTTGTGGATTCTGCAACGGAAGTTGCACTAGGAGTACGGAGAGAGACTTCTTTTTTCTTTTGCTGTTCATTCCGTTCTTGCTGACAATGAAGGTTGGATTGAGATGCAACACTGCCACCCTAGGTAGTTATTACGACGACCTTTCAACACTGTGGTGCTGTCTTTACTGCTCCAACTTCGCCTGACTTTGTGGGACTGCAGGCTCATGTAGTATCCCTTAACGCGATCAAACGCTTCACTTGAGGCTACTCTTTCTACCTCAACTAGGCCATGATGGCCTCGGAACGTGTACTCTGGTAGAGTTGTGTCGTTATTTCCTGATTGAGTAGTAGTGAGTGATATGTTGGCTTAAACTCAGTGTGCTCGAGGATGGGTAGAGGTGGACGACCGATTAGGGGAAGGCCAGCATATCGTGCTGCCACTCCCATCTTCGTCTGACGCAGCTAAAAGTTCCGCGGCCATTCAAGATTTGGATCACAGCCTTTGTATCAGTCAGATGTCGAAGGCAGCGCCCTTGTTCTGGTCTTGATATATTTGGAAAGTGTATCTTGCCACCAAATAATTTGGATCACAGCCTTCGTATCAGTCAGATGTGGAAGGCAGCGCCCTTGTCAGATCTGGCCTTTGGTACATTTGGGAAGTACTGAAAGGCAGCGCCCTTGTTCGCGTCTTTGATACATTTAGAAAGTGCATCTTGCCTGAACGGAGGATGGCAACCAGGAGATCTTTGGAATGGTCTTGCCATGATGGCTGAAGCTCCTGCAGCGTCTTCAAGATTTGGATCACAGCCTTCGTACCAGTCAAATTGTTCGTGGAAGGCAGTGCCCTTGTTCTGGCATTTGCGACTTTTACTACATTTCAATCGGTCTCGGTCTTTTGGGTAGTTACCGAAATTTTAGGGTAGAGGGATTCTCTTTCGACAAGGGAAGTTTTTGGGGTGCCACTGTTTCTACCATTAGCCAACTTCCTCAACTTCCTCCTCTTCCTCAACTTCCTCCTCTTCTTCGGGCTCTTGGCAGAGTACTACTGAAAAAGGAGGTTGGCCAAAGATCTAACACATTATACAGCAGGATACCGTGACGTGGAGTTCCTACTAGATGTGATGACTTGCAGTTCAACGAAGGAATTGACGTGAAAGGGTGTAGGGCGGCTGCAAGGTTGAAGCATCAATATGAGATGCAACAGTGACACCCTTGGTAGGTAGTTACGGAATGAGCAGTATATACGAGTTATCGTTCCCTTTTGTTGCTGCTGAAAATGTGGGTTGGTCTCATGCTCAGCGATCTCATATAGCAAGAGACTTGCCGTGGTGTCCTGCCAGATGTGATGGTATATAAGGCTGAAGCAGTGGTATCAAGATCCGAGAACATAAGACTTTCAGAGCACGACACTTGTGGCAATTCTTGTATCTATTGGCCTCAAAGCTCGCTTCTCATGCAAGATCAAACAGTGAATCGCTTTTGAAGAAGCCCAATTTCGATGGGAACAATTTGCGTTCTCCTCCGTATATGGCGCTCCAAGTATCGATAGTTCCACCATCAGTTGTTCTTGGCGAAAGCTCTTACGGTTACGAAGCCGTTTGCGTAGTGCGATGAATGTAGTCGCAAGAACTGGGTCTTGGAGACGCATAGGACTTGGATTACGGCGAGAAATTGAGATGGTTGGTAGTGGATCTTGTGATTGCAATGGAGAAGTTGAAGCTAAGATTGGTTGTTTATGATGAAATATCTTACGGGTACGAAGCCGTTTGCGCATTGTGATAAACTTAGTCGCAAGAGCTAACTATTGGGAGACGCGGAGGAATTGGATTACAGCGAGAACTTGAGAATTGGTGGCGGAATTGGGTATAGACGGGAAGACATTGCAGGCAAACTCGGATGAGTTTTTGCTCGTGAATTGAGTACTGTAGAGATTGCTCGAGAAATTGAAGTTGAAGCTGGTCGAGAAGGTGGTCAGACGAGAGCTTGAGACCGAAATTCAGATCCGGACAACATGGGTTGCTCATCTTATGCTCTTTTAAATATTTTGAAATCTTTGAAGTGGGCATGCAATCCGTGGGAGACATTCCAAGCAGCTCCAAATTAGTTGAGAAATCGAGACTCAGCTCAGACGAAAGATTGAAGAGAATCTCGAGCTGCCTGGACATCTCGTGATCGCTATTCTTATGCTCTCTTTCTGTTGTCCTTTCAATGATTTGTGGACTTGTCAACGGCAGCGGCTACAGCGAACGAAGACCGGGCGATCCATAGCAAGTGTGGCTCAGCAAGAATCTGTCCGCGTACCGATGTATGTAGGATCATCTCCATATCATGCTCCTGGATGGGACTAGAAAATTGCTGGGTAGTTGGCATGCTACTCATATCATCATCCTCAGAGTCGTTCGTCTCACACTTCTTGACCGGAGCGGCGCTTTTGGGAGTCGATTTGGCCATCAGGCTTGCGAGGAGCATGCGGTTTGGCGATGGCTGGCCGTTTTGATTTGGAGGGACGGATTTGATTTGGCTGCGTCAAATATATGGTTGTAAGACTGGAGAAAGCTCATGATGTAGGACGATATGGAGCTCGTTGGCCAGATGTGTTTGCGGATATTTGCGTCCTCTGTGTAATTTTGAGGGTCTCCTCCTTGGTCTTGACCATTTCACGAACTGGTCGCGAAATTCCTAGCTCTTTCTATTCCATTTTACCCAGTTGAAGGATCTGAGTTCTTGCCACATGAAGTTTAAATTGATTTTATTAGATGGAAGGGAACAAGAGCGGGGATGGTTAAATTTATGCCAAGATTTTCGTTTGAACAGGAAGGCACGACTCCTGGAGCAAAGAACCTCAAATGGAAGGCGCTCTCGGGAGATATTCTCAAGACATACCTCTTTTCCCAGCAACAAACGATTGTTAATCAGATAAACACAACATGTTTGGCTAGAAAAAGCTTAAAATTCGAATAGTGTTGAGGAAAACATGCCAAATTTAAAAAATCATATATGCCTGTAAACGTGGTGGTTTTGGAGATTGGTATTCTTCTATATGGTATTAGGCAAGACAGTGTATGATCATCATTAAACGCCCCAAACCATATCAAAGTCAAAGAAGTACCCAATTTGGCTCTGGTCGAATTATCCTTTGTGAACATGCTGCGAAAAGACTAAACGTTCTTCTCAACCATATATTTTGGCGAGATATGCTCCAACTAAAAACGTCACATCTCCCATCGCACTCGATGGCTCCCATAGAAGGCTCTGACTGTTCGATTGCTATGGGCGCCATCGAATGCGATGGGTATCTTACTTATCTACTGCGAAAAGAACATTTGGTCTTGTCCGAGCGTGTTGGGCTTGATCTTAACCTTACACTGACCATTCCAGGGATGATGATCAACAGCGCTTCAATATATTATCGACTGAAATCCATCATAAGCTTTGTTTACATGCATTCAACATACCCCCAGCTCACTTTAATTTCGTCCGTATATATCCTTGCTTCATGACAGGAGCATCCATCAGCTTGCGGTAATCGTGAACCAGAATGGCGCTTCGAACTGATGTCTGTACCTCATCCGCACCTCGTTTGACAACTTCAGCATCATAAGTAGTGATCCCTGCCTCCAGAGTAACTTGTCCGTCTTTGACTGACTTCATCGCATTGACAAAGTTCAAAGCGTCTTGAATGCTATGGTTCAGTCCTTGTCCACGATCTTACATGATTAGCAGAGTTCATCCATTCAGTGTGAACTTACGTGGAGGCATGGCATGAGCAGAGTCTCCTGCCAACGTGGTTCTGCCTTGGTTGTTATCCCAAGGTACAGGCTGCCAGTACATGAGATTGCTATAATGGACGTTCGAGCCTTCTGGTATCCATTCTATCGCACTTTTCCATGGCTCGGCCAGGTCTTGAGCAACGTCCTTTAGCATAGAGAGCTGTTCGGCAGCTGACATCGCTTGATAGGGTCCAGCGAAAGTCGGCATCAGTTGAAACTCCCACTTCTCCGGCTTCTCGGGGTCAGGAACGTCAGCCACTGTATGTAGTCAGACTCTGCTACTTTGAGGATCTGTGGCAGCTTACTAGCCATCCAAAACGACATGGGCTTGTCGGGGTGGAATCCACACCAATTTATTGGATGCAATTGGCGTATATGACGAGCTTTCTGGGCATCGTTGTATGTGATACTCAGACCATACAGTTGGATTCCACCAGGTATGGGTTTTGGACTGCCTATATTATCGCCAAGAAGAAGATTGCGGGCCACAGACCGATGGCCGTCAGCACCTATCAGTATTTTTCCAGTTGCGCTTGATCCATCCGAGAACGAGGCGGTGACGCTATTCTTAACAGTGTCGCACTTGCAATTGATGATAGTTTTGCCATATTGTACATTGATACCTTGAGCGCAGAGTTCCCGTAGCTTTCTCCTTGACACTCGTATCGCATGCGGGACTGGTTGACTCTTTAGATATTCGCCTGTTTTGAGATTATAGAATGGTATGCTATAGTCAGCAGCGACTGTGGCATCAAATGAAGGGTCGGCCTGTGCTTCAGAAAGTCGGCTCCACAGGTCGGTGGGTAGCAATTGTTCGAGAAGAGGTTTTGACCAGTGTATGGTCATGCCCCAGTTCCGCTGTCCTTTGTGTGCTGTTGCTGATGGCTCGGTTTCAAAAATCTCATATGATATACCGCACTATCAACTGTCAGTCACGAAGTACTCTGCTGGTTATGTGGCCTACCTTCTGGAGACCCTGGGCGATAAGCAAGCCACTAACTCCTGAGAAATACAGACTGATTAGAACGATAGACCCCGAGGGGAGATGACATACCAGCTCCAATGATGAGAACATGTAGTTTCGAATTTGACATTTTGGCAGCTCGCATTCGGAACGAAAAGGAGCATGGACTACTTGACACGCCAAATGGAGTCCACTTTCATGCTACCAGAGTGCTCTGTTATTCTGATCCTGATTTAGGTAGCTGGAATAATCCGTGTAAGCTGCTAGCTTGCAGGATGGAAAAAAAGAAAGCATGCATTAGCAAGATGTTGTGGGAGGTGGAGTCGAATGACAGACAGGTGGGGTTGAGAAGTTGGAGATTGCGGGTAGAGCTTGGGAGTTCTTCTCTAACTTACTATACTTACGGCGAGTCTAGCAGTATGGGAGGCAGGTACGAAGGAGCTCTGGGGCTGTTGGTATGTATATCAACTCTCACACTCTATGCAGTTCTAGCCCATCTTTTCTTTGTACCAATATTCGAGGTTGTTGACATCAAAGCATGATGTGCTTGCAGCTTAGGCACTTTGAAAGGATATGTTGCTCTAAATATATCATGTACTAGTAGACCAAATCCTAGGCTATTTTATCAAGATCAGCCTTTTCGACACTCCAGCCAGCTGTTGTTGCACCAGCGCCTGTGAAGAAGGCTTTCGCGGCGGCATCTTCTTTCAAGAGCCAGTCAAGCCAGTGAACTTCAGCCGTGGCAAATTTGCCGCCGTTAGCAGTTCTCCATGTTGCCATATGAGCAGCAGCGCTGGTGCTGACGGCCATATTTCCCTTCCATCGTGGTATGTTCTTGAGTGCTTTGTAATCTCTCTCTCCCTGAGCACTGTCAGTTATATTCCAAGCATTATTGGTTTCTTCTTACATTCTTATAGGCAATATCGCCTGAGCCACCGAGAAAGTAGAAGATGGGCTTTGTAACAGTCTTGACGGTCGCGGCAGTTGCAGCGTCAGAGAATTGACCAGAGTTCATGATGCCGATAGTCTTGATTCTCTTATCAACTCCAGCAGAGTATGCCTCCAGCCCACCACATGATTGTCCTGCAACAGCTATGCGAGTCTTGTCCACGTTGGCGTACTTTCCACTACCAGCGACCTTGTCTAGCCAGTCCAATGTTTCAATCATCATCTTGTAGGTCGTAGAACCACTACCTGATGGGGCGCCGCTGGCAACGGCAAGATAACCATGAGAAGCGACTTCCATCAAGGAGGGCTTGAAGGATGTTCCGTCTCCACTGCATCCACCGTTTCCCCAAACCAGGACAGGTAACTTTTCAGTGGCGCTGGATGGCATGTAGATGGTGTGCTTTGGTAAACCGGCATCAGTTGATTGAACGGCTGTGTATTTGCCAGTGGTCTGGATAGACAGTTTGGTCCATTCGATGGGGACAGCAGCCGCAGCTCCAGCCAGGAGCGCGATGGCAGTTTGGCTTTTCATGATGTTGTATTGACCGAAGAAATGAGTGTGATGTTCCAGCTGAAGCTCTGATACAGCAGGAAAAACTAGCCTCGAGATATGTACTAGTTTCGAACTATTCATCCATTCCTGATACCCCATCTCCGAATCCTAATGAGCATCGGAACTTCCGACTCAGATATATTGTTGCTGATCAGATCACGCTAGAATCTGTCATTTGGTAACTTGAATATTTCTTATTGGTTACAGCCGCAGCTTGGCTTTCGTATATGTTTACGTATATTGATGCTTAAACCTATAGTGGAGGGTTGTTCGATATGCATTGATGAGTTCTGGTAGCACTTCATTGAATAGATTGATGAGGGCTTAAGCGCCACCAGCCCAGAAACCCGTTCTCAATGGTAATATATTGAATTTTTTATTAAGATTACCCAGAGGAAATCTGCTTAGATTAATCGGATTCTAATGGAGAGGTGAGGTAGGCGCGCACTCTCAAGGGTAGTGCTTCAGCCACCTTCTTCAACATATTGTCTAGATCAAATCGTCCACTAGTTCTCGCATGTCCAAGGATTTCATAATATGATCAACAGCGAAGAGTCCGTTCCGTAGCTTTAATGAAACTCATTGTCTCATGAAATGTATTCAAATAGTATGGGGTCTTCAGTGATTATGCGGACATCGCAGTTGCAATTCATGTCTACGTTGGACAGCATATACACTAGGTACCTGCTTTGGGAGGTAGTGTTGCTCGTAGCATACTATCATGCCAGGTCTATTATTGGGTACAACTGTAGGTATCCTAAACTTACTGAGAAAGCTTACGTACTGCACGTGTGATACTCCGCAGTCGGCCAAGAACACACAGCCGATGAGACGCTGCTAAGGACTACTAGGTAGTCCACTGACTTGACCAGTATTGCGTGATATGCACCCGTTGACTCTTTCATTATGGTAACAATCAGATAGCCATACATAATTAGCGATAAAGCTGGCAAAGCAGATCCTTTAACTTCAGAAACCGAAAGCAAGCCAGAACGTTGGAGCTAAATATACCCACAAGGCTGACACGCACAGACCACAAGGCTGAATTCTGAACATTTCTGAGGTATGCATAATACCAGTATGCAAACCACGGATTATCAGCTCTGCATCCTACGTAAATAGAAGAGTTTATAGGTCATTGTATGTTCATCGCATACGAGAAAAGAAGACCATTGTCGATACTGTACCCTATCTTCACCCGATGACTATTTTTACCGGTTTTTCCATATCATCCGATTGGAGATTTGAACTCGCAGCCAAGGCTTTTTGATTCACTGTCCCTCGTAAACACCGCTTGGCTCAAGTGGAACGACGCGTTTATGATTCAGTCTCTGCTCAGTTGAACCGTGTATAAGATATGAAGATGGGGATGGTGCCGAAATCGTAGCAGTTCTCGAGCAAACCAGTTGATGAAGCAATATTGACATCGTTTGATAATGATTAGACCAACTTTCCAGACGGCTCTAACGGCTCTGTCATTCTCTACTGTCGTACAGCCACTTATAAGCAGCAATGACTTGAGCACGACCCCAAAACGCTGCACTGCACAGGATTCTTGTTGGCCATCGAGTTCTGAATGGGCCACGTTCAACCTCACGATTGGGGGCCGATTGATATCAACTCATCCATCTGCAGCAGTCTGCCACGCCCCAATGCTAAACCCAGATCAGTGTACAATTGTTCGGCAAAATTGGACCAATAGTTTCTGGCGAACGAATCAACCAGGTGCTTATTCGGCCATTCTTTGGGAATTAGGTAACGATACTTGTAGTATTTTCAAGGGATCAGGCAGCCAGCCATGCGGACAGGGAAGGGGTATTCTCAGATTTCAATATCATATATCATACCCAGATCTGACTTTCACAGTTGCGGAATACTCTGTCGTGGCCAAGGACACGTCTGATGTTCAGAAAGCAGTCAAATTCGCGAATGACAAGAACCTATACCTTGTAATCAAGAACACAGGCCATGATCAGTGAGTTGGAATATGGGGCCGGAAAGCAAACTTACTGATGTCACAGCCTTGGGCGCTCCAGCGGTGCCGGCGCATTTGCCATCTGGACCCATAATCTGAAGGGAAGAGTTTGGCATCCGTCGTTCGTCCCACAGAATGCACCAAAAGACAGCACACCATCTCCCGCAGTAACACTGCAGGCTGGTGAACAGTGGCTGGGTAAGATGCGTTACAATTTTACCTCCAAGGCTTAGGTTAACGGCAGCAACAACAGATATCTATGAAGATGCCCAGCTACACAACGTCACCGTGGTAGGAGGCTCTGCAAGGACCGTTGGTGCTGCTGGTGGGTGCGTATTGGCCTGTTTACGATGCCTTGAGCGGTCAAGCTGACCCAGAAGTGTCTCAGATATCTGACAGGTGGTGGACATTCTCCTTTCGCCCATTTCTATGGACTTGCTGCCGATAGTAAGTTGAGTAACCTTAATGTTCGCCTTGAAAACTAACGAGCCACAGATCTTCTTGAAGCGAATGTCGTGAGTCCGACTGGACACCTCAAGACCCTGAATTCATACACAAATCCCGAACATTTCTGGGCTTTACGTGGTGGAGGCGGCTGCTCTTGGGGCGTCATCACGAACGTAACCTACAATGCCCATCCTCTGCCAACGCATATTCAAGCCGTAGCGCTTCAGTTCAACGTAACGGATCCATCATCGAGGCGAAACCTCCTCCGCGTATGCTTTCAAGCCCTACCAGATATCGCTGATGCCGGTTATACTGGCTATGTTGACGCAGCTACTGGGTTCCAAGCCATATTCAGTCAAGCAAATGGGACCAACGAAACGCTTGCTGCAGGCTTTGCATCTATCCTGAAGGCGACCAACATGACCGGTGTTTCCGGTGTCTTGTTACCGATCAGCTTTCCGGACTGGATCACATACGATCAATACTTTCTGCAAGATCCTAATATTGCGACTAACATACTTGATGCGTCTCGTTTACTGACAGCCAATGTTCTCAAAAACGATGTCGACCAACTCTTAGACCTCATCGAAAGGTATCCTGAATTAGAACCAGGGTTCAACTTCGGTACGTATACACTCGCCTCACTATCATGCGTGGCTAGCTCTTTTGACTTACCGCCGTAATCCCAGTTGGCGCCGTTAATCCCTCCCAACGAAATAACACCGCTGTTCATGATATTTGGGCCGCAAGTCGGGCATTATTCAGCGTAAGCGCAAATTGGGCGGACGAAGCCCCAGAATCCGAAAAGAAGGCAAAAAAACAGAAACTCGTCGCGTTTTCCAAAGCTCTTGCCGAAATCACCAGCAATGCTGGAACGTATATGAATGAAGCAAATCCTTATGAGCCATATTGGAAGGAAGCGTTCTGGGGAGTAGAAAAGTATGAGAGGCTGCTCAAGATTAAAAGAGAGACAGATCCCAAGAGCCTGTTTGTATGTAATCGTTGCGTTGGAGAGGAAATTGTTCTTGAACCATAATACTGAAAGGTTGTTGAGTTGAATCTGAGCAAAGAAAGTAGCAGGTAGCTGTAGTCTCCAGATATCTAGTCGACTGAGATAGGTCTGGATCAAATTGTAGCTTGCGCAAGTGCCCATTATCTATTCAGCTCAGGTCTACTCCTAAAACCCATTTACATACTTCTAGCACCGTCTCTTTTGCACTTTCTTCAGTCTGTTGTCCTACGCGATCATAGCTCGATTCCCACCTGATCTCCGTCATCTTTGAATCGCCATCCATCGTTTTTCCAGCTCCGTCCACGGGTATGCTGATGGTGATCTCTGCAACCGCGAGACCTGTCCAACTCCGAAACATGAAGAGTGTTGCTAGTCCTTGTATAGTAGGGCCTGTCGAGTAAATATACCACTTTTGTGCCATCGATTCCGGTGCACTGCCTTGTAGTATTGCTGAAATTCTGTCCTGGGGTATGGATATAGATAAGAGAGAGCGAATAGGCTTCTCCATGGGCTCTGTTTTCATGACAGTGGGCTGTGTTCGAGCCGTCAGCTGCTTGGCAAGTGGATCATCTGGGTGTAGTCCTCGGTTTGGTGATTCCTCAGACATTGAAATGAGGGCCTTGTAAATGGCGCAGCGAAACGTGCCAACGAATGTGAGGTTGAAGTAAGAGATGAAGTTTGAGGAAATGGGCCCATAAATCTCGGTGAAGGTTGGAAAAAGGAATCACATGGTATTATTCCCCAGCCTGCTACCGGCCTTCTATATTTGGCTCTCAAGGCTACGCAGCACAAAGTCTCACTCTAATCTTCGTGTTCCGTACATTCAGACGTGACGCAACCTAATCGGCTTAAATGGTTCCGATACCACTTAAGGTTGCCAGTTGCAAGGATAGGGCGACTTGTGTTCTATGCCACCTGAACAGCAATCGGCTTGCTTGTCCATGATGTTGATAGGTTATGCATCAGGCTGAAAGATTACCGCCCAGACCCAAAAAGGGGTAGTGTTAATGCAACATTGCATGATGATTCGCCTCGTGACTTCGTTGGACGTCAGACGCTACAGGCTAGAGTAGATAAGTAGTGGACTACTTTTAAGCTTTAATTTTGTACTGGGAAAGCTGTGAGAGCATTGCGGGAAGCGCATGTTCGACGGTGTAGTAAAGATGAACTGCTGTGCCCCTGACGATCCCGAATCCTTCACCCGCGCAAGAACCACGACTAAGACGATTAGTACCGCATCTAACCGATCTAAAACCAACCTGTTTGCCTACGTGTAGCGCTCGACGTAGTATGCTCAGGTTATTTGAGTGGCTGCCGTCCCAAGAGGTCTCTCTACAAGATGAATAACTCCGTCTATAATCTTCTTCCTTGCATCTTCACTACTGACATTCTTGCCACCAACATATCCTAACCATATCAATCTTGCGATTCGCTCATCTTCCAAGGTTCCAAAGTTCTCAGTAGCTCCTGATTTGTCCTGGTAAATAACTCCTAGCCGCCCAGATCCATCGCGCGTCAAGACAAGAACCGAACCCTTGGGAGCCTTTCCCTTCCTACCGAATAGCGCATTAAATTCGCCCATAGATGATCCAAATCCTTCGTCGGTGAATTCCAAGTTGCCTTTTGATCCTGCGGCCTGCGTTCGAGCCTTGATGCCACGGACCCAACCATCTCTCAAATGTTGGAAATCGGTATTTTTGGTAGGCACGATCCGGAAGGCTGAGTTTACATCGCCGCTCGTATCTTTGAGTATTTCATCCCAGAGCCTATAGGATTCCTCAGGATCCAACAGGGTACTTCGTAGCTTCTCTTTCTCGCCCGGTATCAACGAGCTTGCCAGAGGATTGATGTGCTTTATGAATTTCGCTTGCAGTGCTGATAGTGACGACGTTTGTATGTAAAGTCCAACCACATATACCTCGATGCTCAGGAATGAGACTGTTCGCACGCCCAGCCCAACGAGAGTATATTCAGTCTCTTCTTCGTTAACGGCGCCTGGTATAGGTAGATTCATGGTCTTCGGAAAATGAGGGATTGTAGACGTGCCAGTGGGAACGACTTCAAGATCCTCGCCAGTCTTTTCGTCGTGAGCGAGCAGCTTAGCACCACCCGCTGCTACCACGACTGGCTTCCCTTGAAACTTATCTTCACCTTCCCTTGATGAATCGGCCCTTATTGCTCTTGATTGCTCTTGCATGATGTCTTTGCCGCCTTGTTGCTCAGAGTTCTTCTGTGGTGGATCCATGAACGTAGTTATTGCATATGCGCCAGCCATAGAGAAGATTACTGCCAACGACAGCATCTGAACGCGCCTCCAGTCATTGTTGATTGATGCTTGAACGCTACTGGGGTCGAGGGGATTTATGGTTTGTCTGGAGGATTTCGTTCGCTGCGCAAGTGTTCGTCGACTGCTGGATATGTATCGCCATTGAGCAGTGTGGACGCATCGTTGCGATGTAGAGGAAGGCTTGACCAGCAAGGAGTTACGTAGAATCTTGAGATATATTGAGCTGTTCATGTTGCTGAAGGTTGTGTTCGAGTGAGAAAAAGCGGAGCTGTTCGGAGCTTCATGATCATGATCACATTGATGGGTCCGTGCAGAAACCCGTCAATCAGTTACCTAAGGTACTCTACCGTAGGTTTCTTCCATGCAGGTCTTGTACTTCAAGGAACAACTTCCATTTCTCCCATTACTTGAAAATGTTGATGAGGGGAAATACTGCGAATCTAGATTACTGCCGAGCAAGGGTAGATATGACATAGAAGCTACAAGACACTCCAGACGCCCACGAAAACACGATCCATCAATCAAACAACAAAGATAATCCCATCAAATATCATGTCCTATCATTAGTCCTTAAAGGCCCGACCTGCCTCAATCTCTTTAAACGCCTTCATCGTATGCTCATACACCAAATCATACATTCCTGCTGCCTTCGCAGTCTCATACGCTTCCCCAGTCGCAATGGTCTCCCCATCCAAGTCAATTCGATAAGCTCCGCCTCCTACAATCCCATCAGATGACGTTGCCACCTCCAGGTCATCAACCGTATGCGCGTCTCCTCCAGCATTCATAGACCTTGCTGGGTATTTCGGTGAAGTCAAAAATAAAATACGTGCACCACACTCGGCTTTTGGGACCGCGCGCCAACCAGATAATGGCGCCACGACATATCTCCACAGCATCTTCATCCATGTCGGCAGATTGCCGTTGTAGGCCGCGTTGGTCAACACGAGACCAGGAAATAGATGAATGAGTGAGAGTTTTCTTGCGTGTCGTTGTGCCAGGTTTTCAAAGAAGAACGTATGTAGGTGTACTAGATGCGAGGCACCGATTTTAAAGGCAAAGTTTTTGGGTTCACGCAGTGATAGGTCGTCAAGTATGACTTTGCCTTCGAGCTTTGGATTGAAAACTGAAACAACGTGTCCTATGGTAGATTCGAGGAGCAGTGGTAGAAGCTGGATGATGAAGCGCATCCGCGAGTAGTAGGACAGTGACATGATCTCGTCTAAGCCTTCAGGAGTGTCTAGAGATTGTTAGCGAAATGCTGATGAGATGATATGGATACTGACCTTTACGGGGGTCAAAGGAAAGCATCCCTTGCGAAAGAACTAGTAGGTCTATTTTGGCTTTCCCATCGTTGGCAACGGTCTGTTCCGCTTTGAGAATACCTTCGCAGACTCGATCGACCTCTTTCAGAAGAGCGAGATCTGATGCGCGAACAAAGATGAATTCGCCATTTGGGCAAATCCCTTTACAGTCTGCGATAATCTGTTGGGCTGCCTTACTGTTTCTACCAACAAAGTATACTCGAAGCCCCTTGCCATGTGTACCATGAGCCTCAGCCAGACTTCGGACTGTAGCTTCGCCTATGCCAGCGGTGGCTCCCGCAAGCACAGCAACAAGAGGCTGTGAGTTGGCTAGATTTGTATTGAATTGGTGGACGACATCGAGTTTCACCATGGTTGTTATTGGAACGGCAGACGACCTCAATGTTTTGTCAAGTCTTCAACTGAGCTGAGATGAATGGTCTGAGTTTATGCATAGAAATGAAATTTGTGAGATGATGGAAATTGCTGCAAGGTTAACATCAGAGCCATGGTCCATCTAGATACTCCTTTTATACGGTTACGGCGTATACTCAGATGCGACTCTTCTTCCGACAGTGTCGGAGTAATTACTTCCCTTTTTCATGGGCCATGGACGTGTTGGAGGACATGAATGCGGTTTTGATTCGCGAGGTCAAATGGACGGAGAGACAACAAAGCCGCATGCGAGGGATAACGCCGACGCTATGTTATCACCGAAATATCGATGATCCGCTCAAACTCCACGATACTAGTTTGTTTACTCAAGGCTAGTCGAAATCAACGGATTGGCAGAGCAAAGAAGTGCCCGAGTTGACGATTGACTGATGTAGTAACTATGGTCAGGCTTGGCACGAAGCCTGTTTGGGATGTGATGCGTCCGAAAGAGGAAGGAAGTCATCTGGGGAAAGTCAAGACACAACAAAAGGTACCCTAAGTCTCAAGCAAGATTTGATGGCTTCAATTTCGCAACTTCGCTCATGCGGGATCATGATGAGTAAAAATATAGCATTGATCGGCCGATCCAAGCTCGAGCTAATAGAGTCAAAGCTCTGATGGCGGGTTTTTTGCTGCGAACAGGTTAATAGTGAGCACAGCACGCGCATGACAGAGCAGTCAGAATGAAACAAGAGGGTGATAAGCGTGCATATGGAATCCGCGAGCCCACGCACGTTGGACAAGGCTTGAAGGCTAACAGGGAAGCTTTATCTGCGATAGTTTCGACGAACAAATAAATTTAGAGTGAGTGCTAGAGTGGGAGCACGCTTAGCAGGGACAGCATGGTGAGCTACAGGGACAAGGACAGAAGAAGGAGTAGAGTACAAGCCAGAGACGGGATAATTGATGCGTAGTGACGTTGGTAAAGAGAAAAGCGGGCGTTGTTTTGCATGTTGAGCATGGGCATTTGTATATTCCTGTGTACTATTTGTGGTAGTAGTAGAAATGTATGGTGTTGTTGCAGCTATTGAAATGTTGAACAAGCTGAGCCCCGCCTTCCGAACATGCATCCCCGCCTTGTCCGCCTCTTGAGGAAGTAATGATAGGGAGCTTGGACTGTTTTTTGGTGGGACGTTGGGACGCTCTTGCCAATGAGTGGTCAACAATGGATGCACTTGCCTTTCCAATGCAAAATGTATGCAAGCAAGGCAAGAAGCTCCCCACATGCATTCAAGTAAGGTAGTTGACCCGTTCGTTCTTTCTCTAGCATTCAGTTCATTCATTCTCAGTGACAGCATCCCCGTACTTTCTCGAGTCCTAGCCATTGTCATCAAGATTTCAACCGTCATATCACCATCTTGCCTTTCGCTGCTCTCTCTCTCTCTCTCTCTCTCTCTGTTTCTGACTAAACCTCCCTTTCATCTTCTACCCCGTCCCTCAAACACCTTGACCACATTGAAGCCTCTTACCTCACAATGGCTTCATCCGAAGAACCTACCACTGCCAGCGAGCGTCGCCCTTCCTTGACCATCCGAGATAGGCGGCCAAGCATGAGTGCTCCCGTTCACGACTTGAAAGGTCCAATCGGTCCCGACTTTACTCGACCCAAGCACAAGAGAACCGCCACTGGTTTCGGTGCGAAAGACATAAAAGATGTTCAATCTTCTATTCCAGAGCCACAAAGAGAGGCGTGAGTCTCACCGCTGCCTTTTGCTCGTTGACCAAAATAACTAACATTTCTTCTCAGGTGGACCAAATTTGTATGCCAATTGATTCCCTCATTCATTTGAAGTCATCCCTAATTCCAAATATAGGCACCTCAGAGATTTGCAAAAGCCGAAGATTTTCAGGTATGAGACCCCATGTCCAACAAGCCTTTAGCTGCGGTTCTGACTTTGGAATAGAGAGATGCAGTTCGCCATGTCGAGACCAGTCTTGCACGCTCAATGTACAACTGCGATGAAGCGTGAGTCACATCTGTTTGCTGTCTACAATAGGTTCTAACTCGAGACTCAAGAGCCATGTATGCCGGTACTGCCTTGGCTTTCCGTGATAGACTGGTTATGGACTGGAACAAAACACAACAAGCTCATACCTTTGCCGATCAAAAGAGAATATATTGTAAGAAATAAGAGCTCACAACACGCTGAATGCTAACAACTTGAAGATCTATCACTCGAATTCTTGATGGGTCGAGCTCTAGACAACGCTATGCTAAACGTCCAGCAAAAGGATGTAGCAGCAGGTACATTACAAATTCCTCCGATGGGTGTGATTGATATACTAACAAAGGACTTAGAGGGTCTTTCGGGTCTCGGATTCCGAATGGAAGATATCATCGAACAAGAACATGACGCTGCTTTGGGCAATGGTGGCTTGGGACGATTGGCTGCCTGTTTCCTGGACAGTCTGGCAACTCTCAACTACCCAGCCTGGGGCTATGGCCTTCGATACCGCTATGGTATCTTCAAGCAAGAAATTGTGGATGGTTACCAAGTTGAGGTGCCGGATTATTGGCTTGACTTTAACCCTTGGGAGTTTGCTCGTCACGATGTAACTGTAGACATCCAGTTCTATGGACATGTTGACAAGTGGCAGTAAGTTTGATTCTCTGGTTCAAAGTAATGGCACCTGCTAAACAATCACAGAGACGAAAATGGAAAAACCAAATGCTCCTGGGAAGGAGGCGAGATTGTCAAAGCTGTGGCCTTTGACGTACCTGGTAAGTTATCTGATGAAAGCTTACGTCTAATTTCTAACATACATAGTCCCTGGTTACGGTACATCAACCACCAACAACCTGCGTCTTTGGGGTAGCAAAGCTGCCAGCGGCGAATTCGATTTCCAGAAGTTCAACTCTGGGGAGTACGAGAGCTCCGTCGCTGATCAACAGCGAGCCGAGACCATCTCAGCCGTGTTGTATCCCAATGACAACCTGGAACGAGGAAAAGAGCTTAGACTGAAGCAACAATACTTCTGGTGTGCTGCTTCCCTGAGTGACATTGTCCGCCGATTCAAGAAAACGGGTCGAGCGTGGAAGGAATTCTCCTCGCAGACAGCCATCCAGCTCAATGACACGCATCCGACACTTGCTATTCCTGAGCTTCAACGTATCCTGATTGATATTGAGGGCCTTGAATGGGACGAAGCATGGAGCATTGTCCACCAAACCTTTGCTTACACCAATCACACAGTTCTACCAGAAGCATTAGAGAAGTGGTCGGTGGGACTGATGCAACACCTCCTTCCTCGCCATCTTCAAATTATCTACGAGATCAATCTCCAATTCTTGCAGTATGTTGAGAGAACATTCCCTAAAGATCGAGATTTGCTCGGAAGAGTATCCATCATTGAAGAATCCAACCCCAAAATGGTTCGAATGGCTTTTTTGGCAGTTATTGGCTCCCACAAGGTCAACGGTGTCGCCGAATTGCACTCTGATCTGGTCAAAACGACAATCCTTAAGGATTTCGTCAAGGTTTATGGCCCCGACAAATTTACTAACGTCACCAACGGCATCACACCTCGAAGATGGCTTCATCAAGCAAATCCTCGCCTTTCAGCTTTGATTGCATCCAAGCTCGGTGGCTACGACTTCTTGAAGGACCTAACTTTACTTAACAAGATCGAGGCCCATGTGGATGACGCCGAGTTCCGTAAGGAGTGGCAAGCAATCAAGTTGGCCAACAAGGAGCGTCTTGCAAGACATGTTCACGAAACC
The DNA here is from genome assembly GCA_010405405.1 of Microthyrium microscopicum. Classification (NCBI taxonomy): domain Eukaryota; kingdom Fungi; phylum Ascomycota; class Dothideomycetes; order Microthyriales; family Microthyriaceae; genus Microthyrium; species Microthyrium microscopicum. Next base: position 1,437,351 of record MU004236.1, on the reverse strand, counting down.
ACTGGAATTACTCTCAATCCAAAAGCCTTGTTTGATATTCAAGTCAAGCGTATTCACGAGTACAAACGCCAACAGCTAAACATCTTCGGATGCATTCACCGTTACCTTGCAATCAAGGCAATGAGCGCCGAAGAAAAGAAGAAGGTCGTACCTCGAGTTACCATCTTTGGCGGCAAAGCTGCTCCTGGATACTGGATGGCTAAGACTGTCATCCACCTCATCAACAAGGTGGGAGATGTTATCAACAACGATCCAGAAGTCGGCGATTTGTTGAAGGTGGTCTTTATCGAAGACTACAATGTCAGCAAAGCAGAGTTCCTTGTTCCTGCCTCTGATATCAGTGAACACATTTCTACTGCTGGAACCGAAGCAAGTGGTACCAGTAACATGAAGTTTGTCCTCAACGGTGGTCTCATTATTGGAACCTGTGATGGTGCCAATGTAAGTGAAGTTATATTCTTGTTATTTCCAGCTACTAACATTATACAGATTGAAATCACCCGCGAAATTGGTGAGAACAATATCTTCTTGTTCGGAAATCTCTCAGAGGATGTGGAAGAACTCCGACATAACCACGTCTTCGGAACCTACCAACTCAACGAGTCTCTTGCCAAGGTCTTTGACCAAATCCAAAACGGCAAATTTGGCGACGCATCACAATTCTCTGCTTTGGTCAACGCCATAGTCGACCATGGTGATTTCTACCTAGTGTCTGATGACTTTGAGTCATACTGCCAAACCCAGGATCTCATTGATGAGAGCTACAAGAACGTGGACGAGTGGACAACCAAGAGTATCACCAGTGTAGCCCGAATGGGTTTCTTCTCGTCTGACCGATGCATCGACGAGTACGCGGAGGTGATCTGGAACATCGAGCCTGTGGCTCCAACCAAGACTGATTTTGCCGTTGACCTAGCTGGCTCGGATAAGAAGAGTGCCGCCTAAAATAGTGCTTGATGTGGGTTGGTGCTTGAGGCTGTTGGACAACTCATAATACAAAAGACGGCGAGATATATGACTATTAGTATGAGAAATCAATTTGCACAGAAGCCTACAAAACATATTGTTTGTTTGAAGAGAGACTCACGCTTCCAAGTCAGACTATGTAGGAAAACAAGTGCCAGCAACCTGATGTATGATTCGGTCTGACCTCTAAAGGGAGTAGAGTACTCCTCGCCTGCCTCCCTTTCAAATGTTGGTACCTTATCTCTCGTGCAAGGAAAGCAAGAGCAATTGTCCTTTGGCGGGGTAATTCCCCGATATAGAAGGATTGCCGTCCAATACCTTCGTATGTCAACCTCCAAAGGTCAAGGAGAACGTTCTTTTCTACCACTTCAGACCGTCAACCTGTAGTATACATTGTTGCATCAGGGGCAGTTCCAACACTCTTTATCGTCGAGCTTTAACCAGTATTCCAATATGAACGCGTAAGCATATCAAAATCAAAACGCCCCACGAGAGCATCCTCTCCTGTCTTGAAAAAGACTCGACTTCTATCCTGCATTGCTGCCTATGAAACATCCTCGAGTCTTCATCCTCGAGTCTACTCAATATCTCAAGGTAGACTCGAACGCTCTTTCCTCTACGCTGGAGACCATCCCGACTAACGATCAGCCAGATTAGGAAAGACCCATTGATTACATTGTCCAAGCGCCAGGCAGCTCGCCCTTACTCGGCTGCCTTCTCCCCCCACAGTGCATTGAAGTATGCGCTTGCCTCTGCTTGTATTCTCTCACTCTTTTTCTTCACATATATTTTCTCGCGTTACCTGGACGATTATAGCATTACAGAGCGAGAAAGACTGCAGAGCAGGTAAACAACGTTGAGTAAACAAGCAAGACAAGTAAACAAAAAACCTTGGCCTCTAGGGCAACTTGGAACTTCATAGTGCTAATGTGTCCGATAGCAAAACAATACAAAGTCGTTGAGCAGCTTCGACACCCAAACACCGAAGCGTCGAGATGAAGGACACCACCATGACTGGTTCAGAAGAGCCCCCACGGAAGCGTGATGTTGCGAGCGAGATTGCGGCAGCGAAAGCTCGAATTGCCGAGACTTTGGCTAGAAACGCCCGTGTGAGAGAGCAGCGCCGGATTTATCTCGAAGAAAGAGAATCACCGGATACCAAGGAGCCCAAACCTAATCCCGTATCAGCGCCGGCTGTACGCCCCCCAGAGCCCAAGGATGGCGCATTCACAGAATCCTCTCCACGACCTAGAGTGATCACTCAACAGCCTGCTCCTGAATCTGCGCAGCCTGTGCCTGTGGCGCAGATAGAGCACAGCGGATTTGGTGTCGCCTCCTCATCACGCCAGCATAGCTTTGCTGGGCCGTCCGAACCTCAACTAGGAAAAGCTGAACCACCACGACCCAGCAATGCCACGTCTTCAATGGACACAGTCTCTCCGATGGTCGCTAGCAACGCCTATCTAGACAGACCACGTCGACCGCGACCTACTCAGGAGGCTGCTCAGCGCGGGACACAACGTGGAACACAATACCTCCACAGACCCAATCGCCCAAATCCAAACTATCAAATTCCATCATGGTACTATGAAACCAAACTTCCTGACCGCCCCAGTACTATGGCAAACCAACTCAACAATATACGAATGATCTTCCGTTCTGTCAAACAAGGAAATCCGGATACTTTGGAACTGAGACTTGCAGATTTGCGTGATGAGATTCATGAGGCCTTCTTCTGGTGTGTGACCAAAACGGACCTAGTCTCATCTAAAATACTCACTGTTGTGGAAGGACTTCCCGACATAGCAGATGACTCCATCATCGCGTGGGACATACGTTCCGATGCTACGGAGTTGTTCCGTCGATGGGCACGAGAAACAGCCGACGAAGAACTATCCGGACAACTCATGTGGGGCTGTCGTCGCGGAGAAATCAATCAAAACGAGACAACTGCATCATCGAAGCAAACCAGCAACAACTGGAAGCTCGCCCCCGCCTATAATAATCGGCGCTATGCAGAATGGGGCCACAACGGAGTATGCAATGGACAATGGGTGCCTTATAAGACGGCTACGCTACGGGACGGAAGCCATGGAATGATGCAAGCCGGAATTTCTGGAAAGACAAAAGAAGGCGCCTGGAGTATCACAGTCGCTGGCAAGTCCGAGTACGATGATCGTGATGAGGGTGATGACTTGTGGTATACTGGAACGAAAGGAAACCCACTGGCACATTCGAAAGATACGGAACTCCTTATAACCGCTAAAACCAAGAACAAGGAAGTTCGGGTCATTCGCGCTGGCCGTGAGACTGGAACCGAGAGTATATACTCTCCGCCATTCGGCTTTCGGTATGATGGTCTGTACAGAGTTGTAGACTACAAAATGGTAGATCCATCAATCTCGCACTACCAGTTCCATTTGCGTCGCATACCCGGCCAGGACCCCATTCGCTATCAGGGGGTAGAGCGACGGCCAACGGACCAGGAGCTCATGCATATGGATCGTCTCAAAAAACAATTCGGTGATTCCGGGCTGAAAGGTATTGAGCATATTGTTCAAAGAAGGCGCTGAATTGCTCATACAGCCTGAAAAAGACAACAGGTGGGTGTTTTGCTATGACTGTATATAATTGACTGTATCTTACTTTTGCTTTAAGCGTTAGAAAGTCCATTCGGCTTGATGATAGTGGTTGCGAGACTGGCAATCGCGCTACGAGATTGCCCAAAAGCATTCATCGCGAATTTAGAGAGACCGACACGTGTAAATCTACAGTTTCATGGTCAGGGGAAGAATTGTCCGAGTTTTGACATTACGAGAGCGGTATGGGGTGAGGCAGACAGACATTAAGTTGTTTTGTTGATTAGAAGGCAGGATGTGACCATTCTGATTTTAGAAAGTCTCTTTCTCTTACATGATAATAATTCAATCTTTTACCTTCAATAGATCTCCTGAGTGTGCTAATGATTTTCAAATGCCCAAGGTGGCTGTCCCAGGTGTACTGTAGAACTCGGCCTGGTATTCTTTACCGTCTTAGATTTTGGTGTCACCAACGTATTTCGCATCTTTCTCGCTATGATCCACCAGACCAACTTCGCGATTGACTGGCACAACAGTTAGTACATGTCGAAATAATCAGTAGTGGGTCAAATGGCTGTTGGGTCTCCCGAGTCCATCGTGCACAGGATATCTCAACCCGAGCTTTATCGGGAAAAAAGGGTGGGACTTTTGCACTTACCTTCGTCCATGATCTCTCTATCTCTGGCGACGATATCCGCAGTTCCAAAAATCAAATCCATCTCCTCCAATGTCAATCCCTTCGTCTCTGGCACATACAACCACACAAATAGTGCGCCACCAAGTGTAAGCAAGCCAAAGAAGATATAAGTTCCGTATTTCATCCTATCAAGCATATCTGGCGTTGCTTGTCCGACAATGAAGTTATTCATCCAGTTGCTTGACGCTCCCAGTGCGATGCCGTAGGGTCGATTGCTCAATGGCCAAACCTGATACAGTTAGCAAGGGACCGCGCTCACAGCTGGGGTGTTATTCACCTCTGCAACCACAATCCAGGCGCAAGGACCCCATGAATATCCAAAATGGACAACGAAGAGCCAGACCATAACGACGGCTGCCCAACCGCCTGACTTGTGTGCCGGCCAGTCGTTCGAGAAAGCTCCATTGATTCCTGCGATTATGAGATGGCAGGAAGCCATGCCGATGGCACCAACGATGAGCACTGGCTTACGACCTAGCTTGTCAACATACATGACTGCAGGAATGGTGGCTAAGAACATGGCGATGCCGACCACTCCTGTGGCTAGTAGTGATGTTGCATTCTCGCCTAAGCTGAGCCCTTTGAAGATTTTTGGCGCGTAGTATAAGATGGCGTTGATACTGAACTAGGTTAGATTCAAACCTGTTGATACTTGTGTCAAAACGCTCACCCTGTCCATTGCTGGAAGAACATAGTCACCGTGGCGACGATAACTCGACGGAACATAGGCTTCGTTTTGAAAAGAGAAGCGATAGCAACAAATTGCCTGGATATTGTTAGCACCAATATGTCAACAGAAGCCCAAGACACTGACAGTTTAATGGTATTCCAAGATGTCTGTTCTTTGAGATGAGGAAAATACTCTGCAATGGTTCTTTTTTCAAACAGTGATTGCGCTCTGATTTCCGCAAACTCAATCTCAATAAGCGTGTGATCTTGCGACAATCCACGAAGGCTCGCGAGCACTTTTCGCGCCTCTACTTCATGGCCATGATGCACCAACCACCTCGGACTGAAAGGCATGAAGATCATACCTACGCCCAGAAAGACGGCAGGTACCAGCTGTAGACACAGAGGAAGTAGCCAGGCAGTATCCTTTTGAGTTTCTCCAGTACCACCAATGAAGTTCTACAAGCGTTAGTAGAGCGAAACAGCCCGGAGGAACAAGCAGCCTACTGTTCCATAATCAATCCAGAACGACACCATAATGCCCAGAGTAATAGAAAGCTGTTGCAAGCCAACCAAAGCACCACGAACCTCAGGAGGTGCAATCTCCGCGTTATACATTGGAACGATCATAGATAATGAACCGACTCCCATACCAGTAATGAATCGCCCACCTAAAATCGCCGAGTGCCCAGCTGATGTGACGGCAGTGGTCTGAATTATCACGCCAACGATGAAGATCCCAACGTTGATCAGAATGGCGTATTTTCGAGAGAATATCTCGGCCAGGAAGCCACTGTACATGGTTCCAAACCAGGCACCGAGTTCCAGAATCGATGTGAGCCAGCCCATTTTGGTCGAATCGGAAGTATATGCTCCCATATCTTGTTCAATCAGTAAGATATTATCTGTTCAATGGGAAGACATTCTTACGGTTTTTGAAAGATGTCATTGTTAAGACACTAGAAAATACACCTTGATTGTACTACAAGAGGTCAGTGTCTTATTGCATATCAGATGCTCATAACTGCACATACACCGTAGAGAAGACCACCCAAACATGCGAAGCATGCGATGCAAAACACCTTCAAATTTTTCAACAATGCTCCTGGGCCAGTTGTTACTCCAATAAGCTCTTGTCTGCGCTGTAAAGCCGCAGATTGCGAACCCGCAGCGGCTACTGGAGCCATAATGACCGGTGTTTCGTAGGCAGAAAGTCAATATGTGAATATGTACGAGATTAGGATTATTTAGTTCCAATATTTCATCCAATAAGATGAGCGATTGCTACGATTTGTGTCTCACGAACTGATGGTCAAGTGCGGAGAATCGAATCGGTATTATACACTTCAACATAGCGAAAACCCGGGTGGAAATACCGCCAGTAACCGGGAAATTGGAGAGAAATGTGTATATAGATCTTCTTATTCGGAGTAATTCATACCGATACTAAGAAGGGGTCAGCAGCTGGCCGCATTCCTATTCGAAGAACGTGGATTTTCGTCTGCGACCCCTGGCAGCAATCATAGTAGAACTTAGGGTAATCACACTTGACAGGCAGAACTGCGTGTCAGGCTCGGCGTAATTAACTGCTCAGCGAACGAATATGCGAGTACGCGAAAGGCAAGAGTTGACCTGATACATGGGCCACTCCTTGTAGAGAAACGTATTGAAGCTATGAAAGAGTATGGATATGGATCTAATGGTGGCCACTTAAATTTGCATTTAAGTTATAGCCTCGCCGAATCTCACGACATATAACCTTATACTTGCATGTCACGTTCGCTCCGGAGCCCCATTAAGAGAAGTACAACAGAGAGATCCAAGTCAAGTAGGTAGGCCCAACGTAGCTGCTCAATGGGTGCATGAATGCCTCATGTCAGGTAGGTAGTAAGGGAAAATGGCTACGGTGATATGAAATGTAGTCAAGCTTGTTCCAACCAGAAGAAAGCTATAAAGCTAACGTCAAAAAACAAAGGTCCTATTGTACAGACATGTTTGAACTTTGAAGACCCATTAGGTGAAATTACGATATACTTTCAATCGTTTTTTATACGTTTGATTCGATGTGAATATGTATCAATCGACCAATGATAATCCTGGAATGAATCCATATACATAAGTACAATATATGTTACTTTAATTAAAGAGTCCTTCGCATATTAAGTCTGAGCAAAGTCGTCTTTCGATGCTGTGATGCCAATCCAGGTTTACCAACTAGTGATTCTGCTTTTATTCGGCATAGTGGTCGCTGAAAGATGTCAATATCATCACTTGTCCGGCTACTAATTAGTCTTTTTGTGGCTTTTGTTGTTTTAGCACAATCAGACAAACCCCATTGCGTAGTAGAGTCATCCAACGGAAAATCTGATGACTCTCCAGCAATCAAAGCTGCATTTACCAAATGCGCCTCCAACGGGGTAATAGAATTCAAAGCAGGAGTCGATTACAACGTCTGGACCCCTATCACCCATAAATTGAATAACGTGGATATTCGCGTGAACGGCAACCTGCATCTCCCAAACAGTATCATCAAGGTATTGCAGATCACTAATGGCAGGAAGGTAACCTGGTTTCAGTTCTCTGGGGCCAATGTTCACTGGATTGGCAGTAGCAATGAAAAATATGGTTGGATCAACTCCTATGGCCAGCAATGGTATGACGCCAACCCGCCAGGCAAAACTGGGTTGGAAGGCAGACCGCATTTGTTCAGATGGGCCGTTAACCAAGGAACTGTCAGGCATTTCAAGAGTAGGAAGCCTATGGGGTGGAATGTAGGCATCAGTGGAGACAACAATCTCATCACCGACGCTATTATTGATGCTGTCTCTTCAACCTCGGCATTCCCGTTCAACACTGACGCCTTTGGAGTAGGCGCTCGAAATGTAACGATCAAGAACAGCTACATTTTGAACGGAGATGATGCGCTGGCAATCCAAAACGGCGCCCACGACATTTTGTTTGAGAACAACACAATCGGTTACCAAACGCATGGAATGAGCGTCGGCTCTCTCGGCGGTGACCCCAATTCACCTGCGGACGTCTCCAATATCATGTTCAAAAACATCACCGTAAAAGGAGGTCTCTACGCCGCACGCTTCAAGTCCTGGAAAGGAGGAAAAGGACTTGTACAAAACGTCACTTGGTCAAATATTCGACTTGAGAACGTGACTTTTCCAATTTTCGTTACGCAAACATATCAGAACCAGGCGCTTGGCCAGCAGTCACGGCCAAGTGGCCAAGCAGTTCGAATGAAGGACTTTACCTGGTCGAATTTCAGCGGGACGATCAATACGCAAAACCCGGGAGATGGCAGTTGTGTGAAGCCCTGTTGGTATAATGATGGCTTGCCAACGCTTAGGCATACAGAAGCGGTTATCTTGGGATGTGACTCGGCGACATCTTGTCAAAACTTTGTGCTCAAGAACATTAATCTTGAGCCGGCGGGAGGAAATGCCCATACGACGCAAATTTGTATGAACGCGAAATCGGACTTGAATCCAAGACTGGGCATAGGGTGTAGCAACGGAACTTTTCGCGCTATATAAAACAGCAAGCGGGAATGACGGGAATAGGTTAGACGAAGTTACACTTGGTCCAAGATCTCAGTTGAGCGCGTGATGGAGAGGTCAAAGGGCTTGGCTGTGTAGGCGGCTACGGCGTGAGGTTGGCATAGAAGGAACTTAAAAGGAGCCTTACAACGTGGGAGTTACTATTTGCGTCCAAGTCTCTTGGCCATGCTGCCATGGCGCGCAATGTCTTGTGAGGCTCTTTAAGCGAGGAATTTGGACCGTTTGTCGTCAATGTCGAAGGAAGTCGAATGACAAATTGCACTACGCAAGAAAGAACAACAAGACAAACTTCAGTTGAACACCAAGTGGATATGGTGTACGGTCCATCTCATTGCTTGGAACTTGACGTGTATTTTGTTGATTGTAAGGCCGAAGTCCGAAGCCCCAAGCCCCAAGCCATGGACAAATTTTCGCTATCAGAATGCAATTTGTGATTGAATTCGGTTCCTGTTAGACAAGAACGACTGCTTGGTTGTGTAACATTTGTGGATGAGTAACACGAGATGAACCATTGGGTGTGATCAAGTCTTGGGCGACTGCACGCTTTGACATATAAAGATCATGGCAAGGAGGCCTGAAAGGCAGTCTTAATCAAGAGGTGGTGGGATATAAGGAAAAGATAGGTGGTAGTAACGGTACAGTTGTCATAATAGTACGGATATAGGAAGCTCGGATAAAATTAAAGCGGCTACCAACGTGGAGTACCGTAGAATTCCCACAAGATGTCCGCAAGGTAGCCAATCGTTTCCGCCAAAACTGCCTATTTGGCGTATTTGGCGTTAAAAGTACAGGGTTAAGTAGCTATTAAGTGGAGCAGTTTTGTAGGCTCAACTTTTGAAGTATTAGAACTATAGAATCTTAAGATATTTTGGCTCTATAAGAAGTTAAGGTATATAAGCTTAGTATTGTTATTCTATACTGTGAATTTCAAGCATTCTCCTACTGTAACAACGAAGTAAATGGGAGAAGTTATGAAGAATGTAAGAACGCCACATAAACACGCTAAAAGCCACTTTGAACGCCCAAGAGCTTGCGGACATCTTGTGAGCTTTCTACGGTAACTCCAGCCTCTGCCCAGATCCGCAACCGTTCGAAATCTTTCATAATCCTTACCTCCACCAATCGACTTGAGATTTACAAGACGAACAACCCTCCTCACGATCAATGCTCCAATCTCAAAGTTGCCCTTACACCCACACCTGTTTGTCCAGTCATGGTGTTTCAAAAGCGCTCGGCGCCAAGCCAAAATTGAGCTGTTCGCCGCAATTGCTCAAAGACTTACAAGTGTGCAGTGCTCCCAAACCACTCTGTTGTAAGAGGAAAACATCAAAATCCTTGGCCGATGTTGTTGCAAGTTGCAGGGTTGACACTTTTTTGATATCCAGGTATCAGATTATCGGTAATACCAGTCCAGTTCCTAAACCTTTATTCCCCTTTTCAATCTCAAGACTGTTGGCTTGGCAAAGGTTCCATTCATCGCAACGCTCGATTTGCCATTGCCAAGCGACCAAAGCAGTATCCATTGTAACCCCATGAATAATATTTCTTGGTGTGATGATTTCATCTGTTGGCATCATTCTGGGCCCTCTGATTTAGTCTCCTGGCGATGGGAGGCATAGTCAACCACCAAACTGCCAATGCTGGGTTTCCGCGTCCAGGAGGTCGTATCTAGCATACCGAGTCCTTGCTTTCATCAACTCCCTAGGTATCGTACAGGCTCATATGGGAATAGCTGTCGATCGCTAGTGAGCAATCTATTCGTGCGGCAGGATACTGGAGCTTGGTACCTTCTAGAGCACAAGAAGAGAAGTTCAGGGCACAAAGAGTGAAAGGGTCTTGAGAATTAAATGCAAAGAGTACATCTGTAAGTGCTACAAAGTCTTGGACTCTTGGGTTGGCTGTGGAGACAATTGCCAAGCTGCCAAGGTGGACCAAGAAATGTTTTGTGTTCTCTCCAACAGCAATTATCCTGATCATCCGGCTGGGCAACTTCCTCCTGGATCTTGGCCTGCCTCTGCTTCTCATCTGTCGCGAGACGAGGCATGGCTCTTGGTCTCTTGGTCGGCTCGTCTGCTTGGCTCTCAAGCTTTCCACTCCTTGGGAGTTGTGCCGCTTCATGTTTGCTATCATGATACTTTCTTCTTAAATCTCTGCTCTGGTCCTTGTATTGCCGACTTGAGTTGTGCAAACACTATATTCCGTCCCATCAGCTAGCTGCACTTTTTGGGTTGTTGGTGTTGAAGATCGTCCACCAGATATGTCGATTTCGATACTGCGCTTATAACACCACCCACCATGTCCACATACACGCACTACTCGCCTCCCCGCTCTCCATCCAAGGAACAACCCCAACGACTTTCGAATCCATTTTCCACTGGCCCGTCATCGCCGAATCCTATAGACGACGCAGATATCTCAAGCATCGAGAACAGTCAGTGGATATCATATGGCGCGGGAAAGCCTCGAGCCTGGCCAACAGGCAACAAACCAGAAAATACTCAGAGAGACATAAAAACGCCAGCACGCCCCGATTCAGCACGTCTATCATCGGACGACTCCAGCAACAAGCTCAGTCCCAGACCAATCTCGATATTGCCCCCGCAGCCAGTCACACCAATTGATCCTGAGAAGGCGCAACTCGCCTTGGATCAGTCCACCAGCTACGAATTCCATCCCAACGACAACTATCACGAAACCCGCGAAGACGTCAAGGCAAAATCGCTACAAATTCTGGTAAGTTCACCTAATTTTCCCCAGAAGCATCCATTTCTATATCAATAAACTCCGACTAACTCCGCAAATCACAGGTCTACCTCTCCGCTCCAGTCTTCCTCATAAGCCTAATCCTCGCTCTCTGGGCTGTCTTCGCCCTTTTCATCTTCCTCATCATAACACCCTTTTCCATCTTTCGCCGCTCCAAACGAACTCCCCGCGAACGCGCCCTGATTCTCCTTGCGCCCGCGCTTAAACTCCATTTATCATGCATATGCGCGACTCTACACAGCGATGTATTCTCATCCTACTCGATTCCGTTACTGGTAGTAGTCCTGCTGCTGGCGCCCGTTATATCCATTGCCGTCGCCATATCTGCCTGGACAGCAGCATTCTTCTGGTTCTTTGCCGCGATCATTGGCGATCCAGAAGGCACGGAGAGCGAATCGCGGCGCAGTAGCTTTTTGAAAGAGGAGGATGAAGATGGCAAGGCGAGCGTGATCAGCGTGCGAAATTGGTGGAAGCGCTGGCTGATGAAGGCAATGCGCGGAGACGCCAGATATTGAAGGAGATATAAGACTCGCTGAACGGATGTACAATCTATGGCGGGAGCATGGGATACGACTTGAACTGATTTTATGGCTAGCATGGCGCTTGGGAGGACGATTTCCACAGTGGCTGGTAGAATCCAGTCCGAATATCTGCAATGGTTTTATATGCATCTCTGGAGATATTGGGTATTATACTGTAATTCTTATTTGCATAGCGTTTAGCATAGTTTCGAAATCATGTCGGTCGACAACTGTTTAACAGCAGCGCCGAGTATATCTACAGTAAAGAAGCTTCTATCCTCTTTTCATCATCTCCATGAACATGCTGAATCTACCGGCTTATATCGTCGAAAATACACCCAAATACACATCTACGATTGCTCCTTGCGCAACTTCTCCGCTTGCGTCGCTCCACTCGCCTTCCACGAGCTCAAAATCAGTGTAATGATCGCCTCCACACCCACCCCATGCTTAACTTGCGCAAACACCGTTGGCCCTCCCTCTCTCATCCGTCCCGCATCCCTCTCCATAACACCCAAATCTGCACCCACAGCCTCGGCCAGATCAGTCTTATTCACCACCAGCAAGTCGCTCTGCGTAATGCCCGGTCCACCTTTTCTCGGCACCTTATCTCCGCCAGCTACATCAATCACATACACGATATAGTCCGCCAGCTCCCTCGAGTAATTTGCCGCCAAATTGTCCCCTCCACTCTCAATAAGCAACAAATCTGTGCCGAATTGCGCATGTAGGTCTTCTAGAGCGGCGAGATTTGCGGAGATGTCTTCGCGAACGGCAGCGTGGGGACAGCCGCCAGTTTCGATTGCGCGGATACGTTCGGCGGGGAGGGCAGAGTGGCGGACGAGGAATTCAGAGTCTTCGCGGGTGAAGATGTCGTTGGTCACGGCGGCGATGTTAAAGCGGTCGCGGAGGGCACGGCAGAGGGCGAGCATGAGGGCGGTTTTGCCGGAACCTACTGGGCTATGGGGTTGTTGTCAGTAAACATCCCGAGCTAGGCATCACGCCGAGCTTGAAAACTAACCCGCCGATGCCGATTGTGAAAGCGCGGTCGGCCCATTCGCGGCCGGTGATGATGGGTGGTTCGCGACCTAGATAGGAGCCAGCAGACGTATATTGCTCGTGGGTATGGCCGTGATCGTTGGCACCGTGGTCGTGGGTATGGCCATTGTCGTGGGAGTGAGCAGTGGCCATGTTGACAGGCGTGACTTGATGATAGAAGGGGGGTCGATTGGTACTATGGAAAGTTTTAAGATCAAATGGGTCTTGAGTCAAGCACGAGAGAACGATAAGTGGTGATAGAGGGGTCAATGGGATGCATGGTGTTGAGATGCCCCGCAATTGTAGGCTGAAGGTTGGACCCTGAACCCGGCCAGAGGCTACTGTATATAGAGCTCAAGTAAAAGCGCCGATCACCTTGAAAAACATGGACAGTACAATTGACAGCCATTGAAACTTATTTCGCGGATCTTCTATTGAGACATTACTTACTAGTAGTATAAACAACATGCAAGAACATTGCTTCAAGCAACCAAGTGTGAAGGGTACAAAATACCCAACAATCCGTCCATCAAAGCAAAGGGGTATCATATTCCAGACTCCAGTACAAAACGCCAGCCAGACATCGCTTGCATGCTGCAGATTCAAGGAGCAATCTCGTAAGTGTTCACCAATGATCATACAGCTACTCGCTGTAGTAATCGTGGATGCCAACGAAATCCGATATGCCATCCCAAAGTTGTTGCCAGGGAGTAAGGGGCTTACTCTCATCTTCCTCATCATGGGAAGAAGTAATCTTATTATTCCCAATCTTACTTTCATCCTCGTCTTCCTCATCATCCTTGGAAAGGCCGTCATTGGCCATCTTATCGTCCGGTTCATCATTGCATCCAAACACGTCTTCTGGAAGTGACCGATGCCGATAGCTAGGATATGCATGTCCGTTGATCTTTCTTGGTTCTTCCACATCGAACTGATAGTCTGCGTTTATGCTGTTCGTCATGGTGGCCTCTGGAGATCGGCTTGCTCCATGACCAGTATCCCGACTTTCTTGCCGCTTGGGACTACTCTCAATGCTGAGCTTTTCGATGCTGTCGACAAGTTCTTCCTGTCTCTTACGGCCCAGACCCTGCTTTGCTCGTTCCTCGAGATTGTTTAGCCGCAGTCGAAGATACAGAAGGTCGGAATTCTTGTCGTCGGAATTCAGAGTTTGGTTTTCTTGTCGTAATCGAAATATCTCGTTGGCGGCTGCTTCGAGTTTGGATGTTGCAATGTCATTGACGTGCTGAAACAATTAGCTTACAATCTTTTACGCATGAGGAGAAAACATACCTTCATCTCACGATATCTTTCCCTCAATTCTTCAGCAGATTTTGTGACCCGTGCAATCAACTCCGCAGCTTCTTGGCGCTTTATCTGAGCCCTCTCCAGTTCGGCCAGTGATATCTCCGCAGTGAGCGCTACTTCTGGCTCTTCTTTTTCTTCGGCCTGATTCAATGTCTCACTCTCAGGTTCCTCCTCTTCCACAACCTTCGATAGCGTATCATCCTCCTCATCTTCCTCCTCTTCATCGAATAAACCCGACTCGGCAATCTCCGCCGGCTCCCGGCTCTGTGCATCCGGCGCCGCCAACGTCGATTCAAGCCGGCTAACATCCACCGCCAGCCGTTCACAGTGCACTTCAGACAAATCTGCTTGTACAATCGCGCGTCCGACCGCATTCAAGCGCATCAACAATAGGCGCTGGCTTTGCGCCGCGCGCGACATTTGTGCTTCGACATTGAGGGAGGTGCTAAGTGCGCGAACCAGCCCAGCCGGCGGATCAAATTTGCGAGTTGAATCCGTCTTCGTCGACTCTTTTGGCAATTCGTTCTCGGCGAAGGTTGCGGCGGACTTGAAGCTTGGCGCAGGCGGGGAGAGTGTGAAGCTGGCGGTCTCGTCGCCGGAAAAGTAGTCGCTAATGGCGGGGGAGGACCACAGGCGCCGATTGGGAGGAGGAGCAGAAGAGGGATCAGATGGGTGATTGTGGTTTGGAGGGGTGGTGGGCACGATGGGTAGTGAGGAGGTTAACATGGTGTGGTGTATGATAGTGGGTTTTGGTCGGCGATGCGCGGAGAGCGCGCCGGGTTTAGGATTGGTGTAGACAGAAGACCACGAATGATAATGTGGTGCTTCAATTCAAGGAGGGTGTGAATTGAAGAGGAGCACTGAGGAGAGGGGGGAGAGGGGTTGAGGAGATTTGGCGGTATGGTGGTATGGTGGTGAGATGAAACATTGAACATGTACAACTTTCAGCTATCTCTTGGTGAGACGTTGAGAAAAAGGAAGGCAGGACTCGAGTTCCTTCCCCGCACAAACTACCAGTGTGCACAGACTAAAGAAAGGTCCGACGTCATGACTAAACGCTAAGAAAAGGCTGGGATCCTTGCACATAGCAGGTGAAAAGGCTAGGCTAGGCTAGGGTACTGCGGGTGAAGGGTTCTTTCTCTTCTCGTCATATAGGTAGTTGCAGAAGACTTCACACCAGCTGGATACAAACCTATTGAATTATATTGACAAAGAAAGCAGGATACAAAGAGATGTCGATGCTTTATAGTCGTCGCAGTCTTTTTCATGCCAGAACGGCACAAAGATATTGACCTCCAAAAACGAAGCAATCAATAGACAAGAAAATGTGGACACGGAATAGCCAGTGACAGGGTGGGAGGCACAAAGGAGACTACAACAAAGGATGGTCCCTATGCGGCCAACATGAACTCCAGCTTATGATCAAACGATAACGCGTCATTGGAACAAGAGTACGCTAGAAACAGATCTAACCAGGTCAATACCTTCGCCTGATATATATATCACCTATTTGGGAATCACAGTATATCGACCTCCTTATGAGAGAGGCGCCAACAATCTTCACCCTCAAAGTGTACCGTAAAATATCGACAGATATTCTCCTCGTCATTTCCTTTGTTCAGATTATGTTTATGGCTTCATAAAGAAATCATTATGCTATTCATCGATGCTGCAGTACTAACTCCAACAGTACTTAATATGAGAGTTCCTTCTTTGAGCATTCATAGATAGATCCAATTACCGCACGATTTGGCATCGCCTTATATAACGTACCAAAATGTCCGACGCTACCGCCCCAGAGAAGGAATGCCCAATTTGCAAGGACACTCTTGCTAATGCTAATCGAGAAGCCGGGAACTTAAACATTACCCAGGTGTACGGAGAAATTATATGTAAATATGGACACAATTGCTGCATTGAATGTTCTGAGTATTGGCAAGAGTTCAACGATACCTGCCCAGTGTGTCGCCAGCGAGTTTTCCGCATAGCAGATGCTCCGCCGGCTAAGCAATGGGAGCTTGCTACTCAAACAGATGTAGCACCTCCACGATGGGTAGAGCTTGCAAGGAAAATCCAGTTAGGGTTTCAATCTCAGGACCCCAAACGCGCGGGTCTTGACCGACCTACTATTCGGGACTTGAGCACTATAGAAGTTCCAGCTGGATTTGTGGGCAATTTCGCCGAGTCAGTCAGACGAATGGGTAGACGGGAATCAAGGCAGCATCTTAGTTTCAAATTTGGATGTCACCGCGATTTCATTGCCCGAGAGCTGGGCAACTCCGGTCACGACGAAGACAACGTATGTCGCATAATTCAGACTACAGCTATTGATTTCACTCCTAGCCCTTCTGGCAGCTTTAGCGCCTGGATGGAGGATCCGGAGGGCGGGCAACTCATGGTTCACTTCCACTTGAAAACGGGACTACTGTACACCGGCCATGGCAAGGAAACACAGTCTTTAATTCCAGGTGTTGCTCCAGGCTCCTGGCAAACGTGGGTTCATTTGACCTTGGATAATCTTTACGATGTCCCAGCACCATGTTTCTCACACCAGGGCTACTTCATAAGAGAGACACCTTTGAACGTATACAACAATAATGCCACTGCGAATCAAAGTTTGGCCGTCTTTGATGACTGGTTGCGTACCCTTCGTTTCTGTAGATGCACTATGAATTTCGGCAACGACTATAAAATAAGGCTGTCAGATCTACCTGATGAGCTCCGTGCAGCTCACTATGAAGCCGCTGAGCGCGACCTAACCAACTTACGCGGAATGGCCTTCCGTCCAGACTCGGAGGTTCCGGCTATGTTGGCTGTTAGGGATTTGTAGAGGCTTTCGGTGCGTGAGTCTTGTCCATACCATCGCTTGTTCAGGCGGTCATTTTCAAACATTTCCTCTACACATCAATCAAGATCTTGAGTTTTTATTAATCCTATATATTCACGTAGTTGAGTTTCCTGCTTACTTTCATCTGTCCGTTTGTGGCACACACGAATTGATTGCTATTCAAAGTATATCTAGCTTCGTACCCTTTGATGAAGCCTATACACTGGGACGTATTGCTGTTTCGATGCACTAAGTCCTTGTTTCGTTGCAAGACTTTCATATTACTGTTTGTGTACAAAACAAGCACGATTATTGCAAAATCTCACAGACATGACTGTAGTTTGGGAGTTGTTTCTGAGGTGATTTGTATGTGTTGAGAAGTCTAAGTTCGGATCTTTTTGATCAACCCTTCTCAATTCTTTACACCTCAGCCGATAGACAAAACTACTGGCTTCAATCCATCGACTTTGATGGCTCCTACAAGATAAGCTCTGGTATGGAGTATTTTATTTGCCATGTAGGACGCTCAGGCCCAAACATCTTATCAAACACAATGGAGAATATAACATCTCTTAAGTAACAGCGTTCGTGGGAGCCAGCGAAATTGATGGGGAAAATGCTAGTTATCATTTCATGCGATTGACACTTATAGTTTAGCCAAATTGGCGATTGACATCATCGGTCTGACAATTCATTCTAATTCAAAAGTATCGTTCACCACGTAGAATTTGGTGGCGTCCTACAAATCATGATTTCAGTCATACCCGGACACAGTGAGGATATCAGTCAAGGTTTGACCACCTTAAACAACTTTAAGCACCTCAATAGTCACTGTTCTATTCGACGTATGCTTTTCAATAACGGTGACAACTTTGCCAGTCAACACCTCCAAACACCTACTCTGCAATTTTCACTCTCCAGGGAGGTGATTCTATATAATTTCGCTCCTCAATCTCTGCAACTAACTTCCCTCCATTGACTACTCCATTTCCCACCATTGGAGAGTCTATACATTCAAAGCGTAACCTGGCCAGTTGGGAAATATTGTGTTCTCTTAGATATTGAATATGGTATTCACCTCTACCTATGACGGACTTGAAGGTGCAACTGTAGTTGACATGACTAGGCTACAACCAGGCTATTCGTCGGACATAACTATACTGATCGATGGCATCTGCCACGAACAAACCTCGCGTCCTTGGGGTACTCACCTGGCTGACGTACTCATTGAGCAGTATGAAGCAGACAACACTTCAGATCAGCCTACTGTGTTATCTTATTACCTCAACGGTTGCAGCCCGTCTACCCTTCGGAATGTTTACGCTTTCCGAGAACAGTGGGTATCATCTCTAGAGAATGTTCATTTTGCAACAAATAGAGCTACACTCAACAAGTGTCTGCAGGAGTACGGCCCCGAAACCCGCAGCTTAATAGGAGAGATCGAGATTCGACGCCATTCCTTGGTGCAGTTGATAGAGACGGAGAAGTTCAATTCGGGAAAGTTCAACATATTTTCGGTGACACTTTTCAAAAAGTCTCCAGATCTAGCAACCTTTCGAGTCCAACTTCCAGGAGAGTCAAGGTTTCTGAGCCACAGCTTCTTCGATCCCTTTGATACCGCGACCTCTGAAACTACCATGTTATATCCAGCAACGATACGCTCAGGTGATCGATTTGTGTTCCCGCATATGCATTGGGGAGCAACGAGAAACTACCCTGTCTTGTATCCAACCCTATTTGAAGACCCGGCCTTTGACTCGAAGACACAAAAAGACGAGTGCTTATCATCCTTAAATAAGTCAGAGGAAGACCAAAGCCAACTTTACGAGCTTGGAGATTTGCGCACAAACCTGCCCTTTGACGTTGCGAAAGCTGAGCAAGAAGAAACGGCAGCTCCTGATATGAGCATGTTGTCGAACTTAGTGTTCCGACCAGCTCCTCATTGAAGAAATGAGAAACTCACTGACGCATTTCATCGTGTTCTATGTAATCTCATCCATGCTTTAATCAACGCTCACTCTCGTTGACTTCTAATTCTTTCATTTTCGGTATCGTTAGACTTCTAGCTCTGTTAGCGTTGCGATCTATCTGATGAGCAGATAAAAGCAACTTTTTGTTTTATTTTTTGGATCATCATCATGATCAACCAACGCCATGGCAAGATAACGACCCGCTCCCATCAACGATGATGACTGCCACTACCTCCATTAACTGAGAAGTGCCATATTTGCCCATGTGTTCAATAGGATGTTAAATCTTGAATGTCTTCTACGGTGGATGAAGCACTCGATAGCTAAGCCTAACGTATAGCAGCCATCGTAGTTAAAGGGGGCACGCAATTTATTTTGCCATTCAGATGGCTACTTGACTCCCTTGTTTGAAATATGATTAGAACTATTAGGCAGCCAGTTCAAACAATAGACTTGTTTCACTATGGTCACTTAAGGAAAGATTCATTGAGAAAGACTTTTATTCAAACAAGGCACCATAAAGAACAAAGGTATCCTCGGCTAAACGACCATTGTTTGGCTTTGACGACTCTCATCTCGCTACCTCTGATATACTTGAATGTTCTCTCATTATTGCAACTACCATCCACCGAGTCTCGAAACATTTTTCTTCATCGTTCCCGCGACAGGCTTCGCAAGGGATCTTTCCAAAGATCTAGTTTCTCTACATTGAATCATCGAGATGGTCAACGCAGATAAGCTGCAACCGCCTTATATGAGAGGTACGGCATCAGAACCTCACATGCTCAGGGATGCATGGATTGTGGACCTAACTGACAAGTTCGCTGGACCACAACAACGTGTGCTGATGTACCATCAGATTCCCCCGCAAAGCCGGTTCCGGCCGTGGTTCTCGGGCCAGCATAGCTATGAAACTGTCATTGAGATATGTGAAGATATACCAAAGGCGCCACGATGGTTAATCTGGTATGTAAACAATGTCAATCAGTACATGGCAGTTCGAACTGTCATTGGTGTTGAAGCGACGATTGTCTCCGAGTATACAGATCTTCACTTTGATATCAACACCAGAATATTGGCAACATTGGTAGCTGATCATGGCACAATCCTTGCGAGGCTCATGAGCTACATCGAAAATTGTCTCTACTACGGCCACATCCAATCGATCAAGGTTGAACGCATCGCAGCATATCACTCTGACAAATACACCGTCAAGCTTGTATGTCTGCCAAAGCGCCGGTACAAGGTCTCGGTGACTGGCACCGCAACGAGTTCTAAAGCTCGTGAGGTATCTGAGCTCTCGGAAGAGGACTTCAAGGGTTTCGGTCTTACTAGTCTTTCCGATTTTAACGAGGAAATGCTGAAGGCTGACAAAGGGAATAGTCCTCCAAACAGATTAATTACTGTATCTCAGGAGACGGCACAACCTAGCTCGCGTCCTGAATTCAACCTTCCAACATTCGCAAATCTTACCTTTCGTCCCGCCAAACCATCGCCTCGGAATCAGTCACGAGCTGCGCCATACCAGCGACCAAAAACAAAAAAGAAGTCAGTGTCACGGAGCAACAAGTCTATTGATGAGGACAATGAGGAGATATAAACATATTGCCCAATGAGCTATCAATAGGATGGCACAATTGATGTTACGCTCCTATCAAGTGCGACGGCTACCACGTACTACGTTTTCCTACAGAGCATTTTATTACCCATCGAGTGCATGGTTCATCGCTAAAGTTATCAATTAAGATGGAGAAGTCATTATACTCGTTATAAGGTGCGTTGGCAGCCATTACCGCTTTTGGAAGAGTGCCATTCATGTTATCACCCGGTTGGCTGCCTTTGCGGGATGCCTGGCTCAGGATTGGTATGACATATCTAGAGACTCTTATAGGTAAGTCTGGGAATGCTGTAGAATTACTAAATGATAGATCAGATGACTCTTTTGAAAATGAGTAAGACACAGCGGTTCATTTCAAGAGTACGAAATTGCCATCACCTTATATCACTACCCACCAAAAGCTCCAGAGAGCTGAGCCTTGATAAAGTCGCTCTCTTTTTCCATTGCCTCAAAAGCAAGAAACTCTTTATTTAAGTAAGTTTCCTTTTTCAAAAATAATCGCGATTGAGTGTAGATTTGTCGTATTCACCTCAAGTGATATATTAGGCAACTTAATCAGATTGTAGACTTCTAGAGTACCTCGAGTCACCTCACCATCAAAGAGGTGGCCATAAAGCCACATCAGTAGTGACAGGAAATTTCAGGCAGCCAAGTAACGCCAAAGTGACCGAAGATCTGGAGCCTCCGGTTTTCATCCTTTTAAGATATCAAAGCATTGTGGAACTTGAACTTCTTCCTAACCGCAATATCCACCTCTGTTTCTCGAAGCTCAACTTCCGCAACACTTTGTATAACCGGTTCCACCAGCACCATCAATTTCTTGTTATTCCACAACCATGTTCTCCACATCAACGAAAAAGGCAGCAGTTGTCCAGCAAAGTGGTGTCCTGAGTATCAAAGACATGATCAATCGCGATAAACTCCGACCAACAAGTGCAAAAGCAACAGGCCAGGGCTTCGACTTCTTGCATCTGCGCGGCGCATGGATTGTTGATCTGACCGAGAGAGTCGTAGAGCCTCAAACTCGGACTATCATGCAGCACCAGATACCCCCGCCTGCGAGAGTCCGGACCTGGGGACTTCACAACTTTGAGACTGTGGTCGAGGTATATTCAAACCTGCCTCATGGTCCAAAGAGCTTGCAGTGGTACGTAGACTACGCACCAATGCACATGGGCATTCGTCAGATCATAGGGTTCGAGATCGTGGTTACTCCAGAATTTGAACATGATGATTTCGCAATCAATAGAGCAGTGATGAGCGAGATCTTGGAATATCATGGATCTCATGTCGCTCAAATTGTGAATTATGTGCAAAATAAGCTGTATCATGGGCTCGTCCAATCTATTGAAGTCAAGCATCTGAAGGATCGGAACGCTTATAAATATTCCCTGAAGCTCATTTGTCTGCCACACCAAGATCTACTCGAGAAAGTGGAGAACCTGAAGGCCCAGCGATCTCTGAATTATACTAGTAGAGGCCAATTCAGTGCCAATACTGCACTTCCTTCTGTTTCCAATACATCTATGGAAGAAGAAACGCTAGATGTCACTGCAGCAGATCTTGCGAACTTATCTCTTTACCCTTCTGTCGAGCCAGTAGCTGTAGATATGGCAGGCTTCTCCGTTTCCCCGTCTATAGATTTCAGCCGTGCAAGTACAGGCAACAAAGAGAACATACCACCAACCAACTTGGCAACTCAAACACCTCGCAAGATCTAGTCTGCAGTCGAGCAGCCGACATTTGGAAACTTGGCATTCCGTCCCGCTTCTGGTCGTAAATGGTTCGCTCGTAAAGAGGCACGATTTCAGCCTTATAATCACTCCAGCCCACCAAAAAAACGAAAGACTCGAAAAGAGCAAGAAACAGACGAAGAAATCTGATGGTTCCACAATTCAGGCATACTGTTGTGCAATAAACGGGGAGAACAGTATGGAACTGATCACTGTTGTATATTTATCAAATCTGCATCTCTAGAGCATAAGCTGCAAAAGCGATCCATTGTGTGAACGAAATCCATAGAGAATCAAACTATCTTGATTATTGCCTGTAGCCTCGTGATGGATCATTGCCGTAGCACTACTCAGGTAACGATTTGTCATTGCTCATTGTGTTGCTCAATTGCAGTGACCATACCGCTTATTTTTGGCGCAAGACCAAAATACCCCTTTTACAGTGTGGTACTAGTAAAGTAATCGCTTTTGATCCTCACTGGGATTGGTCAATCTGACCACTAGCGCCATTCCATACAACCACCAATGCAGGCATCGCAGTGGTTCTCTTGAGTTGCTGTAACCATCAGCTTATTTTTTTTGGCACATAAGCCCGGCTCTTGATTTACGGTGGTGAGGATACTTGACAGGTGGATCTTATGAAATTGGCAAGTCCTGGTCAAATTCTGGTGAAATGTACGTAATGATTTATCTCCTGGTAGTCGTACAAATATCAAAATATCTCTCTCTCAGTTTCCTCTGGCCTCAAAATTGGTCTATCGTCGTAAGACGCACCGGATGAAGGATTGAATCTGACTGAGGGGAGAATGCGGGAAGATGAGATGAATAGTAATCATAATGTTTGTGGAACATGACATTCAAACAAGTAAGACCAGCTGAACATAACATATCGTATAAAAGCAGATCAAAGTTCATCACAACAAATCTCATCACAGCCCAATCGCCATTCCAAATCATTAACAACATTCCAAACTTTCAAAACTACCACTTGAACTCCCACCAACTCCTTTCACCACCATGAAGCTCCAACTCACCACCCTCTCCCTTTCCCTCATCGCTCTCGTCGCAGCCGACACAGCGACTATCCACGTCTACAGCGACTCCAACTGTCAAAACCTAATCGAAAGCGCCAACCTAGGCAACACCGAAGTCTGCCACACCGTCACTGGCGGCCAAACCTACCACTCCGCCAAAACCTTGAACGTCGGCCAGGGATTATTTGGCCGCAACATCAATCTCCAGCTGATCAGCAGCCAGTGTGGTGGAACGGGAGATGTAAAGTTTGAGGATGTGCCGTTGACAAATAATGCGAACTGTCATGTTTTTACTGGCAAGGCTTTTGGGTTGAAACAGCTTTAGATGGGGCAGGAGGGAGGATGGATGGAGTGATGGATGGATGGCATCGTCGTTGAAGTGGGTTGTTTGGGGATGTGGGTCGAAAGGTGTGCCAAATTGTGCGTGAAAGTTGCGGTATCTAAAAGCCGAATATGATATACAATATACAGGAACATTGTTGAAGAGAAGAGTCCAAAGTCTAATATTCAGTTGAAGCAAACCCCCGAAGCCTGTGTATCGTGTCGTTTGTGCCCATCAATCCCCATAATATCGCTATGCAACCAGGCCCGTACCCTCCCCTCGTCAGTAAGTAACAGTAACACATTAATCATGAATCGTTGCTTTCCCTTTACCATCTAATCAACATCTGTCTGAACTTCCTCTGCTACCCAATACTCTTTTCCCTGCTCAGCCAAGACCTTCCAAAAGTCCTTGCCAAGAGTATCAATAACGATCTTGACATCTGGTGCTTTTGGCCATTTATCCCATTGATCATCATCATGCTCTGTCTCTTTCTCGTCATACTCTGGCACAGATCTCGAGCTGCCGTATCGTACTGGGCCGCTCGGCTTGGTGGGAGTCGTAGCTGTAGCGCCAAGAAGGTTTTGCCATCGGGCAAGGAAGACACCGGGTCCAGCACGAGGTGCGTTGCCTTGGACTACGCCACGGACTCGGTCTTCGGTTACGCTGGTGAGGGCCATTAGGTAGCCGGCGTACATGTCCACTGCTTCTAGGACTTGTTTTTGCTTATCGGCGGGGAGAGCGGCGACTAGTTTTTCCAAGTCTAAAGTCATGTCGCCAGCAGATGGTTGGGTATCTTCCTTTCGTGAGGACTTTAATTGTGCAGCAGCTTCCTTGGCGTATGTACGGTAGTCTTCGGTCACGGAACCACCGTTCTTGGCCATTTGATGTAAGAATTTGTGCAGAGAATGTTGATGCTTGCGAAGAACAGCGGCAAACTGCTCTACTCCAACGTCGTTCTTTTTGAGATTTGTGTCTTGAGTTGCTTTAGGCGTTGGCGTGGATGTTCCATTGCTGGAGGGTGGTGCCGCTTCAAAGAGTTTCATGAAATCCCGAAGGAAGCTTTCCAAGTCTAGACATGTAGAGCTAAGGTCTACCGCATTGTGAACAGCGCGGAATATAGGATCGTAGGCGGCGACACCTTCGCGAATGGTTTGAGTGAGAATGTCCGGGCTGCTCTTGCAGATGATTTTCGACAAGACTTCGCGGTCACGTAGCTTGGAGCGTAGGCCAAGATATTCAACAGCAACGTGATGTGATTCTCCTTCGAGGGGTTCCAGTGAGGATTCTTCGAATATTACAGTCACAATGGACTTCCCTTCCACCTCTGTAAAACTTTAGTCGCTATTTGTTAGTATTGGAACCGCTGTACTTACGGCTTTTTTGTCTGTAAGATTCCTGCACGTAGTAGTCAAACCCTACATATTCATTGAGCTTTGCGGTATAGTCCTCACTAGGCATATCCTCAGACTCTTTGATTGTCTTGAGCTTTTTCTCGAACTCTGTGACATCCCAACCCATAACAGTCGATATTATCCTAGAACTAGTTAGCCCGATGCATCATCCAGGATTAAGAGGATTCATACGTCTGCATGAGGTTCATTCCATCATCAGGATTGTTCGATAGTCCCACCCAATTTGTGAAAGAGGTAAAGGAAAGCTTCGTAAGAAAAAGTTTCACCACCGCATTGATCATGCTCGCCGCGTTGCCGATGCGCAGACTCTGCCTCAGCATCATCCAAGGAATGAGCTTAAGCAAATTCGAAGAAAGCTTCTGCGCATATCGCGCATCCGGACTCTCCACATAAATATAATGCAGCACCGACGCAAAGCTGCACCCATTAATCACTATCCAAGCCCCGAAAGTATACCCAAGAACTTACTGGATCAGAATATACTCATGCGCCGCCCTCAGCAAACTCCCATGCTGATCCAGATCATCAGTCTCCGCGACCTTCTCAAACACCCTATCCACCAAATCCCCATGCACCGCCTGTGCCAAAAACTCCTCCCACGCGTCTTTCAACGCTTCTGGATCCTCCAAATCATACTCCTTCACCTCACCCTTCCCCTCCCTGTTCGCGATCTTCCCAAAGACACCGCGGCCCGGATATTCCAGCAACGCGCTCGCACCAGCGGCTAGTGTGCGCCGTAGACCGAGCCCCGCATGGTCATACGAATCACTCAAGTTCGCACCAGCACATTCCACCAGCAACTTGCGCACATTGGCCCAAAAGGTCGGTGTGAAGGCGCGCACGCCAGGTAGGGGGAGAATGAAGCGTGATAAGAGGGTTTGTAGGACGGGCGCGGATGATGGGGCGGTGGTGGATGTTGCTGGATCAAAGGGCGGGCCGTAGCCGACGATGCCGTCGGGGCGATTGAAGCGTACCACGTCGGCGAAGTAGGTTTTTTGGTGGACTAGGAGGTCAAAGAGCGCGTGCGCGCGTTGGGGTGTGAGGGCGGATGAGTCAGGCATTGTGGTGGTTGTGAGAAGAGAATTGGTTTGCTGTTACGAAGTGGTGCGGGGAGAGTGATGGGTCATGTTCGGGTGGTAGGTAGGACGAAATCAAGGATAGACACGGAGAGATTGTTTGCGTATACAGAATCGCGAATGGACCGGATACGAGTGGAGTGCTCGCCAGGCTGCGAAGAGGATGGGGAAAACTTGGAATGACGTCTCGATATGCACGCCACTTGAACTTGCACTTGCCACACCCAAAGCACCTCTTAAATTGTCTATCAAAACCCGTACTTTGTCGTTCTTTCGACGCGTTGAACTGATGCTATTAGATATCCAATACAATGGCGGCTGGATTAAGTCTTACCACGATGCGACGGTAGCAGTAGTGGTTAGAGATAGCGCGCCATACATTCTCGCCATCCGTCACTAGCCTCAACACCATTGAATCTATCCGCATTACCCAATTAGGAAATGTCTCGGTTACACCCGACTACCAGTGACCATACGCGGACGACCCCTGATCAGACATCTAGTCATTCCCAGGTCTTATCGCATCATTTAAGCATAAGTAGTCATGCAAATTGCCAATGACCTCTCTGTCTTTGCCAAGCCTATTTATCATCAATCATGAAGCTACAGCAGGCCCTATCCGTTCTTTTATCATTCGCTTTGTCGAGCGCTGCACCAGCACAAGAGGCACCACTCGACAATGGAGTATGTCTCAACCTCACCTCTAAAATACCACCAACTAATGAACGCTAGGTATACGTGTGCTTAGACCCAAACTTTACAGGTCTCTGCCAAACCTGGCCGATGTTCGCTTTTTCTGGGTGGTGTCGAACTCTTCCAGATCCCTGGTGTGCTTGAGCAAACTTACTCGGGTATTTTCATAGGCTAATCTGTGCGGATAGGTATAAGCAAATTAGCTCGTTTGGACCTGACCCGTCTGTTGCCTGCTATCTGTACAGGTGAGTTTGACCCCATCTTCATACTACCCTCAAGCTTAGTATTGTAGCGGCGACCACTGCGATGGGGAAGGCTATGGGCTCATCAGATATCCGGGTATTGCTAATCTAGGCGATGTGGGTTGGGATAACAGAGCAGGAAGTTTCAAATGCTCTGTAGCAGGCTCGCCGTTTCAAAAGAGTACATTACAGGACGAACCCCACTCGTTCAAGGTCGAGCAGTCTTAGAATAGGCAGAAATGGAGCTGAAATGTTAGATCAGTAAAAGCTTTCGTTCGCTATGCAAGTATTACGTTAGAATCAGACCTGCTTCGTGGGTATCAAGTTTAAATCACAAAACCTGCACATCAAGACCTGCAATCCTCGGTCCTTTCCAGTCGGCCATAGGTTGCCACGCAGACAGCCATTTACCTTCCTCTTCCACCAACAGTGCTTTCGGCGTACGTTTTCGCGTCATGGCTGAACTCTTTGTTTTCGAGCCCAAGTCTGCTAGACGTAGTGGTTTCGCGTTTGTTGGAAGTAATGCAATGTTCTTGAGAACAGAACGTAGTTTGACTGCTTCAGGATCAACCTTCTTGGGCCGACAGAGAGGCTGTGAGAGCCAGCCATTGTTCTTGGTTTCTTCTTCAATTCGTTTGCGACTGAATTGTTGTCGTAGATACTGATTTGTATCCTGTAGTAGCTTAACCTCGGACTTGAGCGAGTCCATCTCAAGAGCACTGCCAACCATCTCCATGCCTCTTTTGTTGTCTTCGTTGCCCTTACTGAATGTCTTGACTTCAGCTGCCTTGCGCATCCAGCGGTCACGCTCCTCTTCATATCGCTGAGCAGCCTGAGTTTGGATTTCAATAGCTTTCTCGAGGCTCTTTTCCCGTTCAGTCGACTTGTCAACCATTGCTTCCAGTTCAACGATACGTTCGAGTTTCTTGTTGGCCTCCTTATTCCGCACGTCGAGAAGTTCAATCTTCATCTTGGCTTCTTCGAGCTGCTGTTGACGCATCTTGAGAACAGTTGCGCGCTCTTGAATCTCGCGCTTGAGAACCTTGATCTCTTCCTCCGCCACAATCGAAATTGCTTTGCGATCTTGGAGTTCTTTGGACCGCAGTATCCAGGGGGGTGATGGTTTCTCGAACTCTGTAAGCTGACTTAAATCTGAAGCCATGTGGTTCAAGTCGGTTAATGTCTCAGCCAAAGAGCGTAACTTGGAAAGCGAAGGAGAGAAGATGTCCGCATTGTCAATATGGAAATGCTGGGAGCTGGTTCGGCGCATCAACATCAAAACTGATCCGAAGTCGACATCCGTTGTATGATCTTCATGGTGGAGTAGATCAACAACATTTTTGCCGAGAGCCTGGTAATAGGAAAAGAGTACTGAGGAGAGATCGTTGCATTTTTCAAATTTGGTAATTGTGTCTGGATTTAATGCCAAGTTGCGTGCTTTCATGTCGCGCAGTACATGATGTAACTTGCCTGCAATGACCTTTGCGCTCCGTAGAGCTGACAAGGCCAAATCGGAGTTCTTTTCAAAGAGGATGGTGTTCTCATCATCAGAGTCAGTAGGCGGGGGCGCAGTACGGTAAACATCCGCTCGAGCCGTGGCGAGGACGACTGCAGTATTCTCCAAGTGGCTTTGCATCAGAAGGGCCTGCATCAGTACTTCTTCAGCAAATGATTCCAGTCCGTCGCCAAGATGGATTTCGCTCAGATGCTTCATAACAGCGATCGAACTAAAGATTTGGTTAGCGGGGTTTGAGGGAGCAGGGGGAATATAGACATACCGTTGGAGACCTTCTGCAACCTGGAGTTCTTGTAGATTATCCTTCTTGAGGCTTTCAAGGTAGCTATTGAGACTTCTCTCAACAGGTTCAACCTCGTGAAGTGTGCTCTCAAACCGGGGAAATTGGTCAAGCGAGCTAACCTCAATGCTGGCAACGAAACGATTAGCGATCGCACTTAGCCAGGTTAGTTTATCAAGCACATCGCAAGCCGCGTATATGTTGACACCGGTCGCGCTGGTACCTGACTCCCCGACTCGCTGCTTGACAAAGCCATGAAGTAAGCGAGCCTTGAAGCTAACACGCTTGAAACGAAGATAAGCCAGAATACTATCCTTTTCAGTGTTGAAGGCTTCTGGGACAAATAGCTGTACAATAGACAGCTGATCAGACGCCTGTGCAGCTTCAAGCTTTTGAATCTCAATGTCAATTGCTTTCACCGTAGCACTAGTCGCGGATGCTTGCAATTGACGATTCATGTCCATGATGGCACGGCTCGAATGTTCCAAATTTTGAGCTTCTTGTTCCGATATTTCCTTAGATGATCGCATATCGTCCAGATCTGACTGTAGCGCAGACACAAGCTCTCGAAATCTTAGTATAGTATATTCCCGGTCCATTAACGATTCGTCTTGCTGGGCGACCCGACGAGTAGATTCGTTTAATTGGGTTTCCTTGAGGCTAATGACTTCTTGAAGTTGTCGCTCGTGCTCGGTGTGATTCTCTTCCAGCTCATCATTAAGCTCTTGAAGATCTTGAAGATGCTCAACGGTCTTTCGAAGCTCGTCCAATTGCTCGGATTGCGTGAGGTTTTTCTCCGTTAATTGCTCGATCATGGTTTCAGCGCCGAGAGCCGCATCAAGTTGCTCTCGCAAATCCTCATTATCAGCTTCCAATTCCAGAACTTTTGCATGGCTTGCTTCATGTTTGTCCTTGGTGTCCGCGAGTTCTTGGCTATCTTCCTGCAGTTCTTTGATATCCTCTCGCAACTGCTCTTCTTGTTCTTGAGACAAATCTCGAAGTCTAAGCAGAGCTTGCCGTAGTCTTTCATTTTCTCGCTGCAGTTGAAGCCATCCCTGACTTGTGCGTTCTTCAGGGCTCATGTCCTTTCCGAGTTCTTCATTTTCGTCTCGTAATATCTCATTTTCCAGTTCCGCCTCTTCCATTCGTGCCTTTGTTGCATCCAGCTCGGCTTTGTAGGACTCTGCCTTTTCCTCAGCCATTTCTCGATCTAGCGTTGCCAGTTCCAGAATTGATTCGTGTTCGGCTTGGATACCTTCCAATTCATCGACACGATCAACCAGTTCTTTGGCCTCTTTCATGAGTTTGCTATTTTGTTGGTGCAAGTTTTGACATTTGGTTTCGAGTATTGGTAACACTTTCTCGTAGTGCGCTTGTTTCGTCTCCAGTTCAGGTACTTTGCTCAGCTTTTCTCGATCTTCCAATCGCTTCTTCTCCAAGAATTGCACTTTCGTTTGCAATTCTTCGATATCTTTCGTCTGTTTCGCATTGGCCTTGGGTGCTGGAGGACCCATAGGGGCAGAGCGAGCACTTAATGGTGGTCTGTCGCCTGAAGAGCTTCCTGGACTAAGGAGTCTATCCATACCAGGGCTGGATCTAGACGAGTTTTGCCCCGGTGACCGTATGCCAGCTGAACGGGGTGCTAAAGATGTACGACTCGACGTTGCTGATGTCGTGGGCTTCTTTGGGCTTATACTTCGGTTTGCCACAGATAACCTCGAGGTCCGAGATGCTGGTATTGCAGCAGCTGTTGTCGAGAGTCGCTTGGCCGCCGCAGACGATGCCGAAGGAGCTATCGAGCTTCGTTTCGAGGAGGGAGCAGCAAGACTGGGACGTGTACGCGATATCGAAGCTGGAGCGGCGGTTGATACCCTTGGGGGAGGAGGAGCACGACTTGGCGGCTTTGCGACGGGTACCGGCTGCTTAAGAACCTCTATTGTCGGCAGCGGGCGCATGAACATGCCAAAGTTCTCTTCGCATTGGAAGTAGACTCGGCCGTTAACCGTGCCATTGTTTTTGCCAATGGCTTCATCCAATTCCAAGCCCACCCATTCTCCCTCTTTGAAATCGGTCTCTCCTATGAATCGGATGTAGGCCTCGCTTCCGTTGGGAATTCGGACCCGCTGCCCAACTTTTAGCTTGGACATGGTTGCAAGCGTGGAGAGAAGCGCATCCTCTTCGTATGGTACTGTAGAATCGGCGTATGTGAGACAGTAATTTGGCGGAATGCGGGACGAGTTTGTGATACTGAATAACGAGACGCGATGCCAGAGGTGGGAGCTTGATGTTGTTTTGTTGAGGCTCACATGCAAGCATTTTGGGGTAGAACTAGTGCAAGGGGCAGTAACTTGGGTGACCCCTGTTTGTCTAGGGCTAGGGTAGACCTCTTCCTTCACCTCAATCGCTCAATGAGCAATGAAATCCATCAAGATGCGGCTTCTAGGAATCATCTGCGGTTGATCTATTGCTAATCTTTATATGCTCCCAATTTCAAATAGCAGTGACTTACCATAGTCACCCAGAGCGGTATTTCTTCTTGTCCGCAATTTTGGCAGGATACCGACCTGTTCATGAAGTTGAGCTCTCTATCATTTTCACAAGCACGGCAAAGCTGGAACTTGACTCAAGAAATACTGAATCCGTCAATTATGAAATTATGCATGCCTACACGTCTACCTAATCATTACCAAAAATCACAAAATCCACACAAGTTTGCGGCCATATTTTGTCTCGTCGTCCACTACTTACTACAAGCACAATCCTGCCTACATGATGACGCTGGAATACAACGATACCTGGTCTGGCGAGATGGTCGAGTATGACGTGACAGTAACTGTCGTATAGGCATATACCTGTTGGCACATGGACGTTGACGAGGCCATCACCGAAGAGAGCTGACTCAAGGCGCTTGAGGAGGGATCAAAGCTCGCAGTGGATAGCGATGGGCCAGGGGATGCAGAGACCGACGCCGGTATAGAAGATGGAACCGTAGAGAATCCAGATAATGAGCCGCTTCCAGAGTTTATGATCACGCTTATGCTTCCAATGCTTATGCTTGGCCCACTAATGACCGCGGAATCGGTGCTTAGCGGAGATGAGACTGCAATGCTTATCGGGGAAGATGCATCGACGCTGAGCGTAGAAATATCGCTGCTTAGAGTGGAAGAGACATCGGTCACGTTTGGCGCCGCGGGACCACTAACGAGTTGTAGATTGGCGACGTTCAAGACTGGATACGGCACACCTGGTGGACAGCTTTCTTCGAAAACGGAGGTCGAGTTGTCATCAGGCGTGAAACTTGACGTGTTGAAGGCGACCGGATCACCAACTGTGACAGTGTTCAAGTCCAACTCATACACAGTCACATTGTCGACCAGGATGAGGAAGTAGCAATGGGTTGGGTCTTGTCCAGGTCCATTTTGCCTCTTGGCAAGCTGGTCGATGACGGCTCTAGCCACAAACTGTGCAGCCTTGTCAACAGCTCGTCGCGCTTTAGCGACTTGCTGCTTTTTGGCGACCACATTGTGAACAGCCGCCTCACGCTTCTTTACTGGCTGTACGCTTGAAGCTGGCGCCTCGGTGGAAGTTTGCGTTGCGCTTACAGTCGGCGCTGCGCTAGCTGGAGTATTCAAACCAACTATGGTCAATAGACCTTGGAAGCTTGCTGGTTGAGTAGTTGGTACTTCATCAGGAATAGCGACAGTTGCAGCGGCTGTGGTAGCGCCGTCGGTAGGAGAGAATCCACTGCAGAAAATATTAGCTAAAGACTCCTGCAAAGCATTGAAGATGGAAACTTACAGAGTTGGGCCTGCACTACCAGCAATAACTGAGACAGGTCCATCAGTAGTGGCTGAGGAAAAGGCTGTATCAACGGCCGATTGATCCACTGTTGATGAGCTTATGGTGGATGTCGGAGTCGGCGAGGACTCGATGATTACGCTGATGGATCCAATGCTAGGTGGTGGTTGTTCATTACTTGTCGGTGAACTAGGAGTACTAGATACTGCCATCGGACTGCTTGATATTCCCGCGGAGCTGGAGACACCAGCTGGACTGCTTGCCACGGGGCTGGATACCTGCTCGCTGCTCGCTGCTGAGCTACTGGTGTCTTCGCTACTGGCAACTGGGCTGCTGGCGACTAGGCTACTGGCGACTGGGCTGCTGGCAACTGGACTGCTTGCCACAGGACTGGATACCTGCTCGCTGCTCGCTGCTGAGCTACTGGTGTCTGAGCTACTGGCAACTGGGCTGCTGGCGACTAGGCTACTGGCAACCGGGCTACTGGCAACCGGGCTACTGGCAACCGGGCTACTGGCAACCGGGCTACTGGCAACCGGGCTACTGGCAACCGGGCTACTGGCGACTGGGCTGCTTGCAACTGAGCTGCTCGCGACTGGACTGCTTGCCACCAGGCTAGAAGATGGGCTGACAATGGGACTTGAGCTTAATTGTGGCGAGGGACTTGGAGCCAAAGAGCTGGAAACCACAGGGCTTGATGCCAGGGACGAAGTCGCCAAGCTAGATGATTCAGCAACAGAAGAGACTACACTAGAAGCGATTGGGCTCGAAGCGATGCTGCTTAATTGAGCTAAAGGACGTCAGTACAGATCCATGATTTTTGCGCTCAGCGCATCCGATGCAAGGGGCTCAGGATAAATTTCCCGTCAATTACGTACCGGATGATGCTGAAGGAGAGGCCATCATGCTTGATGATGATGCGACAACGCTTGACGATATCACGCTCGGGGATGGGGATACAAGCGAGGAAGATGATATAATACTGGACGATACAACGCTTGCGCTTGGGGAACCTGAAGAAGTGCTCGTCAGCACGCTAGTCGATGCAATTGACGACGACGCGACAACGACTGGAGACGAGAACTGAGAGGATGTCGTTGAAGAGCCTGGAGCTGAAGTCGAGACAGGAGCTGATAGACTGGAGCTGACGCCGATGGACGAAGAAGCTGGAATTGAACTCGAGATGGAGGCAGATGGACTGGAGCTGACCCCTACGGACGAAGACGCTGCAATCGAACTCGAGATGGAGGCAGATGGACTGGGGCTGACCCCTACTGACGAAGAAGCTGCGATTGAACTCGAGATGGAAGCAGATGGACTTGAGCTGACCCCTACGGACGAAGATGCTGCAATCGAACTCGAGGCAGCGGCGGATGGACTGGAGCTGACGCCTGAGGACGAAGATGCTGCGACTGAACTCGAGATAGAAGCAGACGGGCTCGGAGAGCTTGAGATAGCAGAACTCGTGACAGCTGAGCTTGTGGCGGAGCTAGTGATGGAACTTGAGATACCAGAACTTGTGGAGCTTGAGACTTCGGAGCTAGTAGCGGAGCTTGTGAGAATGCTGCTTGAGCTGCTTGGTAAAGACGACGCTGCAGAGCTAGTCGCTGAAGATAGCGCTGAAGACACCGTGTTAGAAGGGAGGCTTGAAGAGTCTGAAGAACTTGGAAGTGCCGAGCTTGTGAGTGAGCTGGACACATCTGAGGATGTAACAGAACTGGTAGCGGTTGCTATGCTGGTTGTTGAGCTTGAAAGATCGGAAGAAGTGGCTGAGCTGGACAAAGACGCTGAGCCAGTCACATCAGATGACGATAAAGAAGAGGAAACACTCGAGGAACTGCTGATATCCAAGCTGCTGGTTGCTGTACTGCTTGGAATCGTAGAACTAATATCGGAGCTTGAAGATGCTGCTGCGCTCGATGTGATATCTGAACTAGTAGAGCTCACGTCGGACGATGTTGCGCTTGATGTGATATCCGAACTAGTAGAGCTGACATCGGATGATGTTGTGCTTGATGTGAAATCCGAACTGGTAGAGCTAACATCAGAGGATGTTGCGCTCGATGTAATATCGGAGCTAGAATCAGAGCTCACGTCGGACGATGTTGCGCTCGATGTCATATCGGAGCTAGTAGAGCTAACATCAGAGGATGTTGCGCTCGATGTCATATCGGAGCTAGAATCAGAGCTCACGTCGGACGATGTTGCGCTCGATGTCATGTCGGAGCTAGTGGAGCTGACGTCGGAGGATGTTGCGCTCGATGTCATATCGGAGCTAGAATCAGAGCTCACGTCGGACGATGTTGCGCTCGATGTCATGTCGGAGCTAGTAGAGCTGACGTCGGAGGATGTTGCGCTCGATGTAATATCAGAGCTAGAATCAGAGCTCACGTCCGAGGATGTTGCGCTCGATGTGACATCGGAGCTAGAATCAGAGCTCATGTCGGAGGATGTTGCGCTTGATGTGATATCCGAACTGGTAGAGCTAACATCAGAGGAAGTTGTAGCGCTCGATGTGATGTCGGAGCTAGAATCAGAGCTCACGTCGGAGGAAGTGGCGCTTGACGTAATGTCGGAGCTAGAATCAGAGCTTACGTCGGAGGAAGTTGTAGCGCTCGATATGATGTCGGAGCTAGAATCAGAGCTCACGTCGGAGGAAGTTGCGCTTGATGTGATATCCGAACTGGTAGCAGTGCTGACGTCGGAGGAAGTTACGCTTGATGTGATATCCGAGCTGGTAGCAGTGCTAGTGTCGGAGGAAGTAATGGAGCTGGAATCCTCGGAGCTGGAACTCGAGTCCGCTGAAGACGATGTAAGGGATGCTGATGGCGAATTTGCTGAAACAAAGGATGTTGGGATATTGGGGATATTGGGCAGGAGAATACAAGAGAATAGACTTACCTGAGGACGTTGGCAAGGACGCATCTGAACTTGTTACGGTTGAGCTATCTGGCAGACTGGACGTCGTGACGGTTGCGGAAACTGGTGTGGCTGTATTAGTTGAGGATTCTAAACTGGATGCTGTTGGGATTGAGGCAGAGTATGTGCTGGATGAGGAAAATATGTTCAGAGCAGTTGAAGTGGTAGTTGATGATTGTGTAGTGACATGAAACATCGTTGTGAACGTGGATGCAGGTACAGACTGGGTTTCTGCAGATGAGCTGTCTGCCATCGTAGAAGTCGCAGGAGATATCGGAGTATCTGTACTCGGAGAAATCTGCGACTCGCTACTTGTACGAGTTTCGAAACTCGAAGATGGATTAACAGCTACACTCCTCGAGTTGGAAGATGTGACGCTTTCGAGACTGAATCCTGTTGTCGACATGGCAGAACTGAGGGCAGGCTGCTGAACCCCAATGCCATGGGCGAGGACAGAGAAACGAGGGTTTCCGTTCTTCGAACTCGATCCCGTACTAGATTCAGATGAGCTGACGGCATTGTCTATGGAAGATGTTCCAGTCGACAATGCATAGGTAAGGTTCATGCTTGAATCTAGGGAAGAAAATGGCAGACTTGAGATCAGGCTGCTGGTGCTCAATCCTGCCACAGTGGATTCGATTGACGAGATATGTGTTTCTGTATTGGACGAAAATATAACAGCAGAAAAAGAAGAAATCGAGGTTGACAGTATTGACACAGAAGCTATGATTTCGGAGGATCCTGAAGTCTTCGCTAGACTTTGGGTAGTATTGGCCGCAGAGGAATATGAATATGGTGGCAAGTTGCCTGTACTAGTACTCTCGAGTGGAGCCGAGGAGTCAAATACAACAGTCTGCGTCTCGATGCTAGACCAAGACGAAGAATCAAGCTCGGAGCTTGTAGGTAGCACCGAGCTAGTAGCAGCTTGAGAAGTGCTGCTATGGATAGTGACTTCGGAGCTGCTTAAACTGCTAGAACTGCTGATGTCGAGGGTTGAAGACACCATAGAGCTCGTAGACAAGCTAGTGTCAGAGCTGCTTGGTAGATAAGATGGGCTGAAATCCAGTACTGTTGAAATCGTGGCACTGGTTGGCGAAGAGCTGCCCTCAAAAAATGAAGAAGTCAAAGGACTTGTTGAGTTGATCGCAGAAGCAACATCAGAGCTTGCTACCGCAGCAGATGCACTGGCTTCGGATGAAGTTGTCACAGTGCTAGACAACTCAGTACCGGAGCTCGATGGTGCCACACTTGAGTTGGGTTCGAATGAACTAACATCAGTTGAAGTTAGAGGAGCACTCATGGAGACTTCAGACGAGCTGACAACATCGCTGGAAGAACTAAGAACGCTGAGCGAGCTAATCTCAGAGCGGGAAGGAAACGTCGATAAGCTAACGCCACTAGCACCTGGCGAGAACGACGACCATCCCGATATATCCTCGCTGCTACTGCTGCCAGAACTAGCGAAAGCCGATCTCAGGATAGAATCATCTAGAGACGAAATGCGTGAAGAGCTTGATATGATTTCAGGGTAAGATGAGGACGTAATCGAGTCCCCAGGACTCAAACGAAGAGTAGATGTCGAGAACGTTGTCTCTTGGCTAGGCGATACCGAGAAAGCCACTGAATTAAGAGATGTTGAGAATTTTGTGGAGCCTAATTCTGTTGTTCCTGTGGATTCAGAGGAATCAGGTTTTTCTGAGGTGGACACTATCATGTCGGTGGCACTACTCGTCGTCGACAGCGACAAAGACGAGATGAGGAATGAGCCAGCATTTGTATTCTGGCTAGCTGATGTCGAACTTTGTCCTGCCGTAGACTCTAGAGTGATCTCGGAAGATGTTGCAGAGGACAGCTCTAATAAAGAAGCAGCACTTATGCTTGACGAGATCTGAGATATTAGCGTGGAAGATATCTCAGACAGTTGCGATGTTGTGGACAATCCAGAGGACCACAATGTGATAGATGGCACATCTGGGGGGGTCGCAGAAAATGAAGCGATCGTTGAGGTATCAGAGAGCACCGTTGGGGATGTCTCTATCAAGGAAATCATGAGAAGGTCCCCGGACGGAGAAATCGCGGACGACGCCTCGCTATCGAACGTGGACATCAGAGATGAACTTCCAGAAGAGTCACTACTTTTCGTAAAAGAGGTCTCAAATGATGATGCCGTTGAAGCAGCACTTGGTGAGAAGAAACTGGTCGGCGGAAGTTCGACAGAAGAAGCTGAATCGGCAGTAGAGACAGACAAAGCCGACAATAGATCGGTAGAAGTGGAAGCACCCAGACTCGTCGTACTAGTGGGCAGCACCGAGCCATCATCTGAGGAAGTTCCACTGCGCAAGTCGGATAAGCTGGAAAAAGGTGTCTCCACAGAAGACGAACCTGACAAGTTCGACTCGCTGGCAGTGTCAGCCGAAGTCTGGACGGTCATCATGCTTGTAGCCATGGAATCAAGAGGAGCAGTCGATGACTCAACAGATGTGATGAACGTTGAGGACTCCAGACCAGTATTCGCGCTCGTTAGAGTGGTAAAATCATCGGTCTCTGTCCAAAGAGTGGATAGAGTTCTGGTAAACTCAATGATCGTAGAGGATTCAGCAGACAACCAATCCGTGGCTGAAAGAATCGACATGATAGATGTATCATTTGGCTGAGCCTGACTGAGGAGCTCAGAGGTCATAAAGGTCAAATCGGAAGACGATGTTCCGAACTCAGACGTGTACGAAACATCGTCATTACTGTTCAATGACCCCCTGATAGACGCTTCAGCACTACTACTGTACGGCTCAGTGCCGTCGTAGCCAAAAACTGTCGTCGTGGATGTGAGCATAGTAGAGGTCAATAGCTCCAAGTCTATGTTCAATGACACACTAGAAGTCGGTTGTCTAGCCGTCAGTGTAGCAGCGTCAGAAGATAAACTCGGTGAAGAGACTTCGCCGAGTAATGTCCGACTTGTCAACAAAGACGCTTCGGAAGTAACCGCCTCGGCTGAGAGTGTCAACACAGACGACATCAATTCAGGAGCCGAGCTCGCAATACTCAAGGTCAATGTCGTGTCTCCTAGAGCGGAAGTGGCTTCAGAGATTGAGGCCTGGAAGTTGTCCGAGTTTGACGACACTTGAATTGTAACGGAGGTAAACTGCATCGGCATATCGCTCGACGAAGCAACATCAGTTGTAAGGATGGACACAGAGTTTGTACTGGCTGAAGCACTGAAAGCTGCATCGGTTCCATGAGTTGATATTGACGCAATCGAGGCCGAACTCGCGGACAGCGTCTCTGGCTGCACACTGACGGACGTTATGAAAGTAATAGTAGCCGTCGAGGGCGACCCAGTACTGATTTCATATGATGACTCTGGAGGGGAATTGATGCCTGTATCAGATTGAGACGAGTCCTGGGCGACAACTAGTGGTTGATTATGCGGGTTTCGAACGGCGGTGTTTCTCGTTGACGAAAACGACGACAGGTCGGAGTCCATTGTGGAGCCACTTGATTGTGAAGTGGCGGTCAGGGAACTAAGCTGGCTCGTGAGCGTCACTTCAAGGGAGACAAAGCTCAGAACCGAAGCTAATACATCGATTGATAGAAGAGAGGATGATGCCACAGAGCTACTAGCCTCTTGGGTACCAGTAATCTCTAAACCGGTGACCATCGTAGAGCTGGTAATCGCTGAAGTCTGTTCGCTAGCCGATGACTCGCCAACCTCCGCTTCCGAAGAACTCAGAACTGAGGCTAAAAGTTCAGTCGGTTGCAGAGAGTTGAAAGTTAAAGAGCCACTGGCCTCTTCGGTGCTGCTCCTTTCCGAGACGGTGACTAGGATAGAGCTGGTGATTGCTGATAGCTCTGCACTGGTCGACCTCTCACTGATATCTGAAATGCTAGCTTCTGCAGAGCCTGCCGCAGATAAGCCGTCGGAAGACGACATTGAATAGTGAACTGAACTCTCACTACTTGCCTCATCCAAAACACTAATGCTTGATAAGATCGGTGGAACAAGACTCGACGTAGTTTCAGGGCCAGCAAGAGAGAGTACAATGCTCGCTGTCGAGGCAAATGAGGATATACCGCTTTCAGATGGCACTATTAAAGACATAAGAACCACGGAGTCGACAGACACAGAATTGGTTGATACCACACTGGAAGTTGAGAGGCTAGGTTCTGAAGCCAAAACTGTCTCCAGAAAGATGCTCGACAAATCTGTGACCGAGGTAAGGATGCCGCTTGATGGGGAAGCGACTTCATTAAGCGAACTTAGGACCAGATTAGCCTCAGATGTGGCAGTCAACTGGACAGTAAGGGTGTCAAACGAAAGGCTCGACACCGATGTTGGCACTACCAGTTGCGTGCTGATGGGTGGCATGCTTTCGAGGAGGGCTGTTGATAGCTCGTTTGGCGTTGCAAGTGGAGTCGATGGAGGACTTGAAGTGGTCGTGTCTGATGGATTCTCAACAGACGATGGCAATTCGGCAAGGCTAGACAGTGGCAGCAGTTGTGAGGCTGATTCTGACGTTGTTGCAACTGTGCCAGACAGCGATGGCGACGGAGAACCGGAATCGCTTAAGGTAGACGGCACTGATATATCTGGGATTGAAGATGTAGTGCTTGCACCACTCAACACCAAGCCGGCTGTGGTCGATATATCAATAGAAATCATGGATGAGGTGTCGCCAGAGGGTTCAATCGAGCTGTCAGAACCAAATATCAAGATTGTGCTACTCAAAGCATGGATACCCACAAAACTGCTAGATTCAAAATCTGACTTTGCGGGCATCATGCTCCCAGTCGACACAGGTAACATCGAAGGGTTCTCGGAAGTCGTCAGCGCAGAACTGACTAATGGAACTATGGCAGTGAAGCTAATGGAAGCTTGAGAGGCAGAGGGGCTCGTTATTGCGGATGAGTCGACTGAAGTAGGACTCAAAACCACTAAGCTTGAGGTTTCCGTCGGAGAATAGGACGAGAGAGACTGTTCAGAGCTTCCGGGTATTAACGAAGATTCCAGTGTTGACGATATTACCAAGTTTGTACTGGCCACTACATCTACATAGCTGGAGGTCTCCAAAGATGAGCTAGGCTCAGCATGCGATGACGTTGGACCGGACACTGAAACCACTGGCGAACTGGAGGACATCACTAGACTCGATGACAACAAGGCAAGAGGTCCTCCAGTTGTACTCGGTGATGTGAATGGCATCGTGAACTCCGAAGAAATTGCGACACTACTGGATGGTAGAACGCTGCTGCTGCCTGCGAGTAAGATTTGACTGAAGCTTGATGACATTTCCGACATGCCTAGGCTGGACGTAGCCGGTTGCGTGCTCAGCAGGGTAAGTACACTACTGC
Source organism: Microthyrium microscopicum (assembly GCA_010405405.1). Lineage (NCBI taxonomy): Eukaryota > Fungi > Ascomycota > Dothideomycetes > Microthyriales > Microthyriaceae > Microthyrium > Microthyrium microscopicum. The sequence goes on along the minus strand of MU004236.1, from coordinate 1,396,455 downwards.
TCCCCACGATCTCAAGATAGCTCATAGACGATGGCAATGGAGTAGCCGCTGCGTCGTCAGAAGGATTCGAGAGCTGTGGAAGAGCACTGCTGCTCGTAGCAACAAAGCTCGAAATTGAAGATTCAATGATAGACCCGGAAGGTACGGAGGTATGCTGTACACTGGAGACCACGCTGAAGAAGGTGGTACTCTCTACACTGGTCAAGGAACCAACGGAGCTCATGACTGGCACATATGTGGATGCTGTCAAAGTTGTTGGCGGTACTACAAAACTACTACTTGAGTAGAACAAACTTGAGGCAGCCGAGAATGATGGTGCTATTTCGGAAAGAGTCAAAGAGCCGCCACTAGGTGAAAGAAAGCCGGAGGTCAAAGACGCCAAAGATGACATGGCTGAAGACGATAACGGAGTTGTAGAGACAGCCACGGAGTTGCCACTTGCCAGAAAGGTGCTCGAAGCCAGAAAGGTGCTCGAAGCCGGAAGACTATTCGAAGCCGGAAGACTATTCGAAGCCGGAAGACTACTCGAAGCCGGAAGACTGCTCGAAGCCGGAAGACTACTCGAAGCTGGAAGGGTACTAAAAGCTGGAAGGGCACTCGACGCCGGAAGGTTGCTCGAAGCCAAAAGGGTGCTCGAAGACAGAGCTGAACTATACAAGACCACTGAAGATGGTTCTAGAGGTGAAGATGAAGCCATGTTACTAATACCGGGCATATGGTAGCTTGATGTCAAGGCTATGCTGGAAGAAAGAATAGAGCCTTCACCCTGTGATGAAGTCCATGTCGAACCCGAAGCTAGGGAACTACCACTTGATGGGACCTGGTTCGAGACAACAACGACATTCGAGGTAACAAGCACGGGGCTTTGCCCTTGTGATGATGAAGCCAATATTGCAGACGGCGTTTGGGAAGTGCTTGATGCTCCGGATGAAAAGCTACTTCCAATAGTCGAAAGCAGGCTCGGGCTCAAAGCCTGGCTTGAAGAAGCGGCTGATAAACTCGGAAGCTGTGACGAAGATACTACGGCAGACGATTCCTGGAGACTACTTGTCATACCTAAAACCGACGAAGTTCCAGTGGGAAATGGTGATGAAGACATCAAAGAAGATGAAAACACCAAAAGAGACGTAGACATCATAGGAGATGACATATGGGAGCTGCCGGTCAATCCCAAAACTGACGAGCTTCCAGTCGGTACAGGTAAGCTAGAGCTCAAAGCAACACTGGAAGAGCCGAGGGCAGAATTTTCAGTCTGGTATGAAGTCGTTGCGGTAGAAACAGGTTGAGAGATGAGTGTTATCCATGATGTGGACGAGCTTCCAGTAGAGCTTAAGATTGAAACCAAAGCCAGGCTTGATGTGCCTGGGAGAGAGCTTTGAACTGACGAAGATACCAGTATTGGAGATGAGGCTAGAGGACTGCTCGCGGATCCGAGAGTATAGGATCCTCCGATGGATGTTGTTACACTCGAACTCGCCGGGGGGCTGGTCATCAGAGAGCTCGAAACCTGTGGCATCGGTGTCGATGCTGATACCGAGACCAGAACTGATGTTGACGCTGACATCGAAGCCGATGCCGAAGCTGATACCGAAGCTGATATCACAGTAGATGCCGAAGCTGATATCGAAGCAGATACCGGTGCGGAAGCTGACATTGATGCCGACGAACTTGCTGGGGGTGATGCTAATAATGATGCTGATGGCGATGCCGATGACGAAGACAATGGCAAAGAGGAGACCAAGCTGGAGCTTGGTGCACTAGTACCCAGCGAAGAAGAAATAGAAGAAAAAGGAATAGAGCTTGCAGAAACAGAAAGGCTTGGAAGAGTAGACGAGCTCTGAGGGACGGAAGAGCTCGCAGTTATGGAAACACTGGAAGATATGAAAGAGCTCAAGGGAGGAGAAGAGCTTGAAGGTATAGAAGACGATGCTCGCAAACTCGACGAGGCAACCGATAAGGATGACAAAAAGCTGGATATGACAGAAGTTGACCGCGAACTTGAAGAAATCACAGAAGAAGAGGGTAAAGAACTTGAAGCAACGGGAGAAGAAGAAGAGGACGGACGCGAAGATGTAGGAGAAATGGAGAAGGATGCAGATGCAGTAGAGCTAGGACACACGTAGGAAATGGGATATGTAGTATATCCGGCCATGTTGAGGATATTGGTGCATGACACAAAATATGCTTTCCAGCATTTGCTGTTGTCCGCATTTAAAAGACAGTTAGGAGCAGACGCTGTAACTGTCCCTGATGGACAAAAAGCGTTACAGGTTACAGAGGTTGCCCCTACTTGTCTTTTGAAAGCGGGAACATCGAGATGATGCGATGAAATGGAGGAAATTGAGAAACGATAAGAAGACTTACCTGTTCCAGGTGCCGATAAGTAAGTGTAAAGATTCATTCTGAAGTTAGGTCCACCACAATAGTCGCCTTGGTATGATCCATCTGTTGCGAAGCTAACATTGTTACCTGCCGTGAAACAGCCGAGACTGCAATAAAGACTATGAACCTGAGTCTGATATAGTGGAAGAACTTGGGATGATCCTACGGTGCATTCCTGCTGATAGTTGAGATTGAAATAAGAGATTGATCCAGCAGTGCCTGGGTCACCGTTGACGTTGAGGGAGCTGGCAAAGCTAGCGCAGATTGAAGCATCCATCGGTTGACCTAAGGTGCTTGGCCCATCCAAGACGTGACCTACGTCGTTGGGATTGCCACTGGCAGTGAAGCAACCAACTTCTTGCCAACCCGTGGTGGAAGTCAGATTAGGCGTGTGAACTCCATCGAATGAGTAGAAGACTGCATTAAAATGATCCCCACATTTCCGTTGGGGGTCTCCAGCACAATCGTAACTATCACAGGTGCCGTCGACAGCGGTAGCAAGACTTTGGATACCAGAGTTGAAGTCATTGCCTCCGTAGCAATTCCCTCCTTCCTGAGCGGCACAATAAGTGAAGAAGTACTGCTGGCAAACGCTTTGACAGTATTCCGGGACCACTAAGTCATGGTCATAGACCGTGGTAGCTACATCCCCGTCTGGTCCTGGTGTGTGAAGTACAGAATCAATGGGACTCAATGGCGCCATATTCCCATAAGTGTTCTGGATGCAGCCCAATGAGGTCCAAGATCCAACCCAGACTTGATCTCTTTTGTGCAGGCCAAGCTTCTGGTGGACACGACGCTTATCAGGCGCAGGGGTGATTTGCGGTTGTCTTGCGGCTATTAAAGCGTTTGGTTCTTGGTACTGGGGTGCAGCAAGAGCATATGAAGAGAGTAGTAAAATGACCCATTGCCAAAGCGAAGCCCTTGGCCTCAACGTAGGTCCGGCCATCTTGGCTGCGAAAGGATGCTTCGTCGCGTGTCGAGTTAAAATCGAGAGGCCTAGGATCCAGTACCGGTTCAAATGAGTGTCTAGGTCGACCTGTTAGAACTGCACATACTGGGAGGTTATGAACTCACCAAAAAATGAGGGTCTATGGTTGAAGTAATCGCAAGTTTCGTGAATAAAAACAGTTAAAGGAACGTCAGAACGGCGATTGACGAGTTTTGGTAGGTCTTCCACCCAAGAAAGCGCTTTATTGTCCTTATGTTACTCCATCATCCCAAAAACGCGTGTTTACACATTCCTATCAACATGAGAGGAATGAGATCAACAAGGGGCCACGGTCTGGAAAATGATAGGCCCAATTGCAAGCTCCATTCTTCATGATAGTCTAGCTTCCAGGGCAATGGCAATGGAATTTTGGTCACTCCAAAAAAAGTGAGAATATTGGTTATACTAGTGCCATCCGCAGTTGAGGTTCTTAGCATAGACATAACCATGTCAGCTTCTTTCCCTGCTCTTGCAAACACCTAGCAAGTGCTTCTTGTTCTAAAGAGTAATGGAGATGAATCCAGGCCGAGAGATGTCCATATTCCATCTAAGCTCTGCAATCAAGTTGGTAATATGTCGTTCTGACTGCCGCGTTGCGATCCTTGATTGGCTGGAGCCATCACAAAACAGCTATTCTATTCCTGTCAGAATCGACTAGACGTCGACCATTACAATGACTTTGAGCGCAAGGGCACGCGTTGGGTACGCGAGGCGCTCGGATGAGTCGCGAAGATTTGACGCAAGGGTGAATATCGAGGACTTTGAAATCTAGAACCAGAGCACTTCCTTGAAGAAGCTAAGGCTGAATGATCGAGGTCGAAATAATATGCAGGAAGAGAGACGCGTGCTGTAGAATAATGAGAACGAGGAGGCTCTGCTCAACGCTAGTCGCGTTTGAAGTTGCCACTTTTTAAATCGATCGTCGACCTTCAGTTGCCAGCACATCCGATATCTACTGCTCCAGGCATTGAATCCTCTATCATTCGATCTCGGGGCTCACGCGGGCACTTTACCGCTGAAGTTTTCCAGTTGCCAACCACAAACCAGTCCGCCAATCCCATCGTACAAGAATACCAACAGCATTTCGTTTCGCGCGCTTTGCGTTATGTTCTTGTCCACAACCATCTTCAAGCCAGCTACTAGAGCCAAGAGGATCCGTACCGGTACGCTTGCGTGCAGAAATTGGTTTTGAGCGATTGGCATATACGATGTCGAAAGATAGGCGATGCCAATAGCCAGCATGGTGATGCCAGCCATTGGGGAGCTTTTTGCCGAGTTCGTGAAGACCATGCGCAGTCCAACTAACGACAGAAAAATGGAGTGCACCAAGACAAGCGGTGGCAGATTGACGCTTGGTAACAAGTCCATGATGAAAGAGATTATTGCAGTGGATCGTGAAGGGGATGTTGAGATGGAAGTGTTGAGAAGAGGTTGGGTGCAGTGCGTTAAAATGTTGCAAACCTCATTTCTGATGCTGTGGGGGCCAGGACCAAGATCGGATGATACAGAACGAACCACCCTCAAATCCAAACTCAAAAAATCCAAAATGCTCCACCGCTGCTTCGTGGACTTCATTTGTCCCCAAGTCTCCTTGTCTAAATTGCCGATAGGAGGATACGCAACCGAAACTAGTATGCGATCAATGTTAACGTTTTATCAACCAATGCTACGCAGAAGACATGCTTCCTCTACCTAATATCAAGTTTCTTTATGATGGCAGGGCATCACGGTAAGCAATCTGACAAGTTTGAATCAGTCAAGGCCCGAAGCTCTGGACCAAATCTTGAAGTCAGCCGCGATCTTCAAAAGTACTCTAGGTTAAAGTATGCCTGAGATCTTTAGGATATTGGGTCAATTCTCAAAACCAAAAGACCTTTGCGATACTGCGTTCCACTTCTCGGGACCTGTATACTGTCATATTGCGCACCATTTGAGATCATAAAGTCTGCGTTTCCAAGGACGAGCTGAGTGTATCGGCACATAAACTCGAAGCCGCCTGCCAGCGGTCACTTGTTTGGAGGCACACATGAGCGCCTCTCAAACCCCAGAAATGGTTGGAAACTCTGTTCCGATTGAGAAGTCCAACTTGAGGAAGAAGCGGTGTCTAAACATATCTTCTACTTAAAGACTGAGCCCCAGTACGCTACAGCCTTCTCAGAAAAGACTTCTGAGTACGTGTTACGATAGTTGGAGAGCCGAAAAACGCCTTCAGTCCGACCCCTTGCTTTAGCATTAAACCCCATCTGAAGATTTCAATTGCGGAAGGTGCACTGGGATTCCAAGAGCTCGTCCGACGAGGTGATATGCAAGCGATGTTCCGAAGTAACACAAAGCCTAGCAATTCGACCCGGTAGACAAAGTCAAGGAAAATGAGACTACCGGGCAATACTGAGTTATCTGAAATCATAGCATGACGACAACCATGTCAGCTTTAGTTTTCATATCAGAGCTGATTATCCTGTCGTCATAAATTCAAATCCAAAACGCAGTCATTCAGCAGCCCGAGATTGGTAGAACAACTTCTGTGCTACTGTGGCGCTGAAAAGCGACAAACTGTGTAATCCTTCGAGAATAAATAGTTCTTCCATGTGTCGCGTGAACTCGAGTTCTTTTAAGCCCAGTCATGCCTGGAACCGCAGTCAACGTGGTCCTCATGGCGCTTCCTTCCTTATGACGACCATCCACTAACTTCGCACATCCACCAGATTCCTCTCTTCGACAATATAACAATGTCCCTCCAATGCTTCAGCAGTGCCGGAATACCGACAGCAGATGTACCATGCGACTCTACAGCCAATGTCACAACATGTTGTAGTTCGAGCGCTCTATGTGCAACCAACTTATTCTGTATCGATCAATCAAACAACAAAGTCTCTGGATCGTGTACGGAGAAAAGCTGGGGCACAAATCCGACGGAATCATGTCCCTGCCCACCAGGTATATCTCTTCTGTACAAATCCCGAGTATAGGGTCACTAACAAATCTAGTATACGGCAGTGACGGGTCACTGGATCTGCAAAGTACATTCACAAAATGCCAGGACGGCTCCTACTGCTGCGGTAAAAACAACCAAGCGTGCTGTAACCAAGCACAAGGACAATTCGGGGTACTTTACCGACCGCCTCGATCAGGTCCGGCAGGATGTAGGCCCAGCGGTGGGCCATGTGGACGCCAAACTGTCACAACTACTGCTACTGTCGCGCCTACAACCATCAATCAAGCATTGAATAATGCTTCAGTGCCCACAACAGTGGCAAACATCGCACCAGGGAATCAATCATCGATGCCAGTATCAAGTGCTCAGCAGTCAAGCGGATTTGCAAATGGACAAATGAGTGTGGGCGTGATAGCTGGATTAGCGACACCATTAGTGTTGCTATTAGGAGCATGTGTATTTCTTTTCTTCCGCTTACGACTCTACCGTATGCGAGATCGGGGATTCAACAGACTGTGGAATGTAGAGCCAGAATCAAAGCGGCCAATGAGTGCGAAACCAACCACAGACTTTTGGATTTAATCGGTGTTGTCAAAAAATGGTATACGGACACTTGTATCACTTAATGTAAAGTAGAACAATATGGATAGCACAAGTAATGATATCATATAGATATTTAAATGGTCATAAATAAAATGGGAATGAATGTGTGCATACAACCAGATCAAGGAAGGAATGCAGCCCGCGAACCAAACACCACTTTTTGGGTTAAGCTTCTAATAATACAACCCGCTCTGGTATTTAGAGGCCGTCTCGTCGTAGAAACATTATGATACAAATAATGGGTAGATCCAAAACCCAGGTGCTGGGCCAACATAATGCTTGGGGATGCAAAAGCTTTGTTAGAATACAGCCAAACGAAATGTCCAAAATAGAGGAATGCAAAACATAAACATCGTGGGGCACATCAAGGGGGTGTAAGATAGACAGGCTTCTAACAAGCTGGCTCACACATGCCGGCAATTGCTTGCTCAATATCTGTAAATAGATTAAGCACTTGTGTATCAGCGTAGATCTTGATAGACTCAATGTCCTTTCGATCAACGCGTAACGGTTCAGTTGGCTCGGGGTGTTTGCCACTAGTGGGAGGTGTCTCAAGGGAGTATGCGGGTTGGACATTGGCAATGTTGAGCATCATGGAGGCAGCAACATGCTCGAGAAGCTTCTGTCGAACTCGAAGGCGGCGATTTTCTGCGTGTTCGAGTTTGTTGGCCCAATCGTCAATGGCACGGTCAAGCTCTACTAAAGCTTCCTGTTGCTTGAGTAGACGATCTTTGGAGAAAACGAGACTTTCGCTCTTGAGATAGCTTAGGAGACGGTCTTGTAGCTTTTTCCGACCAGCGCGAAGAGACTTGTAAGTCTTTCGAAGGTATTCACACCGCTCATCAAGGTTTCGGAGTTCCTAGTCAAAGTAAGTGAATGTAACAGATAGGATAAGAGTAGAATAAATACCCTTGACATTGAGTTAACGTGTCGAGAGCCGAGTATCTCATAACGCTCTGCTTGATTTGACGCTTGTTTCCGAAGTAGTTCCTTCTCGTTTTCCGGAAGCATGAAAGCAGCTTCTATGGGACGAAGCCCTGTAGGCAAAGCTGCGTAATCGACAATTGCTGACTCATGGTGCGACTTTTGGCGAACCATTGGTCTTCCCCTATCCAACAGAGAGCACATATCTTCAGGTATTGAGGATGGAATTGATATGGAAAGTTTTGGGGAAGAGGTCATAGTTCTTCTGATCGGGGAGCTCTTGTCGCTATGAGCCGAAGGTGTTCTAGGTCTACTCAAGGCGGCTTGTGAGATGTGTGGAGGTGGAGTTTCAACAGGTAGCTGGCTTGACTTTAAAGATTCCTAGAGAGGTATGTTAGTTTCGTTTTGCTGTAATCGAAGTTTTGTGCTCACTTTTCGTGGTGGTATGGTTGGTGTCGAAGGACACTCTGACTTTGGTGGTACCTGTGGCGGTATGTCGAATGTCTCAGGGGTACTCTCTGGGTTGACACCAGTAATTGGTGTGGTACTCTCGATAGGTGAGAAGATAGGAGAAAGTGGTCTTGTTGGATTATAAGACATCCAATCTGCTGCCGGGAGCGGCCATGACGACTTTGGAGGACTAGGTCGATGGTCAAGTGATTTTCGTTCCAAGGTTTCCATTTCTAGAGGCCGCCTTTTCCAGGGCTCATCTGGACAACTGCTAGATCTTTCATGTTGAGCTAGGTCAGAAGATACGGATCGTAGAGCAGGACGGCCAGGGATCGTAGCTTGGAATTGTTAGTGATAACATAATTGTACTAAGGTTCATACTCACGAGAATCGACAAGAGGTTGTGCCATGTTCTCCGGTGCTGGCTTTCGACGTAGCTCAGGAACACTGATTTTCCTTCTCCGTGATAAGGAGCTACCTCGATAATTGACAGCGGGTAGTATAGGTGCAGGCACAGATGTATCGCTCAATGATGATGGAGATCTCCCTTGCGGGGCTCGCACAATATCTCGCACAACATCATCACTGCCTTGTCTTCGGTGTTTTTTCATCCTTGGCCATAGTTGATATCTGTTCAAGACGGATGGTCGACTTGGAGTGAGAGAAGCAGTATCGCCATTTTTTTGATCCGGGGTGGTAGGCTCCGACTTGCTTCCTATGTGCTCCATTGGGGCGGCACTGTGTATATCAAACGGAATTGCAGTAGTAGATGTTCTTGTGGGATGATTTGCAAACACTGTTTCCTTTGGAATATAAACACTCACTCGGGCGTGAAGAACGTCTTTCATCCAATGTACAATGGGAGCCATGTTGGGGAATTAGGTTTGATTAATACATAAAACGCAGGATCAACGACTCGGAGCATGAAGCAGAGGCGAGATTTCATCAAACAAGGCGCCCTGCACCATGGTGTGGATGAGCGACTCGGTCTGCTTTAACATAGCTGCGAGCCTGCGACTGGTCTAGTATCACGAACAACGACGAAGCCGAAAGAGGATAAGTCATTTGGTGATCCTAGACTGACAGCTAGCATCAAGAATCCGTTAGCTTCGATTCTTCATGAAGAGATGAGGAAGAGGCATAGCACTAAAAGAAACTAAGACATGGGCGATGGAGGTGCAGTACGGAGTAGCGAACCAGGTACCGTCAACTGAAACGCCATCCATGCGGTCGATGCATGATGGCTAGAAGGGAGCATGAATGTACTTGTACTCAAAAGTACTTTTAGCGGTGTCGTTGAGTGGTTATTTTGTTGCAGAGTAGGATTTTTTCATGGTATCTTTGAGTCTCTGTTCTCTCTTTCACACCACTTAGTAGAAAGACTTGGTCCAGAAGACAGATCAAGATGCAGTCAAACTGCCAGGGAACCGTAAAGGTAATTTCCCTTGTCTTGCCTTTTAGGTTGAGACTGGAGTTTCGCTCCTTTTCGGCTTGAACTTCTTTTTGTGAATTCCAGCAACGGCACAATTTCATCACCATTTTAAAAGGATGGCGGTTGGTGCTCGCCATCCATTTGGAGTAGGTCTGTGGTGGCGGGGAACCGATCTCTGCAGCATCGAACTACTCCATCAAGATGTACAGGTACCTCTGTAGAGCACTAGTGTCCGATCAGATTTCCAATTCCCGTAGGCTTTAGGAAAATGCTTTTCTTGTCTCGCGATTTTGGAGAAACTGTATAGATAGTACTGTAGACACTTGTACCTGGTTGCAAGCTCGTGTTTTCGAGTACTCCAATACCGGTATGCTCAATACCGGCAGCACTCGCCTCGTTTCAAGGTCTCCGAAACTTTTCTTCCTTTCCCAGCAAAAATCTTAAGGAATCAATGTCTCCGTCTTGACCTCGGTCTACAGATAAGACTTGGTCTTGATTGTTCAGTGCATGCCTGTCCTCGTGCGGGAGATAATACTTCATTACGGCTCAACCTCCCGAATTTCCTTGAAGTCAGCCGCATGGCCGCTAGGATCGAATGCGGGGAGCCAGTCAGCGACGACCATGATCCGACCTCGCTGGTGTACTCGACTTTTTACTGGGGAGAATCAAGAGATGAGGGAAAAGAGTGCTGAAGAAAGGCTGGTACATGTGCAAAGAGTCAGAGGTCGTCAGCATTATTGCGACTTTGCCTCAACTTCTCAAGGAGTCTAAATTCTACGGTATAATATGGGACTAGATAAGATATAGCCTAGTCGCCGTTGAAAAGATCAGCCCACGGGCCAAGCGGCTTGAGCCAGCCATTCAGGAACAAGTACAGCAGAACCGGTCCTTAACAAAGTCACGACGGTGTGAAGGAAAGCCACTGCTTCACAAGTTCACATGTCCACTGATTTCTTAAGCAATCTTACATACCCCACAATCTACCCGCGTCTCCATATCTTGGCTTTGTCGATGGGAGGGTGTGGAGTGGAGAGGCCAGAAGATGGAACTCGTGCAATAGAGTACTCTAGACCCTTACAGACCCTCACTGTAAACGTGGGCAATATCATACCAGAGAGCATCCTGATATTACCAGGATAGCCTGCTACCATGTGGGAGTTCTGTTTTCTGTAGTGTTCCTGCGTTCAACTACTGTCGTTAGCCAGGAACCAAACTCCAACTCAACGAGAGACGGCACGTTTTCATGGAGCTTGAGCAGGAACAACGCCTCTCAACATCAATCATGTCCTACAATACTCGGTGAAAATTGCAGCAGTAGTTGACAATAGTTCGCAGCCATCATATGCAGACGCAGAGGCCTTGTTGCAAAAGAGCTTCCATACACTAGACTTCAATAATCTGCCATGGGTTGCTGCAAAATTTCTTCAATCACGAATCCATCTGGGTGCATTAATCGTGCGCTAGTCTGCAGTTGACGAACGCAAGGGAGGTCTAAAACATTAGAGTACCTCCCCAGAAACTCAGGCTTGAGCATTGCTCAATGGAATTTTTTGCAATATTCAGGCCACCCGCTATAGACCAAATCTAGCTCGTTAATCTTCATCGGAAAGATCTACATCAAATCATTGGTAGCTTCGGATAATAAACATCTGTATGAAAATCTTCCGTCAATAGGTAGTCTACGAGTCGTTATGCCATACCTTAACTTGGCGGTACTGATGTACAAAGCCAGTGACCACTTGAGTAGTAAATAGATTTGTCAATCCAACTCCAACTCACCAACCATCCAATAACTTTAACTAATTCACAAAAGTTTGACAGGCGCCATCCACACTCTGACGAAATTTGACATTAAACTAACACACCTGTCAAATCGACCGAATCGGCGCAGTTGCGAGTCGGTGAACGACCTAGTGGCGGCGGGAACAGGTACAGCTTACAGGCACGTTCAAAACAACTTTCATGCAGACCAATCGATAGTCGGTTACGCGGCAACTTTGACTTGTTTGGACTTGGTCAGTGGCTAGCAAGCGTAAGTGTCCTGTTCCTTACTACTCTACTCTAGCACTCCATGTGTCCAACCCGCCTTCTTGACAGGAACGGGCAAGATTTGTTCTAGCCAAACGCTGGTTTGACCAGGAATCAGAAGCACACTTCAGCATGTCTATTCGGCCCGTCTAGTTGATCATTTGATACTCTGGTAGGTACAGCAAACCTTTTCCAGCCTCTCCTTCCAATTAAAAAGTTGGAATTTTTGTTGGAGGCGGATCGTCAAATGTGAATGGACCTTCTCCGCACTTTTCGTCTTGGTACCCTGCCGGCAGAGCTTCCGGGTAGCATTTATGCTTACCGCTCAACACATTTCTCTACCAGTGCGACTTTCAAACAGATATTGAGCAATAAAACAAGGTTAGCTCATTCGAAGCTTATCTATTTGGATACTAAACTGGATATATGCTCCGCTTCCACGTTTCTGATCTGAGGAAGTGTGAGAGCAAGGAAACTGCCTGGACGAAAGAAGTACAGTATAGCAAAGCCAGGGTCTCCTTGAGAGGAAGATGTAAGTGTTGAAACATTTCAGCTCTTTGTTTTAGTCTTGCCGATTGTCACTTCGTTAGCTTCCTCTTGTTAGCTTCCTGCAGGTAGGTGATAGCTGCTTTGTAGGATTCAGTGTGGTAGCGAAACACCAATTGCGTTTATGGTCGACTACTCTGAATGGAAATGTCATGGGAACTCTGCAGCCCGTATACTCTAGGAAAGGCTTCCAATCTTCATGAGTTTTGGTGGCGCCTTGAGTATCAGCCTGTGAGTGAGCGAGCGTATGGTGACTCGTTCACGATAGTCGATAATATGTGAAATATACCGCCGGTGTACTTGGTAGTTGCTACTCTGGACAGAATGATTAGATGATACTCTGCCGAGAACAGCTTCCTTCGCAAAGATCATCACAGCCTGTCTTGGCTGCATATATCTCCTTCCACAAGTCTGGGCGATGTCACAAAGACTTTCAACATACTTCTAGAGTAGTGCCAATAATCAGCCCAGCCTTCTAAACACTTCTATCATACCACATTGAAAGCTTAGATCGTTTAAGACGTGAGCTAGTGGTGCCAACATCTTAACCAGCATTTGCGTTCCCTTGGCTACCTAGATTCCATGCCAGTATCATTTATCTGTTCTGACAAGAAAATATGTAAATCCTTCGAAGAATCCTGCTATATCCACTTTCTGCATCTCCTTACCAGTCGAGAGTAGCTTGATCGATGAGGGCTTGAGCACTGTCATCGAGTGTAATATCTCATTTTCAGTATCCTGAGTACCTGTGACATGCAGTCTCAGAAGATGTACGTCAACTCAGGACATATCAGCCCGAAACATGCTATCTACGCCTCTCAACCACCACAACTCGACTATACCATTCTGGTGGTGTGCTCCTGTATCATCATGTTAGCTGTTCAATCGGACCTTAAGTCTTTGACATTGCAAAAATGTAAAGTCACGAATCCATTTAGTTACCAGTACACCAGACTCAGCGGGCTGCTGTGATATTGATCACTGCCTTCCGGCGAATATTGGTTTTTTCTATATTATCTGTAACAAGTTGTAGAGTAGTGATATGGAATTCAAAACGAGCAACTATACTGACAATGCTAATCGCAATATCACATTTATGTATACAGCTCCAAATTTAGAACCACACCTAACATTGATTCCTTTTCCCTAGAGTACACCCCTGAAAACATGTCAAAAAAGTAGCGATACAATATGATACACTCGGTAAAATGCAACATAACAACAGCGCCACCACTCAAATCCTCACAAGTAATCCCATTTATCATCGTAACTCAACGCCCATCTTCTCCACAAGCGCCTGCCGAACCCGCTCATGCATCCCATTCGTCTCCTCATTCGTCAACGTCCGCTCCAAACTCCTGTAATTAATCCGATAGCACATACTCCTGCGCCCACTCTTCGGATGCGCAAACTCATCCGTCAGCCGCACATCCTCCACCAAATCCCCACAAACATCCCTGACCAGCTCCATAAAGTCGTTTTCGTGGAAATCGGACGTTGTGCCTTTGACCATACCGCCTGCCGCACTGCTGCTACGCAGCCAGAAGGATATGTCTTTGTAGCAGGCTGGGTGTTTGCTAAACGGGACAAAGCGGCTCACAAGCGGCTGGGCAGATTCGCTAAATTGGGAGAGAAAGCGCGGATCTTGTGACCAGAAGAGCCGGATGTCGGGGATGTTGAAGAGGATCATGGCGATTCGTTCGAGTCCTATGCCAAAAGCCCAGCCGCTGCGGGTGGGGACGCCGGCGTTGTTGAGGAGTTGTTGTTTGACGACGCCGCAGCCGAGAACTTCGAGCCATTCGTCTTGCCAGAAAACTTCGAGTTCCCAGGAGGGTGAGGTGAAGGGGAAGTAGGCTTCGACCCAGCGGACTTTTAGTGGTGCTTCTGTTACGTTGTTGGTGGTGGATTTGGAGGATTCAGCTGCTCGGGCGAAGATCTCGACGACGACATTTTCGAGGGACTTTTTTAGATGCGCGGCTATTGCTTCGACGTCTTCTTGCTTGTGCTCTTGTTGGAGGGGGTTGCGTTCTGGGTGTATTGTTGGGTTCTCGTCAAGGACTTCGATGGAGTTTTTGGGTAAAGCCTCTAGGTCTTCCCATACCCGTTTGGCTAGTGATTCCCCATTTAGAGAGTTGCTGTCCCAGGTCAATGCTGCCTCCATCTGATGAAAGATGGGGTAATGGCTTCTGTCAACTGCATCTCTTCGATATACATCTGCGCTAATGAGGTAGCCGTCGCTTTCATTGGCACGGAAGACATCAGCTTGATGTGCTGAAGTATGGGTTCTCAGCACCGTGTTTTTGTTGACATAGTATGTATCTGTCCTACTTCGTCCTGGATGGTCTGGTTGAAAGCCTAATGAATCAAAGTTCTGATAGGTCGTGACCACGGGAAACAGGGAATTGTGTGTCTTGAATCCGGGAAAACGCGACTCAATGATCTTCCGTGTGATGGTTATTGGATGATCTTTCTGCAAATGTAACCTTCGGGAAACTGAAGAAAGTATTTGCGCGGGAGCATTGGTCCATTCATCAGTTTCATACTGATGTTCTTGGACCGTTATAGGTTCATTGGTGGAGGTTGTGGTGGAGTTGAGTCTCTGTTGACATCCCCTACACACCCATGCTTGAGAAGGTGCATAGAAAGCGGATCTATCTTGTAATCTGCGCGTCAAGCGCCATATTGAGCTGCGCATTCCGTGATTTTGGCCTGTGTCGCGATGACAAAGTCAATGGCGTGAATGATAAAAAAAATGACACGCGACAGACAGACGCGCGCTTCTAAGTAAGGACGGAGTAAACCCCGGCTACACACGGGTGCACCTTCCTGTAATGTTGACCAGGCCAGGTCCATGTTTTATTTGATCTGTTACTTCCTTAAAATTGTTCCAGGAATGAAGTTTGAAACAGCAGCATGAGAGCAGTCTCGAGTACTTCATCCGGGCTTGAACCTTATCAGCGTTAAATTTATGGCCCACGATCAAATAAATGGTGGATCTTGCGTTTGCAAGCGCCATCTTTAGGCCCACATAGAGTTGATTTTGAGGTGACGTCAGGGTACATATTCCCTTCTCTTGAGAGGGTACAAGAAGCGGGTTCAGATGGGACGGATTTGGAGTAGACTGCTTGCCAAACGGGGGCCAACCTGATGTGTGGACACTCAACTGGATGCACTGCACAGTGCACACTGGATCTGTACGGGAGCATGTGGTCGTCGTGAGGGCTACTGGCTACTGCCCAGTAAACCCAGTTTTTCCTTAGAATTAGCACTTGCCAAGCTTCAGTAGTCATGCCGTGATTTCCTCAGAAAGTGAAGACAAGCTTTTTATCAACCCCCTCTGTTCGCTTCGCCAATTCGAACGTTTTCACTGCCGTCTTAATCTGACCGCGACAAACACAATGGCGACTGGCGTACCTCCAAAGAGCGAGGCCCCAGCTGGGCACCACCATCACCATCTAAATCTTCCCCACAGAGGAGCTACCGATGAGAACAAATCTGAAGATGACGGTTCAGGCCATTCAAAACCGTTTCCACATCTCAGAGAAAAGATAAAGAATTCCAGCCTGTACGATTTCAAGGTCAAAGCCTACAACCTCAAGCATCGCATTGGCAAATATGGCAACCTCTTCAACCCAAATCATCGACACGACGAGAAACATGAAAAAGAGACTGATGAGAAGCGTACCAAGATTGCAGAAGGTCATCGATTTGAGAGCTTTGCACCACCACGACCAGGCAATGATGTCAAATGGTATGTTGACGGACGAGACTACTTTTGGGCTGTCTCGGTCGCTTTGGATCGCGCAAAGGAGACCATCTACATCGCCGATTGGTGGCTCTCTCCAGAACTGTTTTTGAGGCGCCCTCCATACTACAACCAGGAATGGCGTCTGGATCAAATCTTGAAGAAGAAAGCGGAACAAGGCGTCAAAATCTTTGTGATTGTTTACAAGGAGATTGAAGCTGCTATTACTTGCAACAGCATGCATACTAAGACAAGCCTTCAAAAACTTTGCCCAAAAGGCTCACCCGGATATGGCAATATCAAAGTGATGCGTCATCCAGAACACAATTTTCTGGTAAATGCAGGAGACATGACCTTTTACTGGGCACATCACGAGAAGTTCATTGTGATTGATTACAACATGGCCTTCATTGGTGGCTTGGATCTATGTTTTGGTCGATGGGATGCGCACCAGCACACCATGGCAGATATCCATCCTCAAGGTGTTCAAAATGAGGTATTTCCAGGTCAGGACTTCAACAATAACCGTATCATGGATTTTCAGTCAGTCCAAGATTGGAAGAAAAATCAGCTTTCAAAGGCAGAATATGGCCGCATGCCATGGCATGATGTATCGATGGGCTTGATCGGCCCATGCGTCTTTGACATTGCTGAGCACTTTGTTCTGCGATGGAACTTTTGCAAGCGCGACAAATATAAGCGCAAAGGCAAATACCCATGGCTGACTCTGGAAGGCCGCGAGGGCAAAGATGAGGATCTCGTTGGAGTTCAGCGCCCCAAATTCCCCGAAGGTGGTTACACACACCACCCTCTTAGTCCCATGAGCACCAAAAATCTCGATAATCGAGGCACAGTGAAGGCACAGCTTGTTCGCAGCAGCGCAGACTGGAGCAGTGGAATCCTTCCTGAGCACAGTATTCAAAATGCGTACTGCGAAGTCATCGCCAACGCACAGCACTTCGTTTACATCGAAAACCAGTTCTTTATCACAGCTACAGGAGAACATCAAGCACCCATCCAAAATCTTATTGGCCGCGCAATCGTTGATGCTGTTGTGCGCGCGGGCAAGGAAAAGCGAAAGTTTCGGGTCATTATCGTCATTCCCGCGATTCCTGGCTTCGCAGGTGACTTGCGTGAGGACGCAGCAATGGGAACCCGTGCCATTATGGATTACCAGTACAAATCACTATTACGTGGCGAACACTCGATCTACGAGCGAATTCGCGCTGAAGGCGTAGACCCTACTGAACATATTTTCACGTTCAACTTGCGTTCATATGATCGCCTGAATACAACCCCTGACATCAAGAAGAAGGAAGAGGAGACAGGCATCAAGTATCAAGATGTTCAAAATGCTGAGGCAGATGAGATTATGGGTGATAATATCAAGCCATCCAAAGACGCAAAAGCCGGTGCTTCGAAACGCAACGCATCCGACTCCTCGTTGACATCGGATGACTCTGGCCATCTAGCAGAGGAGCATGGCGTTGACACCAAGAGAAAGTTCGAGGCGCACAAAGAAGAGGTCGCGGCTAAAGATACTGCGGACGGTACTGAATTAGGCAAAATGACTTCAAGCACAGTGGCCCAAAACGCTATGCTGAACACTAAGAACGTCAGCGACGAACACTGGCACGAAGGCGCAGATGATCTCGAGCGCGAGAACTTCATCCAAGAAGAACTCTACATCCACGCCAAACTTCTGATTGTAGACGACAAAATAGTCATCTGTGGTTCATCGAACATTAACGATCGGTCACAGCTGGGTGTACACGATTCAGAGCTCTCGATAGTCATGGAAGACACAAACGAGCTAGAGTCAATGATGGATGGCAAACCATACCAAGCAGGTCATCACGCTGCAACGCTCCGTAGACGTCTTTGGCGCGAACATCTAGGTCTTCTAGAACCGCAAGATCTAGACGGTTCCAACGACCCAAATGCTCAACCACCAGGCGACGGACCCAACAATAACGACGAAGGAAGCGAATTCGAACTCGTCGCAGATCCACTATGTGACAAACTCTGGAAAATATGGACGGAACAGGCAGATACGAACACGCGAGTCTTCCGGGACCTGTTTCACGCAGATCCAGATAATAGCAGTAAGTGACCTTTGATGAGCGCATACTTGTAGATATGTACCAGACTTGCTCTGCGTACCAAAGTTGAGTGTACCAAATGGAACTCGCTAACCAATACTTTGCAGTCAAAACCTTTGAAGACTACGAAAACTTCACGCCAAATCCAAAGCAGGATAAGACGCATTTGCAAGGCCATATTTGGGATACGGAAATGAGTCCTGTGGAAATCAAGAAGCAGCTGGATCAGATCAAGGGGCATTTGGTGTGGATGCCGTTGGACTTTTTGTGCGATGCGGAGATGGCGGAGCGGGGGTTGGCTGTTAATGAGATTACGGAGAGTATTTACACTTAGTTTGCGTATTCAGTATTAATGATCCAGATTTCCATTCTTTGTGACGTGGGACTTGGGTTTTGTGGAGGCGAGATGTACCAGCTAAGAATCTACATGATCGCGTCGCATATGATGTTTTACCAATGTAGACATCACCGGAAGGTATTATCGTGCCTACCATATTTCATACCATGTTCTCGTCTTCTCGCCATTAGTAAGAGGCAGAGTTTTGGGCTCAAGAAGCTCATGCTCAACGGTTGAACATTCATAATCACCATTTGCGCTTTCCTGATGTCACGCCCATCACTGAAGGTTATGGACTCAAAAAGCTGAAGTTAGCTCTAGTTACTACCAAAACATCATAGCTAGTCGTCGACTCTACCCTTCAATCCTACAGAAGCGTCGCGTACCTGCCGTTCTTGCATGTCTTTCCATCTCAATTATGGTTTCTTCAACCATTGTTCAACTCTCAAGGCATCCATTAGCAATATATGAGTATTTAAACTACTCAAGTCCTCCCAATAATCCTAGAATAACATAATCTTCAATACTTGCCCAATATCCCCTATCAATATCCCCAGTTCAACCTACCCAGCTCAACATTCCACGTTTATACCCATAGACTATCAAGATGTCTCAACGAACAGAAGTTCCCAAATGCCAAATGGGCAACACCTCTCAAGTATTCCAAAGCGGTTGGACACTTGAAGAGGAGGTCACAAAAGCTGCTGAGGCGGCAGCTAGTTTGGTATGTGCATCCTGAAATCGTAATTTGCTATCGCATGCTATGATTCCCATCGCAGTCGATGGCTACCATAAAACTCGATGGGAGATCCGAAGAGTTCTGCAAAACCTTCCATTTTCAACATTTTGGGTATCCCAAATCCTCAGTTTCTCATGTTTCAGTCTTGACTTGGGATTTGCAATGGCTATCTATGACTCCCATTGCAGTCGATAACTGCCATGACACTCGATAGGAACTTTGAAACCCTCTTCAAATCTCCAGAATTCAGCATTCTGAATGTCCAAGATTGCCATTTCCTCGCATTTTAGCCTTTTATTGGAATGTCTCATCGCCTTATATGGCTCCATCGCACTCATTAGCACTTTCCTTTGTGGATAGCATTACCCACAGCCTCAGTACTAACCACCCACCTCACAGGTCAAAGCCCACTTCCAAAAACACGGGGTCCACTACCGCATCCATGCCCACCCCGGCAAACAACAAGCCCTGTCCAACATCCGCAGCAACCACAACGGTCGCGGCTGTATACAAGCACTGCCCTGGCCAGCCAACGCATACGCCATGGTAACGACCATGTCGTGTGCGGAAGCAGAAGACGTGTACCACACGCCCGGCATTGCGAGAATGGGGCGGATTTGCCACGATGCCAAGGATGTGATTAGATGTCCGTTTATAGAAGGGTCGGAGTTGGTGCCTCCACGGGCTGCAGATGTGGAAATGGAAGCTGTCAATATGGGCAGCTTTCCGGGTACAGAAGGCGCTGGATCTGGGTTGGTGCTTGAACAGTCTAGTATGGAAGTTGGAGGGCTGGATATGTCTGCCTTCCCATTCACGGAAGGAGCAGATTGGGTGCTTCAACAACAGTTTCAACCCAGTTGGCCAAATGAGGGAGTCCCCATGGCCATGGACCCGATGATGTTTGAGGCGTCTTCTCAGGACATGTCATTGCCGTCTATGGCAGGTTCAACGGACCCTGGGCTTGATTCTGGCGATAGTGCGCCATATAGCGCTGACAGCTTGCTCGATCCGGATTTTGTCGATAATGCTCTTGCTTACTTACAAGAGGACTAAACGACCAGTCTACCTTGGCTCATCCGGGAGATCCTACCCACCTTATACACACGTTACGTATAACAGTAAACACTCCCAGTTTGGCTTTGATCGGTTTTGGAGTTGGGGAGGAGGAAGCATTACATTTCAACCGGGAAACCGTTATATAACCTGTACCATTACGCAATGCAACATATTATGTACCATAAGGTTATCACCTCCGTCGTCCTCTCATCAATAGCCCTGCAACCACACCGGCTGCTACTGTGATGCCGCCTACGATTGCTACACCCACTAGACCTGTGACGTGTTAGCAAACTGGTTTGATCCATTTGGGCAAGCTGTGGTATCGAGCCAATTCTAGGATGATATGCTGGCACTAGGCCGCGTAACCTGCTCAAAAAGCAGCACAAAGCCCAACACATCATTATATACAGTCCACGATATTCTTGACGATAGATTTCAGGTGTTTCCGAGGGGGTTGATTTCTTACCTTCTTTCTGCACCTTATCGTCCACCAACTGTCTAAGACTTGCCGCTTGAAGATTGTTAGGCTCCAGATCTAGCAGTAAATCGTTGTATTTGCGGCTCTCAGCATAGTTGCCGAGCTTGTAGTGGCCAAGGGCGAGGTAGTAGAGACATTCACGACGACGATCAGGCGATGCGCGGAAGATTTCGCTGAGTAGCTGGACTCCGTATTGTTGATCGGTGCGTGCGGTTGACTTGATGAGGCCCTGAGAAGACGAGTTAGAATCATAGAACAACATCGGGAGTCAAGATATTATACCCATGCATAGTTGAATTTGGTTTGTATGCCAACGTATTCGCCTTCGTTCTCGTATTGTGTTCGTAGGACAGAGAGTTCTTCTGGTTTTAGTGGACTATTGATGGCGTTAGATTGTGTCGCGGAGGATGATAGAAGGTGATGATGTATACCTTTCCGCATCAGCGGCATCTGTAAATGTTGTTAGTCTTGTTCTTGTTATATGGTTGCCTGCGCAAGCTTTTGGACATACATGGTAGAGCGGTGCTCATGTCGAGAGTGGTGGAGATGAGGGCGGAATGAGATAGGGATAAGGAAAAGAAGGATTGGCGCTGTTGGCTGAAGTACAAGGCTGTAATATGGGTGACAAAATTTGTTGTTGACTGAGTAGAAGAATAACTTGCGATAGAAGATCAGACGGAAAGTTGGAGGGGACTGAGACGAGTGACGACTGATTGAAGTTGAGCTCATGTGGCGCTCGAGGGGCAAAAATGGAAAGAGCGCCACCTGTCGTTCCTTCGGACTCCTAGCCCCCTGGCAACCTAGCAATCCCTGTGTAAACAAACATTCGCTTTCAATCCTCAACACCATCTCCTTCACCACTTCTTAACCACCAAATTGTCGCAAAGATAAACAATCCTTCAGCGCTAGATCCACAACTATCAAAGCAGTCGCCTCCCAAATCTCCAAGCAACCAACCTATTCCAACCACCCGCGAACCACACGTGCGCAACCCAAAAACCATAACAACAAACCTCCGACTGCAGAGCATCCCCAACTCATCCACAAAATGCTTCTCGACGAAGATCCCGCCTCCGTAAGCCCTCCCATCCCCTTACATACCTCTCAACTAACAACTCCACCAGCTAATAGCAAACTGCATAACAAACTTCAGCACCAAACCCGACCGCGACTGTCTAAAACGCACCCACGCCGCCCTCGCAGACCTGCACTCCCAACGCGCCTCCCTCCTCACCTCTCAACGAACAACCCTCGCCTCGCAAAACCGCACGCTCGCAAACCTCCAAAACAACCACGCCATCACCACAAAATCACACAACCCCATAACCCACAGCACAGAAATCTCCCGTCTGGATACAGCCAAGTTCCGCATAGCCAAGGAAGCGCATGAGCTAGAGATTGCGACGGAGAGACTGGCGAAAGAAATCGGTGGTGCAAAGCGTGCATTGAGCGAAGATGGTGAGGGTGTGGGTGGTATGGCAGGGAGAGAGGAGGAGGGTGCGGATGAGATGTTGTTGAAGTTGAAGGTATATCGGATGCTGGGCATAGATGTCGAAGCTGATGCGGAGACGGGTTTATACAACAAGGCGGTGGTAAGGAGTGGGAAGAAGGGGGATGTCAAGGTTGTGAATGTTGATCCGCGGTTTTCGCGGTATTTCTATGCAAATTATTTCTGGGATGCGCTATGATTGGGGATTGATGGCATGGGAGGAGGAGCATAGAGTGGAGAAGCATTGGCGATGAGAGGCGGAGTTTTTGGAATACCCTTTATATAAAGCACGAAATGAATGTTTTTGATACTAAAGACTACTACTACTGCTGAACCCAACGCTGATGTTGTGATATCCTTAAGAAAAATCGGGTATATCAGGCATGTCAGAGGATAAGGACCGTTCTGGACGTGCGCTAACAATAAAACAGTCGCCTTCGAACTTGGAAAGCTTCGCCCAGGAGCAGAATGAAAGAGTGCTTCTCGGACCAGGCTTCTGTCATCGGCTCCTGTCAAAAGAATGAATCTACCCACCGCTTTCGTTGCATCATTCAACTTTTACGACCACTCGAAAGCTAGCTTTCCATAGCCACTCGGGACTATCTACGACCGCCCTTCTTCTTTGCTGCGACGACCTTGAAATTGCTCGGGCTCTCCTGGGGCTGAACCTTCTTGGCCACCTCGTTCCAGCCTCCTGCTGCATTGCTAGCGTTTGCCGTCGGCAGGGCTGGCGTCGAGTCGGGCGCTACCACGCCCTTGTCGGCCAACTTGCGTCGACGGATAAACTCCTCGGCAAAGTGACGGCTGTCAATGGTCTGCGAGTTATAATGCACAGCTTCAGTCAGAACCTCGGGCTCAAGGCCAATAGCGAACAGAGTCTGCACAAAGTCATCGGCTGTGTTGAAGTTAGTATTTACTGGAGGATGAATAAAAGGGGTAGTGACTTACCAGTGATACCCTTGTTGAGATGATTACCAAGTTCCTTGACGGCCCATTTTCTAAACTCCTCTACCGCATCAACTTGTCCCGGACGGGCATTGCCCATAGTCGTGCTACGGATGGGCTGCTTAGGCTTCGGAGTTGCTTGCTGAGCGATGGTCGCAATACTGCCACTAACAGAGCGACCAGGGAGAGCAGGAAGAGCCGGTCCAGGTGCTTTGGTCTTGCCACCTGCTCCCACCGTAGTCCACGCACCTCCAGGCCCAGGAGCAGCTGGTTGCGCAGGAGTAACTCTACTCGCGAGATCTGCATACCGTTTGCCCGAGGACAGGATCTGTGTTGCACCAGCAGTAGCAGTCACGGTAGAGGAGACAGCAGCGCGTTGTTTGCGCGCTTCCTCTTCCTTTTGTATCTGTTGTAGTGTCTTCTTGCCAGTTGCTGGGGGACCAACTTTGACGGTGGTCTTCGCTCCCCACACGGGAGCGCCGTTTGGCACGGGTGCACCACTTGCCCAGGTCGAGGTAGACGGTAAGCCAGGAGCTGGTGCTATAGTTGACTGCTGAGCCAGTACCTCTCTTTCAAGAGCGGCTCGGCGAGCAGCAGCAGCAATTTCTTCCTGCTGCGCTGCCTTTTTAGCCTCAGCTTCTTGAATTTCTTTCAAGGATGGTCCTTTGGACGCCTCATTAGAATCCTTTGCCCATGGTGCTATGGATGCAGATGGTGTGTCGAGCGATGGCGTTTGTGAACGAGATCGAGACCCCGCTGCTAGTGTATCGGCGACATTTTGTTTGCGTTGTGCAACTGGTGCTGGCATGGGCGAGCTTGACTGTGGTGGTGGCACGATAGGTTGCATAGTGACGGGATCCACACGATTCCATGCCATAGGTTGAGCCCCCTTATTGGCAACGGCTTCCTGGACTTGCTGTGTAATGGATTGCTCCCGTTCTCGTAGACGCTCCATTTCAGACAGAAGATCCTTTGAGCTCATCATGGCATCGGCCCCTTCTTTTGTTGGTGGAAATGAACTGTCTTCGTGATCCTCATATTCTGAGGGTTCAGTCTGCGCATCGGAGCGCAAGTCTTGGAACTGTTGAAAGCGCTCA
Organism: Microthyrium microscopicum; assembly: GCA_010405405.1. NCBI lineage: Eukaryota > Fungi > Ascomycota > Dothideomycetes > Microthyriales > Microthyriaceae > Microthyrium > Microthyrium microscopicum. The sequence goes on along the minus strand of MU004236.1, from coordinate 1,372,173 downwards.
GACGCGTATTTAGCTTCATATTCATCTTGTGAAAGCTGAAACTTGTGAGCCTCTGATTGTTCGCGTTGCAGTCTTGCACGATCATTAAGCATGGCGGCGACCTGATGAGCTTGATTAGCTCCGTTCCCGTGCTGGCCTAAAGGGCCAAGTGAGCCAAGTCCATCATGCCCAGAGCCTAGGTTCATATCGAGGCGGCTCATAATGTCATTGAGGCCTTCTTCAGGCACATTGCTAAGCACATCCATGCCTAATCCACCAGCGGATGGCATACCAGGCGCTCCACGATAGCCAGTATCGACCATACCCGGCATAGCAGGACTAGCCCCTATAGGCCCTGGCATGCCTGGAGCTCCAAAATTTCCAATAGAGGCGAGATTCCCAAAACTAGGCTGGCTATGCAAGCTTTGCTGGCTCGCCTGGTGGTTGAGAGTGGGCGTGGGGAAGCTGCTACCGCTATTACCATGCATCCCAATATTCATCATATACTGTCGTTGAGCGAGAGATTCCTTCTGGCGAGCCATCAAAAACTGCTCCTCCTGCTTGCGTCGCTCCAAGGCATTTTGTTGTTCAGCGGTCAATGTAGTCCCGAAGCTTGGAAAGCTATTGGGGAAAGGAGGCTGACCGCCGCCGGCGCCGCCCAAAGGCATGCCGCGAGCATTGACAGGCTCATGAGGCACACCGATTTGAGGAACCAGAAATGGCTCCCGAGAGTTGCCAATTCTCCGAATCAACTGAGCAAGTGGTTCAAATTCCCTATCTTCAAGCTTTCGAATGAGCAACTCTGGTGTGAAGTAGCCCGCCTTGTACCAGTCATGCATTTCCAGACCTGAATAGTGACCTCGAGTTACTCCATCCGGGTCTTTGTACACCCACTTCATTCTATCGGGCATAACCATGGTTCTGACTTGTGGAGGCCCTGGTTGACTGGAAGTGTTACTGTTGACAGAGCCTTGACGTTGTGGACCCCGGGAAATCCCTTGAGCTCCCTGCTGAGGTGTGGTCCCTGAGGCAATGATAGGAGATGCATTGTTGTCGCCAGGAACGCTGCCAGGATTCTGACTTGAAATCATATCATCTAGTGGGAAGGCTCGACCTGTTCGAAAAGGGCTATCGCCCTCCCGAGTCGGAGGACCTCCTAATGGGCCTGCGCCAAACATGTTTCGATCCAAGCCTTGATATCCAGATTGTGATGGCATACTGAATGGATCAAATGGTCTATCATTAGATAATCCAGCAGGGTCTTGTTGTCTTGTTTGATCGTGCATTGCCTGCGGTAGAAAAGATTGTATCCGGCTTCCTCGGCCGATACTACCAAAGCCAGACGCATTTCCAAAAGTACTAGGTGAGAATCCTAGCCCTGCTGGTTGATCGACTGGAGAAAAGATTCCATCTCCAAACGCAGTTCCAAAAGGAGCCGGACGCTCACGCGTAGGTGTACCAGCCGTCGCTTGCATAGTGTTCCAGGTTGAACTTGAGCCTAGCCCTGGAAGAGAACCCATCTGGCCAAGTGAAGGTCCTCGACTTCCGCTTCGATCCACTGTATCAAGGCCAGGGCCGGGCTTCATGCTATTGAATCCAGCTAGGCCAGGGAAGGTCTCGCCCGGCATGTAACCACCAAGTCCTGGTAAAGTCTGTTGAAACGCATCATTGGTTAATTCGCTCGACTGGTGCTTGTTATTCTCTGGGCTTTGATATGTATTGGTGCCAGTGGGGCTCATCGGTTCGCCAGGACCACCACGCGACGGGTGCTGATTCGCGTCTTGTTGGAAGTCCTGGCTTAGTCTACTGCTTATTCCTGGAAGACGTTGAGCAGTACCTCGAGTTCGAGGCGGGCTCAAGTCATCCCCACCTTGTAAAGCAGCGCTTCCAGTCGGTAATTTAGACTCGGCGAACGGGTTCGAGGTTTCACTTTTGGATGGCGGTGGCTTGGATTCTGCGTTGTCGAGGTAACTCCCCAGTCCTATGAGCGACGTCTTCTCTCTAAGAGGCGAGTTTCCTTCTCCGTTGGACTCTTTCATCAATCCTTTGAATCGGCTCATGCTGCCAAACCCAGATCGCTTGTCAGCAGTAGTAGGTGTGGCTGCGGCAGATCCTATGGGGAAATTGCTGAAAGCGCCGCCCATAGGGGAAAACGTAGAGCCTCCTTGCCCGCTTGGAGAATTCCAAGAACCGTTTGTGGCTAATCCACCTGTGACAGCCCGTTTGAGACCGGCAAAAGGTGACGCATTTTCTGCTTTACTAGGCTTCTCCTTTTCTTTCTCTACTTCGTCTTGGTCAATATCTTTGGCTAACTCGGTTCTGCGGCGCAAAAGAGATGCTGGTGGAAGAGGCATCGTGGAAGATTCTTCTCGAGGGAAACGACCATTCCCAGAAGTTTGTGCGGGAGGAAACGGATAAGCTTCGCTAGTATCACGACGGCGATTTCCAGGTCGTGCAGTTGGAGAGGTAAGACCGTAACCTCCTGGGCTGTTTTGTACACCAGAGACGGAAGATTTACGGTGGGTGGGCTCGCGAGTAGCGCCTTCTTTGGCGGCGTTCTGTACCGGTGGTTTGATGGGCGAATTAACGGAACCGGAGAAGGTCTATTGAGGTTAGCGGTGAAGTAACGCGTAAGAATGGGATACTAACCTCTCGCTCTTCTGCGGTCCAGTCTGTCAGGCCGAGGGGCCGCACACTGCCATTAGGAATCCAGGCGACTTCTACGCCAGGCTGCACATCGCGCTGTTGATCATCGCGGCGGTGCCAAGGTGAAGTGGGAACGTTGCCAGCATCCGGGTCCCATCCGGGTACGAACAAATCCGATACATCTCTCTCGAGGTCTCCGGATTCTTTCAGGGATTGGTAGAGTGACAACATGCCGTCTTTGGGGTATGAATATGAAGGTCCGCTGGCAGCACCATTGGTACGGTGCGGTGGTACATATGGGCCTAGGTGCTCTGAGGAGTTGCGGTTCTGAGTGGTGGTATCGCGTGTTGATCCTTGTGTGACCGAGCTGGGAGCAGCGGAAGTTCTACGAAGAATTTGAGAACCATTTGCGCGTCGAGACCTGTAAGCAGAGAGAGTTAGCTCATGAACCAGAAATGAGACGCGGACGACTAGCGACCACACGAGCATGAAACGAGAAACAAAGCGCCGTAGATGTAGCAGAAGGAAGTAGAACATGAAAAAGACACGCGATGTCGTCCTAGTGGTTGATCATGTAGGTTGTCGCGTGCCATGATAAAAATACATGATACTTCAGAGCAGGTGCACAACGTGCTGCAGACGGATAAGAGGGTGGCAGGAGGGGGAAAACATACCATGGTTCTCCAGTATCTGTTCGAGGGGAGCTTGAGTTTGTGCTTTGAGCTGCTTTAGAAGCAAAGGTATCTGCCATTTTTGTGGTGATCAAGTATTTGACAAGTATAGGCAAGGAGCGCGCTTGGTTTTGTGGAGCACGAGGCGATTATTGAGAGATGGGTGGTCTGAAGGTGATGCTTGAGGATAGCGGTATGGATTCGGGATGGAGATATGCGAGTGTTGGTATACAGTCGATGAAGACAGTGATATGTGATGGAGGCAACTTGCAAGTTAAGTTAGAGTGTGAGAGTACGGAGTTGAGGTTGAGGATGGAAGCTTTCCCGCGATTGATCAAAAGTCTGTAGTGCCGTTTTGAAAACCCTGAAATCTGCTTACATACGTGTATCATACATTAGCGCGATATACTTTAGTGGGAGTATCGCTATTTCTCGAGGCCCTGGCGCCGCTAATCTAAAGACGCATGTGCTCAGCTCTAAAATTGAAGTCATCAATTTTTCAATAGAGCCAAGATGTTACTTATTCCTTAGCGGATCCCCAACTCATAAATTTGCGAGGGCTGGTAGAGACCACATACCGGTACGACCCCCAATTCTTTCCTCTTATTTTTCTTTTCCGTGTGCTTTTCTGTGCGCGCTCCCAAAGCTGGGTACCGCGCGACCATGAACCCAATCTCTTTTGATTTCAAAAGGCGCGTCAGGAGGCTGTTGTGAGCTGGCTCTGTAATCAGAAGCCTTGGCACTTTTCTTTTCTGACCGCGCCATCGCGTTAAAGATACTGGACGAGCATGGAGAATTGAAGATATCAAGATCTGTTCTGGTTACACAAAATACCCGGCTTCGTCATGTTTGCTGTCTACTTTTACGGGTTCTTGCGACTGGCTGGAGAAGACGCGATTGTACTACACCGGGTCAGAAGCATCAGTTAGCAATGAGCCGATCAAGCATAGAGATGAGAAGCTTGTTTTCTGTCCGAATGCTTTTAACAAGTCCGGCTTGAAATTCATTGATAGAGCTCGTCATTAGTTGGCAATAGGAACGAGATCTTTACAAAAACTGGCTGTGCGGCTGGACAGGTACCAGCAACATTTCGACCGACCATTAATTCGATAGCTTCAACCGCTGAGCCCAAGGCGCCCAACATCCGAGATCTTGATGGCCTAGATGCGACGTGTCAATACTATGTGCCGAAGGGTTTTGCAGCGTACCAATATCTTGTAGATGCAAGAGCTTCAATGGTTCTGCTTCCTCATAGTTTGGTAATGCTCATCATATTTGCGTACCTTCGGACTACCCTTCATCCTTAATCCGCACGCTATCATTGAATTCTCGCGGAAGAGGAGTGTGATTTACGGCCTAGTAGTCGGTTCGAAGATATCTTAGTGACTATGAAAGTCAGTTACACTGTCGACCTCAACCTGAATTCCTGTCTCATCCTGACCATTTGTAGAACTCTAATAGTCGGTCCTTTAAATTTTCTATTCCAATCGTAGTTAATAGTTTCGTTCACCACACCTAAACTCGGACCACAGCTTGTTGATAACTCATAGAGCGCCAGCCAATTGGATAGAAAGACCGGTGTGCTGATCATAACAGACAGCTTGGTGGATATAACTGGTTGTTTCGTTTGGCAATACTCTAGGATTGGGAGCATTCTTGGAAAGTAGATCCCTCGTAAGCTACCGCCCAACGTTGTACACAAGCAGCCATAAGGAGGCCAATCAACCTTGGCACGCAACGAGGAGATGGTCAAATGCCTCCGGCTATCAACCGTAAAGATGTGTACTCCCGGCAACGATATACCGACGTCGTGCTACCTACTTTAGGCACCTAGGTAGGTATCTATGTCAACAGTATCGTGCGCTGATTACATGCGAGACGTAATTGGAGCAGATTTGAATCAAGCTCGTCAAAGTATCTATGCTTTTACCTGGAGTCGAGTATATCGACTATGAAGTAGAGTCGACTCCTTTTTGTGTGTTCCAATGAAGATTGACAGCGTTCAACATTCTTTATGACTGGTATGTTATGTTACATTCACCAACAGCACTTTCAGAGTTTTAGGCTAGTTTACTTCAATATATGCTAGTGAGTGTTTAGAATCTTCGAGATCTCTTCTTCGTCTTACTCGAATGGAGGAAGCCTGCCGAGTACAAAAATGGTGCAGCCGGGGTTGAGCAACCATTTATGAGTTAGCTGTTTGCTATCGACTTCATAGTTTGCTACTTCCTTACCATTGTCGCCTCCTCCCGTTTTGTGTTCATGATTCCTGAGATATGTTTGTCTCTGTCTGTTTGCTATCTGAAGTAACCCCTGTCTGGTCGACCTGTCATCCAAGTATTTATCAAATATTGCAGTCACTGGCCACCCTCTACGTAAGCTCTGGACGACAGACGCTTCAAATGTAGGTCAAGGCTTGTCTGAATCAAGTTATCGCTATTCGGCAGCCGTTGGAGATGTACATTACCCCAGACTAATCTACTTCACCCCAATCTAGTCCCCCCATCATGACCGGAATCTTAACCTCCTTGGGATTGGCATCATGTATCACTTCTCGTCGAAGCACTTGCCCACCAACCAATTCATAGCTTTACCAGAGGCAAATTGAGCAACCGCCGGCTGGCCTTCAGGACGAACTCATCATCGTCCAGCAAACCCAAGAAGCATCAAATTCCACCCTTGCGAAGCAAGATCACATCAGAATAACGTTGTATAAAAACAATCCCTATCCCCATCCCAGCTCACCGACCTTTACCCTTCAAAATTCAATGCACCCGTTCCACAAACTTCCAAATATCCAAAACACAACCTCCATCTGTCCCACCCACAACCTCTACAAGAAGTTTGCCCTTCGCCCATCCACTCAACACTCCCCACAGTATGCTTTGACAGCAAAGCAGCCCTCACCCACCCAACACTTCTGGTGAATGACAACTCCACCACCAAGCTCGTTCCCTCCCCAGGAGCAGCAGCAACAACAGCGCCCAGCCATCCCTCCCCCCTTTCCCAACGGATTTCCAAGCGGGTTCCCCAACAGTCCAAACAGCCCCTCGGATTCCTCATCCTCCGACTCACCAAACATGGGCAGCTATCTCCCCCGCAACATGGCCCAAATGGTTCCCCACGGCCCCTTCCCAACCAGCTACGGTCCAGAAGGCTACACCCACGCCCGCATGCCCTCTCACCACCAGCACGCGCAGCATCTCCGTGGCTATCCACCAAACCCCTACTACTCCGCCTACGCCGCCGGTCCCTATGGCGCCAGTAGTGGATACAGCAGTAGCAGCAGCAACAATCCAAGCAGCCAAGCCTACTACGCTGACGGCGCCCAATCCCGGCGCCGCCGCCACGGAATGGAGCCGATGATGACTGGTGCCGGTATGGGCATGTATGCACCGCCGCATATGTATCAGCCGTACATGCCAGGTCGGCGGGCTGGGTATCAGCGACGGGTGCACATGCCGTTTAGTGGAAGGAGGACTAGGAGTGCGTATCCGAGGTTTGGGGGGAGGCAGGGGCCGATGAGGATTACGGCGTATAATCGGCCGATGTATGAGGAGGATGATTATGATGATTATGAGGACTATGATGAGATGAGTCCGTATGGAATGGGCGGTATGGGAGGGATGGGGATGGGGATGGGGATGGGAAGTATGTATGGTGGTGGTATGGGGATGGGGATGGGTGGCATGTATGGCGACATGGACGATATGTATCATGAGATGGATGGTATGGGGGGCGGGATGGGGATGGGAATGAATCCATGGTCGTCGTCGCTGCTGATGATGCGCTAACGTTGTCATCTGTTCGGGTTTGGGAACTGTGATGTTGAGCGTTTAGTGAATGTTTTTCTGTTCGAGCTCTACGGATGTTATGATAGCTTTCTTCTCGCATCCCATTGATGAGATCGAGACACTTTGCTGGTCTGGGGACATTCGCTTGAATGACCAGCTAAGAATACGTAGGACGATTGCCGAGCGATCGTTCATTTCTAATTCAGTCCTGTTCTATATTGTCACACTATTAGATGTTATCTCGATGAGCTTCACGACTTTCAAAGTGTCCCTAGGGAGAAAAGAAGAGTTAGTATTCCATACTTCGCTAATAGACGATTAAAACCTGTACAAAAAAGTAGCTGCCTGTCGTTCGGTCTTATCAGCAGTGCGAGAGTGATTGACCAGGTAAATTCAACCAAAGCAGATCCTAACCCAAGGAAGCCAACTGGCCACTCAAGGCCTCTTTGCTGTACTTGACATATTTGCCTTTACGATCCACCTCATGATATCGATCCCAGAAGCGAATATAGAGCGGCTCAATCAGCTGCGTGACTTCCTTGGCCAGCAACACTCTGACCTGAGGCTCCATACGATAAGTCTTGTGGTTAGCAACCAACTGATCAAACGCTGCATTGAAAGCACGGAATTTCTCCTTGATGGCCTCCTTTTCCTTGCTAGGCATAGAAGCAACGATTGCTTCGCTGTCCTTGCCAACGGCTGCTGCCGACCGTCGGTTGCGGCTTGTGTACTGCACATCTAGTAGTGGCATGCTAGCTGAGCCCCAATAATTGAGGTACAGCTTGATGTGTTTGCTACGCCAGAGGTCTAGCCGTGGTTGCAGGGAATGTGTCCCGCTCTTCAGTAGCATATCGCCTAGTATTTCGTGACCACGTGTCATACCTTCGATGACAGCCAAGTTGTTGAGCATGAAGACGGCCTGTACGCCTTGGTTTTTGAGTAGTAGGCGCGCACGGCTATCGAGGGTGGAGACGAGGGTTTCGATAACATCACCGCAGAAGTGTACAAATATTTGTACGCCGTCGCTGCCAGGTCCAATGCTGCCCACCAAAGTAGAGTCAAACGATCTAAGAGACGGTGCTGAGGAGGAAGTGGGTGAATTTGGTGAGTTGCCCCAGTTGCCGTCTCCTATGGCATTCATAATGCCAATGACAGGGGTAAGGAAATCCGTGAGAGAGCGAAGTCTTTCGAGTGTCTCAACTGTTACAGGAATGGCAGCGCCTTCCGGTGGGAGAGTTGCCAGTCGCTGAACTTGAGTTTTGGTATATTCCACAATCTTTGGAATGGCTGATTTGGCAGTTGCATGTATAGGTTGGCATAGCTCGGTAATCATTCTCTGGATTTCTGGTCCTGCCATCTCTCCCAACTGTTGGCCCATTTTAGAGGATGTATCCAGAACATCAAACGCGAGGAAACTATCCGTCATAAGATTCTCCTGGACAATTAAGTTCAAGTCCTTGAGAGTTTTTCCAAAATCAGCAAGCGCAGGGCGAGCTGTAGAGACGAGAATTTTGCCGTATTCTTCCGGATTGAAAATCATTCTAATATTGTCAAACTCGGCTGCCAGCATGCCATGAAGGGCGACTTTGTAATAACTAATTTGACAGTCGCCCCTTTTGTAGACAGATGGCGTTTCCTTTGATCTTCGGGCAGTCGAAAGGGTGGCAGCGGCCATGTTCGCCACGCTTCGTGCAACATAACTGCCTCGAATATCAGAGAATAGTTTGGCAGTGCTGTACATGTCTGATAAGTTGGTTTGTGAGCCTCGCGTTGTGGAAGAGGCAATGAAATTGTTGATCATCTTTAGCTGTGGACCTTCCTCTCTTGGTATTATGGGAAACAGCTTTTCTAACGAACCAAGTTAGCACGAATTACAAGCACAATGCACGATACCATACCTTTGGTGATGTATCCGAGAGGCTCTAGCGCATCTGAAGCACCAGTCGCAAGAAGGGTTTGCTTGAATATCTCTTCAAGCTGCCGAGCCCCGTACTTAACTAGAGCTTGAGTCTCCCTCATAGCAGCTTGATTTGCCGCGAGACTTGTACTCCTTAACCCACGCAGTGCCTGATCGGCGCGTTGCATCGAGGCAATATATTCCTTGAGACCTACACGACGTGGACTAAAAATAATTAGTAGGATATCTTCATTTGCTGATGGAACCCTTACTCTGCTCGGATAATAGTCTCTTCTTGGTCTCTCTGCTCCATAGGCGCCTGTAGTCTGCTTATCACGGCCAGTGTTCGGTCGACATCTGTTGCAAGTCAGCAACCAAGAGCGCAAGATATCATCGGATCCAATTATACGCACTGGTTTGTATCATTTTGAGATTACGGGTGCTCCCATGTATCGGACCAAGCGCGGTCTGGACATTCTTCCCACTTGCATCCAGACGATTGGTTGACCCTTGGATCTTCTTTGTGAGAGTGTTGAGCTTTTCGAGGTTTGCAAAGAGGACCTCGACCTCAGCACTCTCTTCGGCATAGGCCGATTTGCGTGCCACCATGGCGATGGGAGTCCGGGTGGCTTATGGGAGGGGTGGGGATACGGTTTGTGGGACGATTGTAGTAGCTAGTCCCGGCAAGGGACTGTAATGGTTCTGCAAGGCGCGTAGGTGGGTGAAAGGCCGGCGTACATCGGGTGGATTATGGTTGGGGATTACGATGGTTCATAAGAGGTGCTTTTGGACGGTGGAAATTCGTAGTGACTGAGGGCGCAACGATGTTGAAGAGGAGGAGTAGGGGACCGAAGCATACAAATGTTGATATCAGAATTGGATGGCAGGGGTTTGCATGCCTTCACCTGCCAATCAAAATTCGTCTCATTCTTCGAATTCTCATTGGTGCGCATCAAGCATGTTTGCCAGGGATTCTTAGCGCGTTCCAACTTCCCACTTTTTCGTTTCTTCCAATCTTTCATTTGTATACTTGAAGATTCAACACTTTTCAGTTCCATCGTACCCTATCGTTCAGTTTTTGTAGCGGCGTTTTCTGGTGTCTAGTCTTTGTGGTCTTGGTGGCTCAGTAGTGTTTGCTTCCTAATTGTTACATGGCGCCTGGCTGTGTGCCACGTGCATACAGGATCAGATATGCCAACAGCTTCCGATATCAGAATCACGTCAAACGGGGAAGGAGGTGGGTCTATCTATCTATTGTGTAGCTATCGTGCTGCCTACTGATTGCTTAAGGCCTTTCTTTACTAGCTCAACTTTAAGAAGACACCAAACCATGGCGGCTGGACTTACTGCTGGAAGAAGAGCGTCAGGATGGGGCCTCTCCCTTATTAGTGGTAGTACCGTTGCTGGCGGTGTTTACTATTTCAATTCCCACAGTAGCTTCCTTCAAAAGAGACCACTGAGAGCGGACTCGTCTAGATCATTCTCCTTTGGACCCAATGGAACCTCAGATAAGGACCAAACGTTGCCTAATTCAAGTAAATCTGGACAACCGAGGTTACCTAAATCAAGTAAATCTGGAGATCAAGAGCCTCCACCACAGAACATAGCAACTAACGAGGACAACTCGGGAGAGGACAAGGGATGGACTTCTTTTGTTACAAGCATCTCATCAGTAAAATGGGCTTCAATTCCGGATATGATAACTGGCCTAATAGTCCCTGATTGGCTCAAGCTTTTTCCGGCGTTTATGAACAAATTCCAAAATGAATTATCAATGGCTCCTGGCTCTCTGGCCGAGGAGATCTGGCGAGAAGCAAATGATCCAGAGGTCAATCCAGAAATCATGTGGGATGCAAACGTGCGCATATCGGACGATATATGTGAAGAAGAAAAGGCTTTCCTAGCCAGTCGAAAACAACACACTGTAAAAGCATTAGCAAAGTATCTCAACCTCCCTGAACACGAGATCCACCCTGATGATGTCCCTACCATTGCCATGTGCGGATCAGGAGGTGGTCTGCGAGCCCTTGTTGCTGGATCTGGATCGTATCTGGTGTCCAAGGAGTCTGGCTTATTTGATTGTATCACATATACCGCTGGCGTCAGTGGTAGCTGCTGGCTGCAAACACTTTACTACAGCTCCATGGGCCAACAAAGCCATGAAAAACTCATCAACCATCTGAAAAATCGTCTTGGTGTCCATATGGCCTATCCTCCCTCAGCATTTGGACTCATAAACTCTGCTCCGACAAACAAGTTCTTGCTGAGTGGATTGGTCGAAAAACTAAAGGGAATGCCTGACGCGGATTTTGGAATCGTTGATATGTATGGTATGCTGCTCGCTAGTCGACTTTTGGTTCCCAAGGGCGAATTAGGGGTCGATATGGATGACCTGAAGCTCTCGACACAACAGAAGTATGTCAACAAAGGACAGAATCCATTTCCTCTGTATTCCTGCGTTCGACACGAGATTCCGATTGAAGAAGCCCCACTGGATAACGGCAACCAGGAATCCAAAAAGGACTATGATGGTTCATGGTTCCAATGGTTCGAGTAAGTCTCTCTCTTTCTTTCTGTTGCCTGCGGCCTGCGGCCTGCATTTCATTCATTGAACCTACCAAGTGATATGTTTCCATCAAGTTACTTGCTTACCATTCCCTGCTCTTATTCTCGAAATTTTCACTCTCTTCCAGTGACTTCTTACTGTTACCTGATCTCACCGAGACAAATACGTCTATTGTACAAGGGGACGGCAGTATCTTTTGCATAGGGTAATGTGTTCGTCTCTTCCACCTCATTGTATTGACTCGGTCGCTATGTTCCTACAAATTATATTTGCCAAAGCCCATCCCATTTTGTTTTGATTGTTTAGGTAGCCATTTCGTTATGCCTCCTCTTTCTGTTTCCGTAGCCTTTTCCGTTGTTTCTCTGCCATACTCATATTGTCCATGCAACTGTGTATTGCTTCTTAACTATGTTCGTTCCTTTGCTGTTTCCACTTGTCAGAACTAGCCACTTTCTCGACTTGAAAGCAAACAACTAACAGGTCTTTCATAGATTCAGTCCATATGAAATGTTCAGCGAGGATCTTGGTGCTGGAATACCCATCTGGGCTGTCGGTAGAGAGTTCAAGGAAGGAAAGACAGTATGGCGACGCAACGGCCTAGCCTTGCCTGAAACACGCATTCCAATCCTTTTAGGTATCTGGGGATCCGCCTTTTGCGCAACCTTATCCCATTACTACCGCGAGATCCGCCCAATTATGCAAGGTCTTGCTGGTTTTTCTGGTGTCGACGGGCTCATATCATCCCGCGACGATGCCCTCTTAAAAGTACATCCCATCAGCGCCGCTTCCATCCCCAGCTTCGCCGTTGACCTGTTCCGGCAATTCCCAGCCAACGAAGCGGCGGCTGCGTCCGGTACCCTCCTGACGGCGCCCAAGCTGGAGTTGATGGATGCGGGCATGTCCAACAACCTGCCCATCTACTGTCTTCTTCGGCCCAGTCGCAAGGTGGATGTCATTGTTGCCTTTGACAGTAGTGCCGATGTACGAACGGACAACTGGCTGAGCGTAGTCGATGGTTATGCCGTCAAGCGCGGTATACGAGGGTGGCCCATCGGGGCAGGATGGCCAAAGGCGGATGAGGCGGTGCCACAGACGGAGAAGGAGCTGTCGGCAGCAATTGAAGATAGCAAGGAGAATGTAGAGCAGCATATTGAAGAAGTGAAAAGAGATGATGCAGGCGAGCAGAAGAAACGGCCGGAAGGTGCTCGGGATGGAGATTTGGGGTATTGTAATGTGTGGGTTGGGAGCACGACTAATCAGACACGCTCGTCACGGCTCAGTGAGAAGTGGGAGAATGCACACCAACTTGAGAGCCCAGACGCGGGAATCACGGTTGTCTACTTTCCACTGCTGACCAATGACAAAGTACGCGGTGTGGATCCTGCAGTGTCGGATTATTTGTCGACGTGGAATATGGTCTATGTAAGTTCTTCACCACGGTTGACACAATACCCCATGCTGCGGCCTCACTAACAAAGCAGACTCCCGAGCAAATCGACAACGTGGTATCACTGGCACGCGCGAACTACGATGAGGGCAAAGAGCAAACGAAACGAGCTATTCGAGCGGTATACGAGCGGAAGAAAAAGCTAAGACTGGAGCAGGAGAAACGAGACAAAGCTTCACGGAAATCTAAGAAGATGCGGCTAGGTATTCCAAAAGGCAGAAAGCTAGGAGAAGGAGACCACGGAGACCAATTTAGTTGAGCATTGTATCATACGGCAGAGGTGAAACCCATTATATACCCCCTTCAGCAACAATGTCTGCCAGCGCTCCTTATGTAACATAGAAGGCATCAAATCATCCCATCACGTCCGATGTGACATCCTTCCTCTTTGCGTTGTATGTGTATAAGGTCTCGATCGTAAAGGGTGGTAGATGGTAAGCACCGCGCTTGCTGGAATCATGCTGGTGTTGGACTCTGGTCAACTGTGGTATCCTCCAGTTTTATTTCATGGTATGTGCTTGCGTTCGGTCATGGTGATAGTGTTGCTATTGCGTCGTTCGCAAAGGGGAGTGTCAAAGTAACGGAATAGGACGGCATAGCGGGCTCTTCATGAAAGAACTGGTTCGGTAAGAAGCATGATTCTAGCGAGTAATATGACAGTGGCCAAAGGCTAGCTTCAGGGCAGGAGCTAGTACATCCTCGCACTGTATTATCGTGACCCCGTTGTTGAGGAAGGTAGCTTCCTCGTTCTGAGGGTTGGCGACGCGGTGCCTATGTTTCCTATTTTCCTCAACTTCTGCTCCTCTACCACTCCATCACAACACAACCAAACCAAACCAAACCAGACAAACCTTCTCATCCAAGCCAACACCATCATCATGCAAGCCATCACCCAAGTCTTGGTCATCTCCTTCTTCTTGCTCGTGGCGAGCATCGCCATTTTGGCTCGTCATTGGGCTCGCCGAGAGCCTTCTCCGCCGCCATCACCACTATTCGTAAGTACCCGAAGCAGAAAACAAACGGCTACTAAGAGTCAGCAATAAACAAGCGATGCTAATATCTTCTCTGAGTAGCGACCCATCCGCCCGCCATACATCCGTTCCGAGTCGTCCACTGACGACTCGGAATGGTCCTTCTGTTCTGATGCTTGGTACAACTAAGCACCCACCCGAATACCCATAGCCTTCCTTTTTACGATATCGCACGTGCTGCATTGGTGGAATAAAAGTTTGGCTATGCCAGTTTGAGTCTTTATTTCTTCTTTTGTCCGCGCTGATATATCGATATTCTTCATTTTTACTTTCCTATTGTGACAATACTACTATGGTTCAAACACTGATTCTAGGCACTCCTTTCGGCCATCATACTATGCTCCCAGCGCACTGAATGGGCAAGAAGCCAGTAAAAGCTCAAAAGGAGCAGGTGGCTGCCGACATATTCATGCTTCATGCAATGCACGGTCGAGGGGTCGAAGGTCAGTACTCAAAATCTACTCCTTACGCACCGATGATTATGGAATATAGCTAACATAAACAATGCGAGCACGAGAATGAGCATTCAGACTATACTTTATCATCCTCGAGTCGAGTCCCGAACCGTAGGCCTTGTTCCTACATTTGCCAAAGCATCGCTATCGTGCAGCCATGCGTACAGAATTCAGCATTTCCCAGGATTCTTTCGAGCCGTCGAGCCAGGAAACGTAGAATCTAACTACTCTTATACACCACAATGCTTTGAAAGGTATCATACTGGATGTCGACACCACAAGCCTCAAAGCATTCGCCCAGGACTGGAAAAAGAGCAAGGAACAAGATTTGCAGTAAGAAAACTACTAGAGCAAGCAGCTGAGGAGTCCAAGATTATGCGGAAGAGCCTATTATACCAGGCGCTACTCATTGCTCAAATTCTAGGGCACCGAGTCTGTTGTGGTCCCGAGCAGCGAGTGAAGTCAGCCCCTGAATCTCGAGACTCAGGGGCGTCAACAAAGCGTGCACACCAAGATGAAGGCTTACAAGCTGGATGACATCACGCATTGTTAATACGACCTGTTTCAGTCTCGTCTTTAATTCAAGGAGATCAAACAGCAGAAGCTACGCCGAGAGAGCATGCAATCTCGCCCGGGCGCCCAGAGTTTGCATCTTCTAAGGGCGAACCTCGTATTGCAAAGTTACGTTCGACAATACACACAAGAACAACAAAAGAGCTGCTAATTCTCCGGGAAGTGATTTTGTACGGCTACAAGGCAGACGTTGTTTCATCTAGCAATGCGGTTATTCTCTTCGCATATCAATGAAGCTATCTGGACGGGATGAAGATAACGCGACATGTGTCCAGCCGACTCCAGCGCAAGACACTGAAGCGAAGACTTGTTACCTACTGAGCACTTTCACAAAGTTTGGGAGTTCTGCAAATTTGATGGGAGACAACTTTCATTTCTGCTCTGTCTACAAAGATCCAAGCACTTAATGGGAGCACGCCAGTTATTTTGCCAGTCCAACACACATCCATCAGGACCATCCGCACAAACAAGATACATGAGTTGTCCACTAGACAAACCAGAGTAAAGCTCCACCAAACCATACCTGTCACCTCCATCACAACCAAGTCCACCCACCACGAAACAATTGTACCACTCGTGCAAAGGATAATCGGGTAAAAGTGTGCCATCGTCACACCTTGGCTTTGTTGTCCATACCTGTTCGCACTGTCAGCTATCTTGCGTGCATTGGCAAAGGGTGGAAAATTGGACTGACATTCAGCACACGACACACACATCACCATGTCATCTACAGCCGGCGATGCCGCAGCACGACGGAGCCGTTTGATGTCGAGCTGTCGGGTGTCAGTGTTCAGCTAGTGGTTGGCGAAAGGCTTGACTCACAGAAGACTTTCGCATCAATTGATGACCAGGGGCCCTTCCCACCTCTCATGAATTGGTGGTTGGCTGGGAGAGGGCCTTACCCTGGCGATTAGGCGTGAAAGGTGTTGAAGAGCCATGGGCCCTCCCCACCTCTCATGACTTGGTGGTTGGCTGCAAGAGGGCCACACCCTGGCGGTTGAGCGTAAATGGGTCTGAAGAGCTGTCGACCCAAGTCAGCGGTGGCAGAAGAAAGCGATCGGGGAAAACCTACACCATTGTTGTTGTTGGTAAGAGTGCGAGAAGAGGAATGTGGATGGTAAGAATGTGAGATGAGGAGTGTGGAGAGAAAAGAAGAGAAAGATTTCGAGGGCGAGGAGGCCTTTTATGGACACAAGCTGCCCTCAATCCCGTGACTGTGGTCGCCGATTGCTGAGAAGCTGATGGAAGGCGCGAAGACGGCTATCGCCAATCTCGCGACGGTCTGGAGCCCCGTGGACTGCGAAGCTGCTTGATTCGGAAGCCATTCCACCACAGGCCCGTCATCGCGACCACCGAAAACCGCTCATCGTAGGGTCTACCTGCCTCCCGCTCGCTCGTTATCAGGTCGAGAACCTCATTCATTGGTTTATCTGGTCGCCGATGATAATAAAGACGTCATGCGGTGTGTATTGAGAGGCAGCGGCGGCTGGTTATCAACTTTCAGGTCGCCGGAGGGAGAAGGAACGTTTCGGGAGCGCGTCGGTGTCAACAGGGAGCGTCTTGCCACTTTTGAGATTGACTGAGCAATGGGGCTTCAGTGAGCAAGATGCGCCTAATGTTGATACAGTAAAGACGTTGGGAATTGCGATGGAAAATGAGAAAGAGTAGCTGCTCGAGGCAGCAAATTCGTCTTTTGGGCGCTGGATGACTTGTGAGCCTATGTGCATAGGAGGAGGGGACAGCGCAATAGCTTGATTCGCCTCATCATTGGCAAATCGAAGATTTTCAACCTCTTGAGCCGTAAAATAGGCAGAAGCGCGAACTGGGAGCGCCTGGCCTGACAGATACAGCGTTCAGTTGTCTCTGAATTTCTGAGGATAGCAGCTTGCGTGCTCTCGTATCCATCACGTCTTTGTCTTGGGTAATAGTCATATTGTAGAAGTGCACACGACGCGGTCAATGAGCCCGAAGGGCCATTAAATACTGGTACGAATCTTGCTCTCAGAGGAAAAACGGCGTCTGCCGTCTCGAAGGGCGTGATGCGATGGTTATTGACATTGCTACCGCACTTGAAACTTCAGCCTCTCCACCATTTTCGGGAACATAACGAATGCGAGCGAGATTTACACTACCGGACCACAACCGACTTGAACCCCAACATTATCATTCTGCAGCCTTCCACTTCTCAATTACGTGCATGGAGAACCCTAGATTGCCTTGCCACGAGCACAGCGCTGTTTCATCTGGGAGGTGCGAGTACGAATGTAACAACACGCGCGAAACTATTCAAGCAACATATCACATCGGGACCTCAAAGTTTGAGCGGCTTGTCTCGGCCTGAGCCGACGTACGAGCCTTGGAGTTCAATAAGACTGCGGACAAATTGAGTTGCGCTCTCGCTCATCAAGACAAACCATCTACAATCAGCGCATTTGATCGCCAATTCAGACCTTTAGTCCATTTTCAATGCCTTCTAGGCGCTATCACACACCTCGATTTAGAGCTTGAGGTTGGCTTCCAGATATCCGAATACAGAAGAGTTGGGTAGCCGTTGAGATCACATCCAGCTTTGCGCCCTCTTCCTGAAAATAGCTCTACCCACACCACATCCATCATGAAACATCTCATCACACCACCAAGCTTCCAAGGCGCGCGTGAAGATTTCAAAAGAGCGCGCCTTGTGTCATAACGCGCTTGATTGAGAGGCGAACCCCTTGCGGTCCGCGGTGCTACCCAATCAACAATCAACTGTCTATCAAGTCACAAGTATAGAGTACAAACCTCCTTGTGTGATGGCCCTTTCGATACAAGCCAGATTATGTTTCCGTCCTCGGTGCGTTCCGAGTCATGTTTGGCCCTTGCAGATGTGTGAGGATGTCTTTGATGAGTAAACTGGGCGGCCTGACCGTAAGGTGAGGCGTGATGAATGTGATAGGAAAATCCCAATGAACGAGCGGCTACTAGGCATGCTTTTGGTTTTTATTCTACTGACCTATCACAAGAAGTTCTCCTACTATGGAATGCGTCGAGAAGGTCGCAAACTTATCGCTTGCCCTAGGAGATTAGAAATTCTCTTCATGGAGGATGATGGCGGCCATCGTCGATGGAGGCTTGCAAAATATGTTCTCCATCTGTCAACCTTCCAACCCCCTTACCAAGAAAACATTTATTCTTGCTCTTCATGCTCGCAGTTTTGGCGAAAAGTCGGTAGATGGTCGTGGCGGTTCCTGATTCGATTGAACTGCTTGAATGCTGTAGTGACGTGTATGTCCAACTGCCGTGCCACCTAAATCATGCGAAACTGTATTTTGGGCAGATTCGTATGCTCACGTACTTCAGGGATGCAGTCGTGAGAGTGACAGTCAGAAACTCGAGGCGTGCCCTCCATTTTTGGAATTCCTCGTAGGAATCGTCTGATTGGCGTGGGCTTGATAAGTTCGGAGTAGCCACGGCTGGGGGAATGTCTCACTGCCTAGTGTGAACAGAACGGGAGGCAGAGCAAGGTCAACATCAAGTCTATCATGTAGAAAGTCACGAAGACTTTGCAAAATTGTAATATCAAGGTGCAATTTTAGATGCGGCGAGGTGGATTAGTTCTTCACCGCCTCAACATCTCATGCATACAGAGCCTTCACAGGCTGCTGTGGACTCGTGGCGAGCATTTACTCACTCGGCAGTGACGTGTAAACTGCAGCTATCTATGCTAGGAATAAATACGGTCGGCTCCAACTTGCGTTGTTCCGCGGCCGCTAAGAGTGCAGAAGCAGCGATTGTTCTGCCAGCTACTACGCTGATCTGACCCTCGGACGAGAGCGACAACATTCCTCAATCGTTACTGGTCGCCTTAAGAATATAGAGAACGGTTTGCCAAACGATCATGTCCGTTGCGGCGATGAGTCGCGTGGCCCTCGTGAGGACCTGGTTAATTGAGACACAGCGGTTGCAACTCACCGGAAAGATAGGGACTTGGACGCTTACTTCTTCAGGATGCGGATACACTTGCTCTAGATTTGCCAATGTGATCTACCGAACTGAGACAGAAGTATGCCTAAGTCGCGAATACAAGCTGTAGAAGTTAGTCTACTGGCTTTGCCATCTATCGGCGATTTGACTAACAAGGTATTGGAAAGGTTAGCCTCTGATCTAAGATTTTGACAGGTCGTATCGCCAGGGTGGTTACTGTGCCTGATGTGATAGAGTTTAGAGAAAATGAGACATACAAGGGGATATTACATGGCCTTCCATATCGTTCAGTAACGGTCAATGCAGATGTCAACGTCGAATCAAAAACATCAACACCTCCCCGACCTTGAGAGCAAGGCTACTCCCAGGACGCCCAAGGAGTATCATCAAAGGGTCCTCTGGAAGCGGCAAGCTTGTCTGGTCTTTCCGCCTCGCCGAAATTGCTTTTAAAGAAGCCCAGACCAAGAGAGTCGCCCGCCCACGCTTTTGCTCAAACGACAGTCACGTAGTTTTGCACGAGTACCAGGACCGTAGAACCAGACGGCATGGATGTATATCTACCTTTTTACAGGGCTGACAAGAAGATGGGTACGATTCGTAGGAAATACTTTGTTTTAGTGAACCCAAAGGTGTTCAGCAATTGGAACGAGCTTCATACCCTCCAAGTTCATACGCGTATCGGCTATACATGCCCTCCGAGAAGTGAGTATACACTATACAGATGAGTACCTAAAGAGAGCGTGGCGCCTGCCTATCTCCCCTCAAGTATTGCTCGAGCCACTGATCATTGGGTGACTGATGTAAGAATCGATCGTTCAGTCAACGGAGAAAGAAAAGATATCAGTATACTATGACTTGCATTGGATGTCTGCTGTCTACCCAAAGGTCAAAACAATCTACTCTTTATCTTCGAGGGTGCTTGCGACTATGAGAAAGCTCAAAACCGTGGATGTATAGCATGTACCGAGGGAGGGCGTTACAATTAGTAACAGTGGTCATTGATGGTTAAATGTCTTCATAATACTCTCTATAATCCTGAGTCCCAACATTGAGAGATATCAGTCTATCAACGCGGTGGCAGGCAAGTATATAGCTTGGTATTCAGGCCTATTATGCTTCACTCTCTGAGGAGACTCCAAGTAACATTGATCGTTGCCTGCATGCCCCGGCGGCATCGCGACGTTCCCAAACTTACCTTGGTAAACTTGAGTCAACGCGCATTTCGGGGACTATTCTGTATAACCACCTTTCTGCACTTTGCTTTTATTGCATTGAATCGCCCTATGCATGTTCATAATCATACCTGATGTTGTGCATATGCAATGCAATCCATACGTTTCTTCTGCTTTTTCCCAACCAATCTACTGGGTCTATCATCTTGCCCAATGCCCTCGTAATCGTATCTTCGAGGTCGGCCTTAAAAAGAGAACCGCTAAGGACCTTAGAGATTCTAATACTAGTTTCAAGTTTGTAGTGGCGCTTCGCGGAACTGTCAACCTGCCTAGATTTCAGCCAAGCGACCAATCTACTGGAAACTGAGGACGCATAGTTTGATAGAGGTTCGCAGCTTTTGATACACACCATCCACGATGAGGAAAGTCTGGTCGGGAGAGAAGTAAGAATACGCCACCATGTCCAGCACAAAGGATCAACAGCGGCGCCAGAGTGTCGGGGCTGACAGCGTTGGTCGTAGCGTGCGCCACGTACATCGGCCGCCGGGGAGTTCGGCAAGTTGCAACTTGGACGTTCGTGGAGATTTTGCTTTCTTGTCAAGGCTCAAGCACCTGGAATGGAATATTCTGCAAACTGAGATTCCAAGTTCCAACTATCTGGGTCTGACTCTAAATTGGGTGGCAGGTATTGGCGCGTTGATAAGTGACTGCTGCTGTGAGTATGTGACTTGATATCATCGTGAAAATGATGGTATGATGCGTTTTACCATTCCAGATGCGTCATTGACATGTTCGCGAAATACAATATGATATTTCTTCTCGTCATCGCAAACGACCAAAGTTACCGTCAAGCTTGACCGAAATACTTGGCCTCGAATATTGATTTGACCCTTTGATCAACTTCCGTTTGTTGAGCGGTATGACCGAGATGAAGCTTTAGCTGGCTCGTCCACAGCCTTTCATTGACATACTAAAGAGCCGAACCATAGAAAGTGGTATTCAAGACAACCGATTGAGCGTTTGCTGTCTAGCCGATGCAAGGGATGGCTGTTTAGTAATATGGCAGTTGTTAAGCGACCCGCCAGAGACCCTTAATCTGCAAAAGTCGATACTTTGGGATAACGCGATGGTCGCCTAAACATATATCGATTTGACTCAAGATTCTCAAGAGTCAACAAAGAATGGTTAGCAGCTCTGCCAGACTTGCTTCACCCCCGGTCAACTTTGGGATGTCGACCCACGCACCAGGTTCGCAAGGACGGCTTTGGGCTTGAGCTTCTGAGCCAATGAACAAATTTACAGCCGACGGACGCCAACAAGGAGGAAATTATGCGAATTTAGAGTGGCTGAATTCTGAAGAGCAGCATTTATGGCCCTGCAGCTCTGGCCGCGCTCCAAGGATCCCCCCGTCGCCATGTATCCGTAATCCCCAGTGATGCAAGTTCGTACTGTAGGTATCCCAACCTGGCTCCTGGTGTTATACAAGGACTGTCAGGGAGACGTACGGTGCAGAGACGCAAAAACATACACAATATTGTCAACTATTGAGGAGCAGCTGGTCGTTTTAAACCAATTCCCTCAAGAAAAACATTCTTTAGCCCGGCAGTGGATTCAAGTTGTCGTGAAAAGCTCCATTCGAGAACGGTCCTAGCGTTTTTCGTCACAGAAACCGCGCCAATCAGTATCGAGAATTACCACTTCTCCAAGCTGAATGGTCAAAATACCCAAGTTCTATTCCTTTGGAGCTACGCCTCCAGTAGTGATGATTTCAATGTTGTCAGTGTCAAGAATAATCTCTCGCCCCATATGTAGCTCTTCATTGTCAAGTTGTCCGCAACCCACCCTTTTCAAACCTTTATCCCACACCTTTGTACCCTCCATTAGCTTCGGCAACACCACTCACCACTAAAGGTTTCAACTTGACTTATACAGCTTCCTTTTTGCTACTTTGAGCCTGTCCGACTCTCGTTTAGGCCACCCTTCCTTTGACCTTTCCAAGTTTGCCGCTGCCGCCTTGGCGTCTGGACGACGTGGACGGTATCGAATCCTCGCCTCCACCACTTCAGGCACCTTCTTCACTAGAAGATCTTACTCCCCCGGAGCGGGAGCCTTTCCGTTGTTTCATTTCTTGCCTTTTATCAAATTACCCCCGAAAGCTTCTCTGCAGTGACTTCCCCTCATCTACTGCCAGCGATCCACTTCACCGGAACATTTCCAGACAAAACCAGCGGTCAGCCAATCTTAGAGTTTTAGCTCCAGCTACGCCTTGTCTGATGAGCCTCACTGTTTCTTTTGTTCCCAGCTTCTTGAACTGGGTTTGGGCACATGCACATATCCATCCAGGACGATTTACTGGAGCCACCAGACGTTAATGGCGAAGCGCCAAATTGGCGTCTCTCTTGAAGAGAACTCCCACCTCAGTACGTTGCATTCATTCTTAACTTCCCTTCCTTCATGATCCGAATTCGGCTCCAGCCGATCTATTTGTTGTCAAAGATGCGTTGCGCGTTGGAGTTAGGGCGCGGCAACTCTCTCCCCTTGCCTCCACAACACTGTCAGGCAATATTTGCATGGCCACTCTTAATGCGCACTCTGATTTCTAAAGTTGTTATGGAACGTCTTTTGTTGACTTGTAGCTTCTTCAATTTAGCTTGTGGCTGCTTTCGGATGAAGGAGATAGAAGTGTATTGGATCGGCTTCAGCCCAAGAGCTCTGCGGGTCAAATCAAGGAAAACTAGACTTGGAAAACAGGTGAGACTTGAAAGCACTCCTATGTCTGTATCCGAACCTTCATTTCCCTTTCTTTGGGATCGATCCTCAGCTACCAGCATGGTGTCTTGAAGATTCCGCCAACGAAGGGGTAGGTTTCGGAAGCAAAAGAAGAAGAATTTAACTGAATTAGAAGCATTTCTTCAGCTCACGACGCTCTGGTTCACCTCATAAACCTGCCACTTCTCGCTCTAGAAAGAGGTCTGATTTTTCAACTCAAACCGTTGTGAGTAGGCAGTTCAGCTTGTTGTAGACACTTTGCAAACCATCAATTTCGCGCACTGTCTTGGTTCATCTCACCGCCAGAACTATCTCACGTCGAAGCGCACAACTTCCTCAGGAACACTGCATTGTTCTGCCCTTTTCCCTACCACACAGCCTGCGATACCAGATTGGGTCTTGAGTTCAGGTCAAACTATATTCAAGCATTTATATTTAGTTGTGCGCAAAAGCGAATTCTGTAAGTTTTCATTCATCTTCATTCGTTCATTTTACCCAACACATGAAATTTGGGTCGCAGTTTGGGCAACATTCTGCCTCTTGTGCTAAAATGAGGCCGAAACTGCTAGTTCACTCTGTCATTGGTAGGCATAGCCTCCAAATCGATCATATCACAAATTCACAATCCTACTGGTGCCTACATTGGGACATTGCCTTGGAGAACAGACTAATCAACCATTAGTTCTGTCTAGATCAAAGCTCATTACCCTCCACTAACACATATCTTGTCGCAAGCGCACATAGCGACACCACAACCCATAAACGAGCCGAGAAATCATCTTCCCTGGAGCACTCGATTCAAGTTTAGAAACCAGCGGTGGCCGGCTTCCGCTTGTTCTGACATCAGTTTGCTTTCCATGTCTGGTTACGAAAAAAGCCAGGAATCTTATGTTAATGGTGAGTAACCGGCCTCGTGGCTCATTTTGTGGTTGGACAGATGGCAAGGCTTAGCCCATTCGAACTTGCCTTGAATGGGCTCAGCCGGGACGTGCCGAGGAAGCTATCCATGATGTCTGTCATCCGATGGGGAATTGATCACAGTACAGATGCTGATTATGCGAACGAGTAACTGACAGCTGACACAGATTACGACCCAACCACAAGACCTAGTCAAGGCCATAGTTACGGAGGATATGCGCAACCAAGTCCCTCTTTCGACCCACACTCGACCTTTGTACCGACAAGCCAGGCCTCTGAACCACATGGTGGTCTGCCCCATGCGAACCAAATGCCTTTCTTAGGCACGACGTTTGCTCCTCGTGACCAGGCGTTCCACCATACTCCTGCACCTTTTATGGATGCAAGGTCCCGGAATTTTATCGAACTCACTTCAACCGGTCCCTACCACGGCGATACCAACGAAATCCTCCGAATCGAGTTCAAGTCCCAAATCGAATATACTGTCCCAAAATACACGTTTTACTTTGTATTTGGCGGAACTTCTAAAGTCAGAGCTACTCTAGCCAAAGATTTCTACCAAGAGCCCTATCATCACTTTTCTTTGACTTCAACTGTCCCTGCATTGCCGGGCGCGTCTCAAGGCATGCCGCTAATGATTGACATGCAAGACGAGAATGCTCTCTCGTTGGAGCAGAAGAACATTGGAATGTTCTTCTATGGCGCGGGCTATTACCCAGAAGATCGTAAGCGCAAACATTCTGAACTCTCATCGGATTACTCTTTCCCATCGGCAAAGAGAACTCCATCTCAACCTTTGAGACCATCAAAGTACAAAGACTCATCAACAGTGTATTCAGGGCATTCGGTGCCATTGCAAGAAGCATCGCCTTACCCCAGTTCGCTGTTCGCCTTGCCTGCATCAGACCGGACGGCCTCTCAGCGCAGTCAGTATGGGCAAGCTTCAGCAATGAGACCGCAGTATGGTTATTCGATGAGTCCAAGCCTGGCTCCTCAGTCACTCAGAGTCCGCTCTCCAGGACTCACAAATTACGGATCCTATCCTCCCATGGCACATACCCAGAGCCCTCAAATCTCGACACAGCCAGCCGCATCAGTACCACTGAGCAGATCGGTTTCAACATCTTCAGAGGTATGGGTTCGCACATCAGAATTGAGACAACATCAGTCTGCTCCAACGAGAGCCTATGGTACAACTCCACAGTTCAATCCCTATGCTCAATACCCGGATACTAAAGCACGCCTTGAAATCATCGGCGACCTGGCCACAATGTGTCATGACTGGACGGATGAAGAGAAGTCGGCGAGCCGGCGAATCGTGGAGTTTCAGCGAACCCAAATAGGCAGCACAATCACTGCAACCTTCAGTGCTGTCTCACTGGAGGAACGGTCGCCAAACAACCCGTGCATTAGTTGCATATACTGGGAAAAGAAGGATAAGTGCTATGTGACCAGTGTTGACACCATTGCCTTGCTCGAGGGACTAGTTGCAGTCCGATTCACAGTGGAGGAGAAGAATCGCATCAGGCGCAACCTCGAAGGCTTCAAGCCATACACAGTGTCCAAGAACAAGGACGAATGCGATGACATCTTCAGGCTGATCATGGGATTTCCAAGCCCCAAACCCCGGAATATCGAGAAGGATATCAAGATCTTTCCCTGGTCGATTCTGTCGCAGGCACTACGAAAGATTATTGGCAAATATGTAAGTGATGGGTGTTGTGCAACCACACTATTCCGGTATTATATTGGTGCGGCAGCTAACATCTAGTTCTTCTCTTTCTAGTCTGCAAGCTATGCCTCGACAAGCTCAGTTCTTGGGACACCACAACCATCCACAGCTATGTATGGTACGACTCTGACAGAAACCAGCGAGCATCAGCATCCGACAGCTTCACCTGCATCAGCCACGAGCTCGACTGTTCCTGCTGCATATGCAGGCGGCATGACCTCGACAGCCTTGTCCCCCCGTTTACCAGGCGGATCAGCAGGGCTCGAGATTACAGCATCCTCGCACGATCTTCGAGGTTCGTCTTCCATGCCGCAGCTCCTAGGACATGGCGGCCCTAGTCTGGGACCGTGGGCAAGCAATCCAGCGCCCACTCCACAATACAGTTCGCCGTACAGCACAGGCCTTGTAGGTCCAGCTTCGTTACCTAGTGGACGCTCATGGGACTTGAGCGCATACATGGAACCGCAAACTGGACAAACTGGACACACCACACCAGCTTCGCAAACACTGAGATACTACCGCACTACTGGACGAGCGCAAGAGCAAACTGGTGAGGGGAACACACAGTCATCAGCAGCGGGCCCGGGCTACGGACCGCAAGGATCGCGGGCATAACCGCTAAACCAGTTTACAAGATTATGAGAAGAAGTTGACAGGAGCAGAAACACATACTACTGGATCATCATGGATGAAGGGTGGTCAGGAAACAATCGCCAATCCCAGTCGTTCCGGAAAAGGGGCATGTGACACCCCCCACTCAACACCATTCAGCCAACCATAAACAATCATTATCAACATGCCTGTCAACCCTTCCCAAGGCTGAAGCCTGTCAGCCTTGTCTATCCTCTTCTGGAGTCTCACACTACTCTTTGTATTACACATGCTTTTGTGCTTTCGTTCCAAACTGCCAACTCTTCCAATATTCTCAACTCTTCTATAGCAACCAAACCACTTTGCGGCTCCACACCACTTCAACATCTATACCATCGAGTCTCAGTCATGCTCCGCCTCCATGACTCAACTATTCTCCTAGGCTCTCCCATCTGGAACAAGTTACGAACATCCGTTTTCACATATCAAGGTTGCCTTTTCTGTCGTTGACGCATCGTCTTTCCGCCTCGTCAGCGCCCTAGTCATCCGACCCTCCCTAGTTCCCCCTAGTTCCCCCTATTCCCCGTATATCGTCATCTGCCCTTATCAACAAGCAATCAGGCCCATAACACCCAACACGCAACATACAACGCGGTTCTCACTAATCGTCTCCTATCATCCGCACCTCTCTATCGGTGGTCATCTATCTCTTTGTTTTCATCGCATCCAGCGCTTCACCCGGAAATGCATTTATTACCCAGAAATAGAATTTGGTACACGCCTCCACAGGCTCAACATTATACACATTAGCGTCATTTGGCGCTGCATCTACTAACTAATCAGAATGGGGTCTCGGTGTCTTGCGTCATGGTTTACCGATCTCATATCATTTCCTACGCTTTTAGCGACATCTTGTTTTTCCTCTCATATTTTGCATCGGTGAGGTGTACGGAGTGAAGGGTACTCCCAGTCTTGTTACATCCGGAAAACGTGTCCATGCACAGCATCTGTCAAGAGTTGAGAGAGGTATATATACCCCTCAGCTTATATACTCTGACAATCTTGCCATTATTGGCGGCAGCGTCTCATCTTGCAAACTCCTTCTCTTCACTTAACTGGCAAGTTGCAGAGTCTTGTGATGGAACATTGTTCTGGCTGTTCCTTTTTTGCTGGTTTCTTTTGTGTTTTAACAGACTGCATTCCTCAGGGTACGTTATGGGCGTCTTTGATTTTCTCTTTGGATATGATTTACCTACTTTGCAGTTGAACACATGAATAGCATGATTATGTTGCCTTTTTTTTGCTACTTTGCTTTGCTCCGTTATACCTCCTCGCCTTTAATTGTAGCAGTATGCTGCTTTCGAAATTGTCGTTTTGCAATACGTTCGTGTTGATTGCTGTTGCGTGCGTCCTTGTTTTTTGCCCATTCCAGACTCGTACGCGTCCCCGCAAACCTGCCCCCTTAGCATATGATACCCGTTGCATACAAATTAGCCCAAGCACTTGTAAGCGTTGGAGTTGGTGTTGTTAGTTGATTACAGAAGCGTTGTTGCATGGAGGTAGCATTGGTGTTGAAGTGACATGTGTATGGATCAGTCGTGGCAGTTTGTTTGCCTGTAGCAGGTGGTACTTTCGGTCAACAATTTGTCAAGGCATGGTATGAAAGAAAGTTCCAATGGTATCCAAGCACAGTGTCAGCTCATCACCTGTGCCTCCTCTCTAGAGGAGTTGTTTTTGCTACTACCAATACGGATATTATTACAATAATACGCTGCATTTATCCACATGTCGTTACGAATTGCCACTAGATCTACCAAACGCTATTGCTTTTGTGAGGCAAAAAAGCAACTTCTTGCATCTCATGCTGGATGCCTTCTACCCTGTTTAAGATTCCAGATCGAGGTTTCCCAATCCTTCCCGCTGTGCAGCGTCCCGTGCACCTTGCCTTCTGGAAGCTGTGGAAAGCCCACTTTTTCCTTTTCTCTCCGGGATACGCAACAGGCATCCTCGTTCACGGCGATGTTGCTATTTTGAAATTTCTTACTGTGTCGTGCAACGTGTCTGCGTCCGGGTTTTGTTTGCTTTCCCCCACACTTGCGCATCCGGCCTCTTCCGGAGACCCACATGCCGCCCAATAGAACGGTCAAATGATTCGATTACTTGGAAATGGTCTTCTCTCTCGAGCTGGGCCGCGTCGTCAGAGAATGTCTCTGGTTTTGGGATTTGGTGGCCTACTGCAAGGCTGAACTTGGTGGCTTGCATGCATCTGTGCTTCTGATTGGTCAAATTCTCATGCATTAAGGCTGAGCTAGGGTTAGTTGCATTCAGCCTTATAGGCAGCCATGACCGGCTGGCGCCCAAAACCAAATACTTGCCTCGCAATATTTCGGTGGGAGACATAGTTCATTATCTTCGCCGCAGGAGCTTTGCTTGGTCATGAACTCAAGAGTTTAAGAGCACTTTTATGTTGTGGGATTCGAGACTTGCCTTTTTTTACTACTAATGGTAGCACGACATTCGAGCAAACAAACATGACTGGAAGCCAGTGCAAATATAGCCAAGCTTTAAAGGATGACTGAAGAGAAGTAAAAGCCATCGAGCCCAGAGTCAGGTTTCTCACAGCAATCAAATACCAGGCAAATGCGTGGGCAACATATTCAACTCCGTTATTGCAAGCGTATTACGGTATTGCACAAGAGGTTCTTCTATAAATTAGTCCATAAATCTTTGTTAAACAGCATGTCTGCTGTTGAGATAAAAAGTCAAAGCCTAGTAACTTATTTTATTCCGCCAAGGTGAATTTTTCAAGTGCTTGCAAACATTAGGTTCCAGAACAACCGATGTGTTTGAGAAGTGCACATGCATCCAGTACCTCCACAATACCTCTTCTAGGGATTAAAATTCCCGCTCGGTCTGCTTCATATCCTCCCTTTTTGCCTCGTCCCGCTACCGGCGTACATCAGGCTTCAGTGCAACGCAAACATAGAAGCCTGCCATGACATTGGCACAGCCCGAGTCAATTCCAGGATTCAAAATCTGGAAGACGATATGATTGAGACCAAAGTCTGCCTCGATTAAAGAACAATCTTCTCGGTGACGCACCTGGCGATACTCTTTGCACTTGCTTGGTGGTAATGAGCCTGACCAGATGGGGCTGGGCAAACTATTGCCTGGAGGAGCTGGCGCTGGTGCCTGTGTTGGCTGTGAAGGTGGAATGGGTCCTCCTGTTGCAATGCAGAGTTTGATACCGGGCTGTATGGAGCAGTAATTATTGAGGAAGCTGGATATTACG
This sequence comes from Microthyrium microscopicum, assembly GCA_010405405.1. Taxonomy (NCBI): domain Eukaryota; kingdom Fungi; phylum Ascomycota; class Dothideomycetes; order Microthyriales; family Microthyriaceae; genus Microthyrium; species Microthyrium microscopicum. Next base: position 1,342,677 of record MU004236.1, on the reverse strand, counting down.
TTAGTACGAACTTTGTGATAGGACTTTGTGACTCACGGGTTGAGGTTGCGAATTTCATCGACTGATGATTTGGGAGAAAGTTTTTCGTTGGCAATTTTCCAGCATGTGTCTCCCTCTACCACATCGTAGAACTTGCTACCTACAAAGACTATCAGTTGATCTCGCTTGGTGTGCAAGCTCTGTACTTACATCCTGGCTTATACTTGCTAGATGAAGCGTCCGGTGGCGGACTGGCCGCTGGAGGTTGTTTTGTCGGCGTATTTGATGCGGCCGGCGGCGATGGTGTCGGCGAAGCTTTGGCAGGAGGTTTTGGACCCGTGATCTGGTCTTTACTCGCAATACAATATTCTCGCCCTACTGGAAGTTGAGGTAATTTGCAATCTTGTTCTGCGGATGGGTTCTGATATTCATAAGCTTTCAAGTACCTAAACATTTATATCTTAGAGCAGGCATAGTGCTACACATACCCAGCTATAAAAATCCTCTTTGGATATTGAAAACGAATTTTGAAGTGTCTGACAGCTGATTACTGCTTCATTTGAGCTTCACAGTCCCCAGAACGAGCAAGATGTAAGACTATGGGTCTGATACATACCAGAGCCTTCATTAATATGCCATTTTCTCGAACATCCATCTGCTGAACTCTGAACCTCCACGACCAAAGCTTGGACTCCTAGAGCAAACGAAAGTATTAAGGACAACATGTTGAGAGGATATTAAATGGTTGACTTCAACTACTAGCAAGAAAAACATTAAGTCAAGAGTTACATGCTATTTAGCATGGAAGATAGCTTTGTTATACTAAAAGCATAGACTCCGAACTCTGCTTTGAGTACGTCGAAGATAATTACATTTCATTTGTATTCATAGTGTATGGACGGTGCATTCTTGTTAAAAATACGCTCACCAGTGAGGAGCTTCGATCTTTAGCAGACCCTAGCAAACCCCCTGATTTGACAACAAATCACTGGCTATTGTGCGTTAATCTCGGATTACGGTAAGCTTCCAGCAACCTGGCGTGCGTTGACATATTGTTGAGATTCAAAGAGATTGAAATTGGCGTGCTGAAGTGGCTTCAGGGCAGATTTAAGAACGATGGGTCGACACTGATCTAGTATGACCGCTACTATTAATTACGAAGGATTCGACGCTCATTTAGACTTTGCGGTTCTTGCCCTTCGGTTACCGGCGTCTTTCTGGTACCTGAAAATTTCCAATCATATACAGCCGAGGTCAGCAAATGACGAGATTAGTATCAACTTTAAGATGGTTCGTATTTGTATAAGACACGAGCTGTCGTAAGACTATAATGCAAGAGTTGCTGAAATATATATAGCTGATGATATGCAATCCAGAGGCCCATTTTTTGAAATGTTGTATTATGCAAATCCCTTTTCATTATCATCCGTTCCAACTTCACTTCCTCAATCGAAGGGTAGCAAGGCATGGTTTACGAGTTATCCTTTTACCCAGCAAAAATCAATATTTAGTAGACTATGCAGCTTTGAAAGGCTTGAGCATAGGAGTACTGACTTTAATACCAAGACCTACCGGCGAATCTACAGAGAGAAAAATACTTTGTCCTCAGCCCCCAGACGCGCTGAATGTTTATGAGCGACAGGCACACTCACAAGCATGTACAACACCAATTCAGCTTGCCACCACTTTGGGCTAGGTGCTACAAATCATGAAGTATATGTTGATGCAGCAAAATAGGCGTGTGGCGACGGAGCCCAGGGTGATGAGATATTTAGGAAGTCAATCTTGGGTTCCCTCTCGTCATAATAGACTCTGGGTCGCATTGATGAAGAAAGAACTTGTGATGCTCGTTGGATGACTTCCGAGACTTAACATTAGCCCATGGTAGCTTTGAATGCGATGTACTACATTTGCCGAGAAATAAACAATCAAACGAACAAGGACACACCACTGGCCAACACGAAAAGGGGTTCGCATATCAACTGTTGGTATTGAAGTCTATTCCTACTATGTCCGCTCTGAAGTTCATTGAGCACGGCAATTGGTTATTTTTTTGGTAGACTGTTCTTTCGGACCCCGTTGAGGTAGGATGAAAGCAACTACATCTCATCCATTTGAGTGACTGAGGCTGATAAAAACTTTACAGTTCCTTGTTTTAGCACACTCTCAAGGCAAATAACCCACTTGAAGCAGATGCATGAAGTTATATGTTGGGCCATGATGTAGCAGGCTGTAAGCTTTTAGTTAAAACTTGATTAAATATGGCAAATTATACTTCCATAAAATATTCTACTCCATAACAAGCTTTTAAAACAAATCATATCCCATTTAGCTTAAACCCTACTCAAAAGAAAACCTACTAATAACTAGGAGACATCTACTCCCCCCAAAGTAAATCCTCGTCAAACCCACATCTTCAAATCTAACCACAAGCAAGCTCCCAGACCACCCAGCCAATCAGATCTCACAGCAAAAGCTACCTTAGTCGAACCACAACAACCCCTTACCTTGCCTTACCTTGCACTCCATCCATACTCCCTACAAAGCATATGAAAGTCTCCAATGCTTATAACATCGCCAAATCTTAGCAACAAATAACATCAGGTCTTTCACAGAAATGTAGCTCCACTGGAAGCAATCGATATGCATTCGTGACCATATTCGTGGGCCCTGATCATTTGTGGGACTGGTTCGTGGGCCGTTTGTGCGACCGCTTCGTTCAGCCACGACGGAAATAGCTCTGCCCGTGGCCGAATGGGTCGGCGACTATGGGGACGTGGAATGTTGGAGGCGGGATGGGCACGTTTATGCGTTGAGGGCGATCGAGTAACGGCGCGGCTATATTCTTTTTCGGTGCTTGTATGGTTACGTATCTTGGAATTCGTTGTTGGCCTAGACTTTGCAGATGGTGATGGTAGTCTACTCATCCATGAATGTTGAAATGAAAAAATGCACAGATAGTCGAGAATGTCATTCACGAAGCATCCAAGGCATTGGAGAAAATTTGTAGACCTCGATTTCATTACAACTAACCAACTACTGCCCTCTCAGGCCAAATGCAATTCCATCTCTTAACCTCAAGTGTCCACCGCTAGATTAGCCAATCCAGCGCCAAAGGGGGTATATAAAGTTTTTTGCGCAAACCAAAACCAAGCAACAGTCCAACTCTTCTCCCAAAAGACGTTCTCCCATAATACCAGAGAAAAGTGCTCATTCACTTCATGTCATCCACAGCCTTAAAGAATTACTCCGACCAGCAAAATAACCCTTTTTGCTCCCTCCTTATTCCTAAAACGCAACTCCTACAGCGGCTGGCGGCATAATCACCCCATCGTTCTTGCCACCCAAAATACTCGTGCCCACAGAATCCGTCGTCATCGTAGACTCGATGCTAAGCCCACGCTTTGGCGCTACCACAGGACGTACAGCACGCATGCGTCGTGCCGCGCTGTTGCTTTTGCGCAGCGAGCCGGGCGGTGACCAATCACGTGCGGTTAGGCTGTTGGGTGTGGCGAGGTCGCGTATTGGACTGAATGATTGCGGAGTCGAGAGCTGTGTCGTTGGGGTAAGTGCATATGCGCGCGCGGAGCTATCGTCGCTGAAGTCGGAGAGCGTTGGACTGGAAGTTTCGCTGTATGTGGCGCCTGGGACGGGTTGGACGCTGTAGAAGGCTTGGGGTGCTGCGTTTTTGGGGGAGAGGAGGGAGGCGGTGGTGTTGGTTGAGCGGACGCTGTTGGAGCGGGTGGTGAGCCAGGAGCGCAGACGCGAGGGGCGGGTGTTTGTAGTGAGGGCTACCGGGGGTGAGGCGAGAGGTGGGTATGGTTGGGAGGAGGTGTTGGCGTAGGGGACGCTGAAGGCGGAGCCAATGTCGCTCAGTGTTTGGCTGCGGGCGCGGATGTTCATGGCTGGTGCGATGGCGGGAATGTGTTGGCGGGTGGGGAGGGTGGTTTGATCGCTTTGGGCGCGGGTGAGTGCTGAAACGCGACGTTCTTCGACGATGGTGTTAAGTTCGCGAATCTCTTCGTCGACTTCGCTGGTTTGACGGCGTCTGATGCTGCCGGATGATTTTAGGGGACGGACCATGTCTGAGATGGATCGGCTGTGGTTGAGGGTGGGCTCGATTGGGCTACGTGACCGTTTTGTGGCGGATGTCGCTGTCTTGGGTCGAGATCCTGATGAGGTTTGTCTTCTAAGAACCGCTGGGGCGTCTGTCATTGGAGGACTGGTTGGCATGTCGTCGTCGAAGTATGGAAGGGCAGTAGCGGACATGTGAATATCGTCGTTGTGCACTGCTGGTCCCGGTCCATTAGAAGCAAAGCCATCACTGGCAGAACTGAATCGATTTGCCAAATCCACATAGGAGCTAGTGACTGGATTGCTTCTCAACGGATTGTTCCTAGCTTGCTCTGCAGCAATTATATCCCAGTCTCTTACCACCGCTGCTTTGGGCATAGTTGGCATCTCTTCCCAGGCATCAGAGCCAAAGTCAGGTAGAGGTGATAACCTCCCACTAGGTTCATAGATGCTGAGCTCGAGTGGTCTAAACTGGCGCCTCCTAGGCATAGGAACACCAAACTGAGGATCGCTGACTCGACGAAAATCCATCGGCGCACTTATGCGTGGTCTTGATTTCATTCCACTTGAAGTCCAAGGTCGTGACATGGCCGACAAGCTTCCAGCAGTCCTTGGGCGAGAAAAGAGGCTAGTTCTTCTTCTTGTTGAATCTAAGCGAGGAGTACCAGAACTGATAGTGGTAACAGGAGGACCTAAGCGTTCGAATGCCATTTGTGAGCCGTCTGACAGTGGTTCCTGATATACGATTCCTGAATATGTTGATTCTAAGAAGCAATTAGCAATGATGCATTTTATAATTTGAGCCGGCGCAAGGGGTCATTTTGAAGATGATTCCCCTCACACAAAAAAGAAAGCTATTCATGAAATGCAAGGATGGTGAGGCTCTCCCATGCGTGCAGAACTTGAGACTGAAGCGAATACACGGGGGAAGAGCCCAAATGACAAGACAGTGTTTCCAACCACAAGAGGCCGAGGAAAAGACCGTAAAACAATAACTTGCTGGCATTTGCGACGACTTTCTAATCTCATGTGTGCAAAAGGTTTCAAAGACAACGCCCTCGACAATATTGGCATGAAATGTGATGACCGCGCAAGGAAAAAGCAGCAACGTAAGGCCTTCACATACCAGATCGCATTCCAAATTTCTCAGCAGCAGGCGCATGCTGCGTTGGCAGACAGCATACCACCTGCATGGAGTTGGACACTCCCCTTTCGAGGTGGTCGTATATGCGTCCCATGATTTCCTGGAGGTTTTACGAAGATTGTTGCATTTCCAGATGAAAGTACTGCAAGGATTCCTAGCGACTCAGAGGATAGTAGTAGGATAACTCGAGCTTGGAACTTTATAGGAATATTAGATAAAACGAGAGACTGAACCAGAGTCGGCAAGAAATAAAAAAAGGAAGGAAGAATAAAAGTCTGTTTGCGGCCTAAGAATAATATCAAAAAGATCCAGTATTCCAGATATCCGGTTATGCGATAGACAGGCACGGCCTGGGCATCAGTCAAGGAAAGCAAGACAAACGGAGAACGGCGACACGGGCAGTCTTTAAGAGAGTTCTTGTTTCTTTGCGCGCAAAAAGCCAACCAGCGCAAACTCAGCCGTTTAGCAGCGCAGATGATGAGGGGGGGAAGATCTGTTTGAAGAAACACTTTGAGCGTAGCAGGACCAGCGTTCCGATGAAGGGTTCTGGGAATACGAACATTATGGGCCAGAGCAGAGGGAGGACGAGCTTTGGACAGAGCCTCGCGCGAACAGCAAAAGGCCAATGGATAGCGAAGTAGCAGAAAAACTGAGACAAAGGGGTGTATGGGGAGACAGCTTGGACAGCGAATAATCGTCGTGATTAGGCGCTGTCAAGCTGCAGTATCAAAACGAAGCATGATATATGCCTTTTTATTGGCTGCACACCCTTGGTGTTCCTGGAATCGCCTGCGACAGCAACGCACCTGTAAAGACGTCTAGATACATGTAAACCGACCAGCACACTTCTTCCAAGAGCCTCCAGCAGCCACACCGCTAATTTGCAACAGTTCATACACTTCACATTGACAACTGCTATTCGGTCACCCCGCTGATTGCGAACCATTTGTAACTTGATAGCAGTGGCTGAAAAACAGTGAAGAGATAAAACTTTCAATTCTGCTTCAGGCAATTATACCCAGCACCATTCGAACGCCCCGCTGGTAAGGTAAGGTAGTAATTCAATGCAAAGGAAAAGATGCCCCTCTTACCATCAAGATCACATCGGCCCGCCAGAATTCCATGCTAGAACAGCTATTCAATATGCAATAAAACCCAGCTTATGATCTGCAAGCACACCTTATCCAAGGAATCCTTAGACTCCACATAAATGCATCTCAAGTTGCTAATTCTTGCATGGGAGCAGTCAGGTTCTTCAAGAATCCATCGTGAGCAGCGCAACTGGCCTGCCTGCATCTGCAAGCCAAGACGGCCGGGCGATGTTGGTTTTTAACTTTGACTTTGCTGTTCCTGTCCTGATGACCTTAAAGAACAAGCGCTCGGCGGAAGAGTTGCCTCGCCGTGTTCAACTGTTCGTCGCCTTTGAGCCGTGCGGCATGCATTGCAGATGCAACAAACGCTTAAGCTCGGGAAAGCTAATGTACGCTTCCCGCTCAATAAGTAGCTTTATCGATCATCGTCACGGCTTCCCCAGACATTGCGTTCTTCCGCAAACGGCGAAGCATTATTGCTACCCGAATACTCTTCATGATGCCAGGCCTCGTCGGTCTGCTCAGGCTCGGGATGCTCGTCTAATGTGCCTGGTTAGTGGTTTAGGTCATAGTAGGTAGGTCAAAGTGGCGAGTTGAAATGGCTGGTGGCGTCCATCAAATGCTTTGTTTCTCACCACGTTTGATGGGAAACATATCATCTGTTGGTTGGCCAAGTATTTCAACAAGCTTTTGTTTCCAGGAAAAATCTTACCTTCTTGAAGAGGCTGGTCCAAAGTGTGAATCTGCTCTGCGCCGTGCGGCTGGTTGGGATCTACCTCGTCTGGTGCGTATCCCTCTCGCACCTCTTCTGCCTGTCCGGCTTCATGGTACGTGCGTCTACATGGCATGATTAGCATTAATCCGATAGGTCGCAGCAGAGAGCAGACTTACACAAAGTGCTTGGGGTCTGTCTCATTCCATCTCGGCGAGCCTTCCTTACGCGCACGAACTCGTTCGATTTCTTCTGCTTCTTCGTCTTCTACCACTAAATCCACCAGCTGGCTGTTGGCAGAAGAACTAGACGAACCCGAGCTTGACTTATTTTTCTTCAGCAGTGGTTTCTGATCTTTGCTACCCGAGTCTTGTCTGTCCGACTTCTTCTTTCCAGCGGCTGTAGATGCCGGGTCAGAAGAGTCCTGAATCTCCTGAATCCTTGACTTTCTCTTCTGTCTTTGAACCTTACCAGGCTGAAGTAGATTGCGATTGGTGGATGCAGTCACAATGCTTGGATCGCGATATAAAAGTGCTTCTCGGTTAGCTGTATGAGCTGTTATCACAGGATACTGTGACTGGTGAGTACATGTCCATGAATTTGTTGGTTGCCAACTTACATTCCAGTCCCCAAATTCCAGCTGTTTTGCATCGTCATAAAGTCGCTCCTCATCCGGATCAAGTTCAGGCTCTCCGTCAGTTTCGGCGTCAAGGGTTCCATACTGGGATGTATCTCTTGATCTCGACGGGCTGGACATGCCGCGTGCTCTACTTCCCTGTAGGAGCGGCTTTTTGCTACCATTTGACTCTGGTAGCCAGTATTTTCCTTTGCCGCGAGTATATCGCATTCCTGCTTTCATTCTCGCATTCCTTGAAGATGACTCTTCATGAGCAAGCACACTATCCCGGGCATCAAAGTGTCGATAGTCATAATGACTCTTGAAGAATGTTTCTTTCGTATCTTGAATGAGATCAGCCGGTCCGAAAGCATCTCGCAAGGCGTACTTGATCGGCAGGCGGGCAGCAGAGATGGTAGGGTCTGCATAGTCGTGCCAAGAAAAGGCGTACCAATGAGCCAGTGCAAAAGCTGGCATTTCGAAACAAATCAGCGCATCCTGAATTGCAACTGCGAGGTTGTCAGGTGAATATCCAGGGACGTCATCTGGTAAGGCGCCGAGCCAGACTAGAATTGATAGAAAAAATCCTTGCCAATAAGAGGCGAAAATAATGCCTTTGACGCACAGGAATTTGGGCATTGGGCGAAACGGCTTCAGATCTTGGCTCATAATGACCCAGAACATGGCAAGAGCATATAAACTGATTGTAATGCTTATGTTGTATATTATACCACTCCAAAAATAGCCAGATGTGAGGCCTATGTAGCCTTCTTGGTAGGTCCCAGTCGCTTTCATGATGATAGTCGCTAAAGCTAGGGTTGGCTTCATCCACGTGTATTGCAATATACCGCGCTTGATGGCCAGGAATGTATATGGATCGGAGATGTCAACGGGTGGGAGACAATGGGTGAGTGGCCAGAGGTGGCGGACAGGGCGTCGGCCATAGGTCATGATAAGGAGAGATCGTTCTCCACCGAGAAAATTGATAAGAAGTTGAACGAAGGTGTATATGGTGAAGGCCTAGCGCAAGTGTTAGTCGGATTGAATGTATGTTGGTGCAGAACGTACTTCATAGACATCTCGAAATGGATCTATGAAATCCGATGCTTTCATTGATATTAAGCTAACCCAGGAGGAGATGGAGTATATTGGCACCCTAAATGATGTTTAAGCGCAGATTCATAGACAAAGATGTATGATGTACTGACATGAGTAATATTCGTACGACATATCGCTGAAGAAGTGGTTTGCGGTAGTTCTTACTGTAGATATCTTAGCAATGTTGTGTAGTAGTCGAGGCGGGGAAGTTTACGTTTGAAGCCATACTGCTCTATTCGCGGAAGAATTAGTGAATGGTACCAGAGAGTCGGCCGTGATATCTTACACCACAGTGGTTAGAGTGGCGAGCAAACTTGCAACACCAGTCAAGATGATTATAACACGTCCGAATCGACTTCCAGTTCCGCCATCCCTAGCAGCGACAAAGTCCATAGGTAGATAGCGAATTAAGGGCTCGTAGGTGGTTTGTAGGAGGGAGTGTGGTTGTATGTGGAGAGTTAAGTCATGGCGATAATGAAGTCGAAGATTTCGCTTCTCTTGATGATCAGAAGGATATCAAGATGTCGATGTCATTACAGCAGGAAGGATCGATGGAGGGAGCCTGGCAAGCACGAGACAAAGTGCAAGCGCGACCCAGACCACAGAGACCACACCAAAAGCTGAGCTGCAGCTGCCATCTCCATGTTTTCGTCCGTGCCACCCCTGCACTATATACCAGTATTCGCGTGGATCATGGCAGGTGCTCTCTACTTTATTGCCAACTACATCTTGACATATCCAAAGCTACTTCGAAGTACCTCTCCAACAAATTACAATCTACACGTCTTCGCATTCAGACCTTCTCCTACCACGTACACCTGCGACGAATCCTCCTCTACCAATCCTGCGCCTTGCCATGTCTATATCATGACAATGATCTCTTCCTCGCCAAAACGTCGAGCCTCGGACGAACAACATGGTGACGGGCTTGGTCGGCCAGCTTATAGATGGCAGCAACCAAGCCTTCAATTACATCTTGCTCATTGAGCTGATACTCTCCGGAGTCCTGTAAGCTGCATCGTCGTCTCAGCACTCTGGGCGTCTTACTCAATTAACTAGTGCCGTCTTCTTCTTCGCGTACTTCGATCGACTAATCGGCACCGTCCTTTCCTACATAATACGGTTCTATACTTGGCGAACTTATGGCGCATACGTCGATATCCAGGCTTTTCAAATATCGTTGCTTGGTGGTAGGATCTTTTTCAAGGACGTTCGCTACCACGGTCACAATGTCACCGTCCTCGTCCATTCTGGCTTCATCACATGGCACTACTGGTATCCAAGGGCACGCCTAGCTCAAATCTTCCAAACACGTCGCCTGGCAAAAGACAAGAAGCCTGAAAGTCCACTCTCGACTAGCACTGATGCTGCAGAAAAGGTCGACGAGGAAACTGCCAATGTGCCAGGAGAGAAATCGACTTTGCCATGCCGAATAAAGATAAATGTCGAGGGTGTCCAAGGGTTCTTCTACAATAGATCTCCAGCATACGACAACATTCTGGAAAACATCAACCGATCGCTGAATCAAGAAATTGGATCCCGGAGACAATCAGAAGATCAGCAAAGTGCTCCTGGCTCCAATGGCGCTGATGCTCCGGCTAGCAAGCGACATATTCCGCGACCATCATTTCCCGCTGGTTGGCTCAAGGGAAATACATCTGAAGATGATGAAGCAACTAGTGATTCTTCCAAATCTTCTAAGCCAGAAACACCCTCGTGGCTAAGAATGTTCCCCATTCAGGTCGAATGCAAAACAGCAGCGCTAATTCTCGGAAATGAAAACACCAAGTCGATCATCACAGTCAAACTGGATACAGCAAGTGGAACTTTTGACGCGGCAGAAGCTGGGCCGTTGGATGTCTACAAAATAATGTTTACTTTTGACTTTCACCACCCATACATAACTTTGCGGCCGAACATGGACTTTAAAGAATTTCAACTTACTGCAGCTGCTCGAATGAAGCATGAATCTGTCGAACAGGATATCAATCCGAAGCGGAAGCCATCGAAGCGCCAGCGCAAAATCAAGGTGCCGTTTATTTCCAGCTCCGGTGATTCGGTAAGGGGTTCGTCGCTGCATAGTATGGACGGGGCGACCAGTCCGGACTTCCAGAACCTTCCTGGTGAAGAGCAATGGGCGGGGCTAAGTCGATATCTTGACGACGGGTTCAGGAACGAGCACGATGAGTGGGGGAATGTAGAGTATGCGCGCTCGTCTGTTCTGGCAGACTGTCCCAAGATTGGCTTCTCCTTCTACTGGGATATACCAGGAACAGTTTCCAAAACTCTGGATAGGCTCGAAAATGGAAAGCCAAAAGATCATATCAATGGCTCTCTTCCTCCTGAATATGGCATGGACATCCTGATCTATGGTGGAACCGTGAACTACGGCCCCTGGACTGATCGACAGCGAATAAACTTTCAAAACATCTTCTTTCCTCCAATTTACGCACATGCGATTCCAGGAACGCCTCTATCATCCGGAGACTTACGGGTGAGCACTGAATTCAAACTCTACCTGAGCGTCGAGGACGAAACAACTCTTCGACTGCCTGTTCGTGAACAATCAAAGGATTGGAAATGGAAGGGTAAAGCCGGTACAATTGTGCCCCGAAAGGACAAAAACAAGAAAGCCCCAAAGGCACGCGCTAGAGGAAAACGTCGTCAGTTCTGGAAGGCATCAGACAAGGCTTCTGCAGGTCCCAATGCTCGTCCATATGCTTGGCTCGACGTCAAGATTCCTAAGAACACGACAGTGAACTACAAATCCGACATGATTGCTCGTCCTTCGGGGTTCAAGAGTCAAGTAGATGCTGATATTCCTTCGCTGGAAATATACACCAGTGTAAATCACGGACTCTTGTGGCGATCCGGGCCTACGAAATTGGATTGTGACCTTTCTGTTCCACTGGAGTTTAATACTCTGCGAGAGTGGTACTTCAATGTTGAGAATGATGATCTTGACTTGTTCATATTGAGAGATCACCTTTTTCTCATTACGGACGTGGTTGGAGATTGGACCGCAGGCCCTGCATCCGAATTTCATACATTTACTCCATTCCGCTATTTTCTTGACGTCCACTTTCGCAACTTCAAGATGTATCTCAATTCCAACGACTCGAACATCATCAACAACCCGTCTGAGCTTGATGATAACCACTTTTTGATCCTCCATGGGCGCCAGCTGCATGCCGAAGTCACCATCCCACTAGATGAACTCAATCCAAAGCGGAAAGAAATTCCATTCAACGTTGTTGGTAGAGATTTTGGATTAGAGCTGTGCCTGAACAGCCGAAACACAGCAGCTCAATTCACGGGAAAACGCGACATTATGGTACTCGAGGAAGTTACGCTTAAAGGCAGTCATGTAGCAAATACTGATACCTCAACGCAACTCACCGACAGACTCACTTTTAACATTCATGGATCTAAAGTCACCCTCTGGATGTTCGGATTTGTTGTTCACCACCTCGTGACATTGAAAGAAAATTACTTTGGTGAACACCTTCATTTTAAAACACTGGAAGAGTATCAAGCATTGGCGAGTGGCAAACAAGTGGATGCAGAAGAAACGGAGATTGCCCAAAGATCTAATAGATCAAACGACTTGGACATTATTATGTTGATCAATTGTGATGACATTCGCGTTCTGCTCCCCACTAATATTTACAAATCAACAGAGAACGTGGTCATTGACGTTGCGTATGCTACGGCGGACCTGAGGCTGTCAAACTACTATCTAGACATGCAAATGGACTCCAGCCCTTTGAGCGTCTCCTTGGACATTGCAGAACAGGTCAAAAGTACACCACTCATCCTGGACAGTCGAACCGAAGTCTTCATTCAAAGTGTCAATGTTACCGGTCATCGAGCTTTTGGTCTTCCGCCGACTGAACCAACTTACTTCTCTCACTGGGACGTCAGTGTAGGCGATATCACTGGAGAAGCCTCGATTGATTTTGCTGAGAAATTGCTCCATGCTGCTCAATCGTTCGCTTTGACTATTGCCAACGCCGAGAACTCAATAGGGTTGATTGACTTGGCTTCCATTCACGACGTTACTTTCGTCAGAGCCAAGACCAAAATCATCAAGGTCTGGATGCACCTTGACCAAAATGCATTATTAGTCACGGCTGATCCAATCACTGTGGATGTGAGCGATTGGGCCAGTCTCGACTTTTCCCTTCGAGTCAAGGTTCTGTGTCCTCTGCTTACTGTATCTCTTGTTGATGCCAATTCTGCAAACCGTGGCAGAAATAGTAGAGGCGACTTGAAACCTGTTACCCAGGCTCACCTTCGCACATCCCTTTCTCTAGATGTGCTCCAAAGGAAATTGAACTTTTCTGATGAACGACAGAAACAACAAGAATATCTCATGGTTCAGGATAGTCGAACGCATAGAACCACATTCTTGAGAAACACCGAAGTCATGCCACAGAGGCAACTTCTATCAAAAGACGATCCGCCGGCTATGATATTTCCGCCCATTCCAGAGCCATTGCAACATCATCAAGGATGGCCCTATCAACGCAGTATTACTCCGACTTTCAAGTCCAGTAGTAGCAGGTCGTTCCAATTTCAAGCCAACGCTTCACCTGCGCAGCTTGGAAAGCTCCGACGCCAAAAGTCCACAGCATCCCTATCACAGTCGATTCGTTCAAAAAGAAGTCATGCTTCTTTCAAGACAGCCCGAGCAGAGACTCCGCAATCCGAACTCATTGATTTGTCCTTTTCAGAGCATCGACCCGGCGCCTCACGCAGAACATCTCGGAGAAGTGGTGTATGGTCAAACAACTTGGTTTTGTCAAGTCCTTTGGCAACTCCCTATTTTCCTCTTAATGCTGTTCAGCCAGATGCCTCTGAACTACCACCTCTTATGGGTGCCAACTCGAAGAAAGACTTACCGGGAGTAGACAATGATCTTGGTGTGCCAGATACTAGTCTATCCGAAGAGCACACACATACAAGCCTTATCGTCAGTACGGGGCCTGGTATCCAGTGGTTTGTCAAGCCTGATGCAATTTTCTCAATCATGGAACTTCTCGGGGTGCTCGCACCCAAGACACCTGATGATTTACTTGATGAATTGCAAGTCACAGTCGCAAACAAAATTGCAAGTCAAGAGAAGTTGACCCATGGCACCCCAGAAGTGCTGGAGCTCCGACTCGATATTCCAAGTATTGCACTTCGCTTTCTCAATCCATTTGAAGTGGATACACCTGACATGCCGATGGGATTGGACCAGTTTGATCTCTCGTTGACTGGCTTGTCCTTCCTTGGTAGACATAGCACGCCTGGACACGACTCTGATAATACTGAAGCTGCAAGCCTACATTGCTCTTTCAAGTCATTGACTGTCAAAGCTACCGAAAGATGCCCTTCACATGCAAAGTTTGACGTCGCTCTTGAGCTTAGATTGGATGATCTGCTCTTCTGGCTATCTTTTGCTGAACAGCAAACTATAAACACATCTTTCAGAGATGCTCACATTGCAGTCACCAGTATGCAAGTTGGATACCTTGCTGCCATGGTTCAAAGAACCACCAAACTGGGCCAAGAACTTGCGAACCGTGTTCTCACTATGACAAACAAACAAAGCCATCGATTTGCAAGTCTCGCGTATATCCTAACTCTTGCCGGAGAAGATGTTTCGGACCCCGTTTTTCTGACTAGGCCCTCGTATCTCCTACGAGCATCCTCTGGCCACCTCCGAAACCATGACTCCTGGAAAATTGTTTCTCGACTTCGCCATATTTACGAACACTTACCTGAAGATGAGCAACAGAGATTCAAGAGTAATTGTCTGAATACCACCAACCTCATGCCCGCTAATGCTGAGGTTGTTGTCATAAACTCTTGGAACCAATGGCGGACCTGGGATTTGTCTGACGTTCAAGACAGCATAGCCATGAAGTATCTCTTCGGGCGGAAAATAACACCTCCAATCCCAGCAGCGTCCTCTGAGAAACAGCTGCAGGTCGGAATCAGATCCGGAATACTTCGCGCAATTATCGACCTCGGACGGGATCAAACAGATTTTGCAATCCGCAACCTGGCTGTCAATTTGGCAAATTCGCCTGCTTCAGAACCATCAGGGTTGAACATCGTAGGACCTGCAGCGCCTTCGATGAAGTCAATATTGCAGATCCATGCGGAGAGCATATCGGTCAACGTCAACTGGGCTATCTTTTCTGTTGTCGAGAGTGTCCTTGCCGTTGTGCGAACAACTATTCAAGCAAACAACAGAAAGCAGTCTGAGGCTCCATCTCAACCACCCCGCACGCCACCCAAACCAAAAGAAGGTGTTTACAATGCCATCCAAGTTGTTCTCACTGTCAACGAAAGTGCATTAGATGTAAAGACGCCGAATCTTCAAGCTACATTTGCCAACAACGGCATGAATATGTCTATCGTTGGATCTTCAGGGCCGACTCCAAATGATGCAGAATTTGTCAGCGCTGTCCTGACCTCTGGAGAGGCTTGGAGCGAGTTCAGATCTTCATCAAGACTTCTCTTGAAGATGGTCACTCAGTCACCGACCTTGTACATCTCTCGTGAAGCTCCGGAGAAAAAGTCGCTTTCACAGGAAGTTGAGTGGCGACTTGCTGGCACTAGCTCATATCTATTTCTCAACGTTGAGAGTGAGTTATTGGATATGATCGAGGTTGTGGACCATTTTATCACCACTGAAGTAGCCGAACTTGTTCCTAGAATCAAGCGGCTAGTTGGACCACCTGATGAGCGCGTTAAGCCCAAGGAGCTTCTACAGCGAGGTCTTCCGAAGCTAAATCTAGCATTGTTAATGGACTCTTACTCCATTCGAGTTGCCTTGCTCCAAGCTATCACATACACAATGGAAGGCAAACAAGGCCGTATATCTATCGTGCCACGACTCCTTCAAGAGGTTTCATTGTATGTCAACTTCGACCTCGATGGTAATACTCATCGACTTGTCACTACAACAGATGGCGAAGAAGGTGCCATTGCATCCATACGTCTTCCCCCGGTCAACGGCCAACTTGGCATTCGCCACACTCCTAAACGAATTGTGCTGAATTTGCGTACCATTATCGAGCAGATTGATATTGAAGCTTCAGCAGTGCATGCTGTTTTAGCAACTTTCAAAAGACCTGAGGTATCCAAAACATTCCGCGCCATTCAGTCAGACATATCAACGATCAAAGACCGAGTTCGCGCAATTCTGCCGGAAACCACGCCACCAGAAACACCAGTACAAACCGAAAAGCCGGAGCTGGTGTACAATATTGGTGCCACATTGGCTGGTATTAAAGTAACAGCTGTTGCCCCTGGCAAATCACGAAAAGATGGACTCGACACACTCTCCATTGGTTTAGACTCAGTGCAACTCAATGCTTACAATGTTACTAATGAGAATGGGCCGCTACTTTCTTTGCCTGAAGTTCAAGCTCAATTGCGCCAAGTCTTTGTCGAGCTTCATATTCAAGATTCACAAGGGACTCGTCCGTGTGGAAAGCTCGGCTTGTCTGCTTCAATCCAAGCGACGCGACGCGATTCACGACAGGGAATGGCGAAGAGGAACTACAAAATGGAAGTCAACTTTATACAGCTCCAGCTATTTGCTGAAACAGCCTCGACCGTGGTCGATGTTCTTAATCATCTGCAAGATCGTCTGAAGGATGTTGACTTGTCTGCAGAACGACGTTATTTGCAAAGACTGCGGCAGCCAGCTCGTAGACCCTCAACTCACCTTGGCGACTCAATATACTCTGAAGCAAGCTTGACATCGAGTGGCATCTTTGCGTCTGCGTTCTCAGTCTCACTCAAAGATATTGAGGTTGCATGGATCATTGGCAGTTCTGTGGATTCATTTCCTGGGCATGAGGCACATGATCTTGTGCTTTCAATCAAGATGATCGACCTCCATTCGCGCTCAAGATCTACTTCTCGGCTGACTATTCAAGATTTGCAACTGCAGATGGTGCCCATATCTGAGGACAAGCAGATGCGAGCCCGCAACTCGGCACTTTTGCCGGAGGTTGTGTTCAACGTGGCATATGCATCAAGCGACGAAGATCGCAACATGTCTTTCCAGTCAAAGAGCAAATCCGTCGACGTGCAATTAGAGTCCGCCTTTCTTCTTCCGGCCAACATGATTCAACGCTCAATCCTTCTGGCTGTAGACAAGTTCCGTGACGCTTCAGCTTTATGGGAAATGACACCCACCTCATCTGGAGCACAGCGAAAGAAAATCTTCGGAGACAAACGGCTGTCAGCGCTACTCGTTGATGCCGATTTTGCCAGTGCACTGTTTACGCTGACGGATAGCAAACATGGCAAGACCAATGCTTTTGGCAAACTTTCTGGTCGCACAGAGGACGCGCATCCTGGTCGCTTCGGCCAGTTTTCCAGCGATGGTGAATCTGCCAAGGCAACTTTTAGAACGCCCGGGATAGCGCTCAAGGTCGAATATGAGGATGATGGAACGGATTCATCGTTCACGGCCGAGTTCAATATCAGTGGCTCATCAAATGCTCTTACGCCGATGGTTGTTCCTTTGATTATGGACATTTCAAATAGTGTTAAGCTGATTGTCGAAGAAACCGATAAGCCTGCCGAGAAACAGGTTGACGATCCCACGGAGAAGCAAGTAGTCAAGTCTACGGAGGGCAAACTCAGCCAGTCAATTTTCTCGGATGAGCGCCTACTCAATGCCGACCCTGGCGCTCTCTTGGGCAAGACAAGCTTCAATCTTGGTATACGGATTTGTCGCCAGGAGTTCAGTCTCGGCTGTCAACCAATCGCCCGAGTAGACGCAGAAGTTGCTGTAGATGATATTTATATCACTGCCAACAGTGTCAAATCGCCCGAGCAAGATCTCTTCTTCGCTGTGTCTGCGTCGTTTGAGAAGCTGCAGGCATCAGTACAGCATGTTTATTCTCGGGAGCCCACCTTTAGCTTTGACATGGAACGTTTAGTGCTGTCTGTGATGAACAGCAAACATCTCAGCGGTCGTGCAGGTATCTCCGCAGTGCTCAAAATATTCCCAATGAAAACCCACTTCAACGCCAGACAGTTACAAGATTTCTTACTCTTTAGAGACATCTGGATACCAGAGGAGATGCGCTCATCTCCTGCTCCTTCAACTCAGCCAACGCATGATCAGCAAGACTATCTCGTTCAACGATACCAACAAGTTGCCAATGCGACAGCCTTTCCTTGGACCGCTACAGTCTCTATTCAAAGCATTGAAGTTGATCTCGACATGGGCCAATCAATTGGCAAAGCTTCCTTGCAGATCTCAGACCTGTGGGCATCGTCGAAGAAAAATTCTGATTGGGAGCAAAACCTTTGTGTTGGTATCGAGAAAGTTGCCATTGAAAGTACAGGTCGCACAAGTGGGTTTGTCGAGCTTGCGGATGTCCAAGTTCGTACCTCAATCTCCTGGCCTCTGGATGAAAAATCACCGCATAACACGCCGTTGATTCAAGCCTCAGCTGGGTTTAACAGACTCCGCGTCAAAGCTGCATTCGACTACCAAGCGTTTGGCATAATTGACATTGGCGAATTCTCCTTTGTCATGTACAACATCCGCGAAGGTGGAGATGTACCTCGCGACCGTTTAGTAGCTATTCTCGATGGCGGAGCCATTCACGCTTGCTGCACAGCTCAATCCGCCGCTCAAGCTTACGCGCTGTTCCAAGCAGTAGAAAAACTAGTTCAAGAAAACCAGGCCGCTTACTCACAATCCCTCAAAGACATCGATCGATATCTCAAGCGAGCATCTGGATCATTCCGACCACGTCAAGAATCCACCACCACCCCAAACATCTCTCCCAAACCTCCTCAAGGCGAAGAAAAACTCGACGCTCCCATCTCACTTCACACCGACGTCGTAGTATCCCTCGGCGCCATAAACCTTGGTGTCTTCCCCGGCTCCTTCTCTGACTCTACCGTCTTCCTTATCGACGCTTCTAACATCCAAGGCCGCTTCGCCGTCAAAATGGATGACGGCCTCATTCATTCGGGTTTGGGCATGACGCTCGGCAAAGTCCAAGTCGCGCTCGCGCAAGTCCCACACTCCTCTTCTCCAAAGCTCACCCTCGAAGCACTCACAGTCGAAGACGTTGTCCACACACTCACCACCGCCCGCGGAGGCATCATTCTACGCGTGCCAAAAGTCGTCGCCCGTATGCAGACCTGGCAAGCACCACGCACCTATCTCATTGACTACATCTTCCACTCCTCATTCGAAGGCAAAGTCGACGTGGGCTGGAACTTTGCACGCATAACCTTTATCCGCGACATGTACACCACGCATTCGCAATCTCTCGCATCCCGTCTAGGCAAACCACTACCTGAATCTGCAGTCAAGATCACGACGACAGGCAATGACGGTGCACGACCGCCCAGTGCGCTTAGTTTGTCGACGACGGAGGATGGCGAGGAGAAGACGGAGAAGATTACCGCTGTCGTCAATGTGCCGCAGAGCAAGTACAACTACCGCGCGTTAGAGGCGCCGGTCATAGAAACACCGCAGTTGGCGGATATGGGTGAGGCTACGCCGCCGTTGGAGTGGATTGGGCTGCATAGGGATCGGTTGCCGAATGTGACGCACCAAATTGTCATTGTGGGGCTGTTAGGTGTAGCGAGGAATGTTGAGGATGCTTATGATAGAATTTTGGGGGGCGGCGATAAGAGCTAAGGGAAGGTGGAGAAATTGTACATAGTTTGTTTAGTATATTTTGTCTATTAGCGAATGCATTGTTCATAGCTTTCCAGGTTCTACTGGCATCTACTCCTGATCTGTACACCACTCGACAATAACCTAGCCATGCCTAATGAAACATCCTCCGATTGTGCAGATATTTGTTAGTAACGCTTATTGTTTCCCAGATTCATTCCACTTGGCCTGTCTAATTATAAAGTCAGCTTGTGTGCGTGCTTATTGGGATGTGCCTCTTAATGGCCACTTTCCAAGAATATACTCCGTATGGCTTGCTTTAGTCGACCTTTAGCGTTGTTTTCCTGTATAAGCTGACGCCCCCAAAACGCCAGTTTTGAACTTATCTCTATCATTGGCCCGCTTGTAACCTTGATGATCTTTCTGATCATAGCAAATTAACAGGTGTTTAGGTTTTGAATATATTCGTTCTCTTGTTCTTTCTTGATGGCAGGTTCCTTCGATTCTGCCTAGCCCAACTACGGCCACCATATCAGATCGTCAGACATCAGATGACCAGATAGAACACGAGTTATGAGTAGTCTAGCCAGTTTTCTTGACGGTAAGGGGTTTTCGAGTGTCAAGTTCAGCCTTGTGGCGTTGGAGCAAATTAGAGAGTCTTATCATTGATGCCAATCGACATCAGGCACTCCCCATACCCAGTAACGCCTAAACGCCATCCTATACACTGATTCGAAGAGAACCTTTTAACCATTACTTAGAGCAACTCCGGAGTGAAAAAAGCAAAAACTATGCTAGAAGAAGGTAGAATGGTTGAGGAGTTAGCCATAGTGTTATTCCCCCTTAGTTTCCCACATCTCCCTAATGATCTTAAGTTCACCCTCCATCGAAACTTTCTACTCACATATCTTTACTGAATCAGATACGGGTAGAATATTCCCCATCAGTTGCGATACAATGCCTAGACCTGTAACAGTCACGAATGGCTCTTTCCTACCAAATCGTCCTCAACCACCGAAACCAGTACAAGCCGATGGATTCAGTTATAATGATCGCATCATGTACCGTGGAATCTTCAGATATACCTATGATCAAATCAAAAATTTCCTCTTACCAGAGTTAGTGCAAGGTGAAGAGAAACAACGAATCTTTCGAAAAGAGGCGAATCTTTTGTGTGACAGATCGTGGTTGGTAGCACAACTAAAGCTCTATGGCTTCAACTTCGACACCGAGGATACGAATGATGGGTTGCGGAATCGACTCAGGAGTCTGGTATTGGCCCATCAAGAGGTATGTATGATTATCCCTTGGATGCAGCTTGCTTTCATCAGATACGATACAGAGGTCTAACGTATGCTCGACAGGTCGACGACTTCATAATCCCAAAGAATCTCCGAGAGATAGAAACAAGACTTGAAAGGCGCTACCATTTCCAACTTCTAGAATACCGGGACGACGTGCGCAAGTACGAAGCGGAAATAGCAAATGCCAAAGAAAAGCGTGAAGCGGAAATTGCTTTTGCTGCACTGCCAGCTTTCGAGCAGGCCAACAAAGACCCGCAAAAGTTCATCTCAAGACACTACTTGGATCAGCACGGCAAACCACAAAGAACAAAAAGCCCAGAGCCGATCGTATTGATTGGTTGCTTTAGTCCCGGAGCGCGAGAAGCACTTTACAAAGCTATTGATCAGGTTCCCGGTCTACACAAATACGGCTTGAGCATCCATCAAACAGACCTTGTTGCCATTGCGTGGAACGAGGCTCAGACATATCAAGTTACGAGACAGGGAATACCAAATCTACAAAAGCGAGAACAGGTCAGGCTACAAAGGCTTGAGTCCAGACTATTGGTTAAAGAGGCACATGCACGCACGTTGTTATTCAACACAGAATCAAAGGCTGCAGGCTCATCGGGACGTCTGGATTCTGCACGACTTGAATCGTATGTGGGCCGTTACTCTCTAGAGTTCTCTCCACTAGAAGGAAGTTCAAGGCGGAAAGAACAGCTGCCATCGGATTTCGAGACGCTTGACATATTCATCCATCCTAAAGAGCGGTCTCTGGTTGGTGTCTTTCAGTTTAACATTCTCGGTGGTTGCATTTACATGAGACTGCCTGAACAACCGTTTGTATTTGACATGTAAGTCTTCAATTTTGGCGACGTAGCTACAAGGCCTCAAACTTACAAAGTGCACAGCTTTGGTTACCCCATATTGGCTTCCGATAAGAGCTCCATCTTTGGCTTCCTAAATGATAATTGGAAAACTTTAGATAAATCTAGCGAGAACGGAGCAGAAACCAACGCCAACGGCAAACGACCCGCCTCAAATTATTCACCTGTGGCTAAAAAGTCAAAGACGGAGGTCAATCAAGGAAGTGTTTTAATTCCACTGACTTGGCACGGAGTTTGGGAGAATGGTCAAATTTCTTATGACGATAGTCCATATGCTGGCTCCTTGAACTTTTACAACAATCTCTCCTCTTTTGAAGGACATTTGTGCATTGGCGGACGGTCGTCGCTGGACCCTCTGGACGAAATTGATGACATTTATTTTTCTGGTCTCAAAATCAGTAATACTCCTAAGCTGCGCGATTTCGATTGGACGCACATTAAGTAAGCAGATAGCAATTAAGTAACTGCTTTTGCCGGCTCTGTTCATAGGCACTAAGAGTTCTCATCTACTTCAACATGTAATTACATTCAAGAACATTTGTGCATGAAATTCGTCACCTTCTGTTTCAGCCTAATGGTGCAAGGTTCAGCCTGATAGATGGTAGTAGGCTTGGCAGCCGCCAATATCGGACTGATGGGATGTTCACAAAACCTTAAGATATCAAAGATATGCTCGCATTTTGATGAATCAACGAAAAGCGCTCAGTGCCTTGGAGGAGAAGGATATCATCTCGAATTCAATGCATGTACCAACTTACTTTTGTTAGTGAATACTATCACATACGCAGTTCGTTGAAACAAAATATTGAAAGTAAAAAGTTATATTGAGAAGAAAGGGAAGTCTATCTTAGAGCGGCCGACATAAAAACAGCTGATTACAATCACCATCATCCGGTGCTGGTGACCGACAGTCTGTCCTCTATAGAGATCTATAATCGCACCATCAACAAGTTGAACTTGCTTAACGTCCATGCTTATTTACGGTTTACATGACGGTGCATGACCAGTATGTATGCATGAATTCGTTCTCGTTGACGGGCAAGGCGATTTCCTCGCTTTTCATGACGCTACATGACCAGTATGTATGCATGAACTCATTCTCGTCGACGGGCAAGGCAATGTCATCAGTGCGCATGACAGTGCATAGTTGCCAGTTGGAGCCCCAATCGGCGTTCTGGTTGACGGGCGAAGAAATGTTGGAGATCATTGTGATTTTTGTTTGTGTTTTGTTTGTTTTACCAGAAAACTTGTTTTTGTGGTTATGTTGTGTAGGTTTTTGTGTTTAGGGATGGAGCTTTCCGGGTATGGTTGGAGCTGAGGAATTAAGTAGTGCGTTGGAGCTGGGCTAGAACATAGGACTTCTTTGGTATTGGGGTTTTTTTAGGATGATAAAGGATGCTTTGCTATGGAGACGATTGCTTTAACGCACGATATAAAGACTTTGTGATGTGGCTAAGCTTAATATTGTCTCCCTGGAAAAGCGAGGCTGCTTAGTATTGTCTCCCCGGCGAATCGAAGCGGCTTAGTATTATCTCCCTGGTGAAAAGATGTAACATAGGAATTGTCTCCCTTGTGCTAACAAGAGCTCGAGAACAATGAACCAAGGCTCCCCAAGAGTCTGATCGCCAAGTTTGATCTTGCCAGTATGAAGTGCGATATGTTAATGCACTTTACAGATTACGGCTTCAAAATCAAAAGTTTACAACAAAGAATAGTATCTTAGGAGCAAAGCATGCCGACAGGGTCTGTAGCGACAGTACCTAGCTAAATAGAAATGATGTCTCCGTCTTTAACAATGAATGGAAGCATAAGGTTATTGCATTTTGGCTGTATTGACAAAACGAACGAAACGCGAGCATTCAACATGACCTAGTTCGTTAAACAGCGAATTTTTATTGGTGTTGGGGCAACCGTTACCTCAGCGTGCTCAGGCTCTAATTCAGGTTAGCGTCTTATTATTAATGCTTAGTTTTAGTCGCTAACGCTCCCTAACCCTGAATTAGAGCCTAAGAGATACTTAAGCAATCTATACTATATTAGCCTTAACAAAAAAATCCTACTTTATGATTTACTAAATATCTTAATAACTAGAATAGCTATAAGTAATTTTCTTATAAAAGGCTATAATTTTGAAGCATATCTATATATAGTTTAATTTTTAGGCTTTAATATTTACTATATAACTCCTTAAAAATCTTCTTATTTTATAATCTAAATAGGAGTCTAGCTTAGCTTTTCTAAAAAGTATAATAATTTTTAATATATATATTTAAGCCTATCTATTAATTTTATATCTTAGAAATCTTACTATAGAGAGAGTATATTTTAACGTATTTATAAAATTTATTCTTTTTTTTCTATAACCTTTCGTTATATAGTAATACTAAGTTAAAAAAAAAGTTAACTTTTTTATTACTAAACTTTAATAAGAGATTATAAGATAACTAAAAAGGGCATAAAGAAGATTTTAATATAGGTAGATAGCTAAGAATAAGGAGATTATATAGCCTAAATCTTAGGCTATATTATATATTAGTTATCTTATAATTCGTTATAAAAGAAGGGGTTAAAAAAGGTATTTATAAACAAAAAGCTAAGCCAGACATAGTATAGAACGTGTAAGTTAATCTCAGACCCTTAGGGAGTGTTTATTTAGGAGTATTGTTATTGGTTGTTAAGGAGATAGAATACTATCTAACCCGATAGGGTTAGATTAACACTCCCTGAGGGTCTGAGTCCACTGAGATAAGGCAACCGTAATCACTTAACTTAGTCTATGCCTAAAGGCTCTATGCAGTTTCAATGCCAGAAATAACTCGCGCAGAACTGATACTGGTGCTCTGGAGGCCTCAACAACCCATCAAAGATTGGTTGTCTAAGGTCTCCAGAAAGATGAAATACATATGCTGCCTAAAGACAGTAAATACGATAGTGATCCTTAGAATTGCTCTTTCTGTAGACAATCAGTGTGCCGGTGCCTGCTGCTGGTCCACTGTTGCACCGTAGATCATTGCGACGTGTGCTAATTAATCTCTACAAAACTGCGTGATTTTGTTCGCTTTGTTCTGGGAATTTATGCACGGTATTCGTCGAGAGCGAAAGTAGACTGAGACCAGCTGATGATTGAATCATAATTGGATGAAGGCTATCAAAGGCTCATTCATTTATGAATATGGAGTAACGAGTATAAAAGCCTATCGTGAACCATAGGCTTCAAACTTCATAAAGCACCGAATTCGAGCACTTGACCATGTTTCTGTCCTGTCATTCCGTCTTGACTCTTGAGAGAAAGACGTTCGCTCAAACATTTTGTGGTTAGCCTTGTGGCGTAATCACAGAGGTTACTTGAGAAACGAGAGTGGAAAGGGGCTCACAGCGCCACCAACGCGTCTAATCGACGCGTCTTCAATGGGATGACATCCTTCGCAGTGCACTTCGCTATCTCGAATACATTCTTTACAATATTCTCCTCTACGCCCGAGTTCCTGTTTGACTGTCACCATTCACAATGCCCAAGCTTCGTATTCTCACGGTCCCTGAGCCACCAAAACCACTAAAAAATGATGGCTTTACCTATGATGGCTATCTTAGAGTCCACGGCGTGTTAAGATACGATTATGAAGAAGTCCTAGAACTGCTTTTTCCTGAACGAATTGAAAAAGATCAACGCTCACACACCGTTGAAGACGCACAACATATCTGCACGAGATCTTGGTTCGCAGCACAACTGACTCACTACGGCTTTGACTTTCACGATATCGAGACAACTGAACAGCTAAAGAACCGACTGGAGAAGGAAATCTTGGCCCACGAGAATGTCAGCATTTCTGTGCCACCCCATGTTGGTGCAGCTTCCGCAGCTTTAACGATACCTGAGAGAATTCAAATACTAGAGAACGACTTCAAAAGAAAATGGCGTAGGATTGCGAATCCTTACTGGGAAGCTCTGGAGAATTATCGAGACGAAGTTGCCTACTCTAAGCTTTCTCCCATCCGTCAAGCTAAGCAAAATCCAGAGCGCTACATCAAATGGCGTTACCTGAACGTTGATGGAGCTCCAGACAGGACGATACGACCAAAGTCCGAAACTCTCACTGGCCTATCTTCCTCTGTTTGTGATAGACTACATAAAGAAGCTAGCGAGGTTCAAGGTTTGTACAGCTTTGGGTCTAGCTTCCGACAAGAACAATTTCTCACCATCGGATGGGATCTCAAAGATGTCATCAGCAAGACAACTCTTTGGAAGAAGTTTCGCAAGCATCAATACGAGCAGAAACATAAAAGGAAAATCGAAGAACTTCTGGCGCGTAAAAGCGAGGACTTAAACAAGCAGAATTCCGCGCGACAGGCCGAAATACTGGTTTTACAGAAGAACTTATCCACCGCGGCCGAAGCAAATCCAAAGGACTCGTCCAAAGCCGAATCCTACGTTGGCTCTTATGTCCTTTACTTGCATGATAGTACCCCTCTTGACAGGCAACATAAACCTGCGAGTGAGATGACTCTTTGTATTTCCACCCACGCCAACAAGAACTGTCTGACAGGTGCTTTCAACTTTGGCTTCTTGGAGGGCACGATGCTACTCTCTGTGGCACAGCCTGAGAACAGACTCAAGAGCCCGTTCGGCAATACTCCTAAAACCACTACGAAGAGTGCTTCAAGTAGTGCCAACGCCAGGTTAGTGCCCCCTAGACCAGAAAACATATACATGTGATGTTGACCAAGAAATCAATAGTGCAAAATTTACCGCTCAAGGATCTTCGAAACGGCCGGCTACCGATGATCTAGATGCT
Organism: Microthyrium microscopicum; assembly: GCA_010405405.1. Lineage (NCBI taxonomy): Eukaryota > Fungi > Ascomycota > Dothideomycetes > Microthyriales > Microthyriaceae > Microthyrium > Microthyrium microscopicum. Next base: position 1,316,334 of record MU004236.1, on the reverse strand, counting down.
TCGACAGCAAAGAAACTTAAGACGAGTGACGGGAGCAAAAGGTCGCTGTTTCTTCGCCGACTTGACATGGTATGGCGAGGGTTTGGAAACAACACAAATCACAATGACGCCTCTGTCAATGTAGGACACATAGACTTCAGGGTCACATTGACTGGGTTTACAGCAATGATGTCCACCAGTTTCACCGGCGATATAAAGCTCTCTGGTCGCAAGATTAGCAACGAGCCTAGAGACCATGAGTTTCTTTGGGATGAGTATAGTGATTCGGAAGGTGAGGTTGAGGCACCATTGACTTCATCATGCTCGTCGTCGGGCCTCAAAGCGGAGCAAAGATAGTAGAAGACCATATTGCTTTCTTGGTCTTTGTATGAAGGTCAGCGTATGGAGGTTGAATCTAGTTCTGTCATATACTCGATAGGGAAACTACAAAGATTTCATGGCTTGACAGAATCAAACCTCACAGCAAATGAAGGTTTCAGATAATTTAGAGCGGAGAGCAAGATTATGAGATTTAAAGGTAGTAGATTGGAGCTCAGAAGATGCTCATATGCAATGAGAAATACAAGAAAAGGGCCCAACCATCGAGTAAGGAGTGATCCATCCATACAAAGAACACCTGTTTGTTTCTTCGTACTGGAACCCTGAATATCCCAGGACCCAAGCAACCATTACGCCTAAGACCACCCAATGCAAATAGGAAAAAGGAAGCGATCCCGAAAAGGTGGCTCGTAGGGGAAGAGTCGATGAGAAAACTCGTCGTGAATCCAAAGACAAAGTTTCGAGTCTTGTGTCCCAAAAGGTAGCCTAGCCGATGTACTCTAAGTCTAACAAGACCAACAGAAGAGGATCGAGGTTGATAGATGAAGTGGCTAGTTGAGAGAGCAAAGAATCTCAGCCTCAAGGATGAATTTGCCCTCCTTGTACTTCTCGGATGCTTCGTAGGCCTTGTCGTACTTCCAGCCGACTACCTTCTTGCATTCTTTGCACTCGATATCACGTACTATGTGCTTGCCGGTAGTCATGTTGCGCTCGCAGGACTCTTTTTCGTCCACGTTGACGACGTTGTCAAAGAGGTAGGCTTTGCCATGTTGGCCACGGAAGTTCTGGAAACTGTTAGTACGGCTTTATGGACGGGCTTTATGGGTAAGGCGAAGCTGTCGAATGTGAAGCTAGTGGGCGGATGAACATACTCGGCTCAAGATATCATCGTGATTAGCGAGATGCGTCTTGCATTGTTGACAGGCGTAGATACGGGCACAGTTTAGGTAGATATTGTATGCTAGACCCATGATGCGAACGGGCGAAAATTGCTTGGATGGCGGCGGATTGCTTGGGGAGATTCTGGTACTGTGTGAATCGTTAACACCCAAGCTTTCAGATTGCTCCACGAACCATGAGATGAAAAAGAATTAAGTACAAATGAAGCTGAAAGGATATCAGTGCAGTCGTGCTGGTCAGTACCTCCCCACTGCTAGGCTGGAAGTACAGGGATGAGAGAGGGGGAGATGGCGTGGAGGCGTTCGGTGACGCACGGCTGACGTTTGATGGAAGACAAAGTGTCTATTGATGCAGGCCAAGGTTGTATAGGGATAGATGCAAGACTGAGAGACAAAGCAGAGGGATTACTTACGAAACGGGTCAGTCGCGAGGTGGTGTTGGTGGTGGAGAGTAAGAGAGGTAGTTAGTTGATAGAGGACCTGGAGGGGAGGGAGGCCCGGTTCTGTACCAGCCTACGGGCAGAGGGGTAGAAAGTCACACCCAGCCAACCACCGTCCCAGATCTTAGCCTTGCATTATGTCCTCGCTCAGCCTGATTCAGCCAGGTATTACCCAAAGTGTCACTGGGTTCAAGAGGGCAATGATGGAGCCTGTTGGGGCCGTCAAGGCCGTTTAAAGGGGCTCTTTGTGTACAGTCAAAGCACCAGATGAATGTGGATGTATGACTCTGTCAACTAGCTTTCCAATCAAAAGATAATTCCGCTTCTTTCGCCAAAGTAACACTGTGAACAAAGAGCTGGATTTAGAGTGCCGAGAGCTACGGCGCAGCTAGCTGCCAGTAAAGGTTGTCAAACTGTCAGATATATTGGCATTTGGCAGGTTGATTGGACGCATACCAGATGATATATCAATCCTCAATTAGGCCTGTGTTTTGCTCATACATGAAATCCATACTTGTAGCTTACCACTCCATACGGAGTACATAACTGGTATTGGGCGGCTTGAGACATGATGCCGTGACTAGAGTACAGCACACGGCTACTTTGAGCATGCAGCAGATAAGCCAGAAACAACTGTCACGTTTGCTGGTTTGCAAACTCTTATCGAAACATATCTAGTCAACTTACTAACCATAGTATTATAAAGGCCCTCTGAAAAAGCTCAAGAGTGATCCTAGGCCGTTTCATCATGTATTACCCTGGCATCAACAACGCCTTTACACGCCTTTCTCGCTAGATCCAGATCATGGTGTTGAAAAGTGTCACATCAAGCCAATTTTAGCGTCGTTACAAACATTAGCCTGCTAAAGGCCCAAACCCCTTTAATCCTCCGCTTGTATCTTCAAGCCTGGTTCCGTTGGGTCTCGCCATTCAGGGGCATCTGCTTGCTCCACTTCTAAATGGATGGCACATGCAGAATATCCACTCACCTATTCAGCGCTACATGTCACGCACGTGGCAGAGCGATTTATTAATACTTTTAATCATATTTCACTAATGATAGCTATTCATGTCCATTATTGAATGCTCCTTCAGAAAATGTACTTCCAGTGATGGATATCTGATGATACAGCACTTGATACCTCTCCGTGCACTCGTAAAAGGTCTCCCGCCAATACGGACTAATGATGACCAGTACAGACTATCAATGTCCCAATGCAATTCCGTTATGCCGTCGTTGATGCTGATGCGTATAAATGTTCGTTATAATGCCTCGCGAGGTGTTCGTAACCTCGTTCCTGGCGTATGAATGCCCCTGCGTTCTTGCTTTCAAGGTCGCTATTGAATTTGGCAACAAGAGTACTTGTTCTCCTTCGTGGCCACTTTGGCTTCTTGTTTTGGCTGTACTGTCTGGCGATTTCGCGTGCGATAGAATGCCTGGAGTCTCTTGGTCGCCTCCATTCTCTGCAGCAGCTCGTTTTTGAGTTTGAGCGTTTCTTCGTCGAGAACTGGGGCGCGATTGCGCTGCTGCTCTTCTATCTGAAGTTGCTTCTGGGCAGGCGTCATTTGCGACTGTTCACGCTTTTCATCGTCAATGAGCCGTTGCAATAAGCTTTTAAGCTTAGTCTTGTCGATATTCTCCTGTTTCTTGGCCACGTTGGGTTCTGGCTTCGGCTGTTTTTGTGATTTGCCATAGAGTCTGTTGAGCTGATCCATTCTCTGCAGCAGCTCGTTTTTGTGTTTAAGAATTTCTTCGTCTAGAACCGCGGCGGGCTTTCGCTGCTGCTCTTCCTCTCGAAGTTGCTCTCTCTGGAGTTCCTTCTCGGCCGGCGTCATTTGCGATTGTTCACGCTTTTCATCTTCAATGAGCCGTTGCACCGTGATTTTGATGTGAAGGTTGTTGATACACTCCTGTTTCTGGAGGTCTGTCAAGGGTAGGTCTTCGGAGTCCGGCCATTCAACCCATAGTTCTTCTCCTTCCTTAAAGCTGTATTCGTACTATCGCTTGGGCCAAGGAAAGGAGCGCGTTTTGCTGTCCGAGGGAGATGGTTCGACAAGTCGGCTTCGCTCCCAGAGTTTCTATCCAACGGTTAGCATAAGTTCCTATAAAACGTTCTAGTCGGTATTAGAGCTTACTTCGTCGTCACGCTCAATCTCAACGTCGATGAGCAGGCTCTTGATCTCATCATTGCGACTGACTCCTGGGTTTGGAGCATCTTTAGCTTTCGCCATAGAAACCACCACAGCGCCCATGATTTCGAACTTTTTCCAGTTGATGCGGCGCTCGCGATAGTTGACCGTTTGTCCGATCTTTGAATCATCCTCCTCTCCGATGAATGTACGATTGCTTTCTGCAGCATGGATGAGATCGCGGCGATGTATCGGGAGGTAGGGAATACGAGGTCCAGAGGTATTCTCCCAGGCCAATCTATAAGCTGAGTGGCTTTTCTCAGGCGCCATGAGGATGTTCAACTTCAAGAAGTCTTTGCCGATGGCCGGGTTGATAAGCTCCTTTGTGCTATGAAGACGCTGGATCGCGACGTTGTTGATTCCAGCCACTACAGCACCGGCTCCGTTGTAGTTGTTCATTCGTCGTAGTTCGCGTGCCACTCTCATTAGTTTTTCCAACATCAGTGCTCGGTGTTTCGGTTTGTCTCGTAGAAGTATCATGTTGACTGTCCATAGCGCGACATGATTGAAATGGTCAATCATTCGTTCCACATTTTCGAGGGCGCGACAATTTGCTTTTGCGGCGCCGGACAGGGAGACATGACGCACAAGGTCTCGTGGACGAATGCTACAGAACATTGTCCAATCCATTCGGCTCATTTCATTGGCGATTACATCCTCTGGCGCGTCCATCAATAGGTGCCATTGAAGTTTGTTTAGAGGGAATCGTGGCGTTGGCGTAAGGTGAGTAGCCTGTCTGATGGCTTGCTCAACGAAAGAAAGATGGGATTGGCTAGAGGACATTGAGGAGTTCCCAATGGTTGTTGGAGAGACGGGTGTTTGAGACGCGGATTTGTCGGCCATGCTGGCCAGGTTCATACCAGACAGATTCTTGGTGATTAGGTTCAATGAACCCTTGTTTATGGGAACGTTGGAACGGTCTCGGTCGCAGAAGGCCCAATCGGTGTCATCGTCCTCAGAAATGTACTCGAGATTTGCGGCCAGTTCCTGTGACGCAGCAATGAATAAGGGGCTGTTTGCGATTCGAGTAACAAAGCTCTGTAGCTTCATACTGCTGTATGGATGTGCAAAATCGCCTGGGTAGTTGCTGGTCCAAATCTCTAGCACACTGAGATGGCGTTGCTGTGCTGCTGCTTTAATCATTTGTGGGATACTGTTGGAGTTTAACGCGTCGAAGCTCTTTATGATGGTATCCAGTAATTGACCAGGCGAGGCGAATAGTCGGTACAATGCCAGGAACACGCTTGCAAACTGTGTATCAGCTTTCAATCTGAGAGGAGATAATAGTCGAGTCACAAGGTCTTCAAAAGAATCCCCTTGCAGTGGCGAGGCGATTCCTGGGGATTTAGGATTCATCTCCAAGTCGTCGCCGTTAGATACAAAGTCGTGTTGGCGTGTACCATCGCCGTAGGTTCGTGATCCAGCATTAGCGGGCAAGTTTTGATGCGATTGAGATCGCGTCGACAACGGAGGATTGATTTCGGGTCTGAATCTGCTCGAATTGTTGGTGCGCTGAGTGCCTCGATACATGTTCATGGACATTTCGCTATTCGCGCGATGATGTTTTTGGAGAGGAGGCGACACAGGAGTATTCTGAGAGTGTATGGCCGAGGAATTGGCTCTTCGGCGGTTGGGTGCACTGTTGAGTTGCTCTATAGGCGCCGGAGTGGTTAGCGGTGTGGTTCTAGTATGAAACGAAGAGGCTGAACGTCAACAGTGCAGGATGCCCAATTGCTCCCTTTCTCCACGCACAACCATCTTTCGAGTCCAGCAATGTCGTTACGAGAAATCATCGAAACTTACGAGAACGAACTGCAGCGATTGCTCGCAGTAAAACAGCAACACAACGTTTTTGCGTATCCGGGGCGGCCTCCGATGTTCTAAGGGTACGAATACTGCCAATTTGCGCTCGAGCGTCTGCATCCACTTGGTCTGGGTTGACCGGCGTCAAGTTTGGAGAATGATCGCATTTGCATGCTACCAACAAGAAGGGAATTTTGGCGTTATAAAGTCCGTCTGTCAAAGTTCGAATGTCAGCTCAAGGGGCAGCAATTTCCAAGGGGAGGCGCACTTAGTGTTTCGGGGACTTGAATAAGGCTGTCTTTGCATGTTACATCGTAAAGCGTAAATGCACCATCAATATGAGGAACGGGGGTATTTCTGATAACGTCCGGCCAACAAATGCATTTCTCATCATCCAAATCCAGATCACCAAATCCAATCTCAATCAAGCGAACGACGTAAACAGTGCCGTCCATCTGAACTTTTCTTTGGGTAAAAGGAGTGTCCGGTAAATCTTCCCAATCAAGGGCCTGTCGTATGAAAGTTGATTTGCCAACTTGACTGGCGCCTACCACTGCGATATTTACAGCCTGTAATTGGGGTTTGGTCGATTGGCTCGAGTTCCACTAGAAAATGCCCAGTCAGCCTCATTTCCTCCCAATTCTATTTTCGACACGTCACGATGAGTCTAGGGGGGAATATGAAATCGCTAGTCTTACATATCGAGGAGACCTAGGACTCGAGGGCGAGAGTAATGGCTCACCCGTTGTCGATTCTGGTCGTAACAACGAGGCCGTGGAACTCGTGGGCGACAGTACACTATCGATGCGACCCTCGGACGAAGGCGCCTCATCGTCCTCGTCACTATCATCGCCGTTGTGTGGCAGACTGTAGCGCTGGAAAAAGGGGTCGTTTGCGATTTCTTCGTCGACCACATCTCCGGGGTTTGTGGCGGCCACGGGTCCGAAGCCATTGCCGCGTTCTTGCAAGGGCGATGGCAACGTGCCTTTCGGGACTAATGGGGCAGAGAGGGCGCGAGACTTCAGGGGCGGTCGGTGTGCGTTGGTTACACTGGTATCGATTGCGGACGGCTTGGAGGAATGTTCGGCTCTACCAGATTGACCCCGTGGACGAGCCATAGAGCTTTTCGATTTCGTTCGGGAATGGCCATTGGTACGATTCGGGTCGCGATCTTTGAACGGGTTAGTTTATGATATGGGTATAAAGCAATTGCTGGGGCTTGAGAGAGTGACCTGAAGATCCAGATGAGGAGTGCGAGTGCCCCGGCATGGCGAAAGTGTTGTCGATAGTGACGGAGGACAAGCAGCAGATTTGTACGACAGCGTTACCAGAAAGCTGGGTTGGTGTCGTGTGGCTTTGTATCCTCGTGGAGGACACCTCTAACAAGAGTCCAACCCAGAATAGCAGCAGACATTGGCATAAAACAGTACAATGAAGAGGGAAAAGAGGCAACTAAAGATTGAAAAAGAGAAGACAGGATGCAATGCGTAGGTAAGTATACAAGAGGTGGTGGAGCAAGGGAAGAAAGGGAGAAGAGGATGGAGTAGTGGGATGGATTGATGTGGAGTCTTGGGAGTTTACGAGACGAGACTGCAGTGTCAAAAGAGCGCCGCGTACCTGTCACCAATTTCACCGACCAGACTTGGACTACGAGCTGGGCTGGCACTGATGCGGGTCACGGAAGCTAGATGATGGCACAGGAATCCGCGTAAGGATCATGAAAATGAGAACGAGTGCTATCTCTACAGCCGTGGTACCAAGGGTCCTGTCCCGTCACTGCTTCTTTTTAGCCGGAACAAGACAGAAAAATAGAATATCGCAAGTGAACACAATGGAGGACGGCAAATGTATCACCATGTCCCAAACAGCCGGGAATCCAAAGGGTGGGTGTCTTGGTGTTGGGACAATCTGGGCAGCTAAAAGGAGAGTCGGGGCAGGGCCGCGGCAGCCAACAGATTGTGCAGTTCAACGCCATCAACGCCTGTTATCCATTAATATCCATCAACATCCCTCAAGTGACAAGAATCACCGCAGCGACATTCTTCTTGTGCTTTGAACTGAACTGATGCAGCTCAAAAGCCAGTCAGCGCTCCTAGACATCCAAGTGTTCCATCACATATCACACCAATCGAAGTGTCCTGTACTTTTACAGCGTCTCTACGAGCATTATGGAACATGTCGTTACCTTGCTATATGATCACTTGTTGCAGGCTCTGTGCCGCTCATACCTCTGCTGCGCGTTCTGTGGTTATATAGGGCAAAATCTGGCCTGTTGATTTAGCTATAGATCTAGGATCTTGATTAGGAGAGACCCTAGACTAAAGGAGTATACTATAGTATAAATTTATATAGTAGCGTGCTTAGCGGTTCTATATATTACTATAGATAATATATCTTAATATCTAACTTTATAATATTCTTAGTGTTGTTTAAATCTTTAGATCTTACTTATTTTAACTAATCTTATTATCTCGTCTCTTCTTATAATGAATTTAGGTAAGTACCTTACTAAATTTAAACGCTAGCAGGTATAGGATATAATATTATAAGAATACTCTCTCTACGAGATTACTAAAGCCCTTAAATATTCTTAAACTATTATGTAATATTAGCGTAAGAAGCTTAAAATAACTACTTTATTTAATATTATTAGTATTGTTTAACGACGTCCCTTAATTGATTTATTAAAAACTATCGCTTTAGTAGAATATCTTCTATCTAAACCTAATTCTATATAATTCGAAATAGCTAATTACTTAATGGACCTATTTAATATAGAGGTTAGCTAAGATTAGGTCTACTACGCGCTAAAGCGTATAAAATGGACTAAAAAGAGGGTAAGAAGTTACTATTATTACTATAGCTTTACTTAATTAATTCTTATTATATTAACTTTAAAATAGTATCGTAATATTACTTTTTAATAGTTCTTATACCTTCGTTAAGAATTTCGTATAAAAATAAATAATTACTATTTAGATTAGATCGTTTATATTAATAAATACGGCGTAGGGATAAGCTTATTAGCCTATAGAATAGGATAGAGCCTAAAGGGTATAGAATATACTATATTTTTACTACTTTAGAGCTCTAAGAAGTAGAATATACTGCTAGCATATACTATATAAAGGATTTTGGTAGTGAATCTATATTAATATTATTAGGGGTTGAACCCCCTAAAGCTATGCCCGTTTGGGCTACCTCTATTATATATAAATACCTTAATTAAAGAGTCTCTTAACTCTTCTTTCTTCCTAAGTTACCTTCTTGTTTAGTAGGCTTATAATATAACTTATCTCTTTATTATCTAACTTATAATATTAGGTAACTTTAAAACTAACCTTTCTTTTTACCTACTTCCTCTTTGTTTGTTAATAAATAGCTAGAATAGTAGACTAAGATCTTTCTTACTTAATAACTGCTAAATAGGATAGAGAAACGTCTTCTAAGAGCTTTACTTATAAGAATGTAGAAGTGTACTTTATATATATTAACTAATAATAGATAGAGCTATAGAACTACTTAGATACATCCTAAGAAGTAACTAATAATAGCTTATAATAAGTAATAGATAGTATTTTACTACTTAATAATATACTTAATTTATCTATCTCGTAATTATGTATAACTACTACTAGTTATGAATAAGCTTTATAATAACTAAATAAGTTAACTAGCAAAATTTATATATAATTAAATAAGAATATATAATAAATTATAGTAGTCTGTACTAAACTCTAGACCTAAATTAATAGCTAGAATAAATAGCTTACTAATATCTATACTAGTAATAAGATCCTTATATAATAAGTAAATAATACTACCTATAAGACGCTAACCTAGTAGTAGTAGTAAGAATAGAAATAACTCTAGAGGGAATCTATAACGCCTAGTATAACTCTTTTTTTAATACTAGCTATATTTTTTACTAAAGAAACTTTTAACTATAGCTACTACCCTCCTCTAATTCTATAAGCTAATTCTTCTTAAACTCTAATTATAATAGCTAGACTAGTAGCCTCTCCTCTATTTTCTTTAATAAATTCTCTAACTACTTAATATAAGCTACTTTAACTACTACTATAAAACCTTTAACTAGCTCTCCTAAACTTAGAATAATATTTATATAAAGACTTAATCCTTTATCCTAGTTTTTACTAAATAATTAAAGTAAAATTATATATTAATAAATAGATTTATATAAATAACTACGCCTAAATCTACTATATATTTAGCTAGCTTATAAGAGACGCTGCCTAATAAGTCTTTCTTTAAATCTAGAATCCTACTAGCTATAGTATTATAAGTTTTAGTAAGTTTATAGAATAGATAGACTTTCTCTTTTATAACCTATATAAAGAAATAAGAGCTTTAGTAAACTTCTAAGGAATCTAGTAAGGAAGTAGAGAATAAAGAATTTTTTAGGCTAAGTTTTAGTAGTATCTTATCTATGCTAAAGTATAATTTTGGGCTACTCCTATTTAGATGTAGTTCTTAGAAAATGTTATAGATTCTAGTCTTAGAATAGCCCTAATTACTTATTCCTAGCCTAATAATTTAGATGCCTTTATCTAAGAAGCTTTAGAGACTTAGAATTAAATAGTTTAAGCTTGTATAAGCTATTATAGCCTAAGAGGCCTAAGCGCTAAAATAAGTACTTAGTAGAGTTAACTATTTAGGAATTAGGACCTAGACGTAATAAAAGGCGTCTAGGTTAGAGCTAGCTAAGCCTAGCGCGACTATTATAAGTAAAATAACCTTTATTTTTGCTATAGCTTAGCTAATTATAGAATTTAGGATTATAAATAGGCGCCTTAAGCGTTATTTAGAAGTTAGAATTCCTTTTATAGCTAGGCTAGCTATAGATAAGGATGAGGTAGAGAAGGTACTACTAGAGGTGGATGCCTATAGAATAATACTAGTAGATTCTAGGCTAGTACTACTAACGCTCTAGACGTCTTTTAGAGTAGCTAGCTAGTAAAGGCTATTATTACTTAGCTAAGAAATAATAATCCTTATAACAATCTATATAATGTTACTAATATAGAATTAGAAAACTAGTAAGCTTAGATTAAAGACGTAATACTAAGCTAGAAAATTATAAAAATATTATTTTAAGATAGCGTTAGAAGTTCTTTACTTAAGATATAATTATAGAGCCCTTTTTAATACCTTTAATAATAAATTAACTTTCTTTATATATAGGCTTTATTAATAGTAGCTACTTAACCTATTCCTTTATAAGTCTCTACTTTACCTAAAGACGTAAACTTAAATATATACTACTACCTTAGGTAATTCCTATTAAAGAGATAAATAGTAAGGCTAAAGAAATCTATAAAATAGCGATTATAAAGATTAATATTAAAGGTTATAAAGAAACTATTTAAGCCTTTATAGTAAAAGAGACCCTAAGCTATAATATAATCCTTAGCCTACCTTAGATAAAGAAACGAAATATTATTCTCTATATAAAACCTAAGAAGCTAGTTTTTAATAAAATAGGTTATATAGTTATAAGTCTAAAGACTCCTTAGAAGAAATATAACTATATAGCAATTAGAGCTATAGTATTTAAGATACTTACCTAATAAGCTAGAAAGTAGATAAGATAGTCTTAAGAAGGCTTAATACTAATCGCATAAGTCTTTACTATAAGTCTTTATAACTTATAAAAAGCCTTTACTCTAAAGAAGTATATTAATCCTTGTAAAAAGCTTCCTAAATAGTATTTAGATTACTTTAACTTCTTTTAAAGAGAGCTAGCTAATAAATAGCTACTTATCTAAGGCTCTTTTATAAACTATAAGATTAACCTAATCCTAGACGCTAATAGAAAGGAACCTTAGTTACCTTAGTAAGTATTATACTCTATGAATTAAGACGAATTACTAGCCCTTAGAAGAATCCTTAATAATTTACTAGAAAGTAAGTTTATTTAAGTAAGTAACTTGCCTACTAGAGCACTAGTTCTCTTTATTTATAAAGTAGATAGATTAATTTAGTTTTGTTATAACTATTACGCGTTAAATAAGTTAACTATAAAGGACTATTACTCTTTACTACTTGTCTATAAGATACTAAATGCCTTAAAAAAGGCATAATAGTTTACTAAGCTAAATGTATTTTAAGTATTCTATAAGATTTAAATATATAAGAGTAATAAGTAGAAAATAGCCTTTTAGATATAATATAGCTTATTTAAATAGATAGTAATACTATTTAAGTTATTAAATACTCTAAGTATTTTTTAAAGGTTTATTAACTCTGCCCTTTAAGATATCTTAGATAACTATATTTCTATATACTTAGATAACGTTTTAATCTTTAGCTTAAGTACTAGAAAGTAATATAAAGCCTACGTTTATAAAATCCTTAAGTAGCTATAAAAAATAAGACTCTATTTTAATATCTAGAAGTATAAATTTGTAACTACTTAAATAATATACCTAGGCTATATTATTAAGGCTAGATAAGGAATCTTAATAGACCTAGCTAAAGTTAAAGTAATCTAAGAATAGGAGGCTCCTAAGAACGTTCGTAGAGTTTAAGCTTTTCTTAGCTTTACTAACTTCTATTATAGATTTATACTAAACTTTTAAATAATTATAGAACCTCTTATTTAACTTATCTAGAAGGATGTTCCTTTCTTATTTAAAGACTTAAAGAGAGCTATATTTAAGGAGCTAAAATAGCTTTTTACTACTAACTAAATACTAGCCCTATTTAACTATAATAGAGAGACTCTTATCTATACTAACTCTTTTAATTACTTTTTAGGAGCTATACTAGTATAAAAGGATAAGATAGGCAAGTTTTAACTAGTAGCTTATTTCTTTAAAAAGTATAACTTTGCTTAAAGTAATTACCTAATCTATAATAAAGAGATACTTATAATTATACTTACTCTAAAAGAATAAGACTTAGAGCTATAAGTAGTAAAGAAGTTTAAAGTAATATCTAATTATAAGAACCTAAAGCATTTTATAAAATTATAGAAGCTTATAAAAAGGTATGTTTAATAGTCTATTAAACTTGTAAAGTATAATATAATAATTAAGTATTAACTAGGCTTATAGAATAGCGTAGTAGATAGTCTCTCTTATTATAAATAAGATATACTTTAAGATATAGCTAATAAGAGGATCTAGGCTAGAACTTTTTAACTACTTTATACCTAAGAAGATTAATTACTTAAACTACTATAAGTCTTACTTATTTATATTACTACCCTTTTTATAGTAGTTAAAGATAAATTAATAGAGACTCTACTAGCTAATAAAGCTTTAATCCTTAGCTTACTACTACTAATACTAAACGTTTCTAAACTATTAGTAACCTAGTAGAATAAGGTAGTATAGGCTAATAATACCTATTAAGTAGCCTATTAGATGATTAAAGCTAGTAGACGAAAGTTTCCTTTATTAATTATAAGCATTAAGATCTCTATTCCTAACTACTTAATTAATAATAAGGATTACCTTTACTAGAGAAGATAACTATAAATCCTAAATCTAGAACCTTTATAGATAGTAATACTATAAGTAGCTTATACGTTCTTAACTTAAGGCTATCTTAGTCGTAAAGGTACTTACTAAGCTCTATAGCTATACTTTTTCTAGCCTAGAATTATAGCTAATATAAGGCGTTTTATAAAAAATTATAGTATATATAGCTAATTAAAGGTTAGTTATAAGTAGAAAAGAGGCTTTCTAAAGCCTTTACCTATTCTAAGCTAATAATAGTAAGAACTATCTATAGATTTTATAATAGACTTCTCTCTATTAAATAGATATATAATCTTAATAGTTATTACTAATTAGCTAAGTAAAGGAGTAATCCTAATCCTTCTTACTTAAAGAGAAGCTAAAGACGTTATAGCTATTTTCTTATAATGCGTCTATTTCCTTTATAGTATTCCTAATGTAATTATCTATAATTATAACCTAGCATTTATAGGAGACTTCTAAATAAAGTTCTATATACTACTATAGATAGAGCTATAACTATTAACTATATTTTACTCCTAGATAAATAGCTTTATAGAATAATAGAACTTAGATATTAAAGCTAAAGTATAAATATATACGAATTATATATAATTAAACTAGTTCTTACTAATACTAATACTTTAACTTATACTTAACTCGTAATGCTTATCTATAATAAAACTCTTACTCTTCTTTCTATTCTATAGCTTTAAAAACTTTACCTTTCTAGACTTCTCTAAGTAAGCTCCCTTATCTAAATAAAAGAATACTCTAAAAGAGAGGAAAAAAAAAGTTACTTATATAATTTTAAAAGCTACGAAATAGGCTTAAGATACTATAACCCTTATTTAAGAAAGAATATAGAAATAAGCTAACTAAATAAGGATCTAAATACCTAAGTACGAAGTTAGTAATTAGGTCTAGCTAGATTTAAAGAATACTAAGACTAAATAAATAAAGAAGAAGTTTAATTATTATTACTCTAAGTTTTAAGTTATAAAGGTAGTAAGCTTATATATAATTATACTAAATACGCTATAAAGAACTAAGAAATTCTATATTAACCTACTTAGACTAGTAATAGATAACCTATTTCTAAGTTAAGACGCTAATAATTCTTATCTACTACTAATCTTAGTTAAGGACTTAGATAAAGAGGAATAAGAAAAGTAGCTAGTAGAGAAGATTATAGCTAAAAAATATAAGAAAATAATAAAGAGTAAACTCTATATAGTCTATGTTATTAAATAGGTAGGTTATCTAGATATAACGAAAAAACTAATTAACTTTATTAAATAGTTAGAAGCCTACGTAAAGTAGATAGAGAAGATAAAATATATATAAGATAATTATAGAAGATTAGTACTAAACTAGTCTATTCTTTAAGTATAACTAAGATTAAAAACTAGCTTTTCTATTATAATAATTAACTCTATAAAGATATAATTAAAGGTGCTATCTATAATTTATATATAGAAATACTTTTCTTTTATCTATACTAAGACTTTCTTTTCTACTAAATAAAACTAAAAAAATTATAAAATATAAGAAAACTAAAGAAATAAGATATACCTAATAAACCTCTACTACTAAGGAAGATAAACTTAAGTAGTGCCTTAGGATATAGGAGGACTAAAGTAGATAGTTAATAGTAGAGGATTCTTATTCTCCTTAATAACCTTCTTCTTATTATTATAAGAATACTTCTTACTTAAGCTAATATTATTATTATAAATATAGTTTAAATATATATTGTTATAAAATCTTAGAAGCTAAATATAACTAATATACTATAGCTAATTCTTAGAATTAGAATAGCTAACGTAGTAAGTATAACGCTACTCCTTACGAACTTTAGTTCCTTTAAGTTATAGAATACTTATATAATAAATACTTAAGGCCTTAAGATAACTAGCCTAGCTACTAATTAACTAAATTATAGTAAGGGTACCCTAATAAATTATAATGCTACGAACGTTAGGCTATAAATTATTAGTAAACTCCTTAGAGAAGGCATTTAATAAGTTAAGATAGTTGTTAGAGGAATTAGGAGAATAGTTAGCTATAGTATAAATAGCTTTATTCTATAAATACGTTAGCATGAACTAAGAAAAATAAAGGAAATATATATAGTCTAGTTAATATAAAGTGTCTTAAATAAAGTATAGTTTTGTAGATTATAGTAGTTAATAACTATATATATCTTTTAGTAGATAAGAGTAGTTAGTAAATAAGGACTTAGGTTATAAATAATATTATTCTAGTAATAAAGTAGGACTTAGGTAAAAGTATAAAAGCCCTTATTTATGTTATTCTAGTAAGCTTTACGTATAGCTACCTTATATATAGTAGGTAGATAAGGTTAAGGAGCATTATAGTTAGTAACGCGTATATAAAGAGGAGTAATAGTAATAAGAATATAATTATTAAAGCTAATAGTATTATTAAAAGCGTTAATAATTAGGATAGCTATCTCTATATAGTTAGTAAGGCTATAGCTATTATGACGAATAACTTACCTAATTAATTAATTAATTAATAAATTAATTAATTAATTAATTAATTAATTAATTAATTAATTAGGCAAGGAAGAAGAAACTTAATAAGTATAACGAGCTGCGGAACTTAGAGTGAGTAGATAATTAGATTATATTCTAGAATCTACGAACGGGAGAGAGAGAGAAGAAGATCTAGAAGAGCTGTAGATCTGCGAGGGAAGTAAGTCTGCTTAGTAGATTCTTAGGCGCGCTAACCCCTTTGGGTCTAGCGCGTAATTTTATAATAAGATTTCTCTTATAATACCACTATGAAGCCTATAAAGAGGAATTATTATATGACCCCCCCCTTTAGTATAGCTCTTTAAGCTATAGATTGCTAATTGTATCTACTTTCTTAATCTATTCTATTCTAATCTAGTTTAGTTTAGTCTAGTCTAGTCTAGTCTAGTCTAGTCTAATAAACTTTTAGTAATAAACGATATTTTGATTCTTTTATAATGCAATACTAACCTTACTGGTCGTTTGGAGCATCTTAACCTTTAGCTTGCTAAGGCAACTATTAAGAAGTATTAACGAACCCTAAGATGTCCTTAAAATACTCTAATTCTTAAGTCCTAGTAGTCTAGTAGTTAGTAATCCTATTAATATAGGAGAATTAGTAGTATAATTATTTACTCCTCCTAATTAGTAGGAACGCTATTAGAGTCATAATTAATACCGTCGCTAGTAGGCTCTGGTGTTAGTGGTATCTAAGTAAGATATAGGCCTAGCTTACTAAGGTACTAAGCGTAAAACTTAGTAATAAGCTTTGGCGCGTTCTTAGCGGCTATTTAATTATACTATTTAGCTTTGTCGTAACTAGTGTACTTAATTTCGTATTATAGCTTCTTATATCAACTAATGAAGTAGCTATTAACGATGATGTTAATAGACTATTCGTTATCGTTCATAGTTTCTTTAATAACCGCTGGTAGTAGATTAGTGTGCTTAAGTAGCTTAGCGTCGTCTATAATGTAATAAAGGACCTAGGCGTAGAAGATATTG
The DNA here is from genome assembly GCA_010405405.1 of Microthyrium microscopicum. Taxonomy (NCBI): domain Eukaryota; kingdom Fungi; phylum Ascomycota; class Dothideomycetes; order Microthyriales; family Microthyriaceae; genus Microthyrium; species Microthyrium microscopicum. Next base: position 1,299,652 of record MU004236.1, on the reverse strand, counting down.
TATATTTTTATAAAAGAGGGGAGATTAAGTTTGTAGGTAATAGCATTAATCTTTTTAATTATGCGGAAGGGGCCCGTGTTTTTATCGTCTAGAGTCTTTAAAGGACGTGAAGTAGGATAGTTTCGTGTATCTAAGTGAACTTAGTTACCTAGTACTAGGTCTAAAGCTATATAGCAATGGCGGTTAGCGTATTCTGCCTATTAAGCTTATGCTTAGATTAATTGCTTTATTAAGTAATTATACATCTTAACGCGATCTTTCTATATCGTGTCCATATTAATAGCTTCCTTATTAGTAGCTATAAAGGTATTTATAGGTTTTAAGAGGCGATGTAAGGACTTAAGGCCTAAATAAGGGTTAAATCTGTTTTAAGCTTTAAAAGGTATAACTCCTATAGTAGCGTTTATAATAAAATTAATTATAAATTTAGTAAAGGGTAGAAGAGCTACTTAGTTATCTTAATCCTAGTTAATAAACGCGCGTAAGAACTGCTTAAGTGCGGTAACTAAGATTTTTATTATATTGTTAGTTTTAGGGTAAAATACTATACTAAGATGAAGTATTGTGCCTACGCGTTTATATAAGCGTTTCTAAAACGTAGAGGTAAATTAGCTACCGTAATCTAAAAGAATTATTAATAACTAGCTAACGAGCTTTTATACGTAGTTAATAAAGGCTAGTACTATTAAGTCTATAGATAGGTTAAGCAGTGGGATGAAACGTTAGGTCTATATATATTAATTAATGACTATTATAACGTGTTGGTAGATTATACCTTGGTATAAATAGCAAGGTAGTAAGATAGTGAAGTCAATAAAGATATTAGACTACGCGTGCTTAGAGAGAAGGAATTAATATAGGAAGCCTTACTTCTTTTGGTAAATAAGTTTAGCAAATATATATTTATAGCCTTTAACAAAGCTTTTGACGTCTTGTAATATCTTAGGCTACTAGTAATCTTTCTATAGGCAATAATAAGTTGTTGCTACTCCGCTATAGCTTATAGCTTTATGGCTATACGCGCTCTACATGGCGTAACGCTAAAGTTTGCCTTAAGGGATAAAGATTTAGTTATAATAGAGGATTATTTTATTAGTAGTTACTACGCAGTCTCTAAGCTTAATCTGCTCTTATTTTAGAGTATTAAAGAGTAAGAAGAGCTAGTGATTAGCTTTAGCGTGGCAAATGGCGATTATTATTTTGTTGTGCTTTACTACGTCTATAATATCTTATAGGAACTAGTCACTATTAAAATCTAGAAATAGATTATCTCTTAAGGGATTAAGTAGCTCACCCTTAGGCGTCTTATTATTACTAAGAGACTCTCCTATAGAATTAAGTAGCTTACCTATAGGATTAGAAATATCTAACTTATCCTGAGTGATGGTAGCTAAGTATAGTATTAAGAGGTAGGTAAGTTTAATAAGTAATATAACTAGCTTTACTACGTATTCTATATCAAATTAGTGTAGGAATAGCAAAGGTTAGACTTATTAAGAGACGCGAGGGTCGTTGTTACTTTACGGAATATCTTATAACTAACAAGTAAGGACATCTGCTTTTCTATTAGTCGTACTTGGGTAGTACTTTATCTTAAAGTAAAACTAGGAGAAGAACTCAGCCTATCTAACTTATTATTAAGAGAGACGTTTTATTATTATGAACGTTTGAAGGTTGTGGTAATTAGAGAACACTTAAATAGGGTTAATAAAGCTAAATAGCTCTAGTTTCTACTCTTTAAATGCGTAGATAATAGCTAGAAGCTTTTTATTATAAATATTATAATTATATTCTGCTAAGGTTATCTTCTTTAAGAGGTACGTGACTAAGTAAAGCTTCCTATTGTTACCTTTTTGAGAGAGAACTACAGCATAAACCTAATTTAAGGCGTCTATCTCTAGCTATGTTTCTTTTGTGTGGTTGAAGTAATATAACATCTTAGCGGACGTGAAGTCTTACTTTAGCTTCTTGAATGCACGTTCCTCTAGCTTATTAGGGTCTTAAGGAAAGATTGCTATAGCGTCCTTCTTTATAAGTGCTATTAGCGGTGCTATAGTCTTTAAATATTTAAGAATGAATTAGCAGTAGAAGTTGGTAAAGCTAAAGAAAGCTTAAACGTCTTTTACTAAAGAGGGACGTTACTAGTTAACTATGCTTTAAACCTTCTTTAGGTCTATCTTGATGCCTTTAGTAGTGATGATTAGGCTAAGGTATTTAACTCATTAAGTATTGAATTTATACTTCTAGATATTTAAGTACAATCCTGCTTTGCCTATTGCTTCTAGGACTAGATAAATATAAGCGGTGTAGTCAGCTTTAGTATTACTAAAGACTAATAGATTATTTATGTAGCTTATGACGAAGTCGTCTAGGTAATTAATTAGAATATAGTTAAGATAAGCTTAAAAGGTCCTTAAGGCTTTGATAAGGCTAAAGGGTATAACTTTAAATTTATATAACTTGTAATGAGTTAGGAATGCGGTTTTATATTTATTGCTAGGTTTAATACGGATATATATAAAGGTAGTAATAACGTTAAATTTAGAGAAGTATTTTGCGTAATAGATATAGGTAAGTGTTTCTAATAGTTATAAAAAAACGTTGTAATTCTTTTGCGTAATCTTATTAAGTCTATAGTAGTTAATACAAACTTAAATTCCTCTTCCTAGCTTATGTGCGTATAACATTAGTGCGGCGTAATGCGATTTACTAGCTTAAACTTAGTCTTAGCTAAGTATCTAATTAACGTATTGTTTAACTATAAGGGATTCCTAATAACCTAAGCTATTATAGCGGCGTTTAGGAATAGTAGCGTCTAGGATGATATTAATAAAGTGATTCTATTCGCTATAGTACAGTGTAAGTTTGTTGCTCAACTTTAGGTTAAAGACGTCTATATAACGATGATATTCTTTTAATAGACGTTTAAGAATCTCTTCTTATAAGAGGGGAGGCTTATCGTATTTCTCTCGCTACTTCTTAAAGTCCTTAGATAAGATTTTATTTAAGTTAATAGTAACATCTTCTTTTAGCATAAGGTCTAGGTCTAGAGGTTTCTTATCCTTCTTATCTTTAAAGTCGTTAGGCTAGATTTCGCTAAATTGCTAACCTCGTTTGAGTAACTTAACGAAGGCGGTAGCGCTAACTATAGTAACGTTCTTAAAGTAAGGATTAGTTAGGTTAACTAAGTGGCCTTTATAATCTACTAAGATTGGACAATTAATTAGTAAGCAGTATACTAGGCAGTAGTCTAAATTAAAAAGGATTTGCTTCTTTCCTTTTTTAAGAGTAACCTCGTAGAGGTTAATCTATAGGTTGCTAAGAATGAGGTCATAGCTAATAACGTTTATAACGAAGTAGTAGATTTGTTTAATATGCTCTCCTAAACGAACGTTAATTATAGCGGCTTTATTAACCTTTATAATAGCCTTACCGTTAGCTAATTATATGATTTAAGGGGCAAAGAGATTAATAGTAAGAATCTTATATTATTTAATAAAGTTGGGGTAGACGATTCTTATTGCTCTACTCCTAGTGTCTATAAAGATGTTGATTTTTGAGTAGTAGCCTTACTTTAGAGAGAATACGGTATTGTAAGTAATTTACTAATTGCTTACTACGGGTATAGTAACTACTTCTTAAGGGCGAAAATTGTATACTATAGAGGTGAGGGATATCTTAATAATAGCTAGCTTAGTATCGTTAAATATAATAGACTTTAGGGACAATGCTCGTTAAAGATTACCTTTTAGGCGTTAGATAGTTTTATTAACCTTATATTGGATTTGTTCTTTAGAGAGAACTAGCTTAGGGTTGGGTTTATCTTTCTTCTATTGCTAATTATACGCTTCTTACTTATTTAGCTCCTTCGCGCGTCTCTATAAAGGAGCTTTTAGTTTTTCGTATCGTTATTATAATCATACTTATTATAATTATCCTCTACAATTGGGGACTAAAAAAATTAAGTGGCAATTTAATCGTAGATAATAGCGAACTTCGTAATAATGGCTATAACCTTTAGTCGTATCTTAGCGTCTAATAAAGCGTCTCTATCTTTACATAGTACTTTGTTTTGCTAGTAACTATAACCCTTTTCGCTATATTTTATATAGTAGTTATCTGCCTTTAACGCATTATAAATTTCTAAAGGATAATTATATTTAAGTTTCCGTTCTCTACCTTTAGCTGCTAAACGATTGTTATTATCGTAACTACGCGGATTTATAAAGGGGACGTATTTAATATAACAAGCTATAGTGTATAGGCTTTTTAAGAAGTTAGTAAAGGTCTTTAATTCTATGAAGAGTACTCTCTCTACGAACTTTAGAAGTAAGAGAGGTTATATTTTAATAATCTTATCTTAATCACTTAGCTTAGCCTCGCGTGAATTTTCTAAGAAGCGGGTTAGGAACTCTTTAAGTTTCTTAGTAAGCTTTATTATAGCTTCTTAACTCTTAAGCTAGGTTTTAGTAGTAATATAGCTATCTTTAATACCATATTTATAATTTAAATTAGACTATATTTCTACGATAGATAAATATAGGTTAGTTAACTCATAGTTACTCTACTTATTAATAGTACTAAACGCCTAGTCCTTCATTGCTTCTTAGATAACTTAGATCTTAGAGGCTTTGGTAAGGTAGACTTAAGCGTTATTATTTAGGTAATCTAGCACCTTACCTTTTTAAGCGCAATACTTCTGCTTATTCTTTCTTAAAAAGAGTAAAGGCTTATCACTCCATACTTTAAGGAGAGAGGCGCTGCTAACTAAGTTAAGATTAGAGAAGGGAGTAGTTCGACGCAAGTCTAGTACCTCTAAAGGCATATTTGAGTTAGATTAGTCTATGTCTTAAGCTAAGGAGGTCTAGCAAAATAGATCGTTGTTTACTAACTCGTCGCAATTAAGATAGGGATTAGTCACTTTAGTAGCTAAGGGTTTCTTTTAGAGGGCGTTAACTTGGGCTTAAAGGATAGTAGCTTTGTCTACCTTCTTTTATAAAGCCTTACGATATTTGCTAATCTTGTTAACGTGGGTAGCGAGTACTTCCTTAAGCAGATTATTATCATATTATAGTTCTTATACCTTCTAGCAAACGGTTGCTACTTCCTTAAGGGTAATGGCATTATTTTAGATTTACGCTTTAAGGTAAGTAATTTGCTTTGCGCGTTTATTATTAGTTTTGGCTAAGTTCTATATCTCTCTTTAAGCTTCTAAAGCTTCTTCTTAGAGAGTGTAGATTAAGTTTATATTACGAGCGTTTATATTCCGCTTAATTTTGAAGAGGTAGGCCACGGTTTAAGAGGCTAATAAAGAGGCGTAAAGCTATATAATTAAGTCGTCTAGCGTAAACTCTCCTTTTAATAGACGTTTTAGGTCTATACTTAATTTAATTAAGTAGTAAGAGTAGTAATAGAGGTTTAATTGCTTTTCTTTACGATAGAGGTATACTCCTACGTCCTTTAGCTCGTCGCCTTCTTCGCTAGGCATCTTTTATACTTAAGTAGCTTAAAAGATTAGAAGGTTCTTATTAATAGTTAGAGTAACTAGTTGATTAAGGTTTGCTACTATAGGATAGTAAGATATTAATATAGGCGGCACTCTAAGGCCTTTAGCTTATTAGTATAGTTCTATTAGCTATTTATATATTTTAGGAGAAAGTCTAGTGTTATTGTTAGGTTAAAAAGAAGCTAATAGTTGGTTATTTTCTATATTCATTTAGTTTAGTGAAGTTATTTAACTAGTATTTTAAGGGGCGTTTTCTGACGCTTTGGTTTCTTTACTTTTATAACCTCGTTTTAGTAGACAATTATCTTCTAACTTGTCTTTATCTTTTAATAACGCTCTTAAGTCTAGTTCTAGCGGTTTTAATGGTCTTAATGCGCTCTCTATTAAATCTACTACTTTTTAAATAGTATTTAGCTGTACTATATCTTAGGTGTTAGGTTTACTTTAATACTTAGTACGTATAGCAGAGGGGCAACGCGATAGAGATAAGTAACGCGAGCGTATAAGAGATAAAGATAGGCGTTAATTATTAGGCTAAGTGTAAGTAATTAGGAATAGCAAATAGGCTATATAGCTATTAACTTAGGTCTATTAATTAGAAGCCTTATTAGCTATAGTTATAAATAATAAAGAAGGGTACTAGGAGGGAACGCTTATTTATTTGGCGCGTTTTAATAGTAAGTGTATTAAGTATAATTATAGATATTTAGTAGTAGTACAGAAGATAAACTTTGGTATTCTATAGAACTAAGAATGAGGGGCAATTAACGCTTAGACCATTAATAGGTTAAAGAGTGTTAGGGAATCCTAACGCTCTAATTAAATAAGGGGTTAGTAGGGCTAATAGATTTAGTAAATCTATAAAGGATCTTTAATAGGGTCTAAGACTATACGTGTAGGATGTTAATCTATATAGGCGCTTCTTTAAAAGTAAATTCTAGGGTGCGCGGTGTAAGCGCGCGGGTGGTTAAATAGTTTATAGATTATATAATAAGTTATAGAACTTAGAGCAAGTAGATAATTAGATTATATTCTAGAATCTATGAATAAGAGAGAGAGAGAAGAAGATCTAGAAGAGCTATAGATCTGCGAGGGAAGTAAGTTTACTTAGTAGATCCTTAGGCGCGCTAACCCCCTTAGGTCTAGCGCGTAATCTTGTAATAAGATCTCTCTTATAACACCGCTGTAAAGCCTATAAAGAGGAATTATTACAATAAGGACTAATTAGAAGAGAAGAAGCTTATTTAAAGTATAATAAAGAAAGAATAGTTAACTTTATAGAACGATATTACTTTATACCCTCTAAACGTATAGGTAAAAGTATAGTAACTTAACTATAGTTACGTTCTTCTAATCTTATTCCTTAATATTATAATAGAGCTCTAACTAAGTATAAATAAGACAACCTACTAATTAAGTAGCCTTTATGGGATTACGACTAAAAAGAACTAATATTATATACTAAGAAAGGGGCCTTATACCTAGAATTTAGTCTAAAATAGGCAAAATACTAGTATAGAATTAATGGTTAATAACCTAAGCTTTATATTTTATACCTAAAAGTGAACGTATAGATTTGTGCGTTGTAAATGGAAGCTCTATTGCAAACTATAAGAATAATAAGCGTTAGATATAGCTAGATAAGATTAAGATCTTATAATTAACTTAGTGTTTTAGCTAAAATTTTTTAGATAGGGGAAGTAATGTTAGGAGTTAAACCTTCTAAAGCTATGCCTATTTAGGCTACCCTTATTGTATATAAATACCTTAATTAAAGAGTCTCTTAACTCTTCTTTCTCCCTAAGTTACCTTCCTGTTTAGTAGGCTTATAATATAACTTGTCTCTTTGTTATCTAACTTATAATAAATATAATATAGATAGCAAGGAATTTACCTACTAGTATAAATATAACCTAATTCTAAAGTGTTCTACGTTTCCTACCCTAAGGAATTCTATTATTATAATAAATAACGCGTGGTTCTATTAGGCTATAGATCTAAAGCCTCTTTTTAAGAGTTATAGTATTTAATTAGAGTTCCTACTACTCTATAGCCCTAATTTTAATCTTATTAAGCAACTATTTAGTAATTTGAAGAAGTAAATTAGATTAAATAATAGGCATTATAAAGAAGGACGATAAGAAGAATAGCTATTTAAGGAATATCTATGTTTAGGCCTAAGAGAGCTTAATACTAGCTGGCGCGCGATAAAATACTTTCGTAAAAGCAAATTTAATATTTAATACTTTATAGTACTTATAGATATCTATCTTATTTAATTTAACTTTCTTCTATACGTTTTTTACTATTCTTTTTAGCCTTATCGTACTATTCCTTAACCTAAATAATAAAATACTTTATAGCGTTAATTTTGATATTAGGGTTAATAATAGTAAAGACCCTAATATCTTCCTCTATAGCTGCTTAACTAATTCTTATGTACTTACTTTAATAAATACCTAAAATTAACTTTACCTACTTAAACTAAGATGTTTTAACATCTAGATAACTAGATAACTACTCCTTAAATATTACTAGCTCTTTATTTAGATTGAAAATAATTAAATCTAAGGCTGCTAGTAGTAGAGGGCTACTAGTAGGAATTTTAACGTTTAAGGTCGCTATAGTGTCTACTACTAGCACTCTACTACTAGTAGCTATAGTAGCCTAAATATCTACTAGCGTGAAGCTAAAATATAGGTTATTACTATTAAAGTGCCCTAAATTATTAGAATTATTCTTATCTCTACTACTATGCTTATCCCTAGAATAAGCATTCTTATTAAACTATTTACTAGTAGTAGAGCTAAAGATATCTATTAGAATCTTATCTAGAGGCTATAGATTAAAGGCTTTGTAAAGGGCTATAGGTCTAATAATCTTGCTCTAGTGGCGTAGTACTAAAGGTTAAATTACTATGTATTTCTTACTTATTCTAAGGATATAATAATACTCTTAAACCTTTAAAGAGGGATATAACTCTTTATAGTAGCTATATTTATTAGAAAGAGTAATATAAGTATTAGCATAATTATAGATTTAATTCTCTTTAATAATAGTATTAATTAGAGTAATATCTATATCCTTTTATTGTTCCTAAAGTTCTTTTGCTATTACTAACGATTTAGGGCCCTCTTTAGCTTTGTTTATTAACTATAATATCTCCTACTCTAGCGTTACTCGTTTAACTATTTTAGAAGACATCTCTAAAAAGATGTTAAAGCGTTTCTTAATCTTTACTAGTTAGTGTTTAATATCTAGCCCCTCTTCCTTAAACGCAAATAGTATTATAGGATCTTTGGTAGTTCTATTAATAGGAAGCTAAAAATAGGTCTAAATTAACGTTGTAGAGCCTATTAGATAACGTCGTTCTCTAGCTTAAGTAGCTTTCTATTAAAGAGCTTCTTTCTAACTATTAGTAAGGGTAGTATATACTTCTAAGGTAGTTTTATTTAGTTATACTTTATTTCCTCTCTTCTTAATATTATATTTTATTATCTTGTAGTAGATAATTAGTAGTAGCTTGTTATCAATTTAAATAGGCTTGTTTAAACTATCCTCTAGTTATGATGACAGCGCTAGGATCTAAGATTCTATTAACTTATTAAATCTAGGCTATTAAGATCTCTAGCTAGCGTTTGCCCTATTATCTGTCTCTTCTATGTAGCTAATTAAAGAGCTAGGAATTATCGTTAAAGAGCTAGGAATTATTATTAAAGAGCTAGGATTTTGGCTTTGTGTTTAGCTCTCTATAGGTATTTAGAAGGTATAGAGATCTTAAGATGCTATAGGAGCTATTCCTAGAAGAATAGCATTATTTTAGCTTATTTTACTTATAATTTAGGTAGGTATGTCTGCTATTATCTTAGGTGTTGATATTCTAGTTTTCTTCTTATAGGTAGGGCATTAAGTAGCGTTAGGATTAATCTTTACTAATGTAGGACGTTTATTTAATATAATTATAAGGAATAATAACGATAAGGGTATTTGCTAATAATTTGATAGGAATATAGCTCTTTTAGGCTTTTGAACGATATAAAGATTAATTAATTATAATGTGTCCTTAGCGAGGAATTCTTACTCTAAAATCTGTATTTTTAGCCTATCTTTAGATTACTAGGGAGTACTATAAAACTAGCATTACTTTATAGCTACTAATAGTCTAATTATATATAAATCTATATACTAACGTACTCCTTGATCCTATTGTGCGATTTAATCAGATCCTAGATCTGCAGCTGAATCAATAGGCCAGATTTTGCCCTGTATAACCACAGAACGCGCAGCAGAGGTATTATGCTGCATGCCGGCATCACATCCTCTAGGATTGCCATTGTTAACTGCAGGTTAACGGGCGGCAATCGATAATGTTGTTGGTCACTCAATAGCCGGTCTTTTGAGAGAGCTTGTATCAATGCAATTAGTAACGATTCGCCAAGTTTGCAGCACATGCAATCCGTACCAGATGTAACTTCAGATTGTGATAAATGGAATGATGTGAACCCCAGATCGTCGACCAAGGACCGCTTCATCGAAGCTTCTTTTCATACAATAATCGCAGCATAAAACACCGCCTCGCTAATCATACAACGGAAGGAGATCATACCTATCATACTAGTAGTACTCTCAACACCTCAATATCGCCTCACAAAACGTACGAATTCTTTCCACCTGACTGACACCGCGTTGAATTATTGATTGACATCTTTGTCAAGGCTTAAACCCCAAAATTGAGAATGAAAGCTTAATCTCACCACCAAAAGAATAAGTCACTCCACTCAACCACCTTGGAGATTCTGTCTGCATTTCAACGCCGTGCATGACGCTTAAACATGCATGCTTGCTGCGAAACCTGCAGCTCTTGTGCAGGAAAACCTCTAAAGAAACAGCTTGATTCTGAACTCCCTCATCCCAGTTCCTTGTCTTCCATTTGCTCCTGCTTTTCCATCGTTCCAGTAATATCTACACCCCTTTCATTTAGAAGTTAGAACCAATATCGCGGAGCTGTTTCCGGCTCCCGCTCACGACACTAGTTTTTATAATCTCGATTGCCGCACATTTTTACAGCATTTCCAACCTGAGAATTACTGAATTATCAACATGTCTCTGGTACCAACCTGCATTCGCATGGCCAAGCATCATCCGAAGATCTTGTTAATCCTGCACCAGTTCTGCCCAACAGTAACCAGCTCCCCATGGCCAATAGCATTATCATCCATTTCAAACAGGCCCACTCCATGTACCTACCAGCCATTTTCTACGAGCTAGGTACATTGCTTTCATCCAGCGAAGCCAGCTCAAGGGAAGCACACTGCATGAACTTGGGCAAAGCTCGGCTTTTTACAGAGCAACCAGCATAAATGCTGCATTCACGCCTGCCGATAGGCCTGATATTACAGCCAAAGGACAAAATAACAGCGGTCAACGGTCGCTCGTTGGTCCCAGTAGTAATTGATTTTTCTCTCTCTCTGCATTATGAAGCAAGTTACTTTTTTTTCTGTTCAGTATCAATTCGATATCATGCTACTTCGCGTGGATATTTTCAAATATTCAGTTGATCCACCCCACTCGTGCTGGCAATATCACTTTCAGCGTTTTGCCAGTGTGCGTGTTCTTATGCGCCATTCTTACTGTGCGCACCTAGCCGATTCCGCCATTGAAGATTAAATGTCTTCCCGCTTCGCTTTCGCATAATCACGTTAGCATTGTACCTAGCCTTCGGGGAAGGCGGAATGTTGCGGGAGCGGAGAACGGGATCGCGAAAGTAGCGTTCATGTTTCGCAAGCTTCCGCACCTAGAAAGGTCAGAACCGTGTCTTTGACACCGTAGCGAAAACTGTCGGACGGCGGAGGACAGCTCAAACTCCAAGAACAAAAAAGTTCGACAAGTTTGACGAACCAGTCGTAAACGATGTGTAATTCGCCGGCCAAAAACCAAAGTGGGTCTTGTAACTGGCATTAGATCAAATCCTTCCGGCAGGGCGAAAGAAAGTGATGCGGCTAGTACCACGATACCATTGGCACCTGGATGAAGCATTGTGGGGCATGTGAAAAAAGGTCCTTGAGGCTTATTTTCTTTTCAACTTACCTATCTTGATCAGACAGGACAAGTAAACAACTCAATTGATACGTAAGATTTAGATACGGACGGTTGCCGGCCGGGTAAACAGAAGCATGATTGGATTCGATGCTACCACTAAAAAGAACTACTTGAGTCGTGCTTGTACATACAAGTTGACATTGACAGATATGGATACCCATGCGAGAAGCAGTGCGGGGCTGATCTGGTGCAACGTTCTTTAATTCCTAAATTTGCATGCCAGCTTTAACAGCAACCTGAAAACCTGCATCATTGCTCTTGGTTGGTCGAAAATGGCAGATCACTAGTTCCGTTTTACAGCAAGGCGTCGAATGTGGACAGCAACCTGAAGGAATTAGTCTTGGTTCAGAATAGCTCATTTATGACAGAGAGGGGTTGGTAGGCATCATATCAGACAGCAGTTGGATTTTATCGTGGTCCACATTGAATATTCAGAACAGGTCTGTGAATAGTATGTATCATCATATGATGTTGACAGAAAGGAATGGTGAAGGTACTTACTTTGTTTATCCAAGATCGCAAATTGAATATCAGATTTGTCAACAGAGCTAGGCTGTGATCTGGCAGTACAAGATACCTGAGCCGGGGAGCTCGGGAGGCTCTGCGAAGTATTGTGACCGCTCGTAAGAGTGACTGATGACAAGTCGGTCAGCTCAACCTACCCACGCAAGCTGATTATGCGCGGCCTGAGAGTAGACCGCATCATACAGTGGTTCGTATCAGCTTGGCGAACTTCGTTGCCCTGGAAAGAACTTGTCCAATGTGCTTTGACGAGAGTCGTATCGAGCACTACCGATGCCGCGAGTTTTCTTAAAGCCTTGAAGATGAACCAGGCTGTTGATAGCAGATACACGCAAATTCCAGCGGCTTGAGAGAATTCGCAAGTTGGATATTTCGTCCAGTTCAGGGCGAACTGTTTGAGAAAGTACAATCGCAGGAGGGGCCAATACGTTGTTTGATACATCCTCAGGTACATCTCTCTCGAACATGGCCTCTAGGTAGCCAGTGTTGGACCAAGCACCAATGCGCTGCAAAGTGATGGTGTTGCTAGCAACCATCAGCTGTTGGTCACAGATAATCGTTTCTGGATTGAATCTGGAGAGCAACTGCGGCCAGAGGCTGCAAAGAAATCTGCCGTGTGACACAATCACCACTGTGGCTGATGCTAGGTTGTTGGCCACCGGTTCCAGAAACTCGTCAATGAACTGTGCGGCGCGAGCAGTCATCATCTCGTTAGTCTCAACACTGGCCATGCCCGATCCTCCACGACGGTATTCATCGTACCGAGCTCCTTCCAAGAGACCGTAATCTTGTTCGCGAAGCGAAGGTGCAGGGATCAGAGGAATGCTCTCTCGATTCTTCTCCGGCTGGCCCAAAATGATTTGTTGGGCAGTTATGGTTGCGCGTTGGAGAGGCGAAGCAAATACATGCGTGATATCTATTCCACTTGCGTTGAGGTACTGGCCCAGTCGCGTTGCTTGCTGAAAGCCATGGTTGGTGAGTTGAGAGTCTCGCACTCCAGCACTGTGAATGGTAAGCAAAAATCGTCATGACGGTAGCAGAACATCAAATGCTTACATGATATTAGCTACATTATCAACAGTTTCTCCGTGTCTTACTAAGAAGAAGCGAAGTTGCATGGAGCAAAGTCTCGCTAGGAAAAAGTTCGAAGGAAGTGGGAAGGAAAAGCTTGACTGAAGCACAGAAAAAAATATCGAGATGCTGGGGTTGCTTGGCACGACCGTAACAGGCAAAGCGTGGTTTGATCCAAGCTAGCTCTTTTCAGATTAGTGAGATCGATCAGCTTCCTAATCTTTGAATTAAAAACAATCTTCTTCTTACAACATTTCTCGAGAAGTAGGTAGGTTCGAAGCAAAAAGATGACTTGAGTCGGCCACCAACTTAGCTCGATTCAAAAAGCAAAGCCAAATTGCATCCATGACGAGGAGACGCAGTACTAGATGAGTTTCATCATTATCTTCTTCAGCGAACTTTGGACCCTTGATTATGAGATGGAAGAAGAATGATCTTTCACCATGGTGTATAATTTACCTGACTTTACATGATCAAACAGCCAAGATAAGATTGACACGATTTTGAAAACTTTGGTTCCACTCAGTTCACGACTCTGAATGTTGCAGATCTGGATGGTACCATAATGAAATTCAGAGCCACAGTCAATGAAGGCCTCTGGTGGTTCTAGACTAAAGAATAGGGCGTCGAAGACAGAAAAGAGGCAGCTCTGACATTGAAGATATACTCTAGAGTATCTCCTGAGACAAGCAAGATATATTGCTGAAACAACTTGAGGCAACGGAGAGTTGAAATGGTAGGACGTGGGATCGTGAAAGTGTTCAGCTACAACTCTACCCAAAGTAGGCGCGTAGACGTTTCCAATTGCTGTTAAGAGAGCAAGGCCGGCCACACCAGAAATGCATGAGGCAATTTGTTAGATGATATAGAATGGATAAATTTACAGTTTGAAATGGATAAACATTGCGGATTTGAAAGTGGAAAAGTCCGTTGAAAATGAAATGCCACGTGGTGGGGAAAGCTAGTAGTTGATAACTTGGTGTGGCCGAGGGGATCACATGCGAAGAAAGATCATGGAAGTCACGCATCATTCCAAGTACCATACCCAGATCATACACACACGTCAATCTCTCCTCACCTCTTTTACATGTGCTAGCCACCCCCAAAAGCCCGAATTTAACATCTCAAATGGATCCATTCTAGTCCACTTCATTTCCATCAAATACAGCTTCAACGGTATCTTCTCTACTTCCCCGCAATGGCGGCTCAATCCAAGCTGCATTTGCCGCCAGCTGTCTCCGAATCCTCCATCAAGCGCATGGTCAAGCAACTCGTGTCTTTATACCTTCGAAATCGCTCAACAATATCTCGCGCCGTGTTCCTTACTCTCATCGTCGCGGTTCTACAACGCATCCGATCAGCCATATCTGAACAACGCGCGGCGGTTCGACCTACAAAGAGCAGGACCGCGCTTGGTTCAGGATCAGTGCAAGATCCTCATAAGCGAAAGAAAGTCGAGCTTGATCGCGAGTTCTTCAAAAATCTCTTTAGATTACTGAAGATTGTCATACCAGGATGGAAGAGTAAAGAGTTTCGGCTGTTGATCAGCCATAGCATATTCTTGGTTTTACGTACCCTTCTGAGTTTATACGTCGCAGAGCTGGACGGCAAACTAGTCAGTAATCTAGTGCGAGGGAAGGGGAAAGACTTTTTATGGGGGTTAGTCTGGTGGATGATGGTAGCTGTTCCCGCTACATTTACGAACTCAATGGTAAGGTCGTCAAACAATATCATCATACACGTCTAATAGCTCTATAGCTCTCATATCACCAAGCAAAACTAGCACTTCGATACCGCACTCGTCTTACCAACTACATACACAACAAATATCTGTCAAATATGACATTCTACACATTATCATCACTGGACGATAGAATCAAAAACGCCGATCAACTTATCACCGTTGACGTAACGAAATTCTCAAACTCCCTTTCCGAGCTATACTCCAGCTTATCTAAACCTATTCTCGACATGATCATATATAACTGGTCGCTCTCTCGAAGCGTCGGTGGAGAAGGTCTTTTCATAATGTCTCTTGTAGTCCAGGTCACAGCTAGCTTAATGCGAGCACTCACACCACCATTCGGCAAATACGTCGCAGAAGAAGCCCGCTTAGAGGGAGAATTCCGCTTCCAACACAGCAGACTCATCGACTACAGCGAAGAAGTCGCCCTATACTCTGGCCACGAAGCTGAGAAGGATACCCTCGACAAGGGCTACTTTACACTCATCAAACACGTCAACCGCATCCTCCGGCGGCGCTTTTACCACGGCATCATGGAAGACTTTGTCATCAAGTACTTCTGGGGCGCTCTTGGCCTTCTCCTCTGTTCCGTCCCCGTCTTCATCAAAGTCCCAGGCGTCGCCAGCGACACTGTAGGCTCCATGGGCGACCGCAGCGAATCGTTCATCACCAGCCGCCGCCTACTAGCATCCTCCTCCGACGCCTTTGGCCGCCTAATGTTCAGCTACAAAGAAATCACCGAACTCGCCGGCTACACCGCCCGCGTCTCCACCCTCCTCGACGTCATCGCCGACATTCAAGCCGGCCACTTTGAAAAGAACCTCGTCAGCTCCGTATCCATCGAATCCAACGCCGCCGTCCTCGCCGGCCGCGGCACAATCCACGAAGGCCCAGACATTGAATTCAAAAACGTGCCCATCGTCTCCCCCAACGGCGACGTCCTAGTCCGCGCCCTCTCATTCAGCGTCAAACGCGGCGACCATCTCCTAATCGTCGGCCCAAATGGCTGCGGCAAATCCTCCCTCTTCCGCATCCTCGGCGGTCTCTGGCCCGTGTACGGCGGCTCCGTAACAAAACCCCCCTTTGAAGCAATCTTCTACCTCCCGCAACGCCCATACTTGAGCCGCGGAAGTCTGCGCCAACAAATCATCTACCCCGACAACCTACGCGAAATGCGCGCCCGCGGAACCACAGACGCAGACCTTCTACGCATCCTAAAAGTGCTAGATATCAGCAGTATCGTGGACAGACCAGATGGCTGGGATGCAGAAGAGACGTGGGCAGATGTGCTGTCTGGCGGGCTACAGCAGCGAGTTGCGATGGCACGGCTGTTCTACCATGCGCCGCAGTATGCGATTCTGGATGAGTGCACGAGCAGTGTGACGCTGGAGGTGGAGCGCGTCATGTATGAGGAGGCGAAGCGATTGGGCATTACGCTGATGACGGTGTCACATCGACGTAGCTTGTGGAAATATCACAAGATGATACTGCAGTTTGATGGCATGGGTCATTATGTGTTTACGCGGCTGGATGCCGAGAGGCGGTTCCAACTTGAAGAGTAACTGTCCCCATATTATTGATGGAGTTGTGCTAATATGTCTGCAGTGAGAAAGATGAGCTTGATATGCAGCTTCGCGCTGTGCCCGACATTGAGAAGCGGATAGCTGAGCTGACTGCATAGTCGACTATGGTTGATAATTGATTCACGTTGACGTGCTGATGTCTGAGTACGAACCTTAAGCGCTCTTATCTACATTGCATGTTGCAGGGTGATCTAGGAGCAAACCATATTTCAGGCATTAAACGTGTCACAGAACGGGACGACGAGTTAGAAGATTCTGTTTGATTTTGTGTTTATCTATATACGTGGCACATTCATCATATCAACACATAATCCCTGTTCCCGTATATCTGCTTGTGAAACCAGCAGGAGAGTCTATCAATTCGACTCAGACACCATTACCGTCCCATCGTGGAACGAAGAAAAAACAAAAACTCCGGTAGTGAAAGACAAATGTATGCCAGGCAGTAATGGCCGCATTCCGGATTCGCTGTACATCTGCATCATGGGTATCATAGTATTAATCATGCCTTGGCAAAGGTATGGTACAGGATAGAAAGACAAGAGAGTTCGCTAGGTTGCTCACGATAGCATGACCATGACGACAAGGGTGATGAGAACGAAGTAGTTGACTGTAGTTTTGCCAGATCCGCCCTTGGGTGGCACCGATGGAGTTGTAGAGGCACCGGAAGTTGACGATGTGGTGGTGGATGGACGAGTGGTGCTGGTCAAGGTGCTTCCGTTGGTGGTGATTGTGGTGACAGAGCTGGAAGCAGTGGCAGTCGTCGACGCACCAGTCGAGGTGGTGGCACCAGCTGCAGCTGAAGAGACGGCTGATGAGGTGGTCTCGGCGGCTCCAGAGGTGGTGGTTTCGGGAGAGGATGGAGCCACAGTAGTGGAAGCAGGCGTGGCTTGGCCTGATGTTGATGGAATTGGTACCGCGTAGGTATTTGTTCCAACTACGACACTCGTAGTTCCAGCTGCTCCGTTGGCAGAGGCAGCTGATTGAGCAGCGCTGATGGAGGCGAGAGCAGTAGCTTCAGAGGCAGAATAGGCAGATTCAGCGGTGCCAAAGGCGCCAGAAGCCGCTCCGGCCACACTGGCAACGGGCACGCCGTTCGAGAGGACGGGAACTGTCAGGCTGAGGACTTGGCCTGAATAGCTTTCGACTGTCACAACAGTCGTGATGGCGGGCACCGTGAGAGTGATGAGGGTTTGGGCGTTGGCCATGCCAGTGAAGGCAGCAATAATGGTGGATGACTTCATTTTGAGGAATGGATTGGTTGAGTGTGGATGGTTTGTTGAATAATGGGGTGGTGACAGAAGTGTCTGGCTGTGCTTGATTTGGAGCTGATAGCGAAAGTGGATTGATTGATTGATTGATTGAGTTTGATGATAGCAGCAGAATTTGCAAGATTTACCGAAGTAGTGGTGAGGAGAAAAGAAGAAGAAGTGCGAAGATGAGGACGAGGGGTTAATTTAACCTTTGAAGTGGACTTGCCAATAGATGGCAGGAACGATTCGGATACAAGGCAAGCGTGAAGCAGAAAAGAAGGTCGTTCTTGCCATGCAAGGCTGGGAACTGGTCCGTGCTTTTTGGTGGTTGGGAAGGAGCTTTGGGAACCCTTTGCGCCTTCCTTTGCTGCTTGCTCATTTCGAGCCCCTGAGACAACAAAATTTACTGAAGTTGGAGCTGTTCCGTAATCTTCAGCTTACTTGTCCATACTTGTCTCCAGAAGAAACAAATACGTGAGGTCTATTCCTAATACTCAAAGGTCAAAAGCGAAGCCGGAAAAAGCACCATCAGAGCTCGGGCCTCTCAGCCTTGCAGCTCTCCCCAGCCTCATCTAGCTTGCTATTGGCCAACCACCCCAACCGGCTCCCCTGATTTTCTCTCCGAACTGTTTATGCTTAAACCCATTTAACATATTCTAGAATAATCTTGGTCGTAAGGATCCTGGTAAATGATGGTAATTGTGTTTCAGTTCATTCTTTGTGAAATGATTGGATCATGAGCTTGGACTGGGCAACAATGAAGGCAGCGTCATTTCGAATAACTCAGACGTTCATGCCATTCATTTCAGCGCTTTTTAACTTCTATGGACGAGTCGAAGTGTCGTTTCCTTACCGGGGACAGATTGGGCAATGAGGACTGCCGTGCTTTGGTGCTTATCTTGTGATAGCTTTAGACATCGTGCAGAAGTAATATGCAACTGCCATCGCTCCTACTCTCACTGATAATGCATGCTGCAGCAATTTCGGTATCGCATACTTCGACCATTCAAGCTGTTTGATTTCAATGCACGTTTCCCATCGATTGTGGAGATCCGCTGCCACCAATCTCTTTCGATGAGAGCATGAGTGTCGAAAATGAAATGTGAATCATTTCTACTCGAACATGAGCATATGTCGTCAAGCATCAAAACATCCTTCTGGAGACATTTCCGTGCACCCAAGACACAACGCGTAGTATTCGTGCCCGGTTGAGATGGGCAAGCACCAGTAGACAGACGAAAATGGAGAAATTCAGAAAGAGGAATCCTCTTGTCGATTCCGTTGGGCTTCTGTAGAATGGAACCAGCGGTGTGGTATCTTCCAAGTCCGGAAAGGCCATGATCTTCACAACCAGCGCTGTCCAGCCTGTGAAGTGCTGCGTTCTCTGGCCAGCACCGGTGTCTTGGTTGTATTGCTCCCACGCGTATCCAGTAATCTTCCAGGACTCATACACGGTCGATACTACATTGCGTCGCAGTTCACTATAGATCATTCGCGCTCTGGCCTGATATGGACCTTCCTTCTGCGATATGTCCTGCAGTGACTATGTTAGATCTGGAGCCTCTGCTTCTGCTAAGGCAAGATGCTTTTACGTACCAAAAGTCGTTGTATGGCAAGAAAATTGATGTTGATCCATATCGGACCTCGCCAATAGTTCTCATCTTTCCCATAGAACTCATCCGACTTACTCAAGCTTTGAAGCCCATGAGGGCTCCATAACTTCTTTTCGTCTCGAATGAGGTCCAGCATATCACCCACTTTTGGATCATCATGATCCAGTAAACCTAGAAGAAACGGCATCAACGAGACATAGCCAAGATGGCAAACTTGCGAAAAGCCAGTCCCGCTGGGTACAGCGTCACAATACGCTCGAGACTCTGGTGACCAGTGGATACTGTCCAGGCTAGCTTTGATAGTAACTCTCTGGTCTTCAAACACTCTTGAATCCGTACGGCCTAGAGATCTTGCCATGTCTCTGAGAACTGTCGCCATTAAATCAACCCAGCTGGCTGCATCGACATGAAGCTCCAACAAAGACGGAGGTTGAGGACGAGGATAGTCGTCTAATCCGCTCGCAAGGATATGTTGAGAGGTTCGTCCTCGCCAGCGATATACATCTGCCGATTGTGCAGAGCTTGCGTTGCCTTTTTGCGAATCTCTGAACCAGGAGTATTGTTTATTGAGTTTGAAGAATATCTCATCTAGTACCTGGTCTGCGAGGTTCTTGTTTTTCAGATATTTGGATGCGCGTCCGTGATAAGGTCGCTCCTTAGAGAATATCTGTGTGATAGCTTGAGCCGCAAGAAACAACGTCGGAGGGTTAGCGTGGTTTGGATACATAATCTGGAACTCATAAGGAACTTTGCTGCGCGCTTCCGGTCCTAGGATGAACTCCCTCGCAATCCAGCCGCGCTCATCCATAACGGAGAGCCAGCTTTGCAGCATCTCAATGGACAGGTCCAAGTCCCATTCCAGGATTAGAAGCTGGTGGAATCCTTCGTCCCAGAGAAAGCCGCGAGGGAAGACAGGTCTTGAAGGAACGCTTGAGAATAACTCCACCGGCTTTCCCAACTCGGGTTTTGTGTGCTCGTTGACGGAGTGAGTTGAGGTTTTGATGGCCTCTTCTTCGTACTTTGATTGATCCGAGGTGTCGATAAGACTGGATCCAGAGAAAAAGCCGATGCCTCCCAGTAAGTTTGACAGGAGTGATTGTGAAAACTTTGAATACTGTGCCCCATCGAAAGGGCTCTTTGGCCGAAATGCAGCATCAAATCGAGCTAAGGATGTGGAATTTGCCTGCTTCAATGCTTCCGTCAAAGCATTAGCGGACATTGTCTTCTGTGATTGACTTGGGGTGAACAAGATGTCGAATTCGAAATCGCGGCTGAACATATGCTCCACATAGTAAACGTTGTTCTCTGTCTGGTGACTTGCCAGTGAATTAGGCCTTGAAGCCTTGTGAATCTTCACAAAATTCTCCTTTGCCATCCATAATTGATTATCAGGAATTCGGAGCCCTTGGACGTTCAAGAATGCTGCGTCG
Organism: Microthyrium microscopicum; assembly: GCA_010405405.1. Taxonomy (NCBI): domain Eukaryota; kingdom Fungi; phylum Ascomycota; class Dothideomycetes; order Microthyriales; family Microthyriaceae; genus Microthyrium; species Microthyrium microscopicum. Next base: position 1,278,831 of record MU004236.1, on the reverse strand, counting down.
CCGGTCCTTACTGGAGGGGACTGGATCGTAAATGAGTCGAGTCCATGACTATAGCCGTGGCATTCTACACCAGCGGGTCCAGCACCTTTTTGGCATTCCAGCGTATTCGGTTTTGATTTGGTGTCATCACTCTCCATGAAAATGTACCAGATGAGGCTGACGTTGCTTGAATGGGAGGCGTCTCTGAAAGAACCACGAACCCGAGTACCCCAACTGCCTTTTTGACTGCCGTCGGTGATCTTGACAAATTCGGTCGTCAGGTCAATATTGTTTCCTGGATCAGATATCGTCTGCACTCCACCGGTTCGTGGATCATACATTGACCAGCCGTACTCCGCCATACCATCAGATTGTTCGCATGTATGACGAAGCTTCTCGAAATCTGGCTTGCTATCAACATTTTTGATCCACATTAATCCCAGAGAGAGACTTTTGGATATTCGAGGCCGGATGCCAAAATATAAGTTGGGTCGATATGGCCCCCATAGAAGCGAGTCGTCACTCAACTCTGAAGCTGTGACGAAGACGGTGATATAACTAAACAAGTGGGAGACAGCAATGAACGAGAAACGATAAAGCATTGTGCATCCCAGAACAGATACGTTCATGAAGAATACCTTCTCCCAACCGCAAAGTTTAATGTCATTTCAGACTCGTGTTCTGACCTCACGTTGAGCCCCCTGTTTCCAGGCCCTAGTCTCGCCGCAAGAACCGACCTATCATCGCAGACTATTATTTGCAATCGGATCCTTCAAAGTAATATCGAGGCATTCTTCTTTCCGATGAATACTGACTTGAAATATTCCCAAATTTGCCTGTCGTAGCGATTGAACAATCGTACAGATATCATACCTCATGCTGGAGTTATGCTTAGAAACATCAGCTTTGGGCTGTATTTTGCGACTCTCTGACTTTCTCTCCAGAGAAAGTGAAGTAACTATAGTAGCAAGCAAAATCATCGTATTGCATGGTTTGAGATACTTTAATATGATGGTAGTTGTAGAAGGTAGCATCAGGCTGAACATGAGGCTGAAACCCGAGATATCTACGAGTCATGTCCTGAACCTCGGGCGGGCAACTTTATCCATCGACCCGACGACCATTAACGTCATTCACAACAAGAACACTGCTGGTTTTTGGAAGGATATTGACTATTTCATCTGATCAATTGTTACTTTTACGAAACATATGTTACTGCTGGAAACTTAAATCAGAAAACTTCGAGCATTTTCCTCGAATCTAAAAATTTGTGAGATCACACAGCCACCAACAAGCACCCCTATTCAAGGACACCTCTAGAAAGAGCTTGATTTATATCTCAACCATGCCTTCGGCCATCATTGTAAAGAAGACGGACGGGAAGCCTGGCAAGGTCTACTATCCTCTACACAAAGTCTCTCTGCCGCCACAAACACCAACGGCCGACCAAGTGGTGATACGCATGTCCGCCGCCGCTCTGAACCATCGCGATCTGTTTATTCGTCAGCACTTGTATCCTGGTATCTCCTTCTCCACGCCCATGCTAGCCGATGGCTGCGGTGTTGTCAGTGCAGCCGGCGCAAATGCTAAGCAATGGATCGGCAAGCGTGTAGTTCTAAACCCAGGCACCGGCTGGAAAGATAGCCCCGAAGGTCCAGAGGAAGGACAGTACGCTATCGTTGGTGGAACCAAATTCAATCCGGCCGGTACGCTGGCAGAGAGCATGCTGTTCGATGCCGGCGAATGTGAAGAGGCACCAGAACATCTCAGCGACGTGGAGGCAGCGGCACTGCCGTTAGCAGGCTTAACGGGCTGGCGAGCGCTGATGACGAAGAGCGGCAACGCAAAGCCGGGGCATAACGTGCTGGTGACAGGCATTGGTGGTGGAGTGGCTATTATGGTATTGCTGTTTGGGGCAGCTGCAGGATGTAATGTCTATGTGACGAGCAGCAGCCCAGAGAAGTTGAAGAAAGCGCAAGAGCTTGGCGCCAAAGGTGGAGTAAATTATAGGGAGAAGGATTGGGCATCAAAACTAGAGTCATTGCTGCCAGAGAAGCGGCCGTTCCTGGATACCATCATTGATGGCGCGGGAGGTGATATTATCAAGGTGGGAAATGGTTTACTCAAGGTATGATTGTAACTTTTAGTGTCAGATGACATCGTCTTACCTGCTCGTAGCAAGGAGGTGTGATCGTGAGCTATGGTATGACTTTAGGTCCAAAGGCAGACTTCCTGATGCAGGCTGTCTTAAAGAACGTGGAGGTCCGAGGATCCACAATGGGGTCAAGAAAAGAATTCGGAGATATGGTCCAGTTTGTCAGAGAAAAGAAGCTAAAGCCAATCGTGTCTAGGGCTGTGAAAGGATTAGATCTTCATGGTATTGATGGATTATTTGAAGATATGAAAAAGGGAAGCCAATTTGGGAAGTTGGTTGTACAAATCAACGAAAACAGCAGTAAGCTATGAGTTTGAAATCGATCGAGAACAAGATGCCTTGATGACAACCACCGTTGGAGCCGCATGCACGGATCTCGCTTCGCGCCAGACAAGTTTTCCCTGCTCCATCTACACCGACCTAGCACTCACGACACAAGGGTTGAGAACGAAGAGTTCTCCCTAATGTATAACGATAAGGTAGAGATTTTGCTAGTTAACTAATTTAGCCTCCCTAAAGATAAATAGGTCTTAAAGACTGTAAAGATCCTAGGCCTATATCTTAACGAGCGACTTATCTTTGCTATGTATATTAAAATTAAAAAGGGTAGAGCCTATGGCGCTCTTACTATACTTAAGTAATTTATAGGATCTAATAAGTATAGTGCAAAAATTAATATCCTTAGATAAATATATAAAGCTATAGTAATACTTATCTTTATTTATAGCTACTTAGTCTAGGAATACTATCTAAAAGTAGTATCTATTCTTAAGAGTATATAGAGAGACGCTATAATGATTATTAGTAACGTATAGACTAATACCTTTAGCCTAGCTCTAAATATTAAACTTAGCCTTTTTTTAGTAAAATAATAGCTAGCTAAAACCTTATAGCTTATAATACTACGTATTCTTTAAAAACGCTATTTATCTTCTTTACTTCTATAGTTAGTTAAGACACTACTACTACTCTAATGTAAAAATAATTAGAGGGTACTAATATATAAGTTACTCTTCTAAATTCTTATATAATAACTTTAAAGAGTATATAAAGATATTAGACTTAATAAGCTTCTAAAGCTTAATACTTTTATTTATAAACCTTAGGAAAGTATACTATGCTTTACCTTTAAGAGAATATATACCTAAGCTAAACTTAACTATCTCTTCGTAACTTAGAATAATACTAATTACTTATATTACTTTACTAATAAGTCTAGATTTAAAAATAAAATTAGGGCTATCTTCTACTAAATTAACCCCTAGGGTCTATTATATAATTATTACTAGCTTAGGACCCTTAATTAAGCTAAATTTTATCTAGGCTTACTTAGGGCTAATACTATATATAACGTAGAAGTCTTTATAGCTACTAAGATAATAAAAGATTAAGCTACTAATCTTAATAATCCTTATAATTATATACTAATATACCTCTAGATTAATAACTTAGGCGTATACTATACTCTTACTAATCTAAATACCTAAAATACCTAACTATACCTTAAAGCCTTTTATAAGGCTAGGTAGAAAGTACTTAGGTTAGTATATATATACTAGATTTTTTTCTATATTAATATTAAGAGTAATAATATTATAGATAAGCTAGTAAAAGAAGCTTTTATAAAAGCTCTTAATATAAAAAGAACTAGCTATACTATAGACTTTAGAATTAGTATTAGCTTCTAGAACTTTATCTAATAAAGCTTATTTTGCGTTTAGTAGTATATCTAGAAAAGGGAGATCTAAGGAAGGGAGCTTTTTAAGATTAATAATACTATTAGTAGTGTTATGGACCTCTACGGACTTGCTATAGAGGCGTAGGTATCTTGCTACCTTCTTACTCGCTTTACTCTTATAATACGCTATAGGAAGGCTCTTTACTAGCGAACTACTAAGTTAACGTAGATAGTACTTATCCTTTATTATAATAAGATAAAGCTAAAATAAAGCTAAAGATAAGAAGGAGAAGTAGCCTTACTAAAGAGAAGATAGAGAGGAGTATAAGTAAAGAGGTAGACTTAATCTCTTAAAAGATTAAGTATTAGTCTTATCTTAATACTAATTCTTAGAATCTATTTTCCTTACTTTAAACTATTCTTTATAATTCTAATACTTCTTAACGTACTATATAGTAGCAAACCTAATAGATCCTTATAATAATAAAGGGCATAAGAAACTTTAATAAAGGCTAAAATAGAGGTAAAGACAAAGATAAAGACTTAAATAATAACTTAAATAATAACTTAGATAATAACTTAAGTTAATATAATAGCCTACTACTATTAATAGACTTAGAAGCTACTTTAGCTACCCTTTATATAGTAATAGCTTAAATTAATAAATAAGAATAGGTATATATAGCTAAGACGTAATAACTTTATAATAAGATTATAGCCTTATTATAGGCCTTATAATAGAATTCTCCTCTTTCTTCTTAACTAAGAGAACTAAAACCTACTAACCTTATAGTCCTTTAACGCAAAACTTAATAAAAACTTATTAATTAGACTATAAGTATAGAAAATGCTTTCTATTTAGTACTTTCTTAATTTACTATATAAGAGAGCTATATTAAATAAGCTAGCTAATTTATAAGTCCTAATCTATAAACTTAATAGAACCTAAAGAAGAAGAAGATTAAGCTACTAACTTAGACTTAAGAGAAGTTTATAAAATAGCTCTAATATTAATATACTTATTTTGCTATAGCTAAACTTTTAGTTATTAAGAAACTTAAAGAAGCTAAGTAGCGTTCTACCTAGACTCCTATAAAGTTTAACGCCTACTTAAACTTACTAGAGACTTAACTTAGTATTAATATAACTTATAAAAGAGATAAATAATACTTAAAATTCTTTACTAAGCTAACCTTAGAACTATAGAAATAGATTAAATTAATAGAGTATATTTTAACTACTAGACCTAATATAGTTAATACTACTAAATACTTTTAGTAAATTATTTATAAGTATTTATAAGAAAACTTATTAAATAATATTAATCCTTAACCCCCCTAATTAAATTATAATCCGTAAGGTAGCTAAAGTAAATAATAAGGGCGTAAAGATTATATAAAGTATATATTATTAACTTACTTGCTAGTAAGTATAAAGCTTAGAAAAGATAATAAAATATATAAAGAAATTACTTATTATAATTATAATCTATTTAGATATTATGTAAATAAGTATAATAAGCCTCTAAGAGACTCTTAGGCTACCTAAAGATAAGGAGAATTTTTAGAATATAGAGACTAGAGAAGGAACCTAAATATTATTCTTTTCTTATTAGAATCTAGAACTAACCTAAAAAAAGAGTAAGTATTATAAAGGTTAAATACTTTATTTTTATAATACTAGATTAGACTATAGAAATATAGATTTAGATAATAGCTAACCTTTTTTTTACTATAAAAGATTAATCTATAAACGTCTTCTTAGATACTAGTAATTAAATTAATATTATTAATAAATAACTTATATAACGCTATAGCCTTAAAAAAGTAACTATAGAAAGCATCTAAGCTATAAGTTTTACTAATAATATAATAAAAAGTAAATATTATAGTACGTATTAGCTACGTTTTTATTATAAGGACTTTTTTAATATCTATAAGGATATTAAATACTATTTCTTCTTTTTTAATTAAACTAAATATACTTATTCTATAGTATAAAGAATCTTCTTATAAGAGAAATATAATATTTCTATCTACTTAAGATAGAAGAAGTAGCTATTTAAGAAAGAGAAGCTAAAATATAAGATTATAGACTAAAGTATATTTAAGGAAGGGTTATAAGAATATAGTAAGGTATTTAAACTAACTATAAAATTTAATAAGTACCTATACTTAAATAGCAAAAAGGTAAAGATTTCTAATATTAGCTTTAAGCTAAGCTTATAGGCAAATATTAATTTAGAGAATAGACTACTATAAGAGCTATAGAATTTAGCCTCTTAAGTTAAGGCTAAGAATAAGAATAAACTTATTCTTAAAGGTATTAAATATACTATTAAGATAATTATAGACTCTTCTTTTAGACTTATTTATAACTTATTAATAATAAAACTTAAGGTACTATAAGAATACCTTAAGTTAGCCTTTATAAAAGGCTAAATTTAGGAATTAACTAGCTTAGCTAAAGTACTTATATTCTTTATACTTAAAAAAGATAGAGAATTATAACTTTATATAGATTACTACCTACTTAACGTAATTACTATTAAGAACTATTACCTACTTTCTTTAATAAGTAAGATATTAGATTAACTTAATAGAGTAATATACTATACTAAGATAGACTTTAAGAATACTTATACCTAAATACTTATTAAAGAATAAGATTAATAGAAAATAGTATTTTATACCTAGTATAGATACTATAAATACTAAGTTATACTTTTTAGACTTACTAATACCTTAGCTACGTTTTAAGTTTATATTTATAAAGTATTAATAAGACTCTTAGATATTATCTATATTATCTACCTTAATAATATCTTTATCTTCTTTAAAACGTATAAGAATTATATTTATAACGTATATACTATATTAAAATATTTACTAGCTACTAAGCTTTATACTAATCTTAAAAAGTACTAATTCTTTATTAATAAAGTAGAATTCCTTAGTTTTATAGTCTTTATAAAAGAAGTAAAAATAAATCTTAGTTAAGTTAAGTCTATTATAAAGTAGCTAGAACTTAGGAGCTATAATAATATATAAGTATTTATTAGCTTTATAAATTTCTACTATAGGTTTATTAAAGGCTACTTAAAGGTAATAAAACCCTTAACTAATTTATTTAAGGGTATATAACTTAAAAAAAAATATAAACCTTTTATCTAAATAAAGGAAGTAGTATAAGCGTTTTATATATTTTACGTAGCTTTTAATAAAGCTCTTATCTTTATATATTTTAACTTAAAGAAAAGGATCTACCTTAAGACTAATACGTCCTAGTATACTATTATAAGTATTCTTTCTTAGCTATAGAAAAATAGCTAATAGTACTCTATTGCTTTCTAGTTAAGGAAATTAATAGAGGCTAAGATTAACTATTAAATTTATAATTAGGAGCTTCTTACTATTATTAAGACTATAAAATATTAGTAATATTACCTTAAGGGTAGTTATTACTCTATTAAGATTCTAACTAACTATAATAACTTAGTAAGGTTTATAAAATAGAAGAACTTAAATAAGTACTAAGTATACTAAATAATTATATTAATAAAGTATAACTTCTATATTAGGTATTAAAGCAAAAAGATAAATTTTATAGATATATTATTAAAATAACTTAACTATACTACTATAGAATAAGCTATAAATAACTTACTACCTACTTTTTAAAAAAAGCTAGAACTCTTCTTAAAAAAGAAATAGAAAAAGCTAGTCTTTATAAATAGTCTTAAGCTAATAAAGTAACTTACTAGTAAGATACTAATAATAAATAAGTATAACCTTATAGATAAAATATTTAATATTAAGTATTACTTAGTACTAAACGTATTAAGAATAAATAAGATGCCTTATAAGTAAATAAGTAGCTAAGATACTATAAGTAAGAAGAGTAAAGACTCCTTTAGCTTTTAAAAAATAGTTACTACTTTAGACTATATCTATATTTTAAGAACTATAGTAAAAAAAGTAATATAAGACTTATATATTATAAATAGAAAAGCTTTAGACGTACTAATTACCTTAGTCTAAGTTACTTAAGATAATAATAAAGAACTTAAGTATATCTAAAAAGTACTTAATATATAGCTAGAGTTTAAAGAGACTTAATAGTTAAAGAATACTTAGTTAGTCTAAAGAGACTACCTTTATTATAAGAGCTAACTATATATACTCTATAAACTTATCTTAAGAAATAAACTCTTAGTAATATATTATAATAACCTACTAGTAAGATACTTAGAAGTTTAAAGCACTATAAAACTACTTTATAAATAGTTTTACTAGCTAAAGATAAAAAAGAACATATAGGTATATATAAAGACTTACTTAGTTTACTAAAGAATAAAAGTAAAATAGCATTAATCTTATAGTAAGTTAAAGTCTTTACTTTAACTAACCTAATTATAGTAAGAAATTACTATAGACTTTATTATAAGTTTATTACCTTATAAATATAAACTTATAATATTTAATACTATACTAATAATTATAAATTAATATACTAAATAAATAAGGTATATTAAAACTATAAAAGATATAACTACTAAAGAGTTAGTAAAACTTATAAAAAGAAGAGTTTTTTTAGAAAAAGGCTTACTAGTAGGTATTATATTAGATAGAGGATCTATCTTTATAAGTAAATTTTAGACTAAACTATACTAAGTAAGAAAGGTAAAATATAAGCTATCTATAGCCTAGTATCTATAAATTAATAGCTAAACTAAGTAGTAAAACTTAGTACTAAGATATTACTTATAAGCTTTTACTATTAAAAACTAGATAAACTAGTTAAGCTTTCTACTTATAATATAATAGGTAATAAATACGTCTTATAATAAAATACTTAACTATACTCTAAATATAGCTAAAATAGGATATAAATTAACTTTCTTAATAAACTTTCTTATAGACTCTAAAGATAAGCTTAAAGAAGAGGAAAGTAAGGTAATAATAGTAAAGTAAAGAGTAGTAAAAATAAAATAAAACTAAGAAAAGATAGTAAAACGCTAAGAAAAAGTAGTAGAATATTAAGTTAAGTTCTATAATAAGAAGTATACTTTAATATTATTTTATATAGAAGATAAGATCTTACTATTAATAGAGAATATTAAACTTAAACTACTAAGTAAGAAGCTAGCTCCTTACTATATAGAATTATTTAGTATTTAAGATATAGTTAAAGAATAAGCCTACTAACTAAACCTTTTAATAAGCTACTAAATCTATAACGTCTTTTATATATCTAAACTTAAGCTATATTATTAAAGAAAAGATTAAGAAAAACTAAAGCTTTCTATAGCTATTAAGCTAGAAGATAAAGAGGAATAGAAGATAAGAGCTATTTTAGATAAAAGAAAATAGAAAGAAAAAGTTAAATACTTTATCTATTAATAAAGCTATCCTTTAACTTATAACTCTTAAGAATAAGAAGAAGACTATAAAAACGCATAAAACTTAATTAAGATTTTTAAAGAAGCTAATAAATTTAAGCTTACTATTATAAAGAAAAGAAAAAGAGAAGAATAAAACTATAAAGAAAAGCGTTATAAGAGAGAAGAGATTTTTATATACTTTTTATTTACTATAGAAAAGTAACTAACTAGTAGAATAAAAAATAGAAAACTAAAAATAGAAATAGTAAAAATTATAGCTAGGTAAATTACTAGCAAGACGTAAATAAAACCTAAATAAAATTAAGAGGTCTTATAAGAAACTAGTAGACTAGTACTATAAAAAAAAGATTTTCTTTTATAGAGATAGAAAGAGTAAACTATTAGTAAATATAATAAAAAATAAGAATTTTTCCTAAACGTTATAACTATAAATAGTAAGTTAATAAAAAGGCTAGTCCTAAAAGATATTAAGACTAATAACTTATACCTAAAGAAATAAATAAATATAATATTTATATAACTAAAACGTAACCTAATTACTAAACTCTAACTCTATATATTAGGACGCTATAACTTTAAAAGTAAGTATTAGATACTATTAGTTACTTTAGGACTACTAAGAAAGGAGTACGTAATAGATATAGCTAAGGTAATTAACGTATTATTAATAAATAGGTAAGTAAGTAAAGAAATATTATAAGTTATAGGTATTATAAATATAAGAGAAGGATAAAAATAGCTAGGATTAGTACTAATAGAATTAATACTACTATCTAGGTTATAATAAGTAGTTACTCTACTAGTAGTATAATGCTACTAAAATTAGTAAAGAAAGTAAGCTATTTTATTAGTATATTAAGCCTAAACCTAGGTAGCTAAAGAAGAGCTATAGAAGGGTAGTATAGTCTCTTTATTAGACTACTTAGTCTATATACTACTTACCTTCTTATTCTTAACCTTCTCTATAGTAGGCAAATATACTATAAAGTATAAAGTACTAACGTCTAAGATAAATTTAGGAGGTATATAAGCCCTAAATATAGTAATATTCTTCTTATTTTAGACTAAAGGAGATAAGAAGTAAATATAAGGACAATTGCTTTATATAGGTAGATTACTAATAAGTAGAGATAATAAAGGGTTATTAGTAATAAGACCTAGCTCCTAGTAAGGATTAAGTAGTTTAAAGCCTTCTAGGTAGATTACTATAGGCTAAATAAATACTTAAACCTATAACTAAATATAAGATATAAATAGAAAATAATTCTAGAAATAATAGTTAGTAGAAGTATAACTTATAAATAAAACGTAAAAGAACCTATATTAAGATACTAAATATTATTAGCCTACTTTAGCGTATCTCTAATATAACTAAGTATAGCGTAAATATAGAATATTATATTTAAGGCTATAAGATAGCTATAGCCTTCTAAGTAACTCTTTATATAACGCTAAGCTATAATGAAAGTATTATAGGCTTATTAATAATATATTAACTTCTTATTATAAATATAGTATATATTACTACGCTAATAAAACTTAATAAAGGAACTTAAAGACGTAATAACTATAATAGAACTTATAAAGTTAAGAGACATAAGGTAAATACGTAAGTAGATTAGGTTATTTATAATCTTATTAAAGACTATAAATACCTAAATAAAAGTTAGTACGTAAGCTATATCTAAGTTACTAATAAAATATTTATAATATTATAATAGTACTTCTAGTAAATATAATAATAGTATTTAGTAAAGTTATCTTTATAACTATATATAGTACTTTATAAAATATAGCTACTATTAAGATAATAGTAGATTATATTATTAATAATATTCTATAAATATTAAAGGTAATATAGAAAAAGAAGTAGAGTAGGTATAGCTTAAAAGCAAAATATAATCTAAGTAATATTCTATAAAGGTATAAGTTAGTAAAAGAATTAGGTAAGTTACTTATAATATACTTACTATAAAGGCCTACTACTAAGTAGTCTAGGCTATAGGACCTAGGTTTATATCTCCTAGCTTATTAGGTAAGTTATCTAACTTAGACTTTTTATTATTTAGGAATAATATATAAGATAGCGTAAGAGTACCTTAGTAAGTAGTTTACTTCTTAATTATAGAATAAGTAATAAGTAGCTATAAAAACTTTAGTAATAAAGTATCTTTATAATAACGTTTTCTATTAGCTTAAGAAATGCATAGAATATAAGTTAGCTATAGAGTAAAATTAATAATTAAGTTAATTATAGTAGTACTAAAAGGTACTTAAAGTAGGTAATAAAAGCTATTAATACTACATTAGGCTAAATAAGAAATAAATAGTAAATTAGTACTAATAATAATATAGCTTAAGGATAATAAGATATAAAGGGTTAATAAGCCTTCCTAAGGCTTTAAGAGGGCTACCTAGTTAGTAAGTTAGATTAAGTTATAATTACGTAACTTAAGCTCCTTAAGGACGCGTTAAAGACTCTATAGAGTATAAGAAGTAGTAAAACGTTAATAAGTTATACGCTTAGAAGGTTAGCTACTATATTATTAAGATTATTAAAACTCCTAAAAAGCGTAATATATTCTTAGAGAATAATTATCTAGGTTAAGGTTAACTAATTACTTACTCTTCTATAAATTATTATTATTAATAAAGTCATTATTATTAAAGGAATTAATATTAATAGGGTCTTAATAAGATAAATTACTACTATATGAACTACTAAAATAATAATAAGAAGATATTATAAAAGAATAATTAAAACGCTATTAGAACGTATATTAAAAAGCTAAAAATATTAAAGATAGGTAAAGAAAGTATAAATAAAGTACGAAAAGGGTATAAGTTAAATTAAGGACTCTAAAGAGATATAGTTTTAAAAACTTTTAAGATTTTAAGTAGGTAATATACTTATAAATTACTTATAAGAAGAAAAGGTTATAATATTAAGAAGATAAAATATTATAGTTCTAAAATATTTTAGTATTATATATATACGCAATACTATTATAATAAATAGAGTTATTATTACCTATATAGTAGGTACTATAGTAACTCTAAAGGTAAGAATACTATAGATTAAGACTATACCTACTAAAAGAGGAAGGTATAATAGCTAAGTCGTTAAAGGTAACTTTCTTTAGGAAAGAAGGCTTTATTATAGACTTTTATAAACTTGCTATAGAGATATAAGTATTTTACTACTTCTTTACTTGCTTTATTCTTATAGTATATTATAGAAAGGCTTTTTATTAATAAACTACTAGGTTAATGTAGATAATATCTATTCTCTACTATAATAAGACGAAGCTAAAATAAAGCTAAGAATAAAAAGGAGAGATAGCCTTACTAAAGAAAAGATAGAGAGGAGTATAAGTAAAGAGATAAACTTAATCTCTTAGAAGATTAAGTATTAGTCTTATCTTAATACTAGTTCTTAGAATCTATTTTCCTTGCTTTAAACTATCCTTTATAAGTAGGTAGGTACCTAACCTATATTAAAACTATAAGCGTTTACTATCTACTATCCTAGTCTAGCTTTATACTAATAAAATAAGTCTTTACTATAATTTCTAGAATATAGGTAAGATTAATAGCCTAGCCTACTAATATTATAATAGTTTCTTAAATTAGACTCTATATTATATACTTTATACTTATTCTACTTTCTTAGAATAGCGCTATAAAATATAGATAAGTATAGGTAGAGTAAAAAGTTATAAGAAAATAATAAAGAGTCCTATACTAGCTAAGCTTACTACTTTATTTTTTTTAGATACTTTAAGTATATAAGATCTTAGATATATAGATGCTACTTAGATATATTAAGAAGAATAATGTAATAAGACAAATTAGGCCGCCTTTAAAGAATATTAGACTAAGAAAGTAAATCTTTAAGCTTAGCGTAAGAAGAAGGTAGTATAATTTAACCTTAAGTATATACTAATTATTATTTAACTAAGGAAGTAAACTATATAATTAGGGAGATATTTCCTCTTAAGTAGATAACTATAGGTTATAAGAAGAGGATAACTTTCTTATAATCTAGTACTAGGAACTATTCCTATAGTAAATACTATATAGATAGGTAGTACTTAATAAACTATATACTTAGGTATCTCTATCTAGGACTTACTTATCCTTCCTTTATAGTAATAAAGATAAGAACTAGTAGATAGATAAAAGTCTTTAAATAGGTATAGATAATTAAGAGGTTATAGTAGTATTATAAATAAAGATAGTTATATCTTTATAATTAATAAAGAGAACTAAAGGAATAGAAGATTTATAAATTAATTATAGGAATTAATTAAGGCATAAATACTTATAAACTAATAGATAGCTAACTTTTATATTAGTATTATAATATAACTTTAGTAGTATTAGACTCTTATATCTTAGTATTATTAATAAATATATTCTAGCTAGTATTAACTCTTATATTAGATACTAGTAGTATAATAGTCTTTAGCCTATATTAGCTTATGCTAAGTATAAGTAGCATATATATTTATATCTTTATAATATTATTTTTATTATTTAGTTTTTAATAAGTTCTTAGGAGTTATTAATTAGGAATTATTAATTTAGGATAAGGGCGTATTAGGGGCTAGAGTTCTTCTTTGAATTTGTTATATAAAATAGTAATATGTGGTTAGACGTATTAGCATATACGTGCCAAAACCTAATTGGGTTAGATAGCTAATTTCATCATCATCATCATCATCATCGATCGAGAACAATAGCTCGAAGCACAATGGAGACATTTCCTCCATCGGGTTTCATGTCTACCTCCCAAACCGTGTTATGCACTGATATTGGCTACCTGAGGTTCCATCCATGATATTGACGACTTGGGTTATAGTTAAAGTCTCACAAGATGTCAGCCTCTCAGAAGGTCTGCTCTGCACGCGAAATGGACTGTATCAACTGGAGCCTTTCAGCCAACCCTTGGCGGCGACTTCTTCGATAGCTTTGAACCAGCCAGCAGACATCTTCCTGTACCCTCCATCATTTGGGTGAATGCCATCTTGTAAGTCTCCAAGCTTTACTGCGCTCAAATCTGCCATGGCGACCTTTGCCCCTTTTTCTGCCATACTCTTCGCAATCTTTGACGCAGCGGTATTGAACTCATTTATCCATGGTGCAGAATCTCCTCCTTGGCCGGACGGCATGTATTTGGCTGCGAATGGAGGCAGGGTCCCAACGATCAAGACAACTCCTGGCACCCGAGTAGTGATCTTCTCCGCCAGTTTCTGGAGACGCTGTGGTGCACCGTTTCGTTGACTATGTGCAATATCATTTGTACCAGCGAGTAGCAAAACCAGGTTTGGTTTTGCGCCAAGTGCCTTTGGGTCATCTGCTTTTTGCGATATCTTGTCGATCTCGAAACCGATCCAGCCTTCATGACTGTTTTGTGAGAATGATCCAGACTTTTGAGATCCAAGATATTCCACTTTAGCCCCCGCAGCGGTCAGTTTGTCGAAGAGGTCTTTGCGATAGCTGTCGCCTTTAGAGCTTCCCATGCCATTAGTTATGCTATCTCCCAATGGCAGTATTCGGAGCGTGAGATCCTTTGGTAAGCCTTGAACATCTTCCTGCGTTGGTATAGCAAAGGTGTTACCTGCCTATAATGAATCATGTACCCTATATTGCCTTGGACTCTCCAACTTACTTGCTGAGGCCACCAAAAGGCCGAAGAGCCAGGATGCTCTCATCTTCACTACGATCAAATACTAGACAATCCGTCCCAACTAGCCGATTTCTGTAATTTTTTTGGAGTTGTGCAACATGTTGAACAGAAGCGACAACCTCTCACGTTGTAGAAGCGCGGAAATTAGATATGCCTCCCGCAAATCAAAAGGAAGAATTATATGTCACATAAATTGCATTGTAGGGTTTATTATCAATCATGCACCTGATATCCATGATGAACTACATCAAGGTATAAGAACTATTCTCCTGCATAGTCTTATTCAAAATATTGCGAAAAATCATCTTGTCAAAACGAGTGGTGTTTACAAGTATCATATAACTCACTGTTACGAGTCGACCTTTGACAATAATCAAGAAAGTGATCTAGGCTTGTAGATGCTGACCATTATGTCGAGACAGATGTTCATGTTGATTTTGAAACAACATGGCAAGACATTCTTTTTGTTGTATTTGCTTCACCATGATAGCTTATACTTCAATATCCTCTCCCTCCACCCAGCGTCTGCTCATATCATACAATAGATCGTGCTTTTCTCCATTCCTTGTTCCAGTATTTCGTCTATGACCTGGCATATCCTTCAGAACTTTGACCTCCATCGTGGCTTCCTGGCAATAAGCCAGAAACTTGTATGACGGTGGATAAGTGAGCAGTTTCTCCTCATCCAGCTTTGGTACTTTGCCTGGATTAGTTGGAATCAATTTATCCTTTTCATACCAATGCCGAACCAGTACTGCACCCCATCGATCATTTCTTTTCTCAAAGAAGAAGCAAAACCGACAGTCGCATTCAGCATCGACTTCACAACCATCAATGACAAATCTTTGAGTGATTGTTGCTTTCATCTTCGTTACAGCACGACTCGCGGATAGGTTTATGTCGGTCGTTGTGCCATGACATCTGTGCATTATGAATGCGCCAGCATCCATTCCCGTCTTAGACACTTTGATAAAATCTTCGTAAGAAACTCGACCGGACCAAGTGGTGTAAACATGAGCATCAGGATGAAATATAGAAGCGAAATTTTCCCATTCGCACGCATCACTAGTTTCACGGATTAACATTAGAGGTTAAAAAGATGATAAGAATCTTACCGATAACATGGCCATCCTTCAGCCAATTCGCGAAGCTTCAATCTCTCCAGGACCAAGTGATCTGGCCCGTTATTTCGAACCGCTTTGTCTTCTGCAGGCCTCCAACCTTCCGGCAGTGAGTGTAAGTCAATCATCATCACAGTATTGTTTTCTTTGATAATCCAGCGCAGTTGTTGCCTCGAATGACGAGTAATACAATAGTCGCAGTAACCTTGAATTTATAGATTAGTACTCACATGACTGATTATCAAACAATTTATCTCTAACAGGGACTAACTTTCAGCGGAAAATGTGCTAACCGCGTTAGAGCACTTTCAGACAGATACAGTTTTTTTAGCGCTGCTTCAACATGGCTTTGAGACTCAGATTAGAGCAATGACTGAACGGGCAGTCTCTAGATTCAGTGATTTTGCTGTTCTTCATACCCGGACATTGCAGCAGCACTCATTAGTTGTCGTGGTGCCTTCCTTCCAGTAAAAAGCTCGAATTGAGGAGCGCCGTACTCTGGTAAAACCTGTAAACCGTTCACAACTATCCAGCCTCGGTGACTCTCAGCGCTAAACTGTTGCAGAAGCGGTGTTTGAAGAGGAGTGTAGGCAAGCTAAATTGCGGTTAGCCAGTCTAGAATACGGCAATTTATGGATGTACTCACTTCAAGTACGACTCCACCAGTCTGACTTGAGATCCAACTTGAAGGAATAGTGTTGTTAATTGGGATAGATTGTCCGGCATTGTGCCCTGGGAGTGTAGATATTATAATTGTTGGTGAAGTAGAGAATTGAGGTGTATCATTCAAAGACTTGACAACTTCGATATCAGGTCTACGCTCAAAATGACTGGCTCCATTCGCCACTGTCTTTACAAAAGCATCCCAGTCTGAAATTGAACCGGTCGTGGCATCCCGAGAGGACCAATCTGTGAAGTGATTTGCAACTTCTTGTGCTTTCTTCAAAGTTCTGTTGTGAATCAAGATATTTCGAACTCCAAGTCTGATCAAAGCATACACTGCAGCACGAGCCATACCCCCAGCTCCAAGCACCAATGCAGTAGTGCGCTCATTGACGGTATTGACTGGAGAGAGGTTGCGAGAAGCGCAGGTATGGATTCCAATCCAGTCTGTACACTCGCCGTAAAAGGCAACGATTGGCCCTGCTTGAGATCTGTCCAGCAAAGAGGCAAGTGTCTTGGCCCTCAAAGGCACTAATGTATTCACAGCACCAATCACCCGTGCCTCTGCACTCATGTAGTCGACGAACAGAGTCATTTCCCTTTTGAAAGGAGCAGTGATGCTTGCACCTCCGAAATAGGGATCCCGAAAAACGTGCTCCATTTCTTTTAGTGAAGAATACTGAAAGATCTTGTATTCATGGGGCATTCCACAGAATCGATATGCAGCGTTGTGCATAGCAGGGGAAAGACTTGAGCTGACATTTGCACCAAGAACGCCGAAGTACATCTTATCTAGAGTGAAAGACGCATATAGGGCGTTCTGGGCTTCTTGAATGGTGAGTAGCCAGTTCGAAGAGCCTCTTGGGTCAAGTGACCGAAGTAAGGAATTCGTGACTGGAGTAAGTGTGGGATTTTGCCAACATGACATGCGACCTAAAGGGCCTGTGTTGTATGCGATCAAGGGTTGAGTGGCCAATTTTGAAGTTTTGATCTCATGAACGAAACGTTGTAATGATATATTGTCCAGCATGGAAGCAGCCTCCTGACATATCCGGACTAGATCACAACCCAACTCCTCGGCCAGCCGAAGCTTTTGCTTGCGGTCATGAGAAACCCAACCATCAGGTCCGGGTTCAGTATCACAGAAATGTCCGATAACCTTTGTTGAGCATCTGGTAGCTATTACATCTCTTATCCTTTGGTCATTACATGTGATATCAATGGAAAGGTATTCTGGGGAGAGACGAAGCCCAAAACGGAGTAGTTCTAGATAGGCGGCCTCGATTTGGTCTGCATCAATGACTCTGGACGTTATGTGTAAGTGTGACTTGATTGGTGGGACGTGGAAGATGATGGGGATTTGTGTATAGCGTCGAATGAGATAGAATTGTCTGCTGATATTGTTGGCTACAGAGCTGCAAAATGTGCTTTTGCCGTGAGAAAAAAGTGGCAAATCTACCACAAACTCAATGGCATCGGCTGTCGACTTCAGGTCTCGTAATTCGGTACCAAATGACATCAGAGCCGAGAACTGAATCTCTAAAGCGTAGGTATATTGTTTGGACTCGGGCGCAATCGAGGAGATAGGGTCTCCTGCTTCAATTTCATAATTACATGATGGCTGTTTGATAACCTTGTAGACGAACTGGAGGAAGTCTTGTTGTAAGTTCTTCAAGGTGAGAGTTGGAGGATATTTGGATACTGCGAGTTCTTCCAGTCCGTATGAGGGTGACTCGGAAATGTTGTAAAATTCAAAGCCAGACGAGGCTCTGTACGATGGAGCCGTCAGCTCAACCAAGTCAGAAATAGTCTTCTTATCCCATGAACTCAGATAGCGCTGAATCTCATCTGTATCTCGTAATATATTAATGACAGGATGTGTTTTTGAATATTCCACGAGCAAATTTTGACCCTCTCCTTGTACAGAGCCCGGTCCGCAGGTTATGACACATCTTATTTGGTTGTCCAGTAGCACTGAACGCATGATCTGTAATTCACGTCGCCTGTATTCTCGAACCCCATGCCTAGCGTTGAAAGCAGCTCTTGACAGTCCCGTAATTTGGAAGAAATGTCGATCCGCATCAATTACTCGAAATCCAAGTGCTGACGATGCAATGATGGCAAGACTTGACTTGCCTGTCCCGCGAATGCCAATCAAAACGATGGAAGCATCTGGCGCAAAGGAGCTCGAATTTGTACATGTGGGCCCCAAGTTGCCGTTATTTCCTGGACGTGGAAATTTGGAATCGTTCTGCGATAGGATGCCTTGGCTATTGGCCCGACTGCGAGAAGAAGGTGAAATATTTGATTTCGAGGCAGTCCTAGTCTCAGAGCTACCTTGACGTGGAAATGGAAGCTCGTCTTCAAGACCTCGCTTTGTAGCCATAGCCATAGGGGAATTGGAACCAAGTGTTTGTAGATTCGTCAAGAAGTTCTGACGAGAGACTTGTTAGCCAGGCTTGTGCATTTGTTGAGGTATTGACTACGGAGTAGCAAGTAACTGTTCTCCAGGTAGACCAGCATTTGATCCCCGAGGAGAATGGCAGTTTTCAAGCGCAATTGTATCGGATCCACAAGAGCCCAGGTAGTTATTGCTGATATGGAGTATAGTCTTTCCTTCTGGGCCTTGCTTAGAGGTTAAGCACAAGTGTTGGTGGCTATCAGGAAATGAGAGAGCAGTGGGCAAGAAAGGAAGTAGTCTTTCCGGGCCAGATTGGTTGGATGGCCCAGCGGCAACCTCAGTGTTCACCTTCACTGCGCCCTGGCTATGTTAAAATGACCCGCAAGAGTATACTGGTCAAGAATACCACCGACGAGTACGGCATGTACCCTTTTATAAGATAAGAGGTATTGTAGTTTACTTACAGCCTGGTATCAAGGCACATCTCGCTCGGTAAGTACACAAGGCCCTGATCGATTCTGGGTATGATATCGGCTCGAGGATGTAAGTGGCTTAGGCATGTAGTTTTGACTTCCATTGTTGCAACTGTGGAGGATCTCTGTCACGAATCACGATCCGTTACCCCACTCGTTCATTTTGGTATCCACTTTGCAACGCGAGAGCTTCAACTTCTTTCTTCTTGCCATGCTCTGCGTTAGTTGACTACTTCGCAGACTGTGATATGATAAGTGGACGCTCCGGATTTTCTTTACATGGTTGAGCTGGTATTTCCCTCTCTCCCTCGATGAGCGTGTTAGATTGCTCAATACGGGAACAGTAACAACATGACCCCGATTCTCACAACTAAGCCATAAGGGGTTGTTGCATTTCGAGTCTACCTTTTCAATTTGTTTTTTTGCCAGGCTTTGATTGAGAAGCCTATCTTGCACATGAATTCTTCTTTCAAGCTAGCCTACTTCTCTGGCTATGGTTCAACGCGGCAATGGAGATGGCGCCGGTTCTGCCTCAAAACCGTCCAAAGCATCTCAGGTTGACATCCAAAGCTCGAAGTCCCGAGCTCGCGCACAGAATACCGACGAAGAGCTTCCGCACCAGAAAAAGCGCTTGAGGGTATCGCGTGCTTGCGATCAATGCCGAAAAAGGAGAGATCGATGCGATGGCGAACAACCTGCTTGCCGGCAATGTGTTAATGCCAAACGCTCTTGCACTTATAACGCATCCTCGAAGAAACGTGGGCTTCCTGCGGGATATGTTCGAGCGATGGAGTTACTGCTGGGCATTGTCTTCTCACATATCAACGGGAGCGAAGATCTGATATCAACTCTCCTGGATGCAGAAGAGGACCTGATAGAAACAACATCACTGGAGCCACACAATGCATCGACGCGGTCTTTGCTTGATGTTTGGAGAAAAAGCCAGGTTGTGAAACAAATGGAAAGGCTTTCAGCAATTGCTGAATCTGCCGAGGATGACGACTTGCTATTAAAAAGATTTGAGGATAGACTCATTCATGCTCTGTCAGTCACGTCTGGCAGACTAACCGCTCATATCGATCATATTGTACCAGACATGACTGACTACGACGACGAGGGCCCAGTAACTATGGACAACTCGGAGCCACAAACTCTGGCAATGTCTCTTGATCAAATAACTGATCTCAGTCCATCCCTTGACATGCAACATGAAGTAAACCAAATTTCTGGAACTAAGGAAAATCTACAATTACCTCCTAATTGGCGCCAACTTCTTGATATTTACTTCGCCAACACTCACTGCTGGTTTCCTATATCACAGAAGCACGACCTACTGCGACCTGCGTATGAGTTAGCCAATTCCAGCCGAGATCAGCATATCCATTTGGCATCTGGAGATTATGCGTTTCTTTGGGCTGTGTTTACCTATTCATCCTATCCCTGCCCCCAGTCGAATAGGAAAGCCGATGCTACCGATCATAACGAACAGGATCCCTTTTCGCCTTCAAGACTTGAGGCGCTCGCGCTAAGTCTGGTTAGTCATGATCAGCCTTCTTACGATGCTGGTCACATCAGAGCTGTCCTTGTTCTCG
Organism: Microthyrium microscopicum; assembly: GCA_010405405.1. Taxonomy (NCBI): domain Eukaryota; kingdom Fungi; phylum Ascomycota; class Dothideomycetes; order Microthyriales; family Microthyriaceae; genus Microthyrium; species Microthyrium microscopicum. The sequence continues at coordinate 1,257,673 of MU004236.1, read as the reverse complement.
CGCTACACAATATAAGGCGTGCATCATGGACGTCAGCTTGGCTTCTTGTGGGCCAAGCGGTTTATCTCGCTGTTGATTTGACTATCATTCCGCCAGTAGATCTTGAACGGCCTCATAGCAGGACTACCTCTATTGATGACAGTGATAGGCGCGCTGTACTCGGTTGCTTCGCCCTCGACACTCTCATATCAGCCCATTTAAGAAGGCGTCCATACCTTAGCCGGACGGAGTTTACATCCATTGGACTGGTGCAAGTCAACGGCAATGAAGAATGGGAGGCATGGCAGCCCGTCGACTCGAATAGTGTTATAGAATTTCCAAATCTCAGCATTGGCCCTGGAAGGATGTTGAGCATTTTCAATCAGTTTTTGACCCTCATGGCTATATTAAACGACCTTGTTCAATATTCAGATACATTATCAGTGGAGAATGAGGTATGGAAAGTCTCTGATAACCTCAAGAACTGGAAAGAACAACTGCCCTCTCATTGTCAGATAAGCGCAAATCAATCGACCAACAGAGGGACAGTGGTATCACAACAAATCCTAAACCTCAACCTTGCTTATACAGCGGTGGACGGGGCTCTGAGTATTAAACGACAGGCTCTATTACATTCCAGTGGGGGTTCAATACCGGCAACATTGTTGAGCGAAACACGTCAATTGATATCTGTTATCGTACAGCACATTCATATTTTGAAACAATTCTCACTACCACCAACATTCGAAATATACCTTTTATTTTGTAATCAGTTCATGGCTTTACCAAGGAGTATGCCAACTCAGCCTGAAGTTGACGATCTGATATACGAAATCAAAGAGCTGATCAGTCAGATTGGAGCAACCTGGCGCGAGCCGCATCCGGTGCCTGAAATCTCTTTACATGCTGCAAATTCTATTCAGGATCCTATTGCTGGAAACGCTTCAACAGTAAGAGAAACAACGTTCCCAGCAGCTGCTCGGCTTTCTGATGCAGGCTTAAAGTCTTATCAAACACCCACCTCCTCATATCTATACCAACTTGAGCAGCATTCCCAACTCAGCCATAGCAGCAACGTTGAGCAAGGTGTAATTTTACCATCATTATACGATCAAGGGACAGAAAATCCGTTGACCAACTCTCTTACGAATGAGTCGGAGGAAGATACGTTGTTCAACAGCTTGGCCATGTTAGATCCTGTTGACTGGTAAGTTTCTCTTCTGGGCAAGAATAGAACCTTGAGATAGATTTGAAACGATAATAACATCAACCGAGTACAGGACGGCTAATCAACCCGAATTTATGGAGCATCTCGGATTCATGCCCGATTTCAACCAAGCCGACTACCAGTCATATTTCAACCAATGATACCATTAGTTGAGCCGATGCAAAGAGTCGGATTGCTCAGGATGACTACCTGAACATCATATTCTTGTTATATCATATAGTGCTTAGTAGATGGTACGGCGCGCATTAAGCCTCGAAGACTTGGAGCAATAGCTTTATTATTTATCAGAACTGATCTAATCGACGTCAGGAATGGGCAAGCCATTGACAATTTTCATGTGCCGGTTCTGTTTGGCGATCTCCTTTTCAGCCTCCTTCTGCCGGAGTACAGCTGTTTCGTGATCTGACACGAGGACGAAGTCATACCTCAGTAATCGCGTAGATGGCGATACGCCATATTTTGCTGATAAACCTTCGACGTCCGAAACAGTTTTAAGATCAACGACTAGGGACTCTTTCACACCAAAAACAGCATCCGAAGACTCGTACGGATCGCCACGAAGATACAATGCACTGTTACGAAAAGTTAGTATCTATTCAAGTGATTCATTTTGCCCTCTTTTGTATGAAGCAGACTTACGTGATGAGATGATCGTATCCAGTCTTTTCGAACATGAAATGCATATGACTCGGTCGATATGGATGACGATATAGCTTTCTTAGCAAGTCTCCGACCGGTCCATCACTTGGAATAGGATAGGGTACAGGTACAGTGGCTTTGAAGTGGAAATGACCTTTCTCGTCACTCTCCAATACCGCTCGACCATCAGAAACCTTGTGATCTGCTCGTTGAACATCATAGAGGCCTTTTGAATCCGCTTCCCAGACATCTATCTTCACTCCAGGAACGGGCTTGGCTGATGTGTCTTTGACTGTGCATATGACAAGGCATGGCTCACCATCTGGATCTTGTGATATCGAATCGCCATGATGAAGTAGCTCAGCCTCATGAGTATGGAATGGCCCGAGAACTGTTCCCTCAGTCGAAGCTGGTGGTTTAGGATGATCAATGGAGTCCACAAGTAAAGACAACCCCAATATATCAGAAAGCAGGATAAATTCCTGTCGCACATCGGTGCAGATTTGGCCCACCTTGGTAAGAAATTTGATGGATTGCTCCCATTCGCTCGTGCTGAGCCTGGTCTCGCGGGCAAAATCGTGTAAATGGGTGGTCAAACGCTCGAAAAGATATTTCATGCGTGGATTGGGGCACCTGGAGTTGATGGCGAGAACATTCTCTGTGATGTTTTCGATGGTGAGGTCCTTTACTGGAGGTATGTCTCCTGCTGATAGATTCATCTTGGTATGCTTTTTCAAGTGAGGAATAAGGCCTATAGTTCTAGGGAGGACTTCTGTGCGTTCATATTTAAGTGAGCGATAGAGCAAAGGTGGTCTTACATTCGGATGCGGTGACACTTCATCAGCTCCCCACCAAGCTTACCTCACATTCTACTTGGCAGTACAAGGTCGAGGCCCTGTTCAACCGTTTATGAATGCTTGAGCGGTAGCCAAAAGACACGTTTGTATTGGGTATCATAAGATGCCTGTTGGTTGAGATTACTACAAGTCATCTGAATGAGTCTAACCTTTGCTCCGTGAGCGTGCAAAGTAAGGACTAAGATCATGATGTCAACCAATCCTCAATTTATGGGCAGCGTGCAAAAACCTTCGAGCACTAAATGTTACAACCCAAGATCAATGTGCTCTGCCTGCTTGTTGACTCTCCAGCCTCGGACAGTACGTGGACTGGGCCCGTACCGTCTGAACTCGCCCTCAAATGTGGCAGTGTTGTTGGAAAACCTCAATCGTCCGTCAGTGCTGCATTTCCCATAGGTACCGTTTGGATATTTCTCGCTCAAAACAAAGTACAAGTCTGTATGGCCTGGCGGGCAGTCAAGTCGAATCTGTTTGCTTGGCTGAATATCGTCGAATTCTGCGGTCTCGCGTTTGCGTTTGTTGAGACCTGTTCGAGTACTGCTCGCTTCCGCGTTGTTTTCCTTGTCGTGTTCAGCACCACCATGGACGCCACTATCCATCCCCAGGACCGACTTGGTGCTCTGTGGTGTTGCCTGATCATTCTCGAGCGACGCAGGTGAGAAAGACAGCTGGACAGCGCCTGTTTGAAATTCGTCTTTGAATGTGCCCCTGAGACTGCTTGAATCTTTCAAGTCTACTTCGAAATTGAATTCGCCAATGGGATGCAGCGGACCATCTGTATAAACCGACCTAGAATTGGTGAACTCAACTATATATGAGCCAACATATGACTCTAAGTTCTCATGATCCTTGAGTTCGTGTGCTTCTGCCACTGCCTTCGCAAATGCAAGCTGACTCTCGGCCTTTTCTTTCATGACTTTACGCTTCGCAACACTCCTCTTACATTCTTCTTGAAGTTGCTTCTCTCTTGCTAGCTCAATGGCCCTTGCTGCAGAGTTGGCGACCTTTTGTTTGCCCCAACCAATGGTAACAATACCGGCCTCATTATATGGAGAGTGAACAAGAGTCAGGCCAGGGATTCCTTCCACGGCCTCTTCAAGCATATAGCGCTCATGTAGTTCGAGATCAGAGAATGACAAGGGCTGTTTAATCTTTGTCTTATCCGGCTTCCCATCGTCATGCAAACAGTAGTTATCAACAAATCTCGAATCTAGTTTCACTTGTTCGCGGAGTGGAAGCGTTTCGAAATGGGCCTGGTCTCTGGCCTCGTCTTCGGCCTCGTCTTCAGCTATGAATGCCTGTACAGCTGCTCGATAGGCTGCATCCAATGGTTCCCAGATAGCTTTTAGACGAGCTTCTACGTCGCGAACCTCCGGTCGAGGCTGAAAGCCGCCAGACTGTGTGAAATGAGTTAGTGTGTACATAACGGGGCATGCAACTATGACTGACTGACCCTTTCGTGAAGCAACACTAGGCCTTTCAGCTGGGTTTTCAGGCCCGCAGCCTCTGCTGCTGGATCGAATTCGAAACCATAAAACCATAGTTGTTTCTCGTACCATGACTTGGGACTGTAGGCATTCCAGCCCCCTTTCGATGCTGCGGTCAAATGCCGGTCTATTGAATACCGTCTTCCTGAGAAAAGAACAAGCATATGACTGAACTCGGCTTTGTAAACGCCTTGATGCTGAAGCCTACCATTATAAAGATATTCGTTCTCCGTGGGTGCTTGGGGGGGCTTCGGTACGTCTGCTTTTAGCTCAGCTATTGTCCTCCGCCGATTCCTGGTAGGCTTGGACATGTTGCTCGTATTGGGTCGAAGATAAATAGCCAAGCAAGCATAGAACGTAGAAAACAAGAAGTTGACATTGATGGGAAATAAGATCCTCTGATACGCGTCCTTATCCTGTGTCTAGGATACGCGTGTGTTTTAGCCGTTAGTGTCTCAACTTGTGGAGGCTAATGGCGCCACAAGGCTGAAAGTCCACAAGTATCAGGCTGAGAATCTAGTCTTCATCCAACATCATTGTAATTTGTGGGAGAAGAAATTGTTGGAGTTGAGCGAGCCTCCTCACTTTGCAACGAAGAGTGCCATGTTTCTAACATCTGCGTGATGCAAGAGAGCGCACCAATGCAATTACAATAAACATCCAATGGAGTTGCTATTCAAGTCGTTATTGCTGAGATCAAACGGTCGAGTTACACATTCGGTATTTCAAGTGCCAAATATGGTTGCCCCAGCTTGCGTATCGACCCTCCAGCCTTTAAAGAGGTAGTCTTTTGACTTTCCGACTGCGCGACGATCTATTTCGGCTTCGAAAGTAGCCGTGGCTGTGGAAAAGATAAAACTTCCATGTTTTTCAGTCATGTCATCCTTCCCCAAGGGATGCGGGTACCATATCATATGGAGTAGTGTACGTTTCGGACGTTCAGGGAAGAAGTTCTGACGCCAACATTTCCTAGGAGAATCAGTGCCGTTCTGGATCCGTTTACGCTTTCGGCTCTCAGAATTCTCAAGCTCCCGTTCAGTGGTGTTGGTAGCTAGTTCGTCTTGTCCAGCGTCCTTGGTGCCTCCAGGGGCTTGGTTGTCGTACTCTGGGTGCTGAGGATTTCTGTACTTCTCGAGGTCTGATTCTGAGAATGCCATCAACATCGTCACTGGCCTCAGCTGGTCGTCACGAAACTTGAAGGTCCCTGTCAGAACAGCACTGTCGGTGGAGTGAACATCGAGTGTAAGCTCGCCCGAGGGCTTATCAGAGGGCCTATCACTTGTTCTCTCGAGTACATATGAGCCAACATAGGAATTGATTGCTTCAGGATCGTTGAGAGTCTGAGCTATGGCTATTGACTTTGCCATGATGAGGAGATCCTTTGCACTTGTCTTCGCTTTGGTTACGACATTGCTTTGGTGATGCTCATGATGGTCCTTGTAGAACTGCCGGAGTTTTCGAAGTTCGGCCGCTTCTGCGCTTGCCTTCTCGCTTCGCTCAACTTTCGCTGGTCTGGCAGCCTCGTTTGCAACCTCAATTACTTTTTGTTTTTCCCATCCGATGGCAAAGACTCCTTCGCGCTGGTAAGGGACATGGTAGGTGCTCAGATCAGGAATAGTCTCAGCGAGTTTCTCAAGCTCTTTGCACGCTAGTATGTTGAGGTTCGGAATTGCAATAGGATTAGGTGTAATGGTTTTGTCCAGCTCATAGTCCTTGAGGAAGTGCTTCCGTAGAAAGAGATCTGGGTAAGTGGCCTGAAGTACTTCTGGAGCCTTCTCGAATTGTTCAAGGTGTGCAGCCTCTATGAACTCGAGAGTCGCCAGATCAGGAGACTTTGGGCGCCTGGCAGCTGGTAATCTCGGCATTTTATGTGAGCATGCAATGAAGATTGTAAATGAAGTGACCTATCCTGTGGTGAAGCTGAATGGAGATAATTTGATGAATAGTGTAATACGCGTCGTGAAATGGTACAAGGATCCGCGTTTGGTTGGCTCCTCTTGGTTGAAGCTATTGGCGCTAACAAGGCTGAAATTTTGGACTATTAGGCTGAATATTTTATTGTAATGGCCGTCGAGCATTGGATCTATCTAAGTCTTCAAACACGTCTGATTGACAATCTGGGTACAATTATTTTCAAGGCTTTACTCCTTTCATATAACACTTGAGTGAGTAAGGGGCTTAATGTAAGTGCAGTCGCAAGACAGCAGCATATGTATGTCGCTAGAATTTGATACCGACTCAAATATTTTTCAACTTAACAGGTATCAAGGAGAGAAATCAACAGCTTCAATACTCACAAGTCCAAGTTGCGCAAAGCCGGCAATCTACTGGACAAATGCTTATCTGTTGATTCGTTGGAAGAAGAGTTCGTGCACCTTGGACCCCGCGCACACCTGCTCTAATGAGTTTAGCTTTCCATGATAGCTCAAGGATAAGGTGTTGGCACGCTTAATTCAGATCTCGGCATATTTTCTCAACTTGTCCAAAGCTGTCATTCTGCGATACCGGCCCGCTGTTCAAAACCCAGGTAGGTTTGGTCTGGGCTTAGGATGGTTCGAGCGTGCAAGGATTACGAGTGGTGTCATGTTGAGTGGGAGAGGGGGGAGAAGACTTGATTGTATCATCGAAGAGAAATCGTTAGTAACTCGTTGCGACGCATATTGAACCCATTTTTGAACCTTCAATTCACTTGCTTCGAGAGGTGCATACTCTACTGTGATATAAGATTTATGAGCTAGGAATATACAAAATGGCAAAAGACACCATGAAGGCCGTCGTCTTCAAAGGCCCATTGAAAGTCGAGATCGAAGATAGACCTATACCAAAAATCACAGATCCTACAGATGTCATCTTGAAAGTCGAATACTCCGCTCTCTGTGGAAGGTAAGATGTGTTCAAACCCATCGCAACAGAGCTAACGGTCTCCCAGCGAACTCCATGTTTTCCGTGGCCACCAACCAAGCGGCACTGGCTTCATCATGGGCCACGAATTCACTGGGATAGTAGAAGAAGTCGGCAGCGATGTCAAAACCGTGCAGAAAGGCGACAAAGTCGTTGTCCCCTTCACCATCTCTTGGTAATTGCAGTCTCTCCGCTTGCCCTCATCGCTAACTAACTGGGCTTCAGTGGTGAATGCTTCTATTGCAAGAATGGCTACACATCCCGCTGTGCCAAAAGCCGTCTCTTCGGCTCAGGTCCGCTAGACGGCGGCCAGGCAGAGTACGTGCTTGTGCCGCTCGCCGATGCCACCATCGTCAAATCACCTCCAGGTATTGATGACAAGTATCTCGTGTTGATGGCCGATATCTGGCCAACAGGTTACTTCGCAGCAACGAATGGCTTCAAGGACTTTTCTCCAGAGCAAATCGCGGAGATGACTGTAGTGGTCATTGGATGTGGACCAGTAGGCCTGTGCGCCGTAATAAATGCTGAAGAGTATAAGCCGAAGCATCTATTTGCCGTAGACAGTGTAGAGAGTCGACTGGATCTGGCGAAAGGACTGGGTGCAGAGCCATTGAACTTCATGACGGATAAAGAGGGACTCGTGAAGAGAGTGATGGAGGTCACAGAAGGCAGGGGCGCTGATTTGGTGATTGAAGTTGTTGGTTTGAGTCCAGCGTTGCAGATGGGCTTTGAGATTCTTAGGCCTTGGGGAGTTATTAGTAGTGTGGGCGTTCATAATGCTGAGGTATGTGTCCTGCAAGGCGAAGTCTATGTGGATGAAATGCTTGGGGTTGTCACTGACAGTTTACAGATCCCATGGACTGGCAATCAAGCATATGGCAAGAACCTTCGAATTCAAATGGGCAGATGTCCAGTACGGTCGATTTTCCCGCAGTCGTTAGACATGTTGGTGAAGAAACAGCACTTATTGGGGTATGTTTTCCAACCTGTGAATTAAAGCATTCTAACCTGGAAACAGCTTCATGACTGACAAAATCATGCCAATGTCACAGGCGATTGAGGGCTATGAACTATTCAACAGTATGAAAGTGCAAAAGGTCATTTTCGAAGCGCAGAAGTAGTATGTATTGCTGGGCCAGTTAGGAGTAGTATTTTAATGAGATGCAAGGGAGCACGTGGTGAGATATGTGACGGTTGAGCCTTGCTGCAGCAAATGAAATGCACGCAATGCCCAATACAGTATCTCTGTAGTGTAAATTGCTAACGATGATCGAGATTTCAAGGGCGACCTAGAGTGATACGACCTTAATGGTTCAGTAGTGTGTTGCGCAGCATTCAAGCGATAGAGAATGCGGGAGGTATCGATAGCAGATAGCAAACCACATGGCAGACATGACAAGAGCTCTGAATAGATGCTACTCTACCTAGTATGAAGTAGCAAGCAGGCAAATCAGGTCAAACTTGCCAGGACTGGATGTAATATCCAAAGCAGCTTGAGCAACAATTGATATTGTTGTTACCCATCAATTACCCATGGGATATGGTGCAGGACTAAACAAGAACAAAAACATGTGGGCGGTAGCTGCTGTGGGTGGGGCGTGTGGGCGGGGCCTTTTGGCGTTCCTGCAATAAATCGACCAAGTAACCCATCAATTGTTTACAACCCCGCCCCGCTAATTCTTGACTTGTTTTGATTCGTCAATGCCATATATTTCAACGTAGCTCAAGTATTGAGCAGGCGTAGTCAGCACGAGCTAGCCCGTTCCTGCCATTACAGCCCACATCCCCCAGAGCATCCACCACCACCACTTCATCTGCTTCAACTCTTCGTTCTTCTTCTTCATCACACCAAATCTCTCTCTGCCATCATCACCAATCTTCTATCCGAGTCCCTCCCCTTATACCGCCCTCCTCTCTTCTTCTTCCCTCTCCCAATCCTCTACTCTCTATCATCCGAAATCTCCTCCTCCTCTACCCACCTTACTCTCTTCACCGCGTCTAGCTTCTCACAGGTATGTTTGTGACGTTTGCGCCCTGCCTTAACCTGCGTCTTTTGGCGACTCTCGCCTAGTTTTCTACCTGCTAACAAATTCCTGTTCCACATTTAGGCAATCATCAAGCTCAATTGATCGTTCTATCTTGAACATCATCGGCTTGTTATTCCAACCTCACTATCCCGCTCCCGCATCTTTCATCCACTTCAAACCCATCATCCAAAATTATGGCTGCTGAAGAGGCTACCATGATGATGCCCTCCGAGACCAACGAGCTCAATCAATCATTCTCTCGCTTGAATACCGCCGACTCTGCTGATGGCGAGGTCGGTCCACGTACTGAAGAAGAGTATGCCGCCGAGCAGTTGACCCTGCGCGCCATTGTCTCGTCCAAGGAGGCCGGTGTCATCATTGGCAAAGCTGGCAAAAATGTGGCCGACCTACGTGAAGAGACTGGCGTTCGCGCTGGAGTCTCCAAGGTGGTTCCCGGTGTTCACGACCGTGTCTTGACTGTTACTGGTTCCTTGGTTGGAATTTCCAAAGCCTACAAAATGGTAGCTAAGGGACTACTTGAAGGTGTACCCCAGATGGGCATGGGTGGAGTGATCAACGCCAATGGTTCGCATGGTGAGTTTAAAACATTCCTTTAGCACTCCAGACTGTCTTTAAAGTCCCAAACTTGGCTAATTGCATTTTAGCCGTTCGACTTCTCATTTCCCACAACCAAATGGGCACGATTATCGGACGCCAAGGACTGAAGATCAAGCAAATTCAGGATGCTTCTGGTGTTCGTATGGTAGCGCAGAAGGAGATGCTTCCGCAATCTACTGAGCGCATTGTTGAGCTGCAAGGCACTCCAGACGGCATTGAGAAGGCTGTGTGGGACATTGGCAAGTGTCTCGTTGATGACGCAGAGCGTGGTTACGGCACGGTCCTCTACAACCCTGCTGTACGCGTTCAAGCTAGTGGTCCCATTGGTAATGGCGGTGGAAATGGTGGAGGCATACCTCCTCGCACTCCCTACAATCGCACTGGACATGGCGCCGATTTCAGCGACAACAGCCCGAGCTATAGCCGTCATCGCAACTCGGGCGGTGAAGGCTTGCCACGACCTCCTCCACCAACTCATACCGAGGATGGTGAAGAAATTCAGACGCAGAATATCAGTATTCCATCCGATATGGTCGGCTGCATCATTGGCCGTGGTGGAACCAAGATTAGCGAAATCCGCAAGAGCTCCGGTGCTCGAATCTCCATTGCCAAAGCTCCTCACGATGAGTCTGGCGAGCGAATGTTCACTATTACCGGTACTGCTGCAAGCAACGAAAAGGCCCTATATCTACTCTATGAGAATCTTGAGGCCGAGAAGATGCGTCGCCAGCAAAACCCTCAGGAATAGGAGTTTCGTCCTCTCAACCAACTGATACCTATTCTCATACAACTTTCTTGTTGGACTCTAATACTCACTTACCATCAATCGAGTCCTTCTCCTCTTTCTCATGCTGTTTCTTATTGGACCGAAGACCAAACACCCTCATGACTACGATTCATCAGCTTTATGATTCATGACTTTATGTTCAGATATCCCAGCATACGATGTGGTTGCATTGATTTGCTTCTGGTGCAGTTGCCTTGATCTTCTCAACAAACACTCTGCCTCAACTATCACTCAACCCGCCAGCTACAGATACACTCCACTTCCCCCTCCTAAGTTGCGAGCAATTGCAAATCAGGAACTGCTCTCCTTACCGTCTGGGTCTCGGTCCCAATCTGCAACCTAAAATCCTTCATCCATACTTTTACTGCTACAGGACCTCCATGACTTTTCTGCACGGTCTCGTATAGGACTTGGTGTCTGGACTATTTCATTATTTTAATCTCCTCTACACAGCACTCGGCATATCATCTCACATGGTCCTTTTCAACTGAACATCGATGCCCAAGAACAAACCTTGATTTCACTTCATTCGACTTTTCCGATCCCCTCAACCGGAGACCGGGCAGGAACTGGCTCTGTTCAGACGATATGGCGACTTTGTGGTTTTATGACATGTCTTTTCACATTAGCGAGCTGCTGGATCTCTACTCCGGAATTTCTCCATTGTTGAAGACATACGACCTCCTTCCGACTCATTACTCCTCCTTCATTGCCACAACCTCTCTTGATTCGTCTCCTTGAAAAGAATTCTCAATGGTTCTCTCTGGATGGGCGGCGCTTGGAGCTTGGGGCATTCGGTTGATGATAGGGTTTTATAGGGATTCAAAAACCTTTGTTTTTGCTAGTGTCTGCTTAGCTTTGTATTGCTTGCTTGGGGCTTGAATGCATGATATCCAAATTCAATCCTTTGCTTTTTTTCTCTTTCATCCTTTTTGACTGTATGTAGAAATTTCTTGAAGGTATGGAATCTGGCTTTTAGTGGTCAGATTCTGTACTCTAGATCGTGTCCAAACGACTTGTCTGGCATAGGCGGTAGAGTTGTTGAAGGAATAGTCATCTTTCTCTACAATTATGTGCTTCATGTATGGTTGTGGTGAGTATAATTTTCAATGATACTGAATGTATCCAGCTTTCAGTTCAAGCGCAGAAGATGAGTGAAGAGGCATCATCATTTCTGGTACTAATCAGAAGCAAATGGACGCACGCAACCCATTTCATGCACCACAAACATGAAGGTTGAAATATCTGTGGAGGCCGAAGCTTCCTCATGCTGATAGCCTCCATCAACAGGCTAATAACAAGTCGATTCCGCCTAATCTTACTTGAAGGGTGTACCAATCCTGTAACCAGTGCACCTTGTCCATCCAGAACGGAATCACAGAGAAATTAGAATCGAACATTGGGCAGATGAGGATACATCGCCATATCCTGGTAACTCTCGATCTTGAGCTATCATACTTTTGCGTTCTTTCGACTGCTCACGACAAAGTGGTCATCGATGCAGAGAATAGCCGGATTGAGGCAGCGGGCGAAGTGTGGTCCTTGAATGTCATGCTACTCGATCGCTCCGGTGTACCAGCAATGGCGATGGTCTCTCTAAACATTTGGGAATCGGCCAGATTTATGCAACACGCTGGCATCAAGCGGAGCCGTGGCGGGACTGTAATCCTAGTTTGAATAGCAATTTCAGAAGATAAACAGGCTTAGAATAGTCGGGACAGCGTCTAAGAAAAGTTCATATGATTCATGTAGCAAATCTATCAAAGTCTAATCGCTAATCGCAGGAGTGGGGTTCTCGGGGTCTCATAAATGGCAATAAAAAGCAAATACATGTTCAATCCTTCTTCGGTGTCGAGGGAATAACAGGATTATAGGCACTGTATCGTGGCGAAGGCATCTGGACTTCGTTTCGTAAGGAATCCTTGCCATCTGGCACACGATTTGCAAACACCACGCGAATACTACGATACAAGAAGTATCGTCCTCGCGCTGGAGAGCATATGTTCAGATGCACAAGGTAGCGCAGCGTAGGCCGTTCGCCAGTCTGCTGTGTTGGCGGCACAGGCAATGGTCCATCGATGATAGGACCATCGGCAGAGCTAGCGAGTGGTATCTCGGCGTTGACGCTGAAGCTGCGCTGGCGGATGAAAGTCTTTTGGCCAGGCTCCATGTCACTAAGGTCATATGGTACCAGGAATAGCTTGACGGCGGTTTTGTTGGGATTCTTGATGATGATCTGCAGCTGGCCTTGCTGCGGAATACGGTAGCAGCCACCAGACGGTGACTTGCCATCGTAGGCAGGGAAGTTGTTCTCCACATCAATATGCCCAACATATGGGCTAGGCGAGTTGTTCATGGGCTGGCTAGTGGTATTACCATAGCTGTAGAATACCGCTGGGAAGGATACGCTGACATGAGGTGGGCAGCGCAGGCTCGGTTTGCACTTGCCGCGTCCTAGTACCCCGATTTGTGCTATAAAGTCTAGCGGCCGGGAAGGTGCAGTCGACATCCGACCGCGTAGGATGGACTCTTCGAATGAGCCTACCATAGGCGCCAGGTGCAGGGTAGACATCTCGGACGAGATGGATGAGCCGCGTGGACGCAGCTGCGGCGTTTGGGGTATTGATATTGACCGCCATGAATGGTTAGCTTGATAAATGGCTCCCGTGGGAACTGGACTTGCTCGCTCAGAGCGGAAGTTGGTGATCATTGGAGAGAAGGAGTGTCTTCGGCTTGGACTGGGTGACCGCTGCCTATTGAGGGGGTTTCCTATGTCGATATTGCTCGAGTGATGTACCAAAGGACTAGTAGGCACGTGCAATTGTAGGTTTGAAAATGGCGATGCATATCCGGATCTTGAACGAGGTCGTGGGCCGAAGGAGCTATGGTCTGGGAAATTGGCGAAGCTGTTTCCTCCAAGGGGACTCGTCGAAAAAGGGTTCTCGAGAGGTTCTAGAGGTGTTCCAAGCTCTCGTTCTTGTCTAAAGTCTCCTGAGTGAAGAGCGCTTCCAGGCCGCATAATCTCCATTCCAGCTTCCAGATTATGTTGTTCAGAATCATCTCTCAAGCTTCTATTGATTCCCATGGCAGATTCAAGCATATCCTGAGTGACTGTGTTGGGTGATTGTAGTTGTGGCTCTGACCGAGCTACTGATGTACCATGCTCGAGGGACTTGGTCCAGATAGGACTTCGACTTCTTTTTAGTCTTTCTATGAGCTCTCCCCGGCTGAGTGGTCTCTCATCTTTTGTAAGCAGAATCTTTCCTCCATTTTCTGGTGATGTTGACCCCCTAATCTCCATGTCTGGGTATTGTGCATTTACGAAAGCATCTCGAGACTTGTCCCCGTTTAGCTCAGCCTCGAAGGCATCAGCTAGGTCACCGAATGATATAGGCATATTTCACCGCTCTCTCCGTATATAACGAAAGGATGAAGACCATCGGATCAGGATTGTTCGAGCAGAAGAGGATGAGGGAAGCTTGGTTCGTGCAAGGGCTGAGGTCGATGTCTGGACCAAATGACGGATACGAGCTATGAAGCAGGGCGGAGATAGGGATAACGGATAGCTTCCCAAGCGTCCTAACGAAGGCTTTCGGCGGATTATAGAAAGCGAGAGGGAAGAAGAGGATACAATACAGCTAACCGAAGAAGCTTGAGGGAATTGAAGGGATACAAAGAGGTTGGGAGTCAGAGCAGGAGGTCAAGTGGATGATGCAGTAGTCGGATGGTCGGGATCTCGGATAGCGAACCACAAAGTGACAAGCACCAGGACAAATGAAGTAAGTTATCCCTCGCCGCAGCTTAGAGATCTGTTGCACCCAAATTTAACAACGAAGGATGCTCAGAGCTGGTCAACTTTACAGAATACTGAATGTTTTTGGGGCGATGTTATTCCGCCACCCCAAAAACACTATTCGACTACCCTAAAATCACTATTAGGCCTTCTTTATAATTCTGATCAGCTGCTAGTCCCAAATAGGAAATAAATATGTTTTCTTGCTACACATTTAGCTTAGCTCCGCTAAGCCTCATAAGTTATAAGAATATTACCAAAATCCTAACTTTATCTCTTGCCTTTAGCAAAATTCTACTACTACTCTACTAAAATCTACTAATACTTTAATCTATTACTACTATATTAAATAGCTATTAAATTCCCTCTTAAGAATAGCAAATTTCGCTCCTTTAAAAGTGCTCTTAAGTATATACAAAATTATAGCAAATAATATAGTTATACTATAGTTAAAAAGCGATCTAAAACTAAGGAAGGTAAAGATACTCTTTATGTCTACTACTATGAATGTAACTACTATAATAACCGCCCCTTAACGTCCCTTAGTATATAGAAGCCTAAAATAAAGCAAAAAGACTATTCCTTTAGGCTTATTATATAGTGGTATAAGGACCTTTAGTTTAATTAGATTTAGAAGATTAAAACTAAACCTAACGATTATAACTATCTGCTATTAAATAATTCTACTTTATATACTTAATACTATTAAGATATATTAAAATTAATTAGTAGTAGTATAATAATTAACGAATATATAGATTAAGGCTAAGAGATAAAGCGCATCTTTATAAAGCTTATAAAGAATAAATCTTTAATAATAATTCTATGAGATATTTATAATTATTAAATACGATCTTAAATTAAATATTTAGTTAGTAAAATACCTATAGAGGCATTAATTTAAGACTTTAAAGAAGATAAGAAATTAGTATATAAATATCTTATTATACTAGATCTTTACCTTAAATCTATCTTCTTTGCTACAATTTTGTAGATAAAGCTTTATTATGCTTATCTAGACATCTTATTAATAGATATAACCTATAGTACTAATAAGTATAAGATGCTACTTCTTTACTTTACTAGCGTTACTCTAATAAGTAAATACTTCTCCCTTAGATTTGTCTTTATGTCTAGTAAAGCTAAAGAGAATTATATTTAGGCCTTTAAAGCTTTTAAACGTTCTACGCGCTATAATAGTATTAAATTACTAAATATTATTCTTACTAATTACTATTAAGCCCTTAAGAACGCCCTAAAGAAGATATTACTAGCGCTTTAACTAATTTACTTATTTTACTTAAATAAAGCTATTAATTATTAGTTTAAATTAGCCTTTAAGACTAAGGAATATATAAAGGGTAGTCCTAGTTATTTTAAAGTAGTAAAAAAGAAGGAAGCTACGTACAATATTTAGTAAAAGGTTAGTCTTTAGCTCTCTATCTAAGTTAGAATACTAATAAATTACTAGGTAGTCTACTTCCTTACTAAGAATAAGCATAAAGCTACCTAGACCAATTTTAACGCTAAATATTCTACTTTATACTTTAAACTTATTACCTACCTTACTACTACTTAGATGCTATATAAAGATTAATTTGCTAGCTATTATATTATTAATTTTAGGCACTTTAACGCTTAAATAACATTACTATTAGAAGGACTCTACGGCAGCTTTAAAAAGTAGCTTAAAAGTAGTAAAATAGACTTATATATAGTTGTTAAATATATTAAGATTACTATTAATACTTAGTATACTAAAATAAAAGGTATTTTAGGTTTTAATTTAATCTACGTATTTTATTACGCTAGCGCTTTAGTAATACTAGTTCTTAATATGGATTTTAAGAATCTTATCTTAAATATAGCTCGTATTATAATTAGCAAGTAATATAAGAGATACGTTAATAAGGATTCCTAGCTAGCATATCTTTATAAATGTACTAAAAGCTTTACTAAAATATATAGTATTACTTACTCTTACATAATGCAAGATTATTTTGCTTTTAATAACGTTTAGTAGCTAGATTCTAGTAATATTAATACCTATTAGTATTATGATTAATCTAAATCTAGCAACGCAACCTAGATCTCTTTAGGCCTATAATTTGTACCTCTATTAGTTCCTTAAGTTCCTACTATCTTACCTCTAGATATTATATACGCTATAGATTGTCTATATATAGGATAAGCTTTATTTTTAACTAATAGAATATAAAGCTTCTAGGAGGGAGAATTATAGCCTTTAGCTAGTACTATTAATAGTTAAATCGCTACTAAAGCCATAGATTATGAGAATATTTTATAAGAAGTTACTAAAACTATAGTTTAATAAGCTTGCAAAGTAGTCAACCTTACTAACTCTCTACTATTATAAAAACGCTAAAAATAAGCTTTAGTTTGCTTACTAGTGCTTTTAAATAAGGTACTTATAGTATATTAGGTCCCTTCTTTATTTTATATATTATTTATATATAAATAGGAACAACGTGATAATTTGGCGAAGAAATAAGACTTACTACAAGCGTAGCTAGATGCCCTCCAGGCTTAGATTGCTACTATGCGCGAAGGGCATAGACAAGGTAGAGGGCGCGGATCTTAAGGAGAAACTATAACACCATCAACTCGCGGAGGTAGAGGAATAGCTACAATAACATTACGGAGTCGCGGAGGTAGAGGAATAGCTACAATAACATCACGAGGTCGCGGAGGTAGAGGACGAGCTAGTTAGCGGCCTCCTAGTTAAATTTACGCTTCAAACGGTATAATTATAGACCAAAACGGCTTTAA
Organism: Microthyrium microscopicum; assembly: GCA_010405405.1. NCBI lineage: Eukaryota > Fungi > Ascomycota > Dothideomycetes > Microthyriales > Microthyriaceae > Microthyrium > Microthyrium microscopicum. Next base: position 1,240,564 of record MU004236.1, on the reverse strand, counting down.
GATAGAGGAATTACTACAGGTAGTAAATAGTAATAAAAGTGCTTAGTTATGCTTCAAGATCTGTTCAAATCGCGCGCTAGTAGTAAGCACTAGCAACCCTCCTAGCGCTAGCACTTATTACTTCTAGAAACACATATTTATTTCCTATTTGGGACTAGCAGCTAATCGGAATTACAAAGGAGGCCCGATAGTGATTTTAGGGTGGTCGAATAGTGTTTTTGGGGTGGCGGAATAACATCGCCCATGTTTTTGTGTTTGAATCAGGCCTTTCTCGGTCCTTCTCGCGCTCTCGTGTCTCACACAGCAGCCATTCCTTGACACGATGAAAATTTGCTTCTAATTTGACCGCACCGATGACAATGACTGGATGTCATAGTTTGCTGCTCTGACACTTTGAGACACTGCAGCCAGATTGATTTCATCCTCTCATAATCCTGACACCACCAACTTCAACCAAGATCCCGGGTTGACGCGATCCAGCTTGTTATCTTCGTGGTCACCTGCTGGCCCAGACATTTCAAGTTGTTCTTCGGCCACCGAGGCTTTTCCAACAGATACGCTATCTCCCCGTTTTGGCTATCTGCAGTTCGTTTTCTCATACGTAACACCATCGCTTCTGCCATTGGTCTATCGGCGACCGTCTTCTTGGCTCAAGTATCGCGTACATGGCATCATTCAGCATCGCGCATGGCGATGAGATTAACACTATACGAAGTACTCCATACACATCTCCGTCCTCAGCATTTGACATTTCCAAGCCCAAGGATATAACCATCTGATATTTGAGAGGGTCTATATGTATACCATAGATCATGCCAAGCGACTGATGCGTCAGGAGCATTTCAATAATGGAGCATGATGAGATTTCGAGTAGCAGACTGAGACAGGAGGTGGGTTTCTTCTTCGAACGCATGAAATCAAAGCTCCAGAATTGATGAGATATCGTCTGCTATGCGTCTCAGACGTTGTCAAGCAGTAAGATTTACCACACGTAATTGGACGGTATGCGAGTCTACGGATGGCTTCTACTACCGACGCTTTGCAGGTCTATTTCGTCGCCCACAGTTTCGATCCCTAGGTCTCTGGTAGCTTGCGAGTCAAGATTTGCTTAAATTTCCCGACAGACCGGACATTGCCACGCCGTTGGAGACTGTGAGGAGCAAGACTTATATCGAGTACAGACGAACAACTTCGGTAATGCTCCTGACAGAGATAAAGATAGGGTGGAAGCTAAGGAAACGGATAGCAACGATGACATTGCCTGCCCCATCTGCTCTCTTAGGACCTTCACTGACTGGAAACTGGCGATATATCACTCTGACGCACTGCTGGGGCAAGACCGCTCGCTTCACCACTACAAAAACCACCATAGAACAGCGGATCAAGGGAATCAACATGTCAGTCTACCACAAACATTTCATGATGCGGTGGTGGTCGTTCGAAAACTGGGAGTCCGCTACCTGTGGATTGACAGCTTGTGTATCACCCAACTTTCCAGTCGAGACTGGATAACTGAGTCGTCCTAGATGGCCTCCGTATATCGCGAGGCTCATCTTGTTATTAGTGCCACTAGAGCTGCTGCCGATGAAGAAGGATTTCTTCGCAAAAGACAGGTTCCTAACCTGGTGCAGCTCTTCTCACAAAGCAATTCGCCTCAGGACGATCACTCAAAGGCCAGTCACCATTTAGAGCAGCTATACCTCTAGCTACTCCCACCGACCCGCCCATGGACGTCAAGGACCGGGATAGATCCATTAGCTCGCGAGCCTACCTCTCTTCGCGCAAGGGGTCTTCAGGAGCGCTTTCTTCCGTAACGTACTAGTATCCAGCACTACAGCACTCTTCAGAAGTTTTGGGGGTGCCAGAGCTTGACTACAAGTGAGGAGAGCGATGTTATGTCCCATTCGCATGTCCATCATATCGACCGTGTTTTGAGCACGGCCAATATCAATACCTGCATCCTCAATAAGCGATGGCGTAGCCCGACAGACGAGAGTAAGGATGCAAATCATGCAGACTGGTACCTTCTCACAGTGCAAGACTACTCGGCTCGACAGATGAACAAAGACACAGACCGTCTACCAGGATTGACAGGAATGGTGACATTGTTGGCTCGTAAATCAGGAGACACATATATTGCAGGACTCTGAAAGCTCTGGCTATAGATCCACTAAGGCTTGAAAAGACAAGTATAACACTAAACTAATGCTTTCGTCTTTTCAAGAAGTTGAAGAGAATACCTGCTTTAAGGCAGTTGACACCAATACAGACATTTGAGTACTCCATGCATGAATATTTTCTTGGCGTCAAAACAATCGAATTGGACAGTAGAGCTGGACGAAAGTTTCCCTCGACTACCTGTAGCCTAGGCCAGGTAAATATATCATGCAATTTCGTCTAAACCACTTCTCCAAGAGTGTAGGTACTTAGAGAGGCTCCAATTTCTAGCGAATGTTTGAAACTCTGACGAGAGTGACAAATGGGACTGGAGGTAGATGCGTCTCTCTGTTTGACATGTGTTATAACCTATGTATGGCACATATCATAGTCGTTGGGAGCAGCATCAGGATGTTAATGTTGATATTGAATATACATCTGTTTTCATTGGCCGAATTACATAAGATATTCGGCCAATCAGAAATCAGACATTTTTACTGCAAGTTACTGCAATCACAGTGTCGATTTGTAGTCAGGAACACAGCACTTTCAGGCCTAGCGAAAGAAAACCTGGTGGTAAAAAACAGTTTCCAGTATGTTTTGACAAAGAGATCGCCGCTTACTCCGTAGTTAACGTAGAGAAGATCTGATGGCGTAGTGTTTTGCCAACTTTGGAATAGTCTAGCGTAGCGGTGGACGTATCAATCGCACTGATGGGGAACAGTGGAAATATGCGAGCTATTCCACGAGTCTTGAATAGTATCAAGTTTTGACAGTTAAGCTTGACAAGTTATTCGGTTCTTTGCGCAAGTCCGCGACAACTGTGGGCTGATGTGGTCAATCTGTACTTGAATTTTTGATATGGAGATGAAGTGATTCTGGTGGGCTCGAAGAAGGAGCAATAAGTGATCCTTGCAAGGGTCTGCTCGCAATTAGCAACAGTACAATGTACCTGGTCAAACAACCTTGCTGAAGAAGGTACGAGGCCGCATGTAACATTTTAAGGCAGGAAAAATCAATATACGATACGATTCACAGACATTGTAACAATGAGTCTGGCATCTGTTGTAACTTGTAGAACCATACTGAAGTCGACGCAATTTCTTTTATTGTACAACGCGCCTCGTCAAGTAGCACGGTTAAGGGGAAACTGAGTCTCTCATCTACTACTGGATCATTGGATGGTTGAAAATTAGATAGCGGCTTAAATTCCCCTGGCGCAGCGCGCTTTCTTCATTTGTTGAAGCTAGTCCTAATGGAGGATTTGACTGCGCAGGGGCCAAGCGCATTTTGGCCAAGCACCCCTTTCGTACGCTCCTCATCTTTCCCTTCCCCATTGTCACACACGCAACCGACTCTCACCATCTCCAATTCATCTTCATCCTTCTCTCTTGTTTTGCCATTGTCTTCATCTGCACCTGGCCTGACATCCCAACTGTTTACGAGTCGAGCCCTGTTAGCCATAAACCTTCGTACTCCAGTGAGTTCCTCCGCGCTTCGGCTCGTGGCCTGCTTCCTTCCTTGAACCCAACTTCGAGGTCTTCGCATCTTGTCGCAAACCACGCTGCCTATACCTGTGCGAACCTGTCGATATTTCATCAGTTCCGTCTGTCTGACTCTATTATCTGGGAATAGGCTTCTATCTTCGCTTTAATTCGGCCATCTCACCTCGTCACCTGTCGTCGCCATGGGTAAGTTCTACTGTTCTCTATCTACCATTACACCAAGACGTCAATTCATCGACCTGGCGCTGCATTGGGCGTCAAACACCCCTGAGATTGCCGCATGTTCTTGTGGAACATGCTGCTAACCCTTCAATATCCCGTTACCTTGACTTGTACCGCTCACTCAATACTAACTTCTCACTTCCAGCTACCAACGGTGCTCCTCCTCCATCACGCCCTTCACCCCAACCCGGTAGCCCAGACATGTCCATGTCCAATGGCAAGTCCCGAGTTTCGACTTTCGCAATGACTTTGAATAACCGTGATCTTAGGCTCAATCCCTCAAAGCGTCGCGTCGAAAGACCCCAAAGCCGCAGCCCAGGCAGCCAGCGATATGCGAAACATTGTTCGACGTAAACTGACAGGATATGTTGGGTTCGCCAATCTGCCAAACCAATGGCACCGCAAGAGTGTTCGCAAGGGCTTCAACTTCAACGTCATGGTTGTTGGTACGCTATCTATAGTTCCCCATCTTGATACCTTCTCTAACATGCATCAGGTGAATCTGGATTGGGAAAGTCTACCCTAGTCAATACTCTATTCAACACCTCACTCTACCCACCAAAGGAGCGTAAGCCACCGAGTCTCGACATCAGCCCAAAAACTGTTGCTATACAATCCATCAGCGCCGACATCGAGGAGAATGGCGTTCGCTTAAGATTGACTGTGGTTGACACCCCTGGTTTTGGCGACTTTGTGAACAATGATGTGTCCTGGGGACCAATTGTCGAGCACATTGACTCGCGATTCGATGCCTATCTCGAGGCTGAGACCAAAGTCAACCGCACAAACATTGTCGACAATCGCATACATGCATGCGTTTACTTTATCCAGCCAACTGGTCACTCTCTCAAACCACTCGACGTGGAAGTCATGCGCCGCCTACACACAAAAGTCAACTTGATTCCAGTTATTGCTAAAGCAGATACTCTTACCGACGATGAAATCCTTGCATTCAAGCAACGAGTGAGTTTCTGCAGCGCTCCCTTTCAGTCCTGCGCTAATTGAAATAGATCCTAGCAGACATCCAACACAACGGCATTCAAATCTTTGAAGGACCTCGTTATGAGCTCGATGATGAGGAGACAATCGCCGAGAACAACGAGATCATGTCCAAGGTTCCATTTGCAGTTGTCGGAGCCAACGCCGAAGTCACCACAGCCGATGGCCGCAAGGTTAGGGGCCGCCGCTATCCATGGGGCGTCATTGAAGTCGACAATGAGGAGCACTGCGATTTCGTCAAGTTGCGCCAAATGCTCATCCGCACCCACATGGAAGAGCTCAAGGAGCATACCAACAACGTTCTGTACGAAAATTACAGATCTGATAAGCTTTTGGCTATGGGTGTTACTCAAGATCCTAGTGTGTTCAAGGAGATCAACCCTGCCATCAAGCAAGAAGAGGAACGTGCTCTTCACGAACAGAAGCTAGCCAAGATGGAAATGGAGATGAAGATGGTGTTCCAACAAAAGGTTGCTGAAAAGGAGTCCAAGCTGCGCCAGAGCGAAGAGGAACTATACGCACGGCACAAGGAAATGAAGGACCAACTGGACAGACAACGAAATGAGTTGGAAGAGCGCAAGGTTCGCATCGAGACTGGTAGACCTTTCGACGATGGCACCAAGGGCACGAAGAAGAAGGGGTTCTCACTACGCTCATAAGCGTCACAAACAACAACCGTCCCCTTCCTTCATCCACTATTCTCCAGTACTCATCTCTGGCCTGCTCTTCTGGTTTCTACAGTCCTCGAACGTGTGTCTGCTCATGGGGCATCGCTTATGGAGCGATGGATAAAAAAGAAGTCATGCGTTTTCCTAATTCCTTGTGCAAATACCGAGTTTTAATGCAATTAGCGCAGCCTCTCCAATTCCTCAAGGGCACATGGATTCGGTGATGTGTGGGGAAGAGAAGGTTTTAATACCACTACACATGATAGCGATAGGTGCTTTTGCTTTTAGTTTGGGATTAGGGACTTGTTTTAAATCTTTTACTACTACTACTATGGCTTTTTAGTTTTGCGAGACTCTTCTTTCATCTTTACTTCTCTCCTACATGTTTTTGTTCCTTTTTAATTTCATTTGTCTCTACTGCACGGGATGCACACGAACCTTTTTGATACCTCTTTACCTCCGGTGCGTTCTTTCTTGGACGGCTCATCAGAAGAAGTGGCCTTTAGCACAGCTTTCAATCCCCTCAAAATCCTTTTATATATGCATGAATTTGCGTTTCCCTGGCGAGGGGACCAGTTCACACTCGCTGTCAGTTCAAAAACGTCTACAAGACTTGTATCACCCAATATTGCAGATCATTGTGGATCAATCAGTACAGACGCGTTGGTTAGCGATGAAGAAACAGGACTGGACAAGAAGCTGAGCGAGCAGGAGAAGTCTGTTCGTAGGATGGAATTGGGGAGTATGGCATGTACTGTTTAGTAACAGCGGCGGTGACTATTAGCAGTATCAAGTAATTTTCTCGTTTGTTTGCAATTGTGTTTGTTCTGTGCTAGATATGCCGAGTGACGTCTTGCATGCATGTTTCGTGAGATTTTGGCGGTAGACGCTAGAATCTAGACATGGCAGGGTTCATTATGAATGATGATGGCTTTTTTATGGTTCTAAGCGGACGAGATGATTGTAGCATTTCATACATACCTAAGGAATTATGATTAACAGGGGATCCAGGAGTTGATCTGTTTACATGATGGCAAGGAGTCTAGATAACATATCGTGCAAGAAACATCGACATTTTGCTTGATGAGGAAGGCGTGTCTTGAATCTGGGAATAGACTTGCCTTGCGGATTGTATTACGGCGATCTAGATTTCAGTTGAGACTACTGGATCTGGAGTGGACACTGTCTTCTCTGGTTCAAGTGGAGTGGACTCAGTGGACTGGTGGGCGAGGTTTGGCGTGGCAGAAGGCAGAAGCCAGAAGGCAGGATTTCCCAGCTTCTGGTCGTCACGTACGTCAGTCACTACTCACACCTAACCTCTTCCTGAATCTGAGTCTCATCTTCAATCTCCTTCCCTCAACAAACAACAAAACCATCCCCATTTCTCTCCCTCTACCTTATTTCCAACATCCCGAATTACGTTTGCAACCGCCTACGAGGTATGTTCTGAACTGTCTTCCTTCATCCCGTCACCCCTTGTTCTATCAGTGGAGACAACCAGCCGCGCCAACCACGGTGAGGCTGGCGCCTGTGCTTTTTTCCCTTTCCTTCTACATCTGGCCTCAATTTTTTTGTTCTGCCTTATTGTCAGATTCTTCAGTCATCTTGAAAGACCGTTGCCTGAAATCTAAGAAAGTTATCACATTTTTGTTTGTTGGCTAGAGACTAGAGCGAGCGACTTTGTCACCTAAACTTTCACCCCTCCGGCCTATTTAGAAGCCACCCTTGCTAACCACTCTACTCTAAAAGCTCCGCTTCATCAATCCTCCAAAGCTTCACAAACGCAACTTTCATCCATCGCTGGTAACGCAATTCGCCATGGCAAATCCAACTCCTGCTCCGCTCCAAGAGCGAGCTCTACGTCTCGTCCAGTCCCTCCAGTTTGCTTGGTTCTGCGGCCACGTGTCGATGCTCTTCTTCACGCTACGATATGGCCTCTACTACATCACAATGAAGACTGGCTACACATGGGCGCGTTACAGCTATCGCATTGCCTTTGTAAGCGCTCTTGTCACGTACGGTATCGTTGTCTACAAGGGATATCGCGCGAGAGTTCGACAGGGCAAACCCACTTCTGCTATCGCTCTGGCCTCTGACGAAAATGTTCAATACTATGGTAAGTAGCTCTCTAAAGCTCAGCTCAAAGCTGGAGTCATACCTTTTAAGCTATGTCGAACCAGAAATACTAACGAATCCACAGCTATGGGTCTTATCTGGCTCTTCTCCCGCCAGATCCCACTCGCCCTCCTCCCATTCGTTGTCTACTCAGTCTTCCACGTCCTCACCTACATCCGCGGCAATATCCTCCCCACCCTCACACCACCAACCGCCCCCTCACCAGCTGGCCAGCGTCCCCGCCCATCCGGCCCTGTTGCCGATGGCATTGGCAAGTTCATTAAGGATTACTATGACCTGTCCATGTCACTCGTCGCCGGTCTTGAAATCGCTCTCTGGGTCCGTGTCTTTGTCAGCGCTCTTCTCTTCCAAAAGGGCTCGTGGATCCTCCTTGCTATCTACAGCGTCTTTTTGCGCGCCCGCTACTCCCAGAGCACGTTTGTCCAGAATACCTTTGCTACTATTGGTGCTCGTGCGGACGGTGTTTTGGCGAACCAGAGCACTGATCCTACTGTGCGTCGTGTTTGGGACCAGGTCAAGGGTGGCTTAAAGCAGCTGGTCGAGATGACTGATGCCAAGAAGTATGTTGGCCAGGCTCCGGGCGAGGGCGCGAAGAAGGCCCAGTAAAGCGCCTATTCTTGAAAGAGATGGGACGATCGAAGCAAAATGGGTGATTGGTTTGAAGAATAATGTTTATCATGAGCATGTTACAGAGCACGTTTTCTGTGGCCCCCAAGGTCGCTCAGCGTGTCGAATGCTCGCAGCAGAACGGCGAACAGTTGACTTTCTCCGATCTACGCTGGTCTCAGTCGGCAATATCTATTATACCGAACTAGTTGCATGTCCTGGATCCCGGAGCTGCTATCTCTGTTACCAAAGGAGGGGCAGTCGCTGGGTTGTTGGTATTGAGCATCTGTTGAGGTTTCTTCATCATATTCATGCTGGGCGTTGTGTTTGGCTTTTTAACGGTAAAGCGTTAATGGGTGCTTTTTTCTTGTTTTTTTTCTTTCCTGTACATGTATCTATTACTCGTTGCGTAGGCTAATGGAGAGTGAAATTACTACTTGCGATTCCGTTGTGATGGCTATTTGGGTGAATGTGACTCCGTAATGTGTTAGTCCCAAGGTAATGCTGAAGTGTCAACTACTTGGAATCTTCGTTACAGCCTCTTGTTATTTCTCTGGACATTCAGGGAAGTTATTTCATCTTATTCAATACGATATATCCCCTTAGTCCGTGGAAGTATTCCACCACTAGACCCGCCAGTTGGCCAGTTGCGTTTAGAATATCCAAAGGGGGACTAGCGTGGTAAGGCATCTCGAACATCAGACAAACGACAACAGTTAGATCTTGCAATACTCCAACCTTACATTTTGCGAACTATCAAATACCAGGAAATTAGGGCACTGAGGCTGCTTCGGATCTAAACTTAATCAACGGGAGAATAATCAAGAGCTAGGGGTTTGAACGGCTGCAGCGTGTGTACTCGAAAGGAAATTCGGATTTTTATATTCGCTGCTTCAACATCAGCACACTTCATCATACATCTGGACCATAGTCTACCTACTGGAAGAGGACCTTGATTGCACATGTACTAGTATTGTTATATACGATCTGGGGTTTCATTCTATCCGCCAACAAGGCGCTCCCTACTTCAGGCTGGAGCTGTAGGTTCCCGTCTGCTTGCCGCGAGCCGAATACCCCTTGCGGAGGTTGTGCATTAGGGATAGTGAAGGTCCAGCTAGGAGGTAAGCATAGTTCACCTCATCATATCTCTCAGACTCGCAGCTCCCATCACCTCGAGCTCCTAGGCTCTGAAGCTCTCCTGGAGCTGTTGGGCCTGGGAATCTTGTATTTGCTCATCCTTGACATTCCTGCATCTCGCTGTTCTCCACATCTTCACTTCCGCAATCGCGCTTTTTGGATACTGTAATTATGGCTAGACATACTAACAATGGGAAGGGAAAGCGCAGAGCCGCGCCAGCTTTCAGTGGCCCCAACGCCATGCCTCTAGGCGCCTCATCGCGAACTGGTCGAGGACCACCGCCTCACGACCGCGGAGGTCGTCGTGAAGTCTTTCGCCGAGATGAAGCACCTCCACGTCGGGATGAGCGCCTTCGAGATGAAGGCCCTCGGCGAGAAGATATTGAGCGTCGACGTCCACCGCCATCCTCACCACGTAGAGACATCCAAAGCAAAGACGCGCCACCAACGGAACCTGCAAACTCCATCATCAACGATCCTCCGCCTAGCTTCGATATCAATTCTGTAGGACCACATCCTGGCTTCATGGAAGTTTGTCAGAAATGGGTGCATGAGCAGACGATTCAGAAAGCGCTACTGCGGCTGGGCACTGACACGAAGGACGAGCAATGGCGGATTCAGGGAGTCAGCTATATTGAGCAAGTTCGCAATGCGCTGAAACTTCCACTCAAGACGATGAATACAGCTTGTATGCTATTCCACCGCTTTCGACTACAATACAGTCTCGACGCCTACCATGTCGCCGACGTCGTCAGTCTAGCTCTCTACCTGGCCAGCAAACTCGAAGATACAGCCAAACGACCCAACCAAATCGTAGCAGCCGCCTACAACGTCAACGTGCCCGTTGCCGACCAACGAAGTCCCGAAGACGACGTAAGTCCATTCCCCTCCCTTTCAGCTAAACCAGACACTAACAATCAGCAGTACTTCGATCCCTCAGCAGACCGCATAGTAGAACTGGAACGCTCCATGATCGAAGCCTCCTTCTTCGAATTCACCATAACCCACCCCAACCACCTCGCCCTCAAAATCCTCGAAGTCGAATTCAAAATCGACCCACGCCTACCCACCATCACCCGCCCAGACCGCCTCCTCTTCGACACCGTTTTCAAAATCTCCAAAGACCTCTGCTACACCTTCGCACCCCTAAAACACACACACCAAACCTGTGCCCTCGCATGCGTAGAGTTGGGCATGAAATTACTAGACCGAGGCCGCCATTTCGACATGCAATTCCGAATACCCAAAGAGTCCCCAACCAAAGAACCCACAAAACAAGAATCAGATGGAGATTCAGGCCTGCCCTCATCGGATGATAACCCATATCACAAATTCTACTCTTCGCGCGCCGAAGTCAACGAAACGATCATGGATCTTCTAGATCTCTACACATCCCAACGAATCGCCACGTTCGCCGGGCCAGGACTCACCAATGAGCAAGTAATGACTACGAAAATCGCGTTTAACCGCACTGCGGAACGGCATGATGTACCAAGACATGCGAGGGAAGCTGATGGCAAGGCGAGTAGTGTTATGCCAGACTATGTCTCGCGTTTGCCTACGGAACGAAGTGACGTGGATCGAAATGGCATGGAACGAAACGGTGGTACGGAACATGGTGCAGGTGGGGAGACGCGTCCGTTAGTGGCGGTTCGTCGGTTCGTGTTGCAGGTGCGTGATGCAAGAGAGGAGGCGGATGCGTTGGATGCGCATTTTAAGACTAGGGAGGAGATTTATGATGTTGAGACGGTGGAGGCGGATGGGTGGGAGAGTGTTGAGGAGAGCGAGGATGAGGATGGTGGTGCTGGTGGGCGGGTGGACAGTAGAACTGAACATCGAGCTATGGAGAAGGACGGGCGGGTGCGTGATAGGGAGAGACGGGATAGGGATATTAGGGAGCGGGAGAGGGAGCGTGATCGTGATAGGGAGCGGGCGAGAGAGCGTGAGAGACGGCGATGAGGGTGAGATATACACAAAAATGGGAATTGTAGGCACGAATGGGATGTCTGTTAATGTAATAGGTTTATACAAGAAGGAATTCAAGAATAGACGTCCATCTCACAAATGTCATAATACAACAATTCTATATACAATGCTAACGCTTTCCAGGGGTATCATAATGCTAACCTAGCTCAATGCTACGAGAAGGCCGAGTAAAGATTTTTGACAAACTTCTAGCCCATCCACCTATCATCATCGTCGTCCTCTGCAACGTCTAGATCATGCTCTTCCACCCGTCTGGAGACTTGCCCCTTGTCCGCTCCGTCGCCATTGGTAGCCTCGGACATCATGATGTCTGCATCGTTCTGGTCTGACTCTCCAGGCTCTTGTGGAGCACCGTTTGAAGTTGCATCTGTGAACCATGCGAGTTCCAATTTGCCAAGCGCGGATTGAGCCTCGCTGATAAACTGCTTGCTGTTAGAAGTGCTATGAATATTGGGATGGATAAAGTTACCGATTCAGCCATATACCGCTCGCGAAACGAAATGATCTGGCAGTTTGGCTTGGTGGGATGTGCTGTAATAGCATCGACCTCGAATGCCTACTTGAATTAGCTTTTGCTTCCACACGATAAATTTTAAAACTCACATGCAGCATGTACTCCCGCAACTTCGCATCCTCGTCCGACCCCTCAGCAATATTGACAACCACTTTCTTCGGCCGATTATCCAAGCGGAATACAGCCGGCCCAGCACGCCCACCTCGAAACCCACCATAGCCTCTCGCTCGTCCACTATATCCGCCGCGCCATCCACGTCCACGACCACGGCCACGATATTCAGAGTAGCCATAGTCCAAGTCCTGAGAAGGATCATTCGGATCAATTCCCATTCTCTCCGCCTCAGCCTCTAGTGCCGCCAACTTCATCCGCAACACATCCGCATCTGTCGCCGGTCCACCATCGTCACCCACAGTCGAGGGACTAACTGACGTGGCGAGGTCATGGTTGCCGACACGGGCGAGTTTGTCTATAAGTTCTTTACGACCGCGAGCGTTGGCGCGCATTTGGGCCTGGAGTTCTTCTTTTTGTGCGCGTGCATCGTCGATTTTGAGCCGCTTGGCTTCGTAGGCTAGCTGAGCAGCGTCGATACGTGCTTGGACATCCTTGGGGTCTTCTTCCATTGGCGTTTCAGCCTTAGGAACTTCAGCGGCTAGCGCAACATGTTCTTCGTCGTGTGAGCGGAACCAGTAGACTTTAACGAAGCGATTGTCGAAGATAACTTTGGGACTCTCGTAAGCGGCGCGAGCGAAGGTGTGGGAAGAGTATTTGACGATGGCGATATTGCGATACGGTATGACTTGAACGGAGTCGATAGAGCCAAATTTGGAAAAGAAGTCGCGGACAGCTTCCTCATTCGTGTATTCTGGAGGAATCTGCTCAACTACGAGTGTGTCCTTGGCGGTATGAGCGATCGGGCCAGTACTTGAGAACTCAGACCGTTTGTTAGAGCGATGTGAGGTTCGGTTTCCTGGCACGGGTGGCATGGTAGGATCGCTGGCTGCAGCCGCCATGGCCATCATGGATTGGATGAACATGGGATTATTCATGGCCATGAGAAATTGCGGGTCAAATCCTGGCATAGCCAAGTCCGCAGCAGGGCCAGTAGGGACCGAAATGCGATCTTCTCCATGTTCATATGGACATGTGCTTCCTTTTGCGCAGAATCCCTTCGTATCATAGTCGAAACAGCGTTTGCCAGTTTGTGAAGACCGTTGCTGGACCGGGGGAGGCATCTGTGGCATCCCCATTCCGAACTGCATTGGTTGAAATGGCATCATGCCGGATGAGTCGAAGGGAGGCATATACGACATGTTGGACATGTTGGACATGTCTTGTGTAGCCATAGCATGATTCGGTGGATTATAAGCATTTGAAGGTGCATTATAGCTCGGCGCAAACGATTGTTGAGCATCCTTCGTTCTACGAGTCTGCTTGACAGGACGTGCCGAACTCAATCGTCCTTGACCATCTTGCGGGTCGCTACTTGCGAGCTCATTGTATGTACGCTTCTTGGATGCGGGGATCGAATTGATCTGTGTGCTGTTGGATGGACCAGTAGGTGGCGGACGCCGGGCAGATGAGGCTGCGACCGAGGGCTTGTTAGAGATATCGGCAGAAGGCTTGAAGGATGGAGCGGTGGGTTTGAAGGATGGAGCGGTAGGTTTAAGTGCTGGAGCAGTAGGTGTGAAGGATGGAGCTGTACTACGTAGATTCGAAGCGGATTTGATGGACGGCGCAGGTTTCGGTATTGAGGTAGGCTTCACAGTCGAAGGAGGAACATAATCGGGCATATATGACTTCAAGCGCAAAGCTTCAAAGAGATCAATAACGAGCTTCGCGGCCACTGGGAGCTTGTTAGCATGAGCTATAACGACGCTTCCAGATTGACCTACCCTCATCAGGAAGAAAATCTTTCAAGTTTTCAGTGCAGTTGCGTCGCAGATCGGCTTCGCTACCATCTGTTTGAAGCATGGCAGCAACATATTCGGCCAGAATCTCAGGGTCGGCGTCAGAACTGGCACAAATTAGTAGGTGGTGAGAGTGTCGAAGGTTGTGACGAACTTGTCTCTGAGTTTGGCGCGTAGCCACTCGCGAAGCTTTGTAGCTTCATCGTCCGTAATTAGCATATTTGGAGCGCTGCGTGCGCATGCCTTGGGCGGTGAAGTTTGTGTAGCAGCGGAGAGTTGGTGGGATCGTTTGTGTTTCTTAGGTCTACGACCTCATCTTACTTTCTTGGTGTTGGACATGGTGGGCTAGCTGTCTGTGCACCCGGGTACTTCAATTGCAGTTGCAGTTTGTAGTATCGCTTATGGGCATAAACAGATATTTAGAAGCAGTTATTATGCATCAAGTTCGGTTTCTGAAGCGGTCAAATCCTGCCTAGAATTTGAAAAGGCTTTCTAAGGTAATCAGGTGCAAGGTAAGGTAATTCCTGATGTCAACCTCAGCCTCTTGCCTGTCTTGGCAGCCTTGTCTACCAGCTAGCTTGATCGTGCCTTCTTCCCACATAGAACATAACAAAAGGCTATCATCATGTATTTGTCATTCCTTTTAGGAACTTAATGCTCAATCTTCCCTCCCTTAGCAACCCAATCATCCCAACTCCCCCGATACTCCTTCACATTCCCATACCCTGCCTCCACCGCCAACTTGGCCGCCCTCGCGCTCCGTATCCCCGCCTTGCAATACACCAACACTTCGCGCTCCGAATCTGGCTTTTCAAACCCAAATGTGTCTTCGAAAGCTTCGGAGTCTAGGGACCATGATTCTGGGGAGGAGTTTACCGGGATGTTGATGGAGTTGGGGATGCGACCGGCGGCGTACTCTGAGGGTTCGCGAACATCTGGGAATGATATTAGCTTGTATACTGTGGGGTCAGCGGAGAGAGGGAAGAAATACCTATTATGAGTGGGCCTTTGTCGTTTGATTGCTTGCTGCTTTGCGCCTAGACCTTGTCAGTTGAAGTATGGGCTATGATGGGGTGCGACGGACTTGGAAGGCCTCCACAAGGGAAAAGTCCAGGACTTGCCACGGTTCTTGGGTTGCTGAGGACTTGAGGCGCGATTGAAGGTATGGGAGTGTACAGTTTGGCCGGCTCGTTCTTATGGTTCGGGACAGCTTTGTGTATGTGCGGAATTGCGCTACGCGTGCGGGTAATGGCTGGACTGATGAGCGGATGGTCAGAGTGGCCAGAGGGCCGAGGAGAGTTCGTCTGGTAGCCATAGCTATGGGACTTTGAAGGTCTATGTTTGGAAGAGGTGTGTATATGTATGTAGTGAGGGAGATATAGCATTAAGCACACCATGCAGAAGTTGGTGAGAGTCTCAAAGATAAAGGTCTGTGCTCAGCGTCACTAGGCGAAATACTTAACTCCAACTTGATACTTCACGACCATAACGCACCCTACATAAATGTAGTACAATTAGATTTGTCGATATTGCGCATTCCTTCCAAAACTGCATCCAGCGAGTGGCCGTCAGTACTCCTGCGATTCTGATAAACATGCGGTCTAAGCTGTAGACGTCGAGCTCTTCGACAATGAAGTCCTGATGTCTTCACTCAGCCTTACCGGGCAGCATCAACTTCAGCCGGCTGGTAACGGAAAAAGCAAAGTCCACGCATATATATATAGCTCGTGAGGCAGCCCATTTCCTATGATCCAGCCCAACCTCCGCAAGGCGACTCCGCCCATCATACTTCGCCAAAGCGAGTTCGAGCACTCACAGCATGGATGCCAACGCCCAAGATGACATTCTTCAGACACTTCTGTCCGACGATACTTTCAATAGTCTTGATCTCGAGTTCTGGAGTACCACTGATGCCGATAACTTGGACTCTTACCAACTACGCGAATTTGGAATTTATGTGTATCCATCACTGATGAAATACCAGCTTGGCGTGGAACTTGACAATCTTATTATGAGCCATTCATGGCTTGTTGATCTTGCCATTCCATCAAAGAGGCACCAGGCTGCCAAAACTTTTCACCACGAGTCCGCAATTAACCTCACAGTTCTAGAGGTCTACATAAAACTTCAGTTTATGAAAATCAAAGGGTCCACTATGATGCAGTGCGGACCATTCTGTTGCATCTTGTACGAGGTACTGAAAATCATTGAGTCTAATGACGATGTCGATGAAGACGAAGACAAAGAGGCGCGGGATCCCAACGTGGATCCTAACGTGGATAGGCTGATGACAGAGCAGTTTGGAGATGAGTGGGAGAAGTTTCCAAGAAAGTAAGTTTTGTTCGTCGATTCATCGAGAAATAGAGAACCAGTGGCTTGCCTCAATGCAATTGCCAGTCACCAGTGTCTATGGTCTCTTCGATTGCTCCTTCTTATCTTCAGCACGTTCAAGTGTGAATGATTACTCGACTACAGCAGGATAGGTGATTGACTATCTGCTTCGTGATCATCAATGGTGTTGACAGCTAAAGGGTCTCTATATCTGACCATAGCCAGAAATGAAAAGTTTGAACCAAGGTTGGTACATTGGAAGAAACATTTCCTACGATTGGGTACTGTTGCCTATACCCATTTAGATGTGAGGCGAAACAGAGTTGCCTTACATCTAGAAGCTATGAAAACTTTTTTAGACAATTGCAGGACCGGTGCCTACGGCGAAGTGTCCTGGTCGAAGAGCTATGTGGCTATAAGCTGGGGGATATTTCAGGAAGCGACCAAGAAAAACCCTACCCGGGCATATCACGAAGATATCCTCCCCGAGCTCCAAAGACAATGGAGACGTGTACAAGCTGAACACTCGTTCAAATACTGCGTTTCTGAGCAGTGGAGTCATTGGGTGGCTTTCACTGACAACGTTTGGTCTTTCTGCCTCGCTGCTGGCTGCTCGAAAGCTAAGAGACGAGACCCATTCAGTTGTGTCGCCGCGTTAAGAGAGCTTATCAGTCAACAATTCGCATACACTGCCGACCTCCATCGCAAGATATCCGAGCTAAACCAGCAAATCATCCTCCAGCAACGCATGATTACGGCGCTTGCCTACCGTGATGCTATAGAAAATCTCTCTGCTACAACTGAAGGCACCAACTCAACAGACAAATGGAAGAAATTCCTGAGCAAAATGTTCAAGGCTGTCGAGAATGGCAAGATTCCAGAAGATAACCCCTTCGCAAACCTCTTTGATAAGGAAGACATGGAGAAGAGGTACGGCTTCGATTATCTTCAGCCAATGGCAAAGGAACTATTTGGAGTCCTGAGCCGGACAATCCACAACTACCTACCATCCAAGGACCATGGCCAGTACCTTTCAAAGCCAGATCGAATTGACCCATACGTCCCATTACCTGGCCAATTCGACCCGATGATGATAGACTTCATGGCCTCTATGCGACCAAAATATCTCAGCGATGATGGTAGCATAGATTGGAAAAAGGTGATTTCTCATCCAACCAGATTGCTTATTTGATGGTTTAGCTAACCTAAATTAGGAACGAGGACGATATCCAGGACAAGTCGTGCAGATCGAATCAGTTTTGCAGAAGTATACAGACACCTCCACTATGGCCCCCAACCTCAGTTCATCGTCCAGAGGGAAGCAGACAGCTGTTCCAGACAGATCCAGTCGTGGACCGACTATCTCTTCCCTCCAAGCCGAGAATGAGAGGGACTTGTTCGATGAGCTAGACTCCGCCGTGGCCAAATCTACCTCCAAAGAATCTATGAGCGATATCTTTGAAAGTGATTCAGGCACAGAAGATAGCGAGGATGAAGAAGTAGAAGAGGAGGGAGACAATGGCAAAATGCCACAGGCAGAATAGCAGTATGTGTTCATAGACCTAGAAAATCAACCAAAGTCTAGCTAGCACACGAAAGGAGAGCATGCATTTGGTCCTTCGCCTCACCATACAAGTATGATGGGCAGATGAACAACTGAAGACTTAACTACTGCTTTTGCCAAAAGAGGTATTTATCACCTGTGTTAGGCTCAACTTACTACACCCACTTACGAATTGTCAATACACCCAACTCCCTCCCCCTTCGTGCTTTTTATGGACCTTTCAGAAGGGATCAGCCAACCAGGGGGACGAATATTGCTAGCTCTTTTTTGGTCCCGGACCTCACCGGCAAAATATAAATTATAACGCCATTGACAGGTCGAATTATCCAAAAGACATGTATTGGGGGAGAGTGATGGGTGACGTTACGAAAGTGGGTGTACGACGGCACGGAAGCGCATTGTGGCATACATACCCTTCCACATCAAAGGAAACCAACACCTGAAACCGAGAGACAGGATACGTAGATAAAGCTTCCGTACTTACATCACATTCAATCAATAGTCTCACATAGACAGAACCTCGAAACATATTCGAAGGAATCAATCACAAATTATATTCTTCTAAAACTCAAAGACCCCCAATACTCCATGCTGAAATCATAACATCAAATAAACCCATTAACAAACCACCGCTAATCCCCCATCCCACCCAAACAGAGTTTAATAGAGAATAAAAAATCAACATGAAAAATGCAAAGGTATATGTTGCTTTCTAGTAGAACATTAGGGACGCACAAAGCGCCTATGATACAATTTGGATGGAGGATACAGCAAAGCATGCAAAGCATGTGGAAATATAGACAGAATGAAAAGAGTATGGTGTTTGGCTCTAGAAGTGGACAGCAGATTAGTGGATAGAGCTTGTGTTTCTGGTTTGTTGGTGACTGTGTTGTGTGGTGTGGTGTGGTGTGGTTTAGCGCTCCGTTGGACTGATTGCGGAGTCGTGTAGATTCTCCGATGAGAAACTTCCTGGACTCTTTTGTGAGCCGTCGCTGGTCGGGGAAGTGACGTATTTTGGGTCAGAGAAGGAAACTTTGGGATTCGCGTGCTCCGTGGTGGCTGGTGGGGAGCTTTGGCGTTCAGCAGCGCTTTCGAGGGTTGCTACTAGACTGCTTCCTTCCTTTTCGGTTGATGTCTCTGTGAGCGCTGGGCCTTTGGCGGAGGTTGGAGATGTCTCCGTCCTAAGGGGCGATGGCGACTTGAGAGTCGTCGGCTTGACCAGATGATTGACCTCGACGAGCGAGTTTCGGCGAAGCTCTTCAAGCTTGAGTTCGGGATTCTTTTGACCATATGTTATTAGCATGAACTCTTGATAGCGCGACGCATAAATGGCAAATTCAGTCTACAGTGGCGCTGTTAACCATGCTGGTGGAGGTAATGGTTCTGGATTTTCTGGCTTTGGCTCTGCTGGGAGCTCTTGCTTCGGTTCAGGCTTTGGCTCTGGCTTTGGCTCTGACTTGGACTCTGGCTCCAGCTTTGCCCCTGATGCTGATGCTGGCTCTGATTTTGGCTGCATTGCTGATACCCCTTCGAGCTCTGCTTCCAGATCACGCTGCAAGGATGGTTTGACCACCACTTCTGGCTTTTCTATAGGCCTCAAGTGTGGCGGCAGCGGTGCAACAACAGTACTCGTATCAGAAAACCCAGATATCGCCGAAGAGCTACTTCGGTGCAAGGTATCAGGCCGAGCAGGCTCAGCAGGTTCAGCAGCTGGTGAAAGAATATCATTGGGCTGGTATTCCGCAGCAACGACATCAGGGGATGCATGGGAATGTGGTTTGGGAGCTTCAGAGTGCAAATGCGAAGGCAAAAACGCGCGATAATTGTCAGAAAATCCACAACTTGGACATACCCATTCAGTTTGCTCAGCAAGAACTTCCGGTGGAACTGCAGACTCCTCATCATCACCCCAGAAGTGACTCGACATCATAGGTGCCGGTGTGACCGGGAGACTAGGTCGATCGTCCAACGCCGGAAATCCGGATATGACCAATGACTCTCTTCGCTCCGGTGGTGATTCTTCTCCTGCTAGATGCTTCTTCTTTGGCTGCGGGTGCTGTGCAGACATGATGTTTCGAATATATCGCTCCATACCTCCTGAGCTTTCTTCCCAGGTTGTATTCTGCGGTGAGGCTATCTCTTGTTGAGGGCTGGGTGGATAATCCTCCGCGAAAACTCTCGTTGTTGTGGGACGGTTTGGCTTGGTTTCCCACGGAAATATTGCCTTTGGTGGTTCTTCTTGTGGTGCTCTCGATGTAGGTGTTTCATACCACATACCTGGAGGAGGCTGAGGATACTGTCGAGGAGCTTTGAAAGTACGTTTCTGGTCTTCAAATGTATAATGAGCTGTCGGGAAATATTCAGCTTCGGGTCTAGACTTCGATGGTGGAGCGGATCTGAATTGAATTAGTAGTCTACCCTGATGTTATGTGTTATAGTTACCTTGTGGCATCCCATTCCATCTCTGGTGGTTGAAATGGGGGTGGAGGTTGATGGTGTTCTTGTTGATACTGAGGTTCCGGGTCAGGACTTGGAGTTGGCTGTTCGAGGACCAGTTGGGGAACAACTGGCGGCGGTTGCTGCTTTTCTTCTTGCTGTGGCTGATGGACCGCAATTGCAGGAGCAACATCTGTGGAGGAAGGAGGAGGAAGCCTCTCATTCTCTGGAACACCATAGTACATATCAACATGTTCGCCAAATACACGCTCCTGGACTGCTGTAGAACGAGTATATGACTTTCCGGGAACGTAAGTCGGTGCCTATATCTGTCAATCTTATCCATGTTTCTATTTCAAGAACACTCACCTTTCTGTAATGCTTATCATAAACCGACCACCATTTTCCTATCAACTCTCCATAAGTTCCTTTGCCACCTTTCCCTTGTCTGCCAACAAACCACGGCTTATCTCTGCCAATGAA
The DNA here is from genome assembly GCA_010405405.1 of Microthyrium microscopicum. NCBI lineage: Eukaryota > Fungi > Ascomycota > Dothideomycetes > Microthyriales > Microthyriaceae > Microthyrium > Microthyrium microscopicum. Next base: position 1,219,910 of record MU004236.1, on the reverse strand, counting down.
ATGAACCGCTTTGATATTGCTTTTGTGGTATCTGTATGCTGGTTCCCATTGATACTCCGCATTTGGTGTGCAATTGTACGTGAAGCTCAAACGATGCCACGGCTTGTGCTCGTAATACTGATTCAGCAATCCCTGATCAGCTCCATCAAAGCTGTCTCCGGACGATGCCAAAGATTGTAGGGCCCAGTAGTCGCCCATGGAAGGAGTGAGGACCATCAAGCCGGAATTGAAAGCATCCGGCCATCCGACATCGGGTGCAGCAGCGAACCCAGCATCAATATAGAACAGATCGTCTAGATTTCGAAGAGCCACCATGTCAGCGTCCATGTAGACAATCTTGGAATACTGGGTTTGCCGCCAAAGACCGATTTTTGTAAAGGCATATAGCAGATCGGGTCTGCCCATGAGGTAGAGATTAGCGGGCCGTGTATTAGGTATCCTGGCGACAGGTACTATTTCGTAGAGCGTCTAGACGGATTTGTTAGTCCTTGAATGTAGCAGAAATTGCAACACGAACCTTGAGCTCGTCAAGAGTATCAATCGACAGCGTTTCGAGAGTGACCAAGGCGACCAAATCCTTCGTAGCACCCGCGTCTTTCAAGGAATGACCGAGTACCATAGCTCCAGGTAGATAGGAATCGCTCATGACGAGCGTCATGTAGCAATGACGGCCCGTAGAGCCCATTTTGGCGGTTCTTCTCTTCAAAGATGAGGTTGAGAGATTGAGAGATAGGAGGATGATGACCGCACTTTCAGAGCGGAGAAGTTGTTGATCAAATGCAGTCAAGGATCAGCGTGGAAAAATGACGAGGTTGATAGCTCTCGGGGCTGCAGCGTGATGCAGCAATCAATGGACAATCTGCATGCACCCCAGTCTAGGCCCCGCTGGTTGTGCAACAAGCTCTGATGGTCCAAGCAGCCAAACTCGAATTGTCCAATCTTCACCTGTGACCTTACCCCGCAATCTAGTTGATATTGGAGATAGTCTTGTGGTGTTGATGGTGTCTGGTGAGGAGGAGGGGATTCGGCAAAAAGAGGTCTTTGAAGAGACACGAGGTTGACGTTTTGCTGGCGGCAGGTTTGGTTTGAACTTTGCTGCTCTGGGCTTTGGCTTTCAGCAGTTTGTGGCTCTGGTAAGTTTGACGCCACCAAATCGCGATAATTGTGCGCTAGACAACGGTTGCGCGGTTGTGTGACAACGTGGGATCCTTGTTTCAACGCGTTTTGATATCTTTTCTTTTTTTCTGGTTCCTTTCCAAGCTCTTACACGTATTTCTTAGGTACCATTTATGGGTTCGATCTGGTGGTGTATGAAGATGTGAAGGTAGAAGTGAAAGTAAGAAATGAACCAAGCTCAGTCTGGAAAAAAGTCTTGCTTCAAAATACACGTGCATACGCTATTCCATCGTGCTTGCCGTTTTCAACTCACGATCTTACTGACTTGTGGTTTTCACCATCCAATAGAATCCTCATCAAACAACCCGTGTAATTATCTCAAGCTCTTCAATTGCCTCTTGTTCCAATGTAATTTACAATTATCATCATACATCATACAATATACAAATTCGAACAGTCCCAAAAACTCGACGTTCCTATCAAACGAGTTGTCCATCATGTCATATCATTCATCCCAATCAAAACACCTTCCCGCCCCACAAACCCAAACATTCAAACCCTCAGGACGAAAACACAAGTTTGGCAGCCGGATACCCCTCCAGCAACTCCATCATCTTGTCCCCCTCACCCTTGACCGCCCAATGAATAACCAACTCCCAGACATCCACAGCCTGCGGATCCATCGTAGTCCAATGACCCGCATTCGGCAAATGGATCAGATGGCTATCATGTACCCCAAAGTAATCACCAATCCCTTCAATAGCCACCGCATAATCGCACGCAGCGTCCTTCTGACCCCACAGCACCGTCGTAGCTGCAGCAAGCGTACCCGGTGGTCCAATGTCAAAGATGCCAACTCGGCTTCCAGATCGTCTTCGTGTGCTGCCACTGCTAGAGGCAGAGGAGAAGGAGCTGGATGCTTGTTCAAGCTGGTTCAGTTCCCAGAGCGTCTGCAGGCTTTTCGTCCAGATACCAGTTGGCAGACCGTCATGGTAGTAGCAAATTTTTGTGGCCCAGCCGCCGGTTGTGGTGCGGTGTTTGATGCTGTGTGGATAAGTTTCGTCTTCGACTAGTGCGCTGCCTCGCTTTTCGGCATGGGCAGATTTGGAGGTGCTGAGATATTCGATGTCGCTGGGTCCGAGGCAGCTGGCGAGCATGTCCCAGCCGGCGGCACCAGTGACGGGCTCGCGGCTTTGATAGGCTAGAGCGTTGCAGAGGCGGTAGAACCAGAAGTTGCCCATGCGTCCGAGGATGAGGTTGAATGGCCAGGGGAGTTTGAAGGCAAAGACGTAGGCGCTTTTGGAGAGTTGGCGGAGGACTGGCTTGAGGTTTGGGTAGATTTGTCGGAGGAGACGGAGATTTGTTGGGTGGTGGATCCAGGTCTTGAACATTTGGGCGACTGATTTGAGGGAGCTTTCGATATTCGCGCGAGCAAGCAGTGGCTGGGAGATTATTAGTTGAGCTATGGATCAATGGATACGAACTTACAAAGAACGAATTGCTCAAGATGAAGCGATCAGCCAGAACCGAAGCTTCAGAAGCCAGCCTGAAGCCAATCAAAGCACCCCAGTCATGCCCAACAACGACAACGGGACCAGGAGATTCAGACAAGTATGTATCCCGCATCGTCATGATGAATTCAGACACGACCTCAAGAACAGTATCGGCGTCGTAGGTCGGTAGTGAATCTGATCCACCAAATCCAGGCAGATCTACAGCGACAAGTGTTGCAGCTCCTGTCAGATTCGCTCTCTTGAGTAGCGGATGCCAAATATGCCAGCTGTCTATAGCAACATTAGCCCCCATCCTTCTCACGAGCCAGGTCTACTCACCCGGATAGCCATGCAAAAAGATAACAAGACCGACTTTTTCTGCAGTTGCACCTTCTGGTTGTGACAGCATATAATGCATTTTGTAGCCATCTCGAAGCTCACAGAACTTATGCGTCAACCCAAACGGTTGTTTTTGCAAATCCCACAAGCGTTCTCGTGCTAAAGTTGAGTTAAAAATTAGCAGTCCTTTGTGTCAAAATAGCACAGAAAACCTTACCAGCAGCAAGATCCTTCTTATCCCTCGCATTCATTTTGCGAAACTCCTTTTTTCCAGTCCACATCGTCCACTCGAACACCAACACCGCGATGACGCCATAGATAATCTCAAATAGGCGCATAGCTCTGGCAGTCCATGGACCAAACTGCTTCTTCTCTGGAATAGGGGCTCCATTACCCTTGGCCACAGCTTGCGGGAGGACCATCGTTGATGAATTGACAAAGTTTTCGAAAGCGATGAGCTGTCTAGTATTTGTAGAAGAAGTCTTCAATTGTTGATTTTAGTTGCAGCCCAGTTGTTTGGGCCCAGTTGTTTGGGCAGTTGGTAAATTGTGTAATTGCTTGGTCTCTTGGAGCTTCAATTTAGCTTTCTACCAAACAAGGACAGTCGCAATACGTCAGTAACCCCAGAAAGGGTACCAACTCTGACCGAGACAAATCTCAGCTTGAAAGACACCTTGTTTTGAAATAGAAAAGGTCGACTGTCAAATAAAATGTGTAGTAGGAAAGGAGTGCAGAGCAAGAGATGTCGTTGGAGCACAGAGGTCAAGTCCAGAATTGATAGGCGAGGCACTTGCCGTCTATGTAACGGGGATCAGCAACGATCCGCAGTTGTCAGCGGGCACAAACAAAAGCTATCCTGGTGCGAGTATCCGTATTCTGGTACACCTTGTGAGGCTACGACGGGTAGGCAAATAAGATCGATTCGATGGATTTGGTGGGCGGGATGTTTGGTGGAGAAAGGCACATGGTTGGAGGATGGGCAGCTCCCTTGACTACAATCGACGAGATATGTCCCGATGGAGCATAGATTGTGGTTGGAAAATGCGAAAGTTGTTGTACAATCTGGAGGGTCGACAGCTGAAAACCTGATAATTAATAAACGCTATCCGACAGCCAAAAGAGGTAAGGGGTAGATTAGTCGGTCCCATCAGGGGGTATCAAACAGGGATAAAGGATTACATACAAATTTTGCCCCTATGGCTTTTTGAACCTTAATCCCGCCAGATCTTAGCCGTTGACTATCTAAAAATTATCAAATTTGAAGCCCAAGATACCCAAAATGGACGCCGTACAATAGATTACTAGTAAAGCTGCTAGTATAGCTTTGTAATAGTTTTAATTCCTTAATACCATTAATTAGGACCGCATTAATTAAGAATATTAATTACCTATTAAATATAGATACTAAGAATGGCATTTAGATCTACTTAGCAATAGCAATATAGTGTTACAATATTAGTATAGTAAATCTATATTAAAGAATGCCTATAGTACTAATTAGTATATAATAGGTTCTTAAAGTAGGAAATTAGACAATTAGCTTAACTAATAGATCTTTAAAATATGCCCTTCAAAAAACGATATAATCCTTTGCGTAAAGCTAAATTCCTAATATCGTTACTACTTATGCGTTTAGCTTAACCGTATATTTATTTCAATTTAGCGCAATAGTTTTATAAGAGCCTAATAACGTTAAAGGACTACTTTAACGATACCCTTCTTTATCTTTATCGTTGCTACTCTAAGCTCTTAAAATTCTATCCTTTTTTAACGCTAGATTAAATGCAAGAGTATATAGATATTATAAAGAATAGTAGTAATAGAAATTACTTTTAAGGCTTTATTAATACTACTATAGTAAATATCTATTAACCTAAAGGTAAAGAAGACTAATAGTAAGCTTTTTATAGTAGTTATGTAAGAAGACACTATATAAAAAGCTAAGCTATTTATTATCCTAATAGTATAATCCTCTCTATTAATATTAGTTATCCTAGTGCTATTAACAATAAAATAATATTACTTAAGTCTAGACTTAAAGATAGACTCTATTAGCTATTTTAATACTATTAGAAATAATAGTTATATAGAGATACTATATACTAGGGTAGTAATATTATAATAGTTCTATTTAATAAGCCATTAAATCTAATTAAGTAACGATTTAACTACATTATAGCAAAGAAGAGGGTTTCTATTAAGCAATCTTTTGCTTAGTTAAAGAGATTATAGCGTAAAGGGATATCTAATTTTAGGCTAAGCCTACGCGTTAGTTTAATACTTATTATATATTATTTAAGTATCTTGTTCTTATTAACTAACTACCTAACGTATTACTATACGAACTTAGTAAATTCTTATTTTAGGACGTTGCTAATGTCTATTAAGGATTATTTAAATCCTTTTAGAATATTTAATTAGATAAAATTATTAATTTATTATAGTTTAAAAGATATCTATTTTGTTAAAGATATTAAAGAAGATAAGATATAATTAGGTACTTATAAATATTAAGGGGTAAAGACATTAAAGATTTAGGGTTAGTATTTTATTTAACCCTTAAAGCTTTTAGAAAATATCGTAAAGAGCTATAAATAGAATACGTCTATAATAACTACTAAAATTTGTAGAAAACATTAGAATTATATCTATCTAGGCCTATTTATAGGATCATAACTAAGTTTCCTTACTATTTCTAAATATTGCTCTAAAAGCTAAGTAGTCTATTCTTCTAATCTAAATACCCTTAACTTAATACCTCTTGCATCTAATATATCTTTACTAAAATAATTACTACTACTACTACTATAAATCCTATCTACTTTATACTACGCCTTCTTTAGCTTATCTGCTTCTTTAAGGTTCTTATTAGTATTAATAAAAAAGCAAGTTATCGTAATCGTAGCTTTATTAATATAAGAGCAAGTTTTTTAGCGCTTTACTTACTCTACTGTAGGATTTTAAGTATTTCTACCCCTTCTTAAGCCTAAGCTAGGACCTACTAGAGGCTTAGGGGTAGGGGATTAAGCGTGCGTACGCTATAGTAGTAGAGGACCTAAACTAGTACTATTAAAGTTAAGGAATTCTTGTGATAGCGATCTAGGAACATATGGAGTAGTAACAATATCTACTAGTAATAGCGAAGTCTTATCTAATTCGATTATAGGGCCAAAACGCTCGCTAAATATTGTTACGATAATATTATGGCGTTAAACCTATTCTTGCCTATGGGCGTTAACTAGTTCCTAAGCTTTAGTTCTACTTAGTACCCTTAAATTATACTAGTCTTTAATAATAATCTATGTATCTAGAGCTTCTTAATATAAGTTAGATCTAAGAATCGTTCCTAAATAATATTTATCCTTCTCTTTATGCTAGCGTAAAATATTATCTTTTAGAGTAGTCTTTATAGTCTAATTAGAGGGTGCTCTACTACTAGACGCTACTTTAAAATCTTAAATAATACTATTCTAAAATACGCCCTTCTAACTACTTAGGGCATTACTAGTACTACTACTATATAATTCCCTATTGTAGATATAGATTCTAACTAATTTAGTTAGATTATCCTAGCCCTAGCTTAAATACTAGCGTAGTAAAGCTACTAGCCCTATAGGCACTATAGCCTGCTAGTAACTAGAGTATTAAATAGGCGTATTTTATATAGTAGAGCCTTAGAGGGCCTAGAAGGGTAGGGAAGATATTAGGGTCGCTATTAGGGTCGCTTTAAACGAGCTAAGCATACTCTTAATTAAGATTCTAGGTATAGAATTATATTATTAAGATATTTTGGCTTTAAAGAAGATGTTAAGCTTTAGAATATAAAGATATAAGTTATAGAATGTAAAGATATTAGATCTAATAGTTTCTATAGCTAAATTACTACTATAGGATTATATCCCTTTATTAGGGCGTATTCTATAACCTATAGCTCTCTTAAGAGTCTTAACTATTCTTAGTTCTACTCGTAGCTTTAAAAATATACTTAAAATGGATTAATTCTTGAGGGATTTCATTACTAATAAGGCTAAGATATAACGTTTATATAAACTCTATAGTAATACCATTCTAGTAACGCGTTATTAAGAATTAGAGCTAAAATCTCTTATATAGCGCTAATGGAATCTATTAGCGCTACATAAGAACCATCGATTTATGTGTAACACCATTCCTGATTGAGCGACGGATCAGGGTCTTATTATTGCGGATGCGAGCTGTCGACCCTCCAGAATAATGAGGTATTTGAAACACTATGTAGTCTGCTTTTGGTTTTTGCAGCCGAGAGAGATATTTGCTTGATAGGGGGACTTATGACGTCCAAAGCTTGGGATATTTCTCAGCCTTGTCGTGTCGTGTGCCACCACGCGTCGATCGCTACCGCAACTGGGGGCTTTTTATATCCGAAAATGTATTTCTCAATTTGTTTTTATCGAAACGGACTCTAGAATGAAGCAACGAACGCATTGCCAAGATTTTGAGTAAAGTCTAAAAGTCCTGGGCTTCATATCGTAAATATGCGTCTATTCTATAGCAGCCACAACGAACTCTGAGGGATCGCAAAAATGGCCTCTTCTGCCTAATGCTACCTGCAAGGACTCTCACACAGCACTACATGTATATGTACATAATGATCAGTCTAAAATATACCGGTCCACCTACCCAACCAAACTCCACAATGCCAATCTATATGCGAGGTGAATCGCTATATCCATACTTGTTCGGCCCGCCATTTATTTCAATACTCTTGCGAGCTTTCACAAACTCCATACCAGATTCAATATCGCCCCATTTAGCTTCCTTGTAATCCTGGAAGTAGTTCGTACGCGGTCGCCAATTTCCTTCACTGCCAGATTTCGGCATAGCATCCATTGCCTTAACAATGTACGTCGAGTTGAGATTGAGCATGGGCGTCGGCTTCATGGCTTCAGGGTTGGGAAGGCGTGGTATCACAGCGCCGGCACCTTTCTGGTGCATCTTGTTGATCAGACGAGTAAATAGCTGCGCCGTAGCATCAGCTCCTAGTGTCCAGGAAGCGTTCGTGTATCCAATGACGAAACAAGCGTTGGGCAAGTCTTGCAGCATTACTCCTTTCCACATGTATTTGCTTGGGATGTCGAGGGGCTGGCCGTCGATGCTTGGTTTGAGACCACCAGCGAGCTTGATTTTGAGACCGGTGGCGGTGATGAGAATGTCGGCTTTGACTTCTTCGCCAGAGTCCATAGTGATGCCGTCACCAGTGACGGTCTTAATGGTGCCGGTCACTACACTGGCTTTGCCTTTGCGGATAGCTTTGTAAAAGTCACCGTCTGGAGCCATGCAGAATCGCTGTTCCCATGGGTTGTAGACGGGCTTGAAATGTGGATCGTGAGGGAATGTTTTGTTGAGTGACTTTTCAGTTGCTGCGCGGATGATTTTGCGAGCAGCATTGGGGAAAGTTCTGCAAAAGTAGAAAAATGCATAGCTGGTGAATATCCACCGCCACCGAGCGAGTGTATGGGCCCACTGTGCTGGAAGCAACCATTGTGTGAATTTTACTAAGGGGTCGTCCTTATTAGGCAGGGGAAAGATGTAGGATGGGCTTCGTTGAACCATTGTGACTTGCTTAGCCTTGTCTGCCATATTAGGCAGAATTGTGACAGCCGTTGCGCCAGATCCAATGATTGCGACCTCCTTGTTGGCGTAGTCCAAGTCTTCTGGAAAAAATTGTGGGTGGACAACTTGTCCTTTAAAACTCTCAATACCAGGAATGAAGGATTCAAGTGGTTCATCATAATCATAATATCCAGTTCCAAGTATCATGAATTGTCCACGGTATTGGAGCATCTTCTCGCCAACTTGCACATCTAGAGTCCAGCGCAGATCTTCAGAAGACCAGTCCGCCGATACAACCTTGTGGTTGAACTTGATGTTTTTATCTATCCCAGTCTCTTTGATAGACTCTTGCAAGTATTCCCGAATCAAGTGTCCCTCTGCGATAGCCTTTCCCTTCCATGGCCGCCATGCAAAACCGAATGTATAAAGATCCGAATCTGATCGAATGCCAGGATATCGAAAGAAGTCCCAGGTGCCACCGACGGCATTGCGCGCCTCTAGTATGACATATGTAGTGCCCTTGGGGAGCTTCGTTGACACTCGATATGCGGAATTGATCCCTGAAATGCCGGCGCCAATGATAATGACATCAAAGGCTGCAACCTCAGACGCATGAATTGTGCCGTTCATGGTAATCGCGTTCCCAAGCTGGGAGGGAGGAGTGGTGACGGTAGTTGGTGAATGAGAGGATGTACTCTAGGTAGTACTCGGAGGCGGTTTCGATGGGTTTTGATGGTCGTTGACAAGTACGCCACAAGGTTACAGACAAAGTTGCCGATAGGTACTAAGGACAGGATGCGTAAGATATCTCATACGAGAGAGCTCTTCAATATTGCGCCTCGGTGTCCTGTGAAGCTGGCATACCGTAGGCAAGTGTAGGTGACAGGGTATCGGATCAAGCTACTGTAGGCTGCAGCAAAAGTTGGATGTATCCGACGGCCGATAGTCGAATCATAAATGTTATTGCGAAGTGTTTGGGGTGTTAAGATTGAGTTTAGCGGATAGAGAATGACTTGCATTATTGAGTGGCGGACTTGAACCACGTTGCTTGATATTGCCTCGGCCATTCACGATCCACTTCTAGAGCAATGTTACCACAGACTGATCACAACTTGTCGCCTCAGGATGTCTTGTAGCCAATAAGCGGCGCTTACAAGTAGGTTTTTAGGTCCGGTCTTGATAATTACAGGGTGGTATGTGCTAGGGTTTTCGGCCGGTACATTTCTTCAGTCTTCACTAGCACCAACAGGTATAGTAACCTGCTGGCAGCTGCTGCAATTGTGAGAGCTTCAAAAGTGCATGTGATAATGATCCAATTGTCGAGAGGGAACGTACACTGTGCACCATGTTTTGGGACAATACTGTAGAAAACAATCCTACATTCTAGATATTTCAATCTGATTAGCTTCTGTAACAGAGTTTCTAAGGTGAAGTGCGAGTGCGCGATCTTAAAATGCCCAAATTGTAGGTATCAACATGTCAATGTCAGATTGCTGTTGATGGCATGGGTCTCCCTGTACAGTACATTTTACCATTCAGCGTATCATCATCAGCGCTACGACGCTCACATCTCGCTTACATCTCTTACGCCAAAGTCTTACAGCAAAACCATAAGCTGTGAACCTTCAAGAATATCGATCGGATTGCTGTAGGCTCGCAGCCCATATCAGTAAAGAAATCTCAATCGAGTTGACTCGGCTATTATAAAGTACCACCAAAGCCTTATCAAAATTCGTACACGGATTATGGCACGAATTGTCTACAACCTATAGCATCCCCTCTATCATCTTGCTTTCTCCTCAGCAATCTGTCTCTTCAAATCGTCCAGTACTCTTTCTCTTTCCCGTAGATGTGTCTCTAGTCCATCAACCTGCTCTTTGATCGTCTCGATATCTTCTGCAAGGCCACTCAAAGATGCACCACCACTGTATTTACCCTCCCCGTTCTCCAGATCTCGAAGTTCTTTACGTTTATAGTCCAGCAGCAACTCAAGCTCTCGCTTTACAAGAGCGGACTTGTTCTCCCTCCGGCCATTCTTTCGCTTGCCTACTTCCTTCTCAGATCTTTCAATCTTTTCTTCCATATCGCGAAGTTGTCGTTTCAGTTGTGCGTGCTCCCATTCAGCATCTTTTTGTACACCGCTAAAATCTGTACCTCGTGTCTTGTATCCGCTGTTTCCCAGTCTTGAGGAGTAGGCTTCTCCAAATTTCGCCTTGCGGCCAGTGCTTGTAGACTCATCGCCTTTGGATCCCCATCGATCCGCAGGAGATTGTACACGATCTATGTTGTATTCAATGGAGTTTTTCTCAAAAGAGGCTCGCAAAGAGGCTGGAACATTTCGTGGGATACGGAAACCCTCATGTCGGTTATTAAGAATATGTAGAAAGGCAAGGGTGGCGTCTTTGCCAATCGTGGGAGATGCGGATGGGTTTATAAGGTTCCAAGCTGATCGGACGTCGGTGTCTGGTACATCGAGCGAATCGTATAGGGGCTGAAGTGCAGTAAAGGAGATTTCACCGTGCGGTGACCGGTGAGATGTGTATATCTCTTCGTATTTTGTTCTGTTGGTTGGTGACATGTACCAATCGAATCCATCTTTGAGGCCTGAGACATCATCGTCGTCATCAACAGATTCGAATTGCGGTTGCCTTCCCGTCAGAGCTCGATTAGCCTGAACGAGATGTGATTTTGATTCGGGAACGAGCCAGTCTGGAAGGGTTTGAGGGACGTCTCTGTATTCCTAGTGCTCAATATCGAGATTAGCTCCAACACATGAAGCAATAACGTGTTGAGATCCACATAGACTTACTCCGTTTACTAGATCGTAGATCAGTCGCATAGCCACGATAAACTCTTCGAAATCGAGATTGCCATCATTATCGACGTCTGCAAGATCCCATATCCTCTCTAGTTGCTTGTCGGTGAGCCCGCTGTTTTTGAAGACCGGGGCTGCTTGAATGCCGGTAATGTATTGGTTGCCGCCGGAGTAGTTGGAAAATACTTCCCAGTATTTCTCGATCTCGGCTTGCTCTATGCGCTTGTTGGCCATGGTCCAAATGTTCAAAGAGCAGTAATGTTGCCTAAAAGGTTACGTACTGCACCCAAGAGAGTGCTAGAGGTCTTGAAGCTATTCCTAGAAGCTTGGCGCGCTAGTACAATTAGAGCCGCGTTTGATCAACTGCTTAACTTCAATTGCAGAGCTTCCATCCTCCCTCTTCAGTTAAAAGGGGGATGTATAATTATAGGAATTTATCGGGTACTAAAAGAGTGTATATCACAGTAACCTCCAGTAAAACTGCGTAAAAGAGTACAGGGCTTCACGGCGCTGTCTCTCTTCACAGACCTTCTCCATGTCCACAAAGACTTTCTCTTCACGGAGCAGTTCTCTCCTCGACGCTCTTTTCTCTAATGACAATTTTTCTTCTCGGAGCTTCCCTCCTCAGCACTATTCTCTACGGAGACGTTCTCTTGAGCAAGCGTGATTTAGGCTGAGTTCCGCCGATATGATGGCCTAAAACCGACTAACCTAGTCGGTTGTATGGCAGGAGTAGAATCCCCTCGAAAATAGCGCAATAGACAGAGGGATACCGACGGTCTTGACAAGTATCCTTTTGAGTCGAAGACGTTTTTGGAGGACATCAACCGCAATATCCATTTCAAAGTCTGGTGCATGTGAAGCACCGGTCTCAAAGCCCCACGGATTTCGTTTGCGACTGTACTAAAGCAAGATTTTGGGTTCTAGATGCAGTAGTGTATCACTACAAGCCTGTAGAAATGGCTGAAAGGGTAAGACCAATTGTTTGTTTTCTTCAGGTCGCTCTATGGTGTTCTAGAAAATCAACGATGACAGAGTGGCCAGCTTGTTTGGCCTTGTCCAAAGCCGACTTCCCCTCAGAATCTTTAAGCCCAACGTCCGCCCCCTTCTCCACCAGAGTTCGTACGACGTCGAGGTGATCTTCGGCGGCTGCAACATGCAACGCTGATCCCTTGTCATGTGGGAGCAGGACGCAGTCTCCGACGTCTTCGTTGATCGACGCACCAGACTCAAGCAGGTACTCGATAACGTCAACACGATCCTCATTCGCTGCCATCGCCAGAAGCCCCTTTCTTTTGACATCGGCTCCGTACCTAGCAAGTAACTTTATTATTTCGAGATCTTTTCCCTCTTCAATAGCGACGGCAATAGCAGGCATCCACTCAAACCTCCCACCGCCATCTGGATCCGCTCCGTTTTCGAGAAGATATGTGAGCAGCGCAATGTCGTCGTCACTGACGGCCCGTACAACAACTCCGCCTGATGTGCGGAGTGACTCGTTCAGTTGAGGAAGACCAAGGGGTAATAGTATCTCGTAAACTTCGACGCCTGTACCACTGCTTGCTGCGGACTCGACCTGCGGTGTGATTTTCGCACCGGAGGTGATGCAAAATTGAACCACATCGGTTTGATTTGTTGTAGCTGCAGCAGCTAGGAGGTCTTCAATCGTCAAGCCAAGAGCTTGCAGTTTTTCTGGTTCAGAGGCTCCAAAGTCTCGTAACTTCTCCACATCCCCAGTTTCAGCTGCGTTGAGCAGAATTTCGCGCGAGGAACTCATCATGAACTTATTCTGTGAAAATTTGTTGCCTAAGTTAGCCTCTCGTGCAGATTAATCAAGGCTATAGTGATTTTCATTAAAGTTCTGGCCGAATGACTATCGAGCGCTGGACCCTGGGCTCGCTGTATTAAATTTTCTAAAATAAGATCCAGAGTGAGATCGCTTCTAGACGTGACCATCTCCTGAGCTAAGTTTAGATTGAGCACGGAATCTTGTGAAGGTGGATGTGTTGCGCCTCGCATCAACTTGGGCATATAAGTTTGTCGTATTCTGAGGGTTTCATCCACAAGAGAGCCGTGCCTATTACTGTGAGATAAACTTTCGCACTATTCAGCTCGTCGACTGCCATGGCGGAAGCAAAGAACAAGTATGTTTACATATCTTCTTTCAAGACCACTCAGCTGGAGATCAAAGTCGCATTTGAAGAGGCCACTGGAGAGAAATGGGCCATAAAGGAGATCTCAGGAGATGAGATCTTAGTACAGGCGAACGAGGACTTGAAGAAGGGCAAGATGAGTGCTGTTATGGACATCATTCGAAATGTTGCTTTCGGTCGCGCTGCATTGTCTGACTTCAAAGGTAAGTCGGATATATGGAATGAGTTGTTACAGCTGGAAGGGGAGAGCGTTCGGAGCACCGTCAAACGCATATTGAACAACACTGAGAGAGCATAGCTCGAAACTTGTGGATATACTAGTAGCTGAAATGGAATAATCGAATGTGCCACTTTGATTGATAATCATCAAGTAGACATGTAAAGCGAAACGAGGCGACACTCCTCAAAGCTATACATCGTTCCTCCAAAGGCTTGCCTTTGCTTTGGAGTGCTCTGACTTCAACAATATGTGGTCCAGCTGACAATTGCCACAAGGCCCGATAGGGAGTATGGCCCTATTGCTGTTTAGTTTGATATCCACCTCCACAATAGGAAACATTGCAACCTTTCGAGGCGACCAATGTTTGTTCGTATTGTGGTCGTTCGTTGGTCGTTTCATCATTGGCAAACGTCGATAATTTATGTGTGCCATAGTGGATGATATACCGTGCGTGAATGCATGTGGATCATTGCGTGCTTGTCCACAAGGGGAGATGAAGTGGCCGTGCTTCTTCTTCTGCTGATGAAGCATTCCGGCTAATTCCGTACGCTCAAGTTGGCAGGTCTGGCATTGTCATCCAACCCAGGCTTGTAATGATGGGCTATATCCTATGAGCTCCAGGTCGACCTTCAATCCGCGTAGAAAGGTGCCCATGGTGTACCCCTAAATTATTAGTCATGATTGGAAGACTGAATGAAGTAGCATACCCCCTCGGCCTTCTCTGGCTCCTCCCTCTCACTTGAATATTCTTCCTGTTCCACCTCGCGATCCTTTTCGGCGTTCATATTGTCCTCTTCCAGTCTTTTCAGGTCTTCCTCTGCCAGTGTGCCTTCCTCAACTAGCTTTTTGACCTCTTTCACCCGTTTCTCATATTCGAATTGCCTGTCCTCCCGCTCCCACTCGATCTTTCTCTCCTTAGCCTCCCGCTCTCTGTCTCTCAAACTTTCCACCCCACCCATTCGATTGACTCGATCTCGTGCCACTGAGTAAAGTTCTTCAGCTGCCAATCGCGCCGCACCACGCCATTTGATAGTCAGTCCTTCAAGCTCGTCGTCTTTTGTCGAGGTCAATATCTTGAGGGCTTGACGAAGGTGCTCCACTTCGCGACGAGCTGACACAACTGCTGATTCAGTCGCACGATTGCTCTTCGTGGTGGAACTTGCAACTGGTCGACGATGGGTACGCTGAGGTACATTTGCTGCTTGAGTGGGCTTTGATTGGGGATCGGACGAAGGAGTGAGAAGATGAGACTCCTGACTCTTTGGTGCACTTCTCGGGGTCTTCAGCTGCTCTTCATCTGCCTTTGCGGAGCTTGGGCGCGCTGTAGCGGAACCAGGTCTATTTAACGAAGAGTTCGAGGTCGGCATGAGAGGTGATTTGAACGGCTTGTGTAGGGACTTGTCTATCCTTCGTCGTTTTGCGGCGCGGCCTTCGGACTCCATTTTCCAAGCTCTTTCAGGCCGTCATATAAGTGAGTATTTTGACGGGCAGTGATTTGTTAACGATGTCCCTTGTTGTGCTTTTCAATTCTCGACTCTTGATGATGTTGAACTGCTAATCAGAACTTCAGAAGTACGCGATTTATCAATTTGGCGCGCTGTCACGTGAGCGATAGTGTCTCTACTTCAATCGAGGCTTCTAGCCTTCTCATCTTCTCCGACCGGCGACCATCATGAACATCTGCAGGTACTTCATCAAAGAGAGATGAATATCATCCCTTCTACTATCACGATGCTGCATATCGTGCCTACTCAAGTTTCGCCTGCGTATTGTCGGCCTCTGTATATCGCGCTGAAGCCTTTCAAACAACGTCATCCAGATGATCAGAGAAAGCTCATCTGCATGTACTCTATGAGTAAAGTACAGTTAAGCAATAACAGTATATTTGATGGTGCGATGACCTTACCTTCGGGCCTCATCTGAACGATGCTGGCCCACGTGTAGGCCAAACCCAGAAGATCTATAGGTCGAATACGACAATTCCAGCATAATGAATCCTTCTATTGAGATGCCTGGATCCTTTTCAGCACAGCCCAACCAATATGTCCCTGTCGATTTAATATAATCGTAGGACTTGATTTGATATGTTGAAGTCTATAATACTGTACAAAATTCTGCGGCGCAGAAGCGAAAGCCTTTGTTTGCCTTTAACACATCAAATCCATTCAGGCAAATACTTTGAAAATCCTTCTCCGTTCTTATTCCTTACGGGATGCTGAGGCTCCGCTTTCAAGGTTAGAAGGGCAGTAATACTACTTGATTGGATCCAGCTACACACTCGCCTCGAGAAAATACCAGCTCAGGAGGTGGGCAATCATTCGTCATGGGTTACAGGACTTCAGTCAGCTCTTTGATTTCCGCTGGGCCACTGACCACTCTATGGACACCACCGGCTTCCTGCTTGTCTACGACAAGTCAATTCGGATACACATACCAAGGACATTTCTTCATCGGCTGGAACTCTGCGTATGGACCGGACTGGGAATGCTTTCCGTCAGTTCAAGGACGAACAATTATTACATCAGCCTCATACACGACGCAAACTACACAACATGTGACCATAGTAACACCCAACGGTTCTAATCCTATTCCATATCCTACTATATATTCGGCAAGCACAGAAACATGGCTAGTGCGCAACTCGGATCGAATGGGTAAGTCTCCACTTGGTAGGGAAGCGTTGTTCAAACACCTCCAATTCAAACCAACAATTCTTACAGGAGTATCTTCGCGTAGAAACAAAATTCTGCGTCGAGACATTGTCCGTGTCCTCATCGACTAACAAGCTACTAGCCGCTACTACCACTGCGCTGTACTTCAGTCCTGGGATATGTCCATCTGGTTACATATATGCAGCAACCTTCACGGATGCCAGCTACGTCGTGCCGTATCCATTTACAGCAACAACGCCTTCAAATCTTAAGGAGTCGCGCTACATGTGTTGCCCTGATGGGTTTTCTGTCAGCTCAATCATGAGCACATCCACCACTACTAGTAGTAGTTACGACTACGCTCACGCGACCTCGAGTGTACCAACAACAACATACTTTTCCACTGCTCGGTATGATTACCCAATATGTATACAGACAGCATCGGCATTTCACAACGTATGGTATATCAACAGCGAATGGCCATATTCGAGGCCAAGTAGCCTTGCGCTAAGTGATGCCACGGCTACAGCTGGACTCAATGACATGGGACATAGTACATCCCATTTGACGGCAACCGCAAGTGGTTTTGTTGTTGGTTGGCGGGCGTCAGACGCAGCAGTGACTGAGTATTTGAAAGCCAGCAACATCGAGCTGCCTACGTAAGTCAAACTCGTCGTTTATGCGTGTCTATTTGAGGGAATAAGGTTGACTCTTCACAGTGTGCCAACGTCCAGGGCTACGTACACCGATCTTTCAACTGCCACCGCCGCGGATGCACAAGAGGCAGCTGTCAAAGAGATGGTCGGCGGTATAGTTGGCGGCATTGTACTGGTACTTCTCATACCACTTGTCATCGTTTTATTGAACCGAAGCGCGAAGAAACGCGAGGCTATGAAAGCGAACCTGACGGCAGATGAGCTTGAACCATCACAGGCAGCCTTTCAGCTGAGAAATCTCCCGGGCAGTTCCACAGACGTGAGCAGGATGGATGTGGCTAATCATGGAGGAGATGAAGAAGCACCTCCCAAATATCAGGAGGCCGTCAGGTATAGATTTCTCCATATACAACCCTCTGCCGTTCTGGAAAGTTTCTCCGTCCGATTGAAAGTCATGGCAGTTTCATCTGGCCGCGAGAGTCTTCGGTCGGTTATTCGGCACACTTGACAAGCTAGTCCTGAGGCATTATGTTAACGCAAATCAGGTCACCCCCTGCAATATCATAACAGCGAAGGATTCTAGCGTTGACGATACACTACTTCAAAGCACAGAGACCAAGGGTCCAGAGAAAAGGTCGCCTGCTATCCACTAACAACAAACTGTCCGCTAGCTTTGCGCCTACCCCATGGGGAACTACTTTAGTACACGTGGAGTGCATATCATGTGGAGACTAAATTTGGCCTTGCTGCCGAGTTTCAAAGAACAAGGGAAACGCTATCCGGCCCGCCGGGCCCGGAGGCAGTCCGAAAGCAACCAAGTCCAATGCTTTAAAGACACTACCCAAGACTAGCTTGATGCAATGTGCTCTTACTGCAGAAGGCTTACGAAACAGGCGTGAAGTGACCTGAACATTGCAATGCTCAGAAGCCAGGACGGATATGCAATTCCCACAGCATGGTACTGAGATTGTGCTGTACTCTATATGTAGAATAAATACCATCAGAGGTACTACATGTTGCAGCATCTGCTAGTTCACTGGCGATCCTAAATACTTTTTGATTCTGATCTTTGCGATTCACACAACATGGCGGAAGAGAAGGAGACCGTCACTCGTCACAATGATGTGCCTGCGGAGCATGGGCTTCACCACTCCATCACAGCAAATACGGATACCATAATTGGCTTTGAAGCCGATCTGGGGGACCTACCCAAAGGCTACTATCGCAGCAAGCTATTCCTAGGGTCTATGTTTGCAACTGGAATGGGATTATGGGCAGCAGTATCAACATTTGGCATGGTTGCTCCAGTCATCGGCTATATCAACGCAGACATCGGTCCTTCCGCTTCGTATGTATGGATCTCTATTATTTACAACGTTGTTCTTGCTGTATCTCTAGCGCCCATCGGCCGCCTTTCAGATATCTTCGGACGAAGATATTTCTTCATCGGAGGTGGAGTGATTGCAGTTATCGGATGTATCGTTTGTGCCACCGCAAAGACTATTCCAGTGCTGATTGGTAAGTCTTAGAGTTTGACTTGAGTTGATCACGTCTAATTGAGTATTAGGAGGCAATGTTCTGCTGGGTATTTCAACTGCTACACAACTCTGTTTCCACTTCGTCATGGGTGAGCTGGTTCCTATGAAGTACCGCTACACTGGAGGTGCAATCTTGTATCTATTCGGCATTCCTGGATCAGGCTTCGGCCCTGCAATGGCAACAAGCTTCATCACTAAATATCCCAGTGTTGGCTGGAGAGCGATCTACTGGCTGCTACTCGCCGGCAACGTCGTCGCCTTGATCTGCTGGATTCTCTTCTACTTCCCTCCTAGTTTTCACAAGAAGCATAGGAACGATATCGACTCGAAGATGTACTGGGTCAAAAACTTTGATTATATTGGCCTAGCACTCTTCACCTGTGGCTTTGTGGCATTCCTTCTCGGCCTATCTTGGGGCGGCGCGACATATCCGTGGAAGTCAGCCGCTGTTATTGTTTCCATTGTGGGCGGCTTTGCGGTCCTTGTTGTATTTGTGCTTTATGAGATTTATGCGCCGCAGAAAGAACCTCTTCTGCCTGTACATCTCTTCCGGAATGGGCATTGGGTCGCTTCCTGTGTCCTACTTGGACTTGGAGCGGGTGTGGTGAGCAAACATTGTGTGTGCATCTTGACCGCCATGACTTCTGACAGCATATTAGTACTACGCATTTGCGATTATTTGGCCAATGCAAGTGGCAGTTCTATACGGCGACGGAAGAATCCTATGGGTCGGGTAAGTACTTGAAATCCCGTGTCAGTGCCATGCTAAGTAACCCCAATAGCCTAGCCAGCTGTATCAACGGTCTGTCCACCATCTCCGGTCAATTCGTAGGCGGCATGCTCGCCAACAAGATCGGTAAAACCAGATTTCAATGCTCCGCCATGTTCCTCATTGGAGGCACCTTCCTAGGTTGTACGTAATCCTCAGTACTCTAAATTCGTCCTAGAAACCTATTAACATTCCTTCTCAGGCGCGGCGGTATCGAACCCGTACAACTTCAAAACCGCCATAGCCCTCATCTTTATGGGCTGCTTCTTCATCGGCTGGAACGAAACCATCTGCCTCGCCAATTCGACCATCGTAGTGCACGACCAGCGCTACATCGGCATCGCCGGCGGTCTAGCAGGCTCCATGCGCTCTGGCATCACATCCGTCATCATCGCCATCTACGTATCGATCTTGACCAACAAGCTAACTTCCAACGTCGCTTCAATGGTTCCCGCCGCGCTGACGAGTGCTGGACTGCCAGCGACATCTGTCACTGGGTTTATCACTGCATTGGGTGTAGGCACGCCCGCGGCCTTTGACATGGTGCCTGGCATCAACTCAACTATTCTTGCAGCAGGCTCGATTGCGTACAAGGAGGCTAATGCTGGTGCGTATCGGACAGTCTATCTGTCGACTATTGCGTTTTCGGTGCTGGGGTTGGCGTTGACGTTCTTTGCGCCTAATACGGAGAAACATATGACTGGCAAGGTGGCAGCCACTCTTGGAAATGAGGATGATACTGTCTTGGAAAAGAAGCAGGTCGACCATTTGGAAGAAGAGTGAAATGGGATGGGAGAAAAAAACACCACTTTGAATAGAACAAGCTCTTGAAGAGTGCGAATGCTATGTGATTCGTACTAGAATCTAGATTTTAACGTTAATATTCCGCAAATCCAGACCAACGGCTATGCCCCCTAGCAGTGCCATGTAAGATACTAGTATTGCCATACTTCGAACCGTGTCCATCTCAATTGTGCGGAATGATAAATTCACTGCACCAGTGAGCAGATTTGCTAGCAGAAATATTGCTAATCCATTGCGATTGAACGCATGCAAGACTCGACTTGTAGCGTGTTTTGTTTTATTTCTTTCGTCTGCCAGCGAAGCTTCTGTGATAGGCGTGCTGCTGTAGACATTTGGAAAGAAAAACTTCTCGGACAGCATGAGAAGAATGAGATGGCCACTGTTATATGCGGCGATCCAGAGCACGTATGGTAGGTTTGCGATACGCCGAGAAACTCGCAAGTTGAGCCCTTCGTATGTGGTGGTTAATAGGAACAGTGAAAGGTAGGAGATGGTGCAAATGACAAGTTTGCCGATAGGTGTATGGCGAGATGCAAATATCCTGGATATGATGCCTTTCTCGGCTGATTTGTGCTCTAACAAAGCCGTTTCGCGAGGCAGCACGATCATGCCTGCGCCTTGACCGGCAAGGAAGATAGCCAGATAGCCAACAAAACTGCAAATACCCTCGCGGTTCATGGAAATAAGATTCTCGCGTGGTGCACCAATGATATAGGCCGTCAAGCTTGTGAAGTGTAACAGAGTTTCATAAGTCGCGCCCACGAGAAGAGCGAGGACTGGATATGATGGTATCAGCGCAAATGCCGACTGGAATAGAGCGACAAAAGGAGGCAGAAGACCGAGGGTGAAGAAAAAGTTCCAATGGACACCATACTCGCTCACATGCTCTGCATATTTGACGCCCTTGACGCTGATGAGGCGGATAACACCGAGCACCAACAAAGTGAAAGAATGACGAAATGCAACTTTCAGTCGATTAAACAGTGAAGCCGGCTTCCCTTGAGATTTGAGTACGCTGCGCGCAGAAACGACCCCTGAAGAGAAGACGAAGGATCCAACACCAAGGTCCATGAGTGAAGTGCCCCAATTTTCGACTTTGGCGAATCGGCGGGGAAAGATCTTGAAGTCGACGGCCAGAATCGCAGCGCAGGTGATGACCATCATCGAGCCTCGATACATGGTAACGAATGGCTTGACTGGGAGCAGTTCTTGAACTGCATCTTGACCTTTAGTATCCACGCTTTTGACAGATGCTGGCTTTGGTCTTTTGCTGCCACTGCTTGGAGAGGGTGAAGTTGGTGACAGCAGCGCCACAAACGCCGGTAAAAGAACAAGTCCGTTGAGAAGTAGTGGATTTTTCGAATAGACTGTGATAGCAAAAAGTACCGCTCCGCAATTGATAAGCCAATCGGCGACGAATGCTGATGGCGTATATGGCGTGAAGAAGCGTTGTTTTGCCTGTAGCGCAGACCACGCTATTATTGCAGTCTAAAGAAACATTAGCATTCTGAGTTTGATTCCAATATTGTCAAATTCATCCTTACCGTCAAAGCGAATGTGACTGCGTTGATTTCTCCGAGTGAACCACCATTGAGATCTGCTACGAATTTTTGCTTGAGAGCCCTGTAGTTGTTGGATCTCATGGCCTCCTTGGCCTGGCTGATCGCGTCTGCCGACATTGTCTTTTCAATCCTAAATGACCTAGCTCTTGAAGCAAATGAACATAATGAGAGAAGAAAAACAAAATGGGATGAAAGGTGTTGAAAGGGCGATGAGTTTCTATGGACAACTGGCCTTCCTGCGCCCCTTTCTTTCCATGAAGCTGATCCGTGCGCTAAGGATATTTCGTGACTGTATTTAACGATGGAGGCGAAAGTTTGACACGTTTACGTTAGAGTGGATTGATAATTCAAAATAGGTGCTTATGCAAGAAAGTTCATTCATTTTGAGACATAGGTTTTGTTTATCCAGCTTATCTTGACCGCATGTCTTGAGCTCATGGCTCTTTTCCTTTTCTCTGACTAAATGGTACTAGATATCCTTGCCAACAAATTATAGCTTTCAAGAATCATAACGCCGGCTGATGCACTGAATCTTCGAAGGAACTAATCGTCCTGCGCTCATTATACTACAAAACTCGCCATGACCACATCTCGCGCAAGGTCCACAAAACGATTTACCGAACAGATATACCACTATCATCAGTAAACAACCGCGGAGCAATGTTCATGGACATGAGCTCTTGGAAGAGCAACTTCGCGGCATAGGGGATATGGATCTGGGCCACACGAGTGCGGTTCTTGCATGGACGACACTCAAAGGTCTGACGCTTGTAGTTTCTACACAGAAATTAGTATATAACTCGACGATTTTAACAGAGGGAACTTACACAATCGGCGACATGAGGCCGCAAATCTCACAGATATGGGCCCGATAAGTATCCGAAACTTCAAACAAGCGTTCCTTCAAGAAAGCCGCAGCACCATGGGCAATCATGCAATCACGTTCCATTTCACCGAAACGCAGACCACCATCGCGAGCACGACCTTCGACAGGCTGGCGCGTCAAGATCTGCATAGGACCACGCGCGCGAGCGTGGATCTTGTCGTCGACCATGTGGCGAAGACGTTGGTAGTAGGTGGGACCGAGGAAGACCTGGGCTCGGAGTTTCTTGCCGGTGTGTCCGTTGTACATGACTTCGAAGCCGCGGCTTTGGTAGCCAGCTTCGCGAAGGAGGCCTGAGATGTCGGTGATTGTGACATCTGTGAATGGAGTGGCATCTCCTTCGTTGCCTCGGATGGAGCCGACTTTGCTGAGCAGACACTCGATTAAATGGGCGATTGTCATACGAGATGGAATGGCATGTGGGTTGATGATCAAGTCAGGTGTCAAGCCTTCCCGAGAGAATGGCATGTCTTCCTGTCTATACGTAACGCCAATGGTTCCCTTTTGTCCGTGGCGAGAGGCAAACTTGTCGCCAATCTGGGGAGTCTTGGTGACACGAGTACGAACGCGAATAAACTTGAGATCTTGCTCATTGGTCGTGAGTAGCACAGAATCGACAATGCCGCTTTCCGTTGATCGAAGAGGAATGGAAACATCGCGTTTGGTATGAGCCTTTGTTCGTTGACCGAGTTCTTCACTATCAGGATCGATTGGTGCAGTCTTGCCAATGATGATGTCTTCACCCGTGACTCGAGTGCCAGGTGCGACGATACCGTCGACATCAAGCTTGTCATATGTTCCAGGCTTCAGCTTGATAGTCTCATTGCGGTTTGGTTTCTCAAACTCCTCCAAGTAGCCAAGGCCGACTTGTTTTTGCTGTTCAGTGTATGTTCTATAGTATAAACTACGGAACAACCCACGATCAATCGAATGCTGATTCATGATCACAGAATCTTCTTGGTTGTAACCACCATAGCATGCAATCGCCACAATAGCGTTTTGGCCGGCTGGAAGGTCACGGAATTTGAGGTATTCCATCGATCGAGTAGTCGCAAGTGGTTTCTGCGGATAATAAAGCACATTGTTCATGGTGTCGAACCGCAGTTGGTAGTTGGTCAAAGCCACACCCATAGCTTGTTTACCCATGGCAGATTGATAGGTGTTACGCGGCGATTGGTTGTGATCAGGGAATGGAATGATACTGGCGCATACACCTAATATCATGGCCGGATGAATCTCACAGTGGGTGTACTCATGAACCGCGGCATTTGGCTTCGGCTTGATGCGACGATGAGGATCGTCAGATGGTACATCAGGAGGTTGTCCAGCCTTAAGTGCAGTGTGTGCGTCCAGATCTTCCGGAGTCATAGCAATCATTGCTTGCTCCTCTTCCTCGGCATCGAGTAATTCAACTACGCCTTCTTTGAGTAAATGGACCCAGCCAAGGGAACGATCGCGAATTTCCTGATCACTGAAAGTGCGCATCTCCATATCAGATTCATCTTGTAGTTTATCCAAATGGGCACGAGTCAATGCCAGTTGACCTCGTCGTTTGCTTTCAAAAACGTTGTCCACAACATAAAGTGGCCGACAAACACGGCCAGCATCGGTAAAAATGCGAATTTCTCGATCCCGAATGTCGCGGATAATAGACACGGATTCGTGGAGCAGATATTCCTTTCCTCGAATGAGTCTAAGGGTACGATGAAGGCTGTTCGGATCCCGATGAATGCCAATCCATGTTCCATTGATGAAAATCTTGGTGGCATTGGGATTTGAAAGAGGGTCGTACTCTTCAAGATACTCCATACCACGAAGCAACATAAAGTCCACTAATGGAGCCCAAGGTGTCATGACAGTTACGTAGCACATCAAAGACAGGTTTTTTACGAGGCCGCAAGCCTGTCCCTCTGGGGTTTCTGCCGGGCAGACCAGACCCCAGTGAGTATTGTGAAGCTGACGCGGTTTGGCGAGTTTGCCGTCGCGTCCGATCGGGGTGTTTGTTCGCCGCAAATGTGACAAAGTTGATGCGAATGTAAATCGATTGAGCACTTGAGAAACACCAGCTCTAGCTGAGGCTGCTTTCTTTTGATCACCCCAGTTGCCGGTTGCCAATGAGTACTTGAGGCCAGAGGTTATCGTGGCTTGTTTGAAAGCAGTAGAGACGTGAAAGTCGCGACCATCTTCGAGACTTTTCTGTATATACTTTTGAGCATCTTGAACCATCTGTTTGAATTTGATCTTGAACAATTGTGCCATCAACACACCGGCGAGATCGAGGCGTTTCTTTCCGAAATGATCTCGATCATCCTCGTCTCGTCGCCCAAGGATACACTGGCACATTCGATAGACCATATATCCAAGAAAGTACGCCTTCTTCGTCTCCGAGCCTTGTTCTTGGGATATGTGAGGTAAGAAGTCCTTTTGCAGGTTTTCTGTGGCCGCCTTTACACGCTTCTCAACGCCTGATGGCTGTTGCATTGCTCGTCGAGCAATATAATCTAGTGCTGCAGATTTATTTTGAATCAAGAAACCGTCCTCGATACTTTTTCTGATCAGCTTCATCATCGGCTGATCATTGCGATCAAAGCAAATGTGATTGATAATGTCCTCATCCGAAACAACGCCCAAAGCTCGAAAGACAATTACCACGGGAATGTTGTCATTGACCATAGGCAAAGTAACGCGGATATTCCCGCCAGTGCCACCGTCTGAACTGCTGGCAAAGTATTTGAGACCAGCGGAAGACAGCGCACGAGGTCCCTTTTCCATAACACTTCGTATTTCTGCGACCCAAGGAGTCGGACTCTGTCGCTTTTTGAACACCTGAACAATATTTCCGGCACTGCGTTCCTGGGCAATCAGAACCTTTTCGCTACCGCTGATTATGAAATATCCGCCTTGATCCAATGGGCACTCATCCTTAGCGTAGAGCTCAGCTTCAGTTTTGCTTCGCAGCATGCATGTTTGCGACTTGAGCATGATGGGCAGTTTTCCGATTGGAATCGATTCCCTATTTTTTTTTACGTCGGTTTCTTTCATATTTGGACCATCCTTTTGCCAATCAAGGTCATCATCTTGAAGGGTGTTCGGATCGGCGTCTGGATCTCGCTGATATCCTAACTGGATGTTCTTGGTCACATCGACATACATATGGGATGCATATGTAAGATTGCGCAACCGCGCCTCGTTAGGGAAAAGCTTTGTGTTCGAACCGTCTTGTTCTAAAATTTGGGGATGAGACAATTTTAGATGGTCCATCTTCATATCAACGCGACGTTTCGCGGGTGCTCCTTCGGCGTCGCCAGGAAAATTCTGGTCAAAGACGATCCGACCCATCTCCAACACGATATCTTGCAAGGTACGCTGGGCGAACTCGTCGTAAGAATCAATTTGCTGGGCGACCAGACCTTTCGTACTAAAGAATGAGGTGATGACAGACCACGAATCTTCAGCTGAAACAGTATCGTCCGCGCCATAATCATCATATTCTTCTTCAAAGTCGTATTCTGCCATGGTGACGGATAATGATGAGCTTTATTCGGGATGGAGAGGGACGGAGGTCGCGGTTGAGTTGACGCGCTCAGCGCGTTGAGAATGCGACCTTGTCGTCAGCAGAATGACAGAGGATTTGTCGAGCGTGGTATTCGGAAAAGGAGTTGATGGACGACGCGCAATAGATGGGGATGTGTCCGGGCGGTAAAGGGCGGTAGATTGAGGAAGTCGTGTCGATGGCAAAGGGTGAAGGGTGAGCTTCTCAAAAGTCGAGGAATGCAAGGCTAAGGAAGGAAGTAACTAGCGCAGCCGCGCGCTAACCCCATCCACACTTCACCTTGCCCCCTTTTGGCAACTTTATGTCAGCAACTCCATTTGCAGATCGAGCCATCTCAGAATGAAGCGTCAAATTGTGAAGCATGAATTCACCTGATGAGCAAAGCAGTTTGGTATTCAATAGTTCTTTTATTGCTATTCAAATTGCCCGATGAATGGTGATACCAAACTTTAACTTGGAAGTTGCTTGGTCCACCTCGCCAAATAAACCAACGCCTCGCTGAATCATCTGGGTATCATGCTTTCAATTACAAAAAGTGCCACCCATTATCGTGCCTCGTCAAGTAAGTAATTCGTCCATCCAGTCACTACTTGCCCCATCCTCACTCGCCCACGACATGTCACCCTCACCACCTTCGCCTTCCAATTCCAGCTGTGGCTCATTGGTCACAAACATCTCCATATCTCCAAACTCCACCTTCGTGCTCTCCAAATCTGCTATCTCAGCACTAGCACTTGCCACACTATCCCGGTAATCAAGCTTGGCGAATCTCTCCATCAGCAACCCCTCAATCAGGTACTGACGATCGACGCCTTCTTTGCCCGCCAGGTTCGCAACGATGGCTTGGAGGGTGCCAATCTCCGGGTGGCCAGCGAGCATCGTGGGCGCAGTGAAAGATGCCTTTTCGACAGTATGGAGGCGGAGGAGAGGGATGGTGAGGAGCTGGATATATGAGAGCGGTGTCTCAAAAGAGGGTCGTGGGTGTGCCTCCGCACCCGGTTCCTGGCTGATCCAGCAGTTTGTGGATTCGGCATCAACGGTGGTGAAGTTGATGCTGAGAATGCTGAGCGCTGCTTCACTGGCGTTCAGCCGGTCAACGATGTTGCTTAGGTTGGTAAACATGCGGCGGATCACCTGCTTTGTTGCGCCAGTCTCTGGTGCTGTGGTGGGCGAGAAGATGTTGATGGTTAGGCTGCGGATGGAGTGGAATTGGAATGGGCCGGCGTTGGGGGTGAAGATGTTGCTGCTTCCAACGGCTTCAGCTCTTGCCATGTTAGGGACTACTAGGTGGTTAAGGAAGGACACTCCTCCTTCGTGGATGTCGAGGTGGAATGTGCTTTCTTGGTATAGGTAGTCGTAGCCCATCTTGTAGAAGACTGTTGCGTCTGTGCGGAGAAGGTCTTGGGCTGTGGTTTGGTACTCTCCCGACTTGCTGGCTTCTGACGGTTCTTTGCCAGCCGCCTTCCAGATCATACGAACAAGACGAAGGCGCCGACGTCGAGAGCGAACTTCCTGATGTTGATTCTGCAGTGTCTGTATAGTTTCAGGCGTACGACCAGGACGGTAAAGAGGCAATCTCTCCTTTGGTTTCTGAAAGAGCTCTCGAGTGATTCTTCTTGTAACCTCAGCTGGTAATGCACTGATCAGGCTCTTTCTATTGTGATTCATAGCTCTGAGGATTTGGTGATTGCTGGCGTGCATCGCGGCGCGAGAAGGTTCGGCCCCCTGTCGAGATTTTATTGAGACCAGTTGATTGATCACTGGCAATTTATACTCTAGCGTAGCATCGTATTGCCACTTGCTAGCTCTGAGTCGAAGATAGCCTGCGCGGAAATCGCCTGTGTGATTTGAGGGAGTAGCCATGATTAGGACTTGAGGGACACTACCTAGACAAGCAGTCGGCTAGAAGATGTGATCAAGCTAAATCCAGAGAGATTCAATAGTCCAGTAACGTTGCGACGGAGTTATTAATTTGAGAGTTGAACCTGAGTGATGGGTTCCAGATTGAAATAGTGTGTCGAGACCCAATAAGTGATTTACGTGTAGGTGACGCTAATGGTTGTGTGAATGACTTGCCAAAGCTGAATGCTCACAGCGAAATCTGAAAGGCCAAAAGGCTGAAACAGAGACTGAATAGGAAGTTGGCACTATTCGACGATGTCTTGGTCGAGCACTTACAGATCAGAACCAGCTGATGTGATATGTCCAGTTGATGAGGTATCGAAGACTATTGAAAAGCTAGATGCAAGAGTGTTATATAACACTCAAAATGTCTCAAGCTGCTTGTGGACGCTAAGTCAATATGTATAATGATCTGTTTGAGAAGTGGTGAGTTGCTTGGAGGTTTGGAAAAGAAATGGAACAGCGGAGAGCTGTCGGAGTATATATTAGTCGGGTGGAGAGTTGATGTTGCCTATTAGAGATTTAATGGTAGAGTAAATCGGAGGCTAACTCGATACAAACATTTGAACCATGGGCGAGGTCAGCTCAATGAATCATTTGAATGGTGGACGATGGTGCAACACGAACAGTGAACAACATTAGGAACTCTGAATGTGAAGATCATACTCGAACAGAAATGGTCGCAGAATCCTATATTTCAGGTCATTGTACCAGTTGAGCACTTTCTTTCAGAGCACGCTGGCTACGGGGCGTCACGTTGGGGTGCTAACGGAATGCAGTCGGAAATGCGGTCCTCGACAGTGAGGCTGAACAGGAAAGTTCCAGTTGACCGGAACGGGTATTGAGTGTCAGCTTGAGCTGGAACAAGTTGTTAATTTGTGCCATACAGGAGCTTCTGTCGGATATAACTATATGGCTGGCATTGCTATTGAAGTAGGACTTGTACTACCCTCCTTTATATAATCATGTTATCCACGAAAAGCACGATTTGATTTTGATAACCGCTGTCAAATGAGGCCGGTATCAGGCTGAGGTCATGTATGGCTAGACAGCAGTAGAGTATTTGTGGCACGACCACTAATGCTTTTAAGCCGTCGCGCTGCGTCATCACATACTTCAGAAGTTAGCTTGACAGATATGAAAGTCACAAGAGCACTGTGAGTGTAGGCCATGGCGGTTTTTATACCCATTAGCGGTTGCATATAAATCGGTAGACTAATCCGATGAATCTCACAACAACAGATGGAATTGGATGAGTGGACCAAAGTTTCATTTCTAGGTCGACTACATTACATAGAGTCCATTATAAAGTACCTTTTCGGCACTGGACAGGTATCAATAGTTCTTTCCCCAAACTCCATGATAATGCTTCACGCACAAGCCTTAGCGATGGTTCGCACGTCGAGCCATGCTGCTTGTGGGTCTCGGCTGGCAACTCCAGACCGCGGCCTATGCGCCAGATGCGTTCGCCTGGTTTCGCTCGCCTTGACGGGCACCCTATTGTACGTTAGCATTTTGAGTCAACTGCTCCGGGATGTGGTAGTAAGCGTACCAGTTTTGAGTTTTGCACCTCGCCCTTCTCGAGGATGAGCTTAACTACGTCATCTTCCTTCGATGTACCGAACTCGTTCTCCAGTTGAGACTTTGAGGCTCGATTGAGTTGTCCCTGGACGCCGTGTCTGTAGCGTGCTTTGTTAGCCTCATGGTCATTGACAAGATGCGGGGTCTCAATGAGAGAGGGGTAGATAACTTACTTGTCTGTGACGAACACATCGAAGCTGCTGACCACGTCAACGAGCGGGATGGTCTTGTCCTCAGTCCACTTCTTAACTTGCTCCTTGGACTCGGCGATGACAATGAAGTCGTCCTCCTGACCCTTGTGGTGGACCTTGGTCTGCTCAGTATCTCCGCGAGTCATGATGAATGTGTTTGTGTGAGTGTGTTTTGGTTTGAGAGTGTGTTTGGAGTTTGAAATGGATGATTTAGTGATGGAATTGGTTGGTTTAGTGTGATAGTGTGGTATGAGGGGAATGAAGTTGTCTGGCTGGTGGAGACAGGCAGCTTTATGTAGCTAGAAGGAGGAGAGCAAGCATGAGCTCACGAGGCTGATTGGCGTCGACGTCATTCTGGGGGTTGCTCAGTGATAGGGGGGCCAAGACCCCAGCTCAACAAGGCGAGGCAGGTGCAACGGCGACTAGCGTCAATCTGGAGGAGTGTTCCTTCCGTTTTCCGGAGTATGCTCCGTGGACCCTCAAAGTACGATACGTCTCGCTGCGATATGCATATTGGGACTGATATCGAGCGTATGGACTTATCTACAGTATGCATACTGGGCCGTGGAGCTTGGCCGAAAACAATCAACATGATTTCTCACTGAAGACGACTCACGAGCAACAGCGTTGCAGGCGAACTCGATGACTGCTTAATATTGTATGATCCAGTCCAAGTATGGTCACATCAAGTCGCATTAATCGCCCGAAATAACGCAAGTCACGCTCCCAAATTCGACACCTTGAATCAAGCTGCGATACAAACAATGAAGTCATGTCCGCCTTAACCAGCCCCATCCTCCGATCCGAGAAACTTATGCCCAACTCCCAAATTCAGCCCTACAGACATTAATAGCTGTCGTCACAGTAGTCTGTGCGGGAACAGAGTACGATGAAAGTGTAAAAAATAGCAATCTCGCTCTAATTCTATTTTGACAGCTATGACGACTTCTATTATAGGGCGGGAAAAGGCTATAATCATCCAGTAATGCCATGCCCAGTCAATACACAAAAGTGCCCAAGGTTGTGCAGAGCAGATCCAAGCCTGCAGTACCCCAAGCAAAAAGCAATTTGTCTGCGGGTACCTTGCAGAAGCGTCCGCGGACCTCGAGAGCTCTCTTCCTCTTCCTTGATTCCTGTCGTTTGGTGATTAAAGTTGTTGTGGCAATGAGCGATATTCTTAGGTAGTATACATTACCGCATGAGTTTCGTAGTTTTCATAGCACATCTAGTATGCTGTATGTCCCTTTCATCCAAAGAACCTGAAAAATCCTTTTCGTGCCTTTGGTGTTCTCCGTCTCATAGATTCTTCGCCTGAACTTGTAGCCGGTCTATCAAGAACTGCAGTGATATCCGCAGTATCGAACGCCGTCAAATCATGGCTCGCCGTCCGCTGATGACAAGGAATACTTTCTTCAAAGGCCGCACAATCCACTACACTGTCGAAAGTGAGCGCCATCATCGATCTGATGGTATCCGCCTTGGACACCACAACAGGTCGCGGCTGGTTCTCCGTCTTCTTTGAACATGCAGTCGTCGGTCGTGATGCACTGACTGGTGGTGGCGTGTCCGAGCCTGCAGACAAGCGCGCAGCCAGCTTACGCGACCGTCGGTTCATGTTGCTTGATGTCTTGACATTGAGTTCGAAATCTTCGGGCAAGAAGGCAGTGGGTGTGTTGTGGAAGTCCACGAGCACGGGACGTTTACGTTTGATGGGCGCTTTCTTGGGTCTGATGGTGCGCGTGGTGGATTGCCCGGACGAGGAAGCGTAACCGTCGTCGCCAGCTGCGGAACCACCAGCGGCTCGTTGGACGGCGCCGGAGAGGGTAGAGTAGCTCATGGATCGTTTGGAGAAGTTGCTTGCAATGCTGGCCATGCTCAACTTTCGCATGACGGAGTTTGCGGATGCTCGGATTGGGTTATCGCCGCGCTTGGTGCCCATGCCTGGGTACGGGAGGACGGTCTTTGTCCAGACATCTGAGATTGTGTTCTCTAGCTTGATGCGTTCTGCCCGTCGAGGGGCGAGCGTGGGGATGTGGTTGGATGACATGTGGGATTGGGAGCGCATGACGGACATGGATGTTGATCCGCTGGTGGTATATTTTTGGGCCTCTGTGTTCTTGAGAATGACCTGCTGGACATTCGATCGTGGTCCTAGTGTAGCTGCTCGCTGAATAGAGAGTCGCCGTGAAAAGTTGGTGAACGGACCAAAGGCAGGGCCGATGGCTTTCATATCGGGATGTGGTTTGGCTAAGAACATACTGTCGACCATATCGACACGGCCTTCGGAAAAGTCTGTGGTTTCGGCTGAGATTCGAGAGCGAAGATGAGATGTCCAAATCTCTTCTTCTCTTTCGGAACATGCACTTATGATGATTTCATGTTGTCGTCGCTCAATGTCAAATGTTATTTTCCAGCTAAATTGTGCTGTGTGGCACTGAAGCCCTGGTAATGGTTATTAGAAGTCCTTTCAAAAATTGAATCACCAACCTTTGCCATTATCAGTGGTATCAATGCTTGCGTTAACCAAAGGAATTGACATATCAATACTGTACGAATTAGGCGTTTTATTCAACGTCGCCAAAATAAGCATTGAACGATAGAGGATGGATATCATATATTGACCTTGGACTCGGTCATTCGTCGTGAAGGTAACATGTAACACTCCGCAAAGGAGTACGCGGCCTAGTTTCTGAAAGATGGTTGCGTTGGTGATAATCTGTGGCGATGTCAACGCTCCATTGGCCAAGATATTGAAAAAGCTTACAGTGTTTCCAAAGTCAAGACGACTTTGTAATAACCAGCTGATCTCAATCTGTTTACGGATACTGGGATTGCTTGAAGCCTGGTTGATCTCTTCGACGAGTCCTTGAAGTTTTGACAACAGCTTTTGAAGCTCTGCATGAGTCACTGGATCATCGCATGCCGGCGTGTATTTGCAAAGATCATTGAAAAATAGAGGATATTTACATATCCGTTGAATTGGCTATTTGCACTTGTTAGTCAATGTACTGTATACGACTTGATTGACTAACCTTGACAATGAGATCTGCGAATGTCAAAGCTTTATGGTTGTCCGATTCTCTATTCACTGCAGCCGTTGTCAATGATGATAGGGCCTCGATGCCTTTCTCAGTGTTGAGCCAGGTCGCACTCATACGAAGCGAGCTGGAACATTCGCCAAAAAGATTATTATAGGCCGCATATGCTTCATATACCATGAATCGTTGCATCTGGAAATGGTCAGCAAACGTTGAGCAAAAAGCTATCTCCTTGAACACGCACAAATCGTTCGAAAACTTTCGTAATGTCCATGACTAATTTTGTGTCTGCCATGAATGCTTTGCTATGTATAAGGCTGGGCCGACTAGTGTCAATTGAGTGCCGAGTAAGGCGGTCTAGTCGACTTTTCAGATTGAAGTTATGTGGAGCACCGTCAATGCTGTGCCATCGCACGTGTCTTGAGAATCCCCGGCGAGGTTTTGACGCCTTGTCGACTGGCGGTTCTGCAATTTTCAAGATGGCCTGCAGTTGTGCGATAAGTTCTTCGTGCAGTTGCAGAATCTGACCAACGGATTTGTATATTGTTCGACGATCTTGCCCGTTCTTTGGAAGAACCGTGAGATAAACCTAGGGATATTCAGTAATCAATATTCGAGCAGTGTAAGGCTTGATTACATCAATCAAGGTGCGCATATCTCTGATGTAGCTCTCTTCAGATGATACGATTTCCTCAACAATCCTTTGCCGCTGAACTGAGCGAGTCCAGGTCCCATCATCCATGACTGGGCCTGCTGCAGCTGAGATGCTGTCCAAAGAGCCCCTCGTTGGAGTGACATTTTGCGAGGATGTCTCCCGACGGAGGTATGAGGTTTGATGGCTTCGTTTCGATTTCGGATACATACTGAAGCTGGCCAGGGTAATGGAAGCAGTTTTGACAGCTGCAACAATTGCGACAGACGAGACTGAAGAAGGCGTCTTTCGATGGCGACGCGGTGATAGTATCTGCTTGCGAAG
This sequence comes from Microthyrium microscopicum, assembly GCA_010405405.1. Lineage (NCBI taxonomy): Eukaryota > Fungi > Ascomycota > Dothideomycetes > Microthyriales > Microthyriaceae > Microthyrium > Microthyrium microscopicum. The sequence goes on along the minus strand of MU004236.1, from coordinate 1,186,078 downwards.
GGGCTGATTTGCACCGTTGTTAAAGTCATCTAGAACCCAGCGCTGCTCTGGAGCATGCAGAGGGGCCTGAGGCTGGTTTCTCTTTCGCAGGACTCGAAGCCACCGCTTGAAAGGTGAAGTTTGTCCTTCCTTGACCTCATCATCCAAAGCACTTGTGCCATCATCATCGCTACCAGCTTGTTGAGGTGTGGTAGGACGGGATGAATGACCTGCTTCTTCACCAACGCCTAGCAGATCCACAGAGGACGAAGAAGCATCCTCTAGTTCAATAGATGGTGCTGGCTCACTTGAAGTCGAAGATGTATCTGGATTAGAAAGATGTAGAACGGTCAACTGGTCCTCTCCTTCTGAGTCAGGCGTATCATTAGGTATGAGAGTGTCGTCAATCGTGAAAGCAGTTGGATGACGTGGAGTCAAATTGGATGGTTCGCCCGGGACCGCCCAGCTCCAAGACCGTCGTGGAGCGGCACCCGTAGAATATGAATCGAAGAGTTTGAAGTTTAGGAGAGAGGACGCGGATCCAGATAACGGGCTATTCTCTTTCTGAGTACCAAGTAATCCGGAAGGCAATGATGAAACGGTGCCGTATGAAGCTGGAGAGTTACTACGTAAAACATGTCGTCGAATGGTACTAGTTTCATCTGCGCAGGACGACCGGGACCTCATGTAAGACGACTCTCCGAATGGCAAATCCAAAGGACATGCGAGAGGCGGTGGTAGGACGGACGCCATAACGAATAACGGTATCTTGACCAGCAATTCATGCCATGAGGGAAAAGACACTCCCCTGATAAGATATCAAAGCAAAGACGGGGGTGATAGAAGGAAGGAAAGCAGACTGTGACATTATGCTGGATAGCAGAGATATACATGCAATGGAGTTTAACATCCAACGACAATTGCAAAAGTACGATTGGTGACACGGGTGTACCTGCCTGCTGCTTCGGCCTTCAACAAAGCATGGTAACTGCAGACTTGCTGCAAGGTATTACACTTTCCCAAAGATCGACCCGCAATTACCTTTCAAGTTGCATCCACGCTGTTGAAAAGCGCATGGCTTCTGTGCTGCTCACCCGAGCCCGATACTCTGGGAATGAAAGGGAGAGTGGCGGCTGGTTCTCGCGTTTGTGTTCCCTGCTCTTTCCCCAGATCTTCTCAAACACCCAAATAAGCCAGATAAGGGACTACTGTCCATTGTGATCGAACTTGTTGCATTTGTAAAGGAAGATGGAGGTTGAGGTTGGAGCTTCGACTCCTGAGGCAGTCGCGTTGCGCGTCAACTCGCGTGGCCCTGAAATAAAAAAGAGCTTCCCCACCTCTTGCTGGACGAGCTAAACAGCATCATCCCATTAATTCTTACCAAGAGAATATCAGAACGAGATTACTATGGAAGACATACACACTCCCTCTGTATCCTCTGGTCCTACAACTAATGGAGTGAATGGTACTGAACCAAAAACTCTGGCAGAACTCACAGTTGCCAAAGAACGCATAGAGGCGGAGCTCGCTGCTTTGAGCTCTGTGCTAGACACTGTGGGTTCCTGATTCAGATTTACTACTAGGGGGCAAGAACTAATAATGAAAAGCACGGAGTAAATATGAACACAGGCCTTACTACCTTTGACGGTTTCCCACGATCAGACATCGACGTCCCGCAAAGTACGACATCCCACGCAGACTCTCCGCTTCCAAGCTGATGAGGCTTTAGTTCGAACCACGCGAGCGAGAATAATACATCTTCGAAATGATTACAAGGCGCTGATGGGCAAGATTGAGGTGGCAGTACAGGAACAATTTGCGACACTTGCTGCCCAACCACGTCAGCCGACAACGACTCTGCCAACTAGACCTACTTCAAACCGAACAAGCCAACAAAGCTCCAGCGGAGCACCTTCGCCAGTTCCCTTTGCAAAAGTGAACGAGGTCACTGCAGACAGCCCGGCAGCGGAAGCTGGGCTTCGAGTGGATGACAAGATTACAAAGTTCGGCTTAGCTACCTGGATCAACCACGACAATCTGCGAAAGGTCGCTGAGATCGTATCACAAAATGAAGGCGTAGGTTAAGTCTGACACATTGGACTCGGATTGCTAACACAACTTAGCGACCGATTGTAGTGCAAGCATTGCGAGGCTCTGAAGTGGTTAGTCTAGCTCTCACGCCGCGGCGGAATTGGGGTGGTCGTGGTATGCTGGGTTGCCATCTAGTACCTACTCCATAAAAGTTCGAAGGCCAGGTCATAGGAAGAATCGGGCATGAAGTCGATGAATGTATGGATAGATAACTGATATGTACTATACCCAAGACTGTTCTGATCATCCAAAACGTGGACAACACAATAGGCGAGTGCCCTGTATATACCGAGTCATCAGCGACTGAGCGTTATCAAAGACAACAATTGTTTGTTCATGAAGGACGATTGACTCCGACATTACCACTTGTAGCAAATAGAACGGGTCTTCGATGGAAGCTTCTATGTTGAAGCTCAGATGCTTGCTTTCAGTTTATTACAAATGACGTTATCTGTGATGCGGCAGCATGCATTTAGTTCAAGTAAAAGAAGACAACGGACAGTTTAAGCGAACAATGTCATTTCAGCCTTTTTTGGAGCTATCGGGAGGAACTGAGATGATCAACGAAAATATGGTGAAGCAGAGAAAGGCAGTCACGACTCGCAACTGGCTTCAAAGGTTAACATTTGAACCTTGCGGACCACATCCCTGCAATGCCTGCATCCCTGTCCTCCAACATTGAATTGAGCGACTGCACGTGACTGGTAGTGGCGGCTTATGTAACCGTTGCCTGGCTCCATCACAACATCCATCATTGCCAACCCAACATTGCAAAAGCCTGGACTTGCAAGCCTTTCTCTCTGCATTTGAAACCTGTCTAACACCCAACATTCTCTGCATATTCTCCATCTTCCTCAGTACGTCAGCCCGCCTCTCACCTGTCCTTGATCGCTCAACTTCCATCCAACGCGCCCACTCGCATCACAGTATCGCTGACATCAATACCCTATCATAGACCTCTAACTCATCCACTACACCGCTACACCATGGCTGAATCGGGCACTCCGACTTTCAAGCTCGTCCTTGTTGGCGATGGCGGAACCGGAAAGGTATATCACCTAATATTGAAGACCGTTATCGCTGTACTAACAATTAAACAATAGACCACCTTCGTCAAGCGTCATTTGACTGGCGAATTCGAGAAGAAATACATCGCAACTCTAGGTGTCGAAGTTCATCCTCTTGGCTTCACAACCGTACGTAGCCGCCCTTTCGCTGCGCAACAGTATACGTCCCTAACACGCGCTTAGAACCTTGGCGAGATTCAATTCGATGTCTGGGATACCGCTGGTCAAGAAAAGTTTGGTGGTCTTCGTGATGGATACTACATCAACGGACAGTGCGGTATCATCATGTTCGATGTGACATCCCGTATCACCTACAAGAACGTCCCAAACTGGCATCGTAAGTAAAGCACGATTTTGTTGTCGAATTTCGGACTAATCAAACCAGGTGATCTTGTTCGCGTCTGCGAAAACATCCCAATCGTACTGTGCGGAAACAAGGTCGACGTGAAGGAGCGCAAAGTCAAGGCGAAGACTATCACTTTCCATCGCAAAAAGAACTTGCAATACTACGACATCTCGGCCAAGTCCAACTACAACTTCGAGAAGCCATTCCTGTAAGTCACAAATTCTTTCGAGATTTTGCATCACATACTAATTATCGTCCAGATGGCTCGCTCGCAAGCTCGTCGGCAACCAGACCCTCGAATTCGTCGCTGCCCCCGCGCTTGCCCCACCAACTGTTGAGGTTGATCAGGCTGTTCTCGAGCAGTACCAGAAGGAGATGGCCGAAGCCGCCCAGATGCCTCTTCCTGATGAGGATGATGGTGATCTATAGGCTGATACTTCCGGGATACTGCAGCAGGCGCTGTAGGTTTTCATGAAAAAGTGCTTGCAAGAAGCAAAGGATGTGTTATGCTAGCGGGAAAAGACGGCTGTCGATAGGAAATGACAAGAGTTAGCAAATGACTTTGAACGTTGGTTGGGAAGTAACGACAGCTTTGTGCAGCACACATCAATCGACAGGCTGCGCAACAATATGTTTAGGATAGCTAGAATAAGCCGCTTGTCACCATGCGGAACTGATTCAATTAGTATAGACCAATTGCAAGAATCACCGATTTCTTTTCTTGCAATCTCAGCATGGTCCGATACCACCTCTCAGCCATCGATTATGGTTACACAAAGAACAGGAGATGATTTGAATGCTGTGCGTGGTACAGCCTTATACCAGGTTTTAATATTCTGTCAGGAACTACTGACTAGATTGACAACAAAGACACAGTAAAAATCCAGCTGAGAGATCTTTTGAAACTAACTCAACGAACGTTGACACTCGGAGATTTTTACGTAGCTTTGGATATCACTTTTCCAACCTCTTATGTCTGCACGGACTGTAAATATATCGACTTGCTCCAATTAAATGAAGCTGTGGCGTCTGACTTGGGTACTGAAGGGACATCATTAAAGTCAACAACAAAGGCCTCAATCAGCATCAATCATAATTCACCAAGGCATTCCATGCCAGGGAATCTCATAGTGATCGTCCAGTTCGACATAGATCCACATCGGCACCTCTATTCTTACCGAGTGCCCTGCGAAATCATTGAAGCCCCAAGTTACTAGCGACGATGCAATAACCCTGTAATGATTCTTGGACGCAATAATGGCATACCGGCCAGATCCGGCAGCATTACAGTATGCTCCTTGGTCGACCTCAAGTCTGGTAAGAAAAGCGGAATTCAGTTCTCACCAACTGAGTTAGCAGATATACGCCTCTGTCTTACGTACCACTGCATGATCCAGCTAACAAGAGGACAGGCTCAACGGGATGTTGAAGTACCAATCCCTATCAATTTCATTACTTATCCAGGAGTATCACTCACTGCTGCTTGCTTTGGCAATGCGGTGTATTCAGATGATGATGCTATACGATGCTTCTCAAATCTACTGGCGATGGACTTTAGGAAGTTTGAGTTGGATATCTATTGGGACATCGATAGTAGATCATGGTCACTGTGCCCCGTACGATTAAAGACCTCCAGCTCGACATCTTCCTCAATTGGATCCGGAACTACGGCTTCAACAAGGACCTCTAGCACCGTACCACCAGTTGCCACTTCCTCAGCGACTCTAGACAAACGCGTGGATGAGAAAGCTGCTGGTAGCTCGGTTTCTAGCTCGACGATCAGTACAGCATCGTCGTCGACAACAACGACATCTGCTCAAGCGACTTCGACGTTAGTTCATGTCGGTCAATACTCTTGTTCGTCGACGTTGACTCTTGGTAAGATTGTCCCGTGCCGATCATATCTCAGTCGCTCTCGATGGGTACCATATAATTCGTTCCTAATCGAGTGCTATGGATTCCGCCGAGGGCGATGGGTGTTTCACGGTCTCGGCACGAAAAGACCATTTGGTCTAATCATGCGTGTTAGCTTCGATCGAAATCATTCACTGACAAATCCCAGGGACCCTCAGCGCTGTCCTTGATAGTTACACCAAAACAGTATTCACGAATATGGGTGCTCGGGCTACGTTTTTGAATCTTAATCTACGAGCAGCGTCTCCTATATCAGGTCAATCGTCAATCCTTACCGACTCGGATCTACCAAAGCCGACTGAACAAATAAACGCAATTCTGTCTTCTTTATCTGATCGTATTTATACACCTACACAGCTCCAATCCGATCGACAAAATCTTAATTCTTCTTGGATAGCTCCAAGCTCAAGCAACAAACCAGACTTATCTTATATGAAAACTTCTTCGAAAGCAGGAGGTATATTAATGACTGACGATGGCTGGCCCAGTGAAGGCTACGTTGAATTCTCGAAACGTCTTATTATTAGTTACAACAATTTGGATGAAGCCATGCATTCTTATAACGACTCCTTGGATCTCAAACTCTACCATTCCACTTCCGCAGTTACGCAGATGCCGTCTCTAACTTTCAGCTCTGCTGGATCACTCTCCAGCGGCTGCTACTTCGACAGCAGTGACACCAATATTGCTTCCTCCCATAACAATTCCTTCGCCGTCGCCTCCTCTTTGGGACCGACCAGCCTATCCAGCAACACCCTATCATCCATACCATCAATATCCAACCTGACCTCCTGCGGCATTTCTCCCTTTCTAAACGATACCCTTCTCAACAGTAGCGCCGCCACCAACCCAACCCCCTACCAAGCCATACCGCACAGCAGCCTATGGTCCTGGTCCGCCAACGAACCCCACAACATATCCACCACCAACCCCAACGCCGCCCGCATCCGCTGCGCCCTCCTCGATCTCTCCCTCAGCGGCCACTGGCGCATCGCCGACTGCGCAGAATACCACTACGGAGCCTGCCGCATCGGCAACGCGCCCTACCAATGGCGCATCAGCATCACCAAAGGCGCCTACTCCTCGCTCGACAACGGCTGTCCAGGCAACAGCACATTCGCCGTGCCGCGCACCGGTCTCGAGAACCGATATCTTGCGCACGCGCTGTCGCAAGCACAGGGCGATACGGGTGGCGAGGGCGTGGTGTGGTTGAATATCAATTCGCTGGATACGGCGGCGTGTTGGGTGCAGGGGGCGGGGAGTAAGTGTCCGTATGAGAGTGCGGCGACGAGTTCGTCGAAGAGACAGATTGTTATTCCGATTGTGGCTGCGGTGATTGTACTTACTATTGCGGCTTTGCTGGTGTTTGTGAAATGTGCGGCGAATCGTAGGAATACGAGACGGGGCAGGAAGAGGAGGGGGCAGGTTGATGAGGAATATGAGGGATTGCCTTCGTAAGGATGGCTGGGTTTGTATTACTATTGGACTTATCATGGCATTTCTGGTTTAGCGTATATGGAACGAGAAGATGGACTGCAGCTTTTTGAATATTCGTAGACTTGAATTAAATATGATTATATTCACAATGTTGTACAAGAATACAAGGAGTAAGGTAACTATGGACGAAGTCGAAATGAAGTGGAGTATCTATGCCAACCGATCATGAGCGAATATGGCCCAGCTTTCAAACGCGGAAATTTGGTATATAACAATGAAGAATCAGCCCGATAGCTATCGATCGAGCGCTTGCGCCTGGCACTACATTGCATTAGCATCACCACCATCAGTCTGATTAGCTCACTCACCATCTGGAAATACACGCCTCTTTGCGCCAACAACTGTAAATGAGTTCCACTCTCCAACAATCTCCCCGAACCCAGCACGAAGATTACATCTGCGTTCTGTATAGTAGCCAGTCGGTGAGCGACTGCAATCACCGTCCGCCCACCCTCCCCAGCTGCCTTCTCAATCGCCTCTTGAACCAGCTTCTCGCTCTCCGAGTCCAGGTTGGACGTCGCCTCGTCCAGCAACAACAGTTGTGGTTTTCTCAACAGAGCGCGAGCCAACGCAACACGCTGCCGCTGACCGCCTGAGAGCGCGATGCCACGCGGTCCGATGACGGTAGCGTATCCATCACTGAGGGAGCTGATGAACTCGTGGATTTGTGCAGATCGACACGCCTCCTCGATTTCAGCATCGGTAGCAGCATCGACGCTAAGAGCAACATTTTCACGGATTGTGCCTTCGTATAGGGTAGCTTCTTGCGCTACCAACGACAGATTGCGCCGATAGCTTGCCACATCGACGGTGGTGATGTCTGTGTCGCCAAGTAAGATCTTGCCACCGGTGGGATCGTAGAAACGCTCGATAAGTGAGATGATAGTCGACTTGCCACAGCCCGTAGCGCCAACGAGTGCAGCGAACTGACCGGGTGCGATCTTGAGAGAGAGATTATTTATGACGGGGATGTCACGGCCAGCGTAGGAAAAGTTGACCGAATCCAGGGTGAGGCCGATGGGTTCATGGCTTTCGGGCATGGTGGGTGGGTTGTCATCTTGCTCCTCCTGGGTAGGGCGGACGGAGAGAATGCGGTTGGCGGCAGCGGTTGCTTCAACGATGCTGGAAGGGTGTTAGAATGGTAGCAAGGTTATGTGGGACATTTGAACCTACTTGGGGGCAAAGCTGAACCACATTCCTGCTGCTTGTGCTCCTTGTATGGCAGCCATATAGATGACGAAGAAGGTAACAATTTCGTACTCTTTCTTACCGAGAAGTGTGCCTCCATAATAGAAGCAGAGCGCTTGACAGAACATTTCTGCGGAGTCGGAGAAGGCAAAGACAATTGTTGACCATCGTGCCTTCTTATAAGCGGTTCTGACATGAGTGGCCAGCAGTTCATCGAATCGACGGATTATCTTGTCTTCCAATTGTAGACTTGTGACAGTGCGGAAAGCAGCAACAGCTTCTGTTCCGAACTGAGAGCTCTCTTCGAACACCGCAGAGCTTAGCTTGACAAATTGTGTTTCGAGTTTGAGTCTGTAGTATCCTGCCAACAGAACGACAGGCATGATTGTAAGCACGCCAACAAGTGCCAACTTCCAACCAAAGTAAAAGCTAATGATGATACTACCAACCAGATTGAAGATAGATATTAAAGTCATTCCTAGGTTGGTCCCTAGTAGCTCTTGGAGACGCATAGAATCTGTAGAAAGAAGAGACGTGAGAGATCCAGCTGAAGAGCTATCTTTGTCGAACCAGGCGATACGTTTCCGCAAGATGTTTCGTAGATACTCTTGCCGATAGTGTGATGAAACATTCTACACTAGTCAGTACTTCTGAAGTCGAATAACCTGGTCTAACTCACAACAGATATGAGATGGGCAGCCCATCCCATAAAGAAGTAGGCAAATAACACTACTAACGCAAGGACGAAGAACATCAGAGACCAAAAGTTGCCTCTTGTAACTAACTCGCTGCCCGTTAGGGTGAAAACCTACAGCAAATCCCAGTTAGAAATGAGATACAGCTGCCTGAGTCGTGAACGTACCTGAACCAGATGTCCAAAAAGCCATGCTTGTATAGGATATGCTGCACCATTGAGAGCGCAAGCTATCAGCATGACGGTATATAGAAACCATCGATGCCGTTGTTCGAGTATGAGAAGTCCAAAGCTCCGAATGACGCCGCGCTCTTTCCATCCCGTTTCCTCAATGGAAATTGGCGTTTCTTCTTTCTCCTTTGCAGGCTCAGATTGCACTTTCAAAAGCTGCTCCTGGTCGTCTGCTTGGTCGCCCTTCTCAAATTCATCATCACCCATCTCAAGCTTTTGAGCACGAACAAGACCACTGTACACACCGTCCTGGTCTTCGACAAGCTGCGAGTGCGTCCCTTGTTCTATCACAGTACCTGCTCGACAGACCACAATCTTATCCGCGCGCTTGATTGTACTTAGACGATGAGCAATCGATATAGTGGTGCGATTTTCTGAGACACGATCAAGTGCCTTCTGCACGATAAGCTCGGCTCGGACGTCAATGGCTGATGTGGCCTCATCCAAGATCAGAATAGGTGGCTGCTTAATGATTGCTCGAGCAATGGATATCCGCTGTCTCTGCCCTCCACTGATTTTAATACCGTGTTCTCCTACCTGCGTTTCGTAACCTAGAGGTAGCCGAGAGATGAATTCATCGGCATATGCTTCCTGACAGGCAATCTTGACCATTTCCATCTTCTCTTCCTTTGGTGAATCCTCCCATTTGGTGCCAGTGAGACCATTGGCGACATTGTTGTAAATTGTATCGTTGAACAGAAAGGGCTCTTGCGCGACAAGACCGACATTGCTTCGCCACCACTTTGCATCGATGGAATGGAGTTCAACATCCCCGACGAGTATGGTGCCTGTATCATCTCCACTACTGTCCCCGGGACCTGAGTTAATGACAGCCCCTGTATCGCTCTTCGTCTTTTCACCTTTATCCTCCTTGGGATTGTCTTTTACGATTGAGTGCTCTGTGATTTTCCCCTCGGCTAGATTTTTCTTCTCCGATGCTGCCTTGGCTTCTGCTTCTTTCGCTTTCGCAGCAGCTTCTGAGACAGCAGGACTGGTTGGTTTATACCATCTCAGAATCAAGCCCACGATTGTTGACTTTCCTGAACCAGAGGGACCAACAATTGCAGTTGTTTTGCCACGTTCAAACGTCAAACACAGTTTATCGAGTATCACTTTGTCCTGGCGAGTAGGATACGCGAAAGTAACGTCCTTGAAAATAATGTCTTCGGTAGCTGATACGTCAGGGTCCTTCAATCCAGACATGTCTTCGATTGGAGTGTCGAGGGTGATGAATATCTCCATTGCAGCAGTGGCAGCCTTCATGATTCCCATGATTGGTGTGAAGATCCGGCCCAGCATGGTAACAGCAAACTGTACGGAAAAGAGCACAACGGTAATTGATCCCACGCCGTCTATATGTCCGTGTGAGTACTGCCGTAGGCCAAACCAGAAAGTCAAAGCAAATGTTCCGTACACGGAAAAGTAAAATGGCGACATCATCAATCCAAGTAAGGGGCCTTGTTGCACATCCAGTTTCAACGCTTGATTGATGTAGCCACCATGGGCGTTCCAGAGGCGGTCTTGAGCACTAAAAGCATTCACAATGCGAACCGACTCGAATATTTCAAAAGCTAGGGCAGATGCCTTTTCTTTAAACTCTTCGCTGACCTTGCTCTTCTTGAATATGACTGGGAGGACCATAGCATATATGAACAACGCCAATGGCAGAGGAGAGCTTGCTACTAACGTCAAAAGTGGGCCTTTGATGAAGGATACCACATAGAGGCCAATCGTGAACGACAAGGCCTGTACTAGCATGGCGAGTTGCTGAGATACACCCATTTGGATAGTATTCGCGTTCGTAGTCAATCGACTTGATATCTTTCCTGGTGAAGTGGCATCGATAACACTGACGGGCATCTCGAGAAGTTTACGTAGATAAGCAAGTCGTATCTTAGCCGAGATGCGAAGACCACTCATGCGAACTGTAAACTACAAAGTCATTAGATTGATCATCACAGAACAGCTTGTACCTTCGATCAGATGTTGTGCTGAGATTCCTGGACACAAGGCTAGCACTCACCAATGAGATGTAAGAGAGACCAAACCGAGCAATCCCAATGTACACCATGTATAATCTAACGAAATTAACAACATTACTGCTTTATCAAATTGTGATACTTACGTATTTTGCGTGACTTGATGTAAAAATTGATTGTAAGTGACGTTGGTTCCAGCAGTGAAATATCCAGTAAAATTTCCAACCAAGCGACCGAAGACAACCATCATCAATGGCATGGCTACTCCAGATCCAATGGCTGTGAAAAAACAGGCGCCCATGAGGAGGTAATCAATTTTGTCGCCAAAAGATAAAATTCTCTACGCCATATCAATAAAGTTCCACCCATCATACAACAATCTTACGATGAAATTACTCCAAACACCTTGTTTTGAGCCTGGAGGCAATTCGGCCAGAGTTTTTTCCTTAGCTTCTTTCGCTTCTTGTTGTTTTTGCTTCCTTGTCTTCTTAACTTCTTTCACCATGACTGGAGCCTTTTCTGGGTTTTGATCCAGCGAAGGAGTAATGACTCCATCCTTTGGGTCTGACATCGTGATGTTGACGAACTCCTTAGCGTAGTAGCTGAGATCTGGATTCTTGAATTTCAAATCGTTATTCTACTTCAAGGCTTTCATGGTGTCGAGAGCGGCTTGAAGCTGATGGGAAAGATCCAAAAACGATCGACTTTTGACAAGAGAGTTGTGCGCGATGCGCGATCTAGACAGGACGATGAGGCAGGAGTCGACAGGAACTGCAAGTGCAGTTCAGGCGCCAGGCGTTAAGAAGTATTTCTTCGTACAGTAGAGAGTACTCTCTCCTTCAAGTTGGACCATTCAGAGGTTCAGAGCCACGTGCTTGATCTGCACCGGAGCTCAACAAGGCGGATGTGACTAGAAGGAAAACGGAATCATGTAGCGACACTACGATGATCCAGTACAATGATCACAAGTTGACGTTTGTTGACTATGTATAATTCAACACGTTATGATCGAGCTTTTTACATAAGATTTCTTGGAGCTTTGACCAGCTAATAAACCCTGTCTATATCAGCCTCGGTAAGCTTAGGTATTGACTTTGGATATCTTGATTTGTGCTTTTCTTCATCTACGGCGGGTTCAAAGGTTGAGTGATGGTACAATGGATTGGTGTGCAAGTCAAGGTAGCCTGGTTCATGCTGAAGAAGAGGACAAGATCTTCCTTGCCCCATCGAGCTTGTAGCCAAATGTCGACAAAAAAGACAAAGTTGTGTGTGATAATAGGCTCCAAACGGTTACTTGGCGCTACTCGCTTACCCGTATACCATATTCGTGCCTCGTCGATCATGGAGTGACTCAAAATAATTTATGACTGAGCTCTGCCGCACCTGCCGATCGGTTCTTACACCGCCTATATGTCGAGTGCTTCAGCCTTACTACCAGTCATTGGTATGGAGTGAAGAGAATGTCAACGGCAATGGAATGGAGATCAGACTCTGTGCATTGCATACGGTATTGGCGTTGTAAAACGCCTCCGTGTCAAGAGCTTGCTGGAGATGGTTCCGAAACAAAGAGGACGCCATTGGAATCATCGCAGCTAACGTCACGTCTTCTTTTGAAGTAAGATATCAATGCATATGCCAATTGAATGACTGCTAACTTATTTGTATACATGGACAGCCTGCGCATTGCAATAGGCAAGAACACCAGTATTTCCCCATTCTCCTCCAAGGCCTGATGTTTTATGGCCGCTGAAGAACGCCTGTGGGACTGGCTTCACCCAGGAGTTGACAAAGACGTTACCAGACTCTATTCGCTGAGCAACCTCCTCGCCCTTCTTCACATCTTTGGTCCACACACTGGCTCCCAAACCGGTATCGGTATTATTCGCACGCGCGATGACCTCCTCAAGATCGGACCATGGCTGGACAGGAAGAATTGGACCAAACGGCTCTTCTCGAATAATCAATGAGTCGTTGGGCGGGTTATCGATGATTGTAGGCTGGATGAAGAATCCCTTGGATGCAGCTACTTCGGCATCACCTAGAGCAAACTTGTAGCCGTTCTTCTTGCTGTCCGCGAAGAACTCCTTGACTTTGTTGAATTGCATCTCGTTCTGGATTGGACCGAGCATGACGTTTTCCTCATCGCTGGTGCCGACTTTCAGATTGTTCTTGGTGAATGCGACTAGCTTGTCGACGAATTCGCGGTAGATGCTTTCGTGGATGTACACACGCTTCGTGGCGACGCATACCTTGTTACGTTAGTGTGTATTCCACAGCGCCTCTCTTAACATACCTGTCCGCTGTTCCAGAAAGAGCCGACGGCAACTTCAGGGACGGTCTTCTCGATATCTACATCTGGGAAAATGATACATGGATCATTGCCGCCAAGCTCGAGTGTCACTCTCTTCAATGTCTTCGCACATGACTCCATGATCTTCTTGCCGGTGGCAATGGAACCAGTGAAGGAAATCTTTGCGACACCAGGGTGCTCAACGAGCGCAGGACCGAGATCATCACCGCCGCCAAGGACTTGAACGACACCTGGAGGAAAGATTTCTTGCGCCGTCTCAACGAGCTTGAGAACAGTGTATGGAGTGAATGGAGAAGGCTTGGAAATGACAACACATCCGGCCAGCAGTGCTTGGGCAATCTTGCCAACAGCAAGCAGAAGAGGGAAGTTCCAAGGAGAAATGGCACCCACGACTCCCAGCGGCTGATATCGAGTTGTCACAATCTTTTCGTCGTCCTCAAATTTCTCCTCGGGAATGTCTAGGTCGGAATGGTGTAAGATCATGCCTTTGACCATGGCGACTTCACTTGTTGCAAAGCTACGAGGCTTGCCGGTTTCTTTGCATAACGTGTCGGCAAACTCCTTCTCATGTTGCTCATACACCTTGACCCAGTCCTTCATCATCTGCTTGCGCTTCTCGATAGGAGTCTTGGACCAGGTCTTGAAAGCCTTCTGGCCAGCTTCTACGGCGGTATTAACATCATCTTTGGTCGCAACTGGAACCTAAAGCAAAGCCAAGTCAGTCACACAACTGTTGTTCACGATCGGTATTACTTACATCCCAGAGCTTCTCCTTGGTAGCAGGATTTACGCCATTATAATTCTTGGAGGCACCTTTCTGCTTGCCATCGATAATGTTGTAAAACTCATCGAAAGTAATATTGGAAACTCTTCCAGGAGACATGATGGACTAGGGAGCTTCGATTGAGGAGTTTGAATAGCAACAAAGAGGATTAAGAATTGAATCCAAAATCGTTTGCAGTACTGAGGGGATATAAATGCATGACGAACACTATCAGGGGCAAAGTTCTCCATACTTTCCAAGCACGTTCGCGCACTACAATAGCTAACTGTGACCTCAGCCTAGGTCCCGTCCCTTGACCCGGACTTTCATCATTGCCCTCTCTAAATCCCTGCTAGAATACGAAATCGCCAAGAGAGCTCTCCTAGGCAATCGAATAGTCTAAGCTGACCATGTCTTTGATATTGGCCTTTAAAACTGCGATCAAAGGATTTTTAGCGATGGTTAGTGTTTTGAACTCGGCCTCAAACTAGGTTAGATCTGACAGTGATCCCATGAGGGCATTTATTATCGCATGCCTATGTTCCTGACCGATTAGTATTCAGAAACAGAGAATCGGAGGAACGGAGGAACGGTCGCATGGCGAGTCCGTTTCCGAAAATGCGCCGAATGTCTTAGCAACCGTCAGGTATGGAAGCAATGGCAGGTATGACAGTAATCCAATGGTCAACGTTGTCGTTGGTTCGAAGTTGATGATACAGCAGCATGACGGATCATGATCCGCAATTATTCTTGAACCTATTCAGTGCGGAACCAGGTCCGCAATAGTCCCCAATACTGGCCCTGAAAAGCCTACGCTGGTTGTGCAACGGAAATCCGCGAAAGACCATACATGCATAGAGAATGGAGTAATAACTTTGCGCTAAAGCATCAGAGGTAGAGGAGTGACAGAGGATGGTGGATTGTGACGGAATACGGTCCGTGCAGCTCAGGGAATGCAGAATCAGTGAAGGGAACATTAAAGAATCTAATTAACTAACTACTATAATAACTACGGTATTTATACCCTATTAAAGATATAAAACGTATCTTCTTAGAGCCTAGAATTTAGGCTATAATAGAAATAAAAATAATATATAGAAAGAGGTAGAAAAAGCAAAAAAATATAATAGCTAATAGAGGCTAAATTTTAGTATTTCTACTTCCTAATCCTAAATTAAGACTAGCATAGATTTAAGGTTTAGAATAAATCTTTTATTATACCCCTTAAGTTTTTAACTTATAAATCTTAAGATATACTTAGTATTAAGTATAAAAGAATATTAATTTTTAAGTTTTCTAAGACTAAGCTACTAAAATATTAAAACTAGTTAAAATAAGAAATAAAAGATATTATTAAGTAGCCTTAGCGTAGAAAATCTAGCTTATATAAAAATATAGAAGATTTAGTAATTTATAATAGTAATAAGAATATTTATAATATTTTAAGAAAAATCTTCCTAAGCTAGTATTAAGTACTTTATATTTACTAAATTTAGTATCTTTCTAAACTTCTTATATTCTTATAGAGAAAGAGCTTTTATTAAACTATCTACTAATATCTTGCCTATAGGAACCTATTTAATAAAAATATAGCCTTTTATAACTTCTTAATAAAGCTAAAACTAATATATATTAATATATTTTAATTTAGAAGATAAAAGCTAAGCCTACTTTATTATAATATCTACTATTTAGGTATTATTATTTAATATTAGTATTTTAATATTAGGATTAAACTTAAGCTATAAAAAGAGACGTTAAATTAAGATTAGCTCTTTTAAGGCATTTAAGAAAAATAAAAATTCTATTTCTATTATAGATATTAAGACTATCTTCTAATATAAAGATTACTAGCTAATAAGTCCTCTAAATAGGTTAAATAAAAAGCCTTAGGTTAATCTTTAAGTCTCCTAATTATTTATAAATATAGTATTATAAGCTATAAAAAATACTTTTTTACTAGTAATAAGTACTTTAGCAATTCTATAATACTTAAGTATAAAGTATTTTATTACTTAAAGATATAGAATAGTTCTCTTAATCTTATAGTAGTAAAGCTTAAAAGGATTCTAGTTAAAATAGCTTAAATAAAAAGCTATATAATAAATATCTAGCCTATATACTATTATAGAGTAGATTATAAAGCTATAACGTATTTAGAAGGCGTAAATCTAATCTTTAAATACTTATTCTTTATTTAGAATAAGTTTAATAAGATTTAAGATAAGAATAACGTATTTAGTCTTCTTTATAATATTAAGCTAGAATTTAGCACTAATTTTATTAATATATTAGTCCTATAAGATCTAGAGCTTTTAATTAGCTTAATCTTAAAGTATTTAAATATTAAAAAAGCTTTTTAAGATACCTAAATTCTTTATAACGTAGTATATACTAAGTTTATATTTTATCTTATCTACTTCTACTTAATATACTTTTAGTAAGAAAAGAAGGAAGTTATTAATATAATAAAAGAAAAAGATAAGATACTAAATATATTTAAAGAGGTAAAAGTCTTCTAAAATAGGTTTAAACTTTATTATATAAAAAATAGCTTTTATATTCTAATACTATAGTAATAAAAATCTTAGTAGTCTATAAAGGGCGTAATAAAGTAGTAAAACCTTTCTAAAGATATTAAAGCCTTTAGGGTATTAAACTAGAACTATTTTATCTAGAATAGTATTTAGAAAGGTATTTATAGCATTAAATTAGTAAAGATCTAGATTAAATATAGCTATTAGTATAAGAATTATATATAATATATAATAAGCTTTAGTAGTAGTATAAATCTTTAATTCTAGATTTTAATGCTATAAATCTCCTCTTATATAGATTCTAGCTTTATATTTAAAAAAAAAGCTATTTAAATTATACTTCTCTAAGAATACTTACTTTAAGAGTAAAATAAGCTTATTAGTTTAAAAGGTATAGACCTCTTTAAATATACTTTATTTTTAAAGTATTTTAATTTTAATTCTAGTAGCTAAAAGATACTAGTCTTAATTAGGACATTTTATTATTTTAGACTATATTTTTAATAATTCTAGTATATCTTTTTTATAGTAGTATTAAACTAAAGCTATAAAGAACGTATAATATAATAAAGTAAAGAGGTAAAATTTATAGAGTACTAGATTAATAGTCCTTAAGGATTATAGAATATAACTACTTCTTATAGCGTATATAGAGATATTTTAGAAGGCTTAGATTTCTTATTTATACTTAGTAATATACTACTATTTTAAGCAAGCTATTAAGGTAGTTAATAGTAGTACTAATAGAATTATAGAAGTAGAATCTTCTAGAGTATTCTCTCTTAATTTAGTATAATCTTAAGTAGGTAATAGACTTATAGAGGATATTAGATATTATAAAGAAGGCTAAGATAATAGTAATAGTATAAGATTAGGCGTTATTAGCTAGTTATTAAATATAGGTTAATTAGAATCGTTTTTAGAAGTCTAATAGCTATCTTATTCTTACTATTAATTATTCTATACTTTCTAATTTTAATTAAGCTATTATTTAGCTTCTTATAAGTTAAATATACTACTACTAACGTCTATTTTAAAATAAGAGAGTAGTATGTCTAGAAGTATATTAGTAGATTAGTTATTAATTATAGTAAGTATAGTAGTATTAAATTTAATAGTTTTATTAATTATAATATCTTATACTTTAATAATATAATTATTTAAAAGAATCTAAATCCTAAAGATATTACTTCTAGTATAACCTATTAGCTAGTCTTTAATTAAGTAAGATTAAAGCTTCTTAAGCTTTAGAATATTAGGATTATAAATATAGGCTTTTAAGCTAATAATTTAGACTAATAAGAGATCTAGTACTTATTTAAATACTATCTTAAAGAATATTCTTTAGTTTAGCTACTTCTTTAGAATCCTATTAAGTAGATATACTACTAAGTAAGTAAGTTTAGGCTATAACGTATTTAGAAGGCTACTATATTATTTTAGTACTCTTATAATAGATATTAGGATTTATCTTAATACTTTTATAAAACTATTTTATAAAGTAGTATAGAGTATAAATAGTTCTTTAATAATACTATTTAGCTAAATCTTATTATCTTACTTCTTACTTATTATAGCTTTATAATCTCTATAGATTTAAAGGACCTTATATTTAATATTACTTACTTTATAACCTATATTCTTAATAATAGTAAGTATATAGCGTAAAAATTAAATATAATTCTCTTATATCTTTTAAGGAAGTATTTCTAATAGATAGAACTTTATAACGATATAGTAAGTATAAATAATTTAGTAATTATTATTATAGTCTTTCTTAACCTAAATTAGATTAATATAAAGTTTCTTAAAAAGCTTTAAGCCTAAATCTATTAGTTAATAAGAGATCTATTTCTTCTACTTTATTTTAATATAAATTTTATAGAAGTAGTTATTATTTTTAGTATTTCTAAAAGAGATAATATTTAAAGTAATTTTTACGCCTTTAGTAGCGTATTTTATATAAGATACTATAGCTTTATTAATATAACTTATCTATTAGTACTATTTAGATATAGAAGCTATAGAAGTATAAGGAAGTAATAATATTATAGGAAAAATATAGTAAGAATTATTCTTAAAGAAGAAGTAAACGTTAAAGGAGATAATCTTAGCTAGAAGCTTTCTTATTTTAACGTACCTAATCTAGCCTATTTTATTATTCTAGTAATATCCTATAGCTTTTATCCTATAATAAGAAGCTAGATTCTTATAAAAGCTAAGTATATAAGTAATATTATAAAAAGTAACTATTTAGTATCCTTTAGGGCCTAAAATAATAATATCTATATTACTATATCCTATAATCTATAAAGAGACTCTACTATAGATTAAAAAACTAAGAATACTCTTATATATCTTAAAGTAGAATCTATTATTATAAATATATATATCTACTCTAGAATTAAGAATAAATCTTCTATTAAGAGATATCTTAACTACTATAAATATTACGACTTTTATAACTACTATTTTAATACCTATATATTTAATTAGTTTAGGTAGTTAGTTATTATTACTACGCTCTTAATCTTAACTTATTTTAAAGATATAATTAACTCTTACTTTAAGCTAAGGATTCTTAAAGCTTTTCTTAATTTTTACTTCTACTTTAAAGTTAGGATACTATCTATTTAAATATTTATTAAGTTAAAGATAGAAATAATTATTATAGTATTTTATCTTATTATAAAGATAAGAAGAAACTATCTTTTTATTTTTCTAAGAACTTTATAATTTAGACGTTAAGAAAAGTTAATAAGCGTTTATATTTAAGAAAGTCTTCTTAGGTTAAGATATCTCTTCTTAAGTCTTTCTATTAAGAGTAATAATAAAAGTAATACTAGATTATAATACTAGTATAGTTTCTTTACTATAAATAGTTTAATACTTCTTAATATACTCTAAAAAAGTAAATTATTTATCTTTTATATAATAATAAGTAAACTATATCTAAGTACTAAAGTAAAGAGCTTAAATAGTATCTATAAAGATATCTATAAGCTATTTCTTAAAGATTCTATCCTTATTATAAAGAGAACTTTCTCTTTAAAGAGATATCTAGTAAGTTAGCTAGAGTTATAGTTTTTATTATTTATATCTCTTTCTTAGAGTATTAAATTCTTTATTTAGCTTTAAGATTATACTAGTTTAAAAAGAATAAATATCTTTCTAAAATATCTAAAGTATATCTTAAGCCTTAAAGATATTAGTAACGTAGTTCTAGAAACTTTTAGATACTATTTTATTTAAGAAGTTATTAATCTTAACTATAGCGTTTTTAGTATCTTAGTACTTTTAGTAATCTAAATTATATATCTATAATAAGATATTATATTCTTAAGTAAGAATTAACTCTACTATTTAAGTAAATTAATCTTTATTATTCTTTATAGATACTTAAGAAATAATAGGTTCTACTAAGCATATTTTAGATAAGTATACTAGTTCTTTTAGAAAAGAACTAGTTCTTTCTAGATTAATATAATCCTATATATTTAGAGTATATACCTACTATTTTATAGAGTTAATCTAAGTATACTAGTTATTACTATTCTTTAATATAATTACTATAAGGAAATTACTAGTAGTTACTATTATAAGTAATCCTTCTATAAGCTTCTATATAGTATACTTAGAAATAATATTTAGCTTTCTATAAGGACTAATATCTCTAATACTACTCTAATTAAGAAGTAGAAATACTACTACTATATTAAGTTATTATAGCTTATTCCTTTAACTTAATAGGCTATTTTAAAAATACCTCTAATTTAGAGGAACTATTTTAGTATATAAAAGAAAAAGAAGAAGAGATAGAGAAAAAGAGGAAAAAAGTATTTTATATTCTTAGAGATTAATAGATTACCTATTTAGATAATTTATATTAAGTCTATTTAGAGGAAGCGTATATAAGCTTATAATAAGTACTTTAAGCAAGTTATTACTCTATTTAAAAAATACTACCTTAGTATCTCTATACCTTTATTTAAGAAATACTACCTTAGTATAGAAGAAGAAGAAGAAAAGGAGGAGACAAGTAAGGAAAGAAAGATATTTATACCTTTTAGGCCTCTAAGATTTCTTCTTTAGGTAGTTTAGGCCTAGTATTATATCTTTTTACTTTAGAAATAAAATATAAAATAATTAGATACTTATATATCTTTATTAAATATATCTTCTAGTTATAGCGTACTAAGCCTAGACTAAAGTACTAAGGTTAGGTTAGTAGTAGTAAGATTACTAATAATATTCTATAAGAATTTAGAACGTACTTAAAAGTAATATAGATTTTAGTATTACTATAGCTAAGGTAATAAAGAAGTTAAGTTTTTAAAGTTAAGAAATAATAGTAGTAGTTTATATAATACTAATAGCAAGTTTCTCTAAGAGACCTACTTAGTAGCTTAAGTCTATAAGAAAGAAAGTAGTAAGTATAATAATATAGTTATTATTAAGGAGTTAAAAGATATTATTTAGTACTACTAATACTAAAGCTATTAGCATACTAAAGTAGTAAAAAAGTTAAGTCCTTAAAAGTAAAGACTACTAATAGTTAAGTCCTTAAAGTTAAAGAAGTAATAGTAGTAAAAAAACTATTAAAGACTAAAGGACTAGATAGTAACTAAAAGTAGTAAAAAGTATTATTTATACTTTACCTCTATAAATACTAAGGTTATTAATATATTTTAATACTACTAATACTAAGGCTATTAGTATACTAAGAATTTAAGAAAGTAATAGCTTTTAAAGAATTATTAAGATTAAGAATATACTAAGAACTTAATAGTAAAGATTATATAAACGCTAAATATAGTAGAAAAAGTACTAATAAAGGCGTAAAGCTTAAAGTACGTAATAAAGAAGAAAAAAAGAAGAAGAAAAAAGAAAAGAATAAAAAGATATTTATACTTCTAAGGTTTATAGAATTACTTCTTTAAGTAATTTCCTAATTTAATCTACTAATTTCTTACTCTTTTTTACTATTAAATAACGTAGTAAGGTTCTCTTATTACTTCCTAATAATTTAAATAAGTATTATAAATAGTAAAGTAATAGAGAAAAATATAAGTTACTATAAAAGAGAATAGATAAAATAAAGTACTTTCTAACTCTAATCTAAAAGAGTAGTAGCTCTAGAAAGTAGTTCTAGCTTTAGTAATAATTATAAGTTTAGAAGTAATATTATAAATTAATCTATAACCTAATAGATAAGTTTTAATACTAAAATTAGTATATAGTAATAGCTAGAATTTAGAAGATTATAATAATATAGTTTATAAAAGATTTATATATAGAATAATAAAATAATAAAGATATATTAAAATACTAGGCTTATAACTAACAAAATATAGTCTATATAGCTTAAGAAATATAGAATTAGTAAAAGAAATATTAAAAAATCTAATTAACTAACTACTATAATAACTATAATATTTATACCCTATTAAAGACATAAAATATATCTTCTTAGAGCCTAGAATTTAGGCTATAATAGAAGCAAAAGTAATATATAGAAAGGGGTAGAAAAGGCAAAAAGATATAATAGCCAATAGAGGCCAAATTTTAGTGTTTCTACTTCCTAATCCTAGATCAGGACTAGCGCAGATCCAGGGTTTGGAACGAACCTTCTGTCAGATTGCCAAGATCCCTCGTTTGATATTCTCCACATTTTTGTGGGGTATATCTAAAGCTAAAATCACAGCGGCAACTAATCGGCAAGCTGACCAGGCAGTTATATCTTGATATGCAGTCGATAAGGCTGACGAGTTTTGTGTCCATCTCACACCCTGTCTTGTAAATTACAACCAGGGAACTCTTGGGGTCATACCAGTAACCAGGCTTGCGATTTATAAGACAGGGGACATACAAAATTACTAGTAAGCTGATGTAAATGATTTTCGTGCAATACATTCGCAGCAAATTGCGTTGAAAGCTCTTGATCGTTTAATCGCTGTTCTTCTATGGCTGTCGGTACTCTACCTAGTCAGCTAATACTACTCAAACACGGTCATGGAGCATTAACCTGTGCCCTTCATATTACATTCCCATTCCAGTCCCAATTGCTCCATGTGGCTCAGCGAACCATATGCTTTTTAAATCCTACCCTACCATGCAATACCCATAAGCATCCAGGCTGATACCTTAAATCCATTACTATGCTGATTTTCCGTTCAGGCTGAGGTCGATGTAGATGTAGATGTTTGACTTCTGTCATCGACAAAATCCGACAACCGGAGCTTCTTCGCGCGTGGCCCTTCCCTAGACTCTGCCAACTCGTTCTCCAGTTCTTCGAGCCGCCGTTTCAATTCACCCTCGCGCAGGGCAGCGGCGTCTAATTCGGTACGAACAGCGTTCGTGGCCTCCACTGCTGCTTGCTCTTTTCCTCGGGAATCCTGTAATGAATTTTCCAGTTCTTGTACGCGACTTCGATATAGACCGTTGATTACGTCTAGCTCGCGCACTCGAGTGTGCAGTGCCGTCGCTTGCTTATGCAGCGCTTCGTACGGTGATTGAGCATCTGACTTTGTCTGGTCTGCCTCATGATCTGACCGCGGAGACGGCGCGCGCAACGACGGAGCTTGTATGGATGGGGTGAAGTACTGATGTTGAGATTCGACATTAACGCTATCAAACATTGATTGTGGCGCGATATTAGATGGTAATCCGTTCTGGAGTCCTGGGGTCGGATGTCTCGAAATTGGAGATTGTGATCGCTGACCAACGTCTATGGATGCGTGCACGGAAGCGGAAGCTCGTCTGGCGGCATCAACGGCAGCGTTGATCTGAGGGTCTGTTGAGGACTGGCCTGATAGCGCGACTAGATCTTGTGCAGCTTGCTAAAAGTTGTTAGTAAACCGCCATCGTGGTGTAGGAAGCGCAGACGTACCTTTTTGCGACCACCGGCTCCGGTCGATGTGCGTACTCTGTTCCTCGACTTGATGACGTTCGTCTTTAAGCTGATCGGTCGTGATTTTCCATGAAGCTTTAGAAACAATCCACATGCATTGCATAGGACGGTTCCATTATCATCGCGGCGCCATAGTGGAGTCGTAGTTGTCCCGCAATTCTTGCAGAGAGGCTATGTGCATGTGTCAGCTAATAGTACACTTAAGACGTTGAATCTCATCCGATGAGTCTTCCAATGGAAGTGAGAAGTGTTGCTTTTCAGCACAGACTTTCCATCCAGTTGAGTAGAAGTCGTTATCGATCGGGACCGTTTCGGCAAACCCGGCTTCAAGCTGGGAGACAGTTGAACGTACCGCAGAGCCTCCAGGTCCTATCGTGGCTGTTGGTGTTGCAGTATTATTCATTACTAGGTGTGGGAAAGTGGAGCGATATGAGCTGTGAATACGATTAGTCCATGTAGAGTTGGGAAATAAATTCTGAAGCTGGTATGGTGCAGTCAAAGCTGTGGTTTGAGGTGCCTGACCACATGGCGTACCTGCCTTGATGCCTCGTGGTGACAAGGATCTTCATGTTGCTTTGACAGGGGCCAGTGCTGAACATCAAATGCATTTGCATCTGTGCTCTGATGGGTTCAATCAAAGAATCCCAATTCATATCCAACCCATATCCAATCCCATCGCACGTATAAACTCTGGACGGTTGCGATTCGCGATCCACAGCTTTGATCGAAGCTGTGAGCCCATACTGTCGATTGATTGTTCATGAGGAGCACGAAGGAACATGGTGGGAATATGGGTTGGACGAGAGATGGAGAATTCGATGGGCGCACACAAGGTTTTCATGAAAGAAAGCAATGATCAATGCTACATACCCATAGCCGTTATTAGGAGCCAACCCCACGATCTCAGGCGAAGCTCGCGATGATGCTGCTACTGATGCTAGTGCTGAAAGCTGGCTCAAACCAGGTAATTGGAGAGAAGGACTCGGCCGCCTTGAAATGTATTGGCTCGATGCCACTGAGGAAGTAGAAGGAGGGCGGGAGATGTCAAGTCCAATCGAGGGCAACATAGGTCGGTCATCGGATGAAGGAGTGGAAACTAATGAAGGTAGATCGCGAAAGGCTGGCGTGGGCGGCTGGATTTCTAGAATCGTGGTCGGCATTTAAAGGTCGGTGGTGCTTCCAGAGCTGTGAATGAGATTGTTGATTATAAAGTCGTGAACGAACCGAGAGGCAGACGCGTGTCTTCCAGTGAATCTATAGGAGGTCGAACAAGGAAAGGGATGAAAGAACGACTGGACAACACAAGAGTTGTTGATTAAAAGTGTGATAGCATGCGAAATGAGTGACAGAAGCAAATTATAATTAAAGACGGTACAGTACTGAAAAAATTGAAAGAACGAGAAGCTTTGAAAGATTACGGAAGCGTAGATGAAGAGGAATATAAGTGGGAGAATATTCAATCAACTATTTAGATACGATTAGCCCCAGCCGCGCACCGGCATGCGAGCTCAGGGGAGACCGGAAAGCAGGGATTAAAGACGATAGCCACAGGCGAGCAGCTTTCTTCTCTTTGCGTTACGTGCATATTCTGTTGCAAATTAAACCGCCGTTGTTCTTCTGCGTAAGCGTCGCACAAACGGCATTCCATTCCCGTAAGGCTGCGCGACCTGCATTTCTCAATCATCTTGACTTGTCTGTCCTCCAACCACTTGCTCATATCCTCGTGGACCTAATCGATACGCCGATGCTCTATTATCTGAGACATTACCGTGCTACAATAAAATCCCCTGAAAGAGCACGGTGAACAAGTTCGCGCGCTTTGAGCATGCTAGTCAATTGGCTGGCTGTCATCTGGTGGCGCCCATGGCTTTATACCAAGGCGCTTCGCGTTAAAGGGATGAAGACCCGACTGAGTTGAATCTTGATATCCGAATGCTTTGTGTCATTGAAATTGTGTGCCTTGCTTCGATTAAACTAGAGTATTTTCAAATGAGTCTGGTCACAGTGATACAAAATGAAGGAAATGAAGATTTGTCTCTCTCTACGGAGTTCTTTGAAGCAATGTACCCGTTTTCCTTCACGAACAATTCACACACTTCGCATTTCAAGCAGAAAGGGAAATGGCGAACGATCATTCGAATTCTAGATTTAATTTTAGCCAAGTTCAAAGCCGTCATCAAACGCCATTTAAGATTGAATCTCAGCATCAAACAGACGCGTCAACTTCCAAACCATTGAATGACAGTCCCTAGTTGGCGCGCTTAAATAATAGTGTTACTTCTATTGGCTGCAGGGGCGGAAAAGGCGCCTCTACTTTTTGAGCCTCATGTCCATGCGATTCGTCGGATTCTCTAAAGGCCAATGTCCTTCATCAGTCATGTTTGTATGCTGATTGAATGCTTCAAAAGATAAAATGGGGCCGTCCTTATATCGACCAATCGATACTGAATGTCTAGAAATACATACTCAAACCCACTATTCTAGCCGGTAAGACTGTGGTTATCTCTGCTGTCAACAGTGTCAAGTAAGACCCAAATTGCGGACATGCCGTTTCTGGATCGTGGATATCCCCGATTTCAGCTTGCAAGGCTGGACCGGGGAAATTGAAACCGTCAATGCGTTCATATCTGGCGTTCACGTTAATATCATGAGTAGGTAGACTTGTAGGATTTCTTTTGGAAAGACGTAAGATTCTCGATCTGTAAGATAATCGATTTTCTGTGCTGCTTGGCATGATACCCAGGAAACTTTCCAATAGTCAAATTATACAAGAAATATGAGCCAGGATCAATCGCATAATAAAGTGCAAATATTAAGTTGTTAGAATTAATGTTGAAAAATGAAAACAAAGCCGAATATGGGTGATGAATGTGGTGATTCAGCTTGGACCATCGCCATAACGTCCTTCGAGAACTGCCAACGAGCCTCGATTTAAACACATTCTACAAACCTTCAAATTCATCACAACCTTGTGGCAGTGCTTGATTTGATAGATCTATATAAGACAAAACGATGATCCATCAGTAGCAATGTGTTGACAAGGCCGCAGTAGCTCAGCACAATCATGAGTGCTATCAAAATCGATCCGGACGTCTTCAAAGGACTTCTAGATATCCATCCCAATCATCTCATAATCTTTTTATACACCAGCATATCAGTATTCGTAAGTCAAAAATCCCGCGAACTACATCCATCCTAACAAGCGCATCAGATAATCGCTCTCTACAAAACCCCCATACTCAGAGACCGCTTCCTACGCTACGGAGTCCGCAACACCCCCCAAAAGGCACCAACCACCACCAACACCACCACTCCCCAGCCATCCCTCATCATACAACTTCTCGACACCCTCAAAGCAATTACCGTTCCCCACGCCTGGTTCACGCATTTCTACATCCTCGCCACCATCACCACCACCCTCACCCTCCACCAATCCATCACCACAGGCCCCCTGCTTCCCGCTCTCAACCTCCCCCATCATCAACTGTCCTTAGCACCATTAGGCATCTTCCTCCTCCACGTCCTCCGCCGCCTCTACGAAAGTATCACACTAACCCGCCCCTCCACCTCCCGCATGTGGATCGGACACTACGTAATGGGACTTCTGCACTATACCCTCGCGCCCATTGCACTCATCGCAGATCCAGCGCCTTCCGCGGACCTGCTCTATATACTCCCGTTTGCACTAGCGTTGCTAGCGTTCTCGATAGCACAGCATAAACAGCACGTATATCTAGCAAGTTTACCGCGTGGACCGGACTATATATTGCCGAACGGTGGTGCATTTAGTAAAGCGTTGGCGCCGCATTATGGCTGTGAGGTGGGGATTTATGTGTGTTTGTTGGGGATGAGATTATCAGGCGGAGGATGGGATTGGACGGTTGCTTCGATGCTGGGCTTTGTGGTTATTAATTTGGGGGTTAGTGTCAGGGAGACGAGGAGGGTTTATAGGGAGCGGTTTGGGGATGTGGTGGAGGGGAAGGGGTTGATGTGGCCGTGTTTGGAATGGGGAAGGATGGAGTGGTTTGTGGTATTTGTGGGTATTGGTATTGCTATGGGGTCATTTATGTCATGATTGCGAGCTATGCGTTTGGCTTGACTTTGTAGTACTAGTATAATGTGGTTAGCTGAGAGCATGGAGAGTGATATAGGGAAAACTTACGTCCTTGGCTGCCTCGGGGGATACCTTGGAGCGCTCTGAGACGGAGGAATCTAGTAAGCCAAGTTTTCTAATCTTGATGTTATACCACATCTCTGTTCTCTCGCCGCCTAAAGTGCCATTTAGAATCTTCGTCTTGAGTTCTTGCGCCAGCGCGTTGTATATGTCTGGCTCTTCGATTTCCTGCAGTTCCTCTCTCAGGGTGCCCAAAGCCTCGACTGCGCGCTGATAGCCCATGTCACCTACACTGTCGCGTATTGTAGTTTCAATGATACGAGCTAGTTGCTTCGCTGCGTCTTCAATGGCAGCTACATCACTCGCCTTCTCTAGCATTTGCTTGAATTCAGGGATTGCGTTGGCAGGATCGATGCGTTGACGCTTTTCGCCGCTGAGTAGAGCGTCAATGTCAAGACCGGAGAGCGGCTTTTCTGGTTCGCGTTTGCGCTTAAACTGGCGCGGAGGCACTTTCTTGACATCACCAGCTTTCTTCACAGCGTTCAGAGCCGATTCGGCAGATTCGAGGAGAGCGCTTGGTGGTTTGGAGTATTTTGTGAGGACTTCGTAAGGTTCAGGGATAGGATCGAGGGGATTGATGGCTCGGTAGCGGATGACTTGTGTGATACGGTTGACTACAGGGTTGTATATGTCTTCCATTTTGGCGTACTCTGTTGCATCGCCTGTATCTGTTGTGCCAAATGAGGACAAGTCCATGGCGTCAATGTAATTGCTCATAGACTTCATGAGGACATCGCTGGGGAGCGTTCGATGCTGAGCGAGGTTCTTGCCTCCGACTGTTACAACCTTGTCTAGTGGTGGAAACTTGTAACTTCTCATGTCTTCCGCAAATGGCAGCTCGCTCGTGATGAGTGCCTCGTATCCGTCTTCGGTGAATGGAGTTAGGAGGACCAGATGGGGTGGTGTGTTGTCTTTCTTTACAAATCGAGCTACAGCGAACTGCTCGGTCTCTATCAAACCATGTATGAAGGAGGACAGGGCCATGGCATATTTTTCGTTCCCTGCAAGTGCGGCAATCAACGAGCACTTGGACATTTCCAAATATCTGTCGAACTAAAGATATCAGTATGAGAGTGTACAGGATAACAACGAATAATGCATACCTTGTCCCGTGCCACAAAACCGACAACTTCAAGGCCCGCCTCTGTGTCCAAGTTGACAACACCCATATCGTCGGTACCAATATGCACGGCCGTTCTACCATACACGTACCCCTTCTCTAGTTGTTCTTTGTCAACATCAATCTTGCCCCCAGGAGCAGTCGGGTCTTCAATTTGCTTTCCATACGTTCGTTTAGAGGGAAGCAACGTTTCTTCACCTTCCTTTGGTGCAGATTGCTGCAAGGTGGCTGACGATTCGGCAGAACCGCCAGCATGTTCGCCTTCTTTGTCTTCTCGTTGAACAAGAAATGTCTTTGCCGATTGAGCTGTGGCGGGCATAATCAACGGCCATTGTTGTATTTCAATTTTCATTGATTGTTCCTCAAACTTTCCGATATGGCCTATTGTCAAAGTTCCCTTGTACGTGGTAACGGCCCGAACGGTACGATGACTAGGAATGCCTAATTCTGAGACAGCTTTGTAAACGGGAGTCATGGTGCCACTAGCCTCCAAGACCAAGTTGCAAAGCTGCTCTTCGTTGAGTTTCTAGATGGGTTAGAACTGATGTTTGTCAATGCTTGGATCCATACTTTTTGAGGCGCCTTATTCTCCTCCTGGAAGCCACCATGAAAGTCATTGAAGTCAACTCCCCTGCCCCGTATTAGCTCTGGTGTATGATGGATGGTTATGCCCACTCACAATATTGAGAGTAAGATGTCCTCCTTGACAAGCTGTTTTTGGATGTCGTTGCCCGTATCGGGCTCCATCGCACCATCACCATTTGTAAGGAGAACGATGCGCTTCTTGTATTTGAGCGCGCGACAGTGAACTGTTATCATTTGCATGGCAACCACAATCGCAGAAAGGATGTCGCCTGCTTCGATTTGGCTTGGGCGGAAGAATTCTCTTAGGTCGGCGATATCAGAGCCTAGTATGCTAAGGGAGTTTAGCCAAGATCATTTAAGTTGCACGGAGACAAGTTGAAAGAGTTGATGAGCATGATCCCATCAAGTATGATGTGCGCAATGCAGAACATGTCCAATCTAGGTATTCATTGCCCGGCAAGTGCTTGAATTATCCATATTGAGATGAACATCAAGGCAATTTCGGAGGCCAAATATGCCATGTGGGTTTGGCGGATTACGCCAAACGCAATATAGTGTCTGGAGCGGCGAAAGAAAGACTTACGTCTTGAGAGGGAATGCCACATTTATATGATCGTAGTCATCGGTGTCTGGGTGATTTGAGGCGAGTACGTTGTTCGTAGCTACCGGGGAGTTAGCATGAGTTAAGAGCAGCGAAATGTGCATACAATTGGTTCTGAAGCCTATGACAGCAGTCTGGTCGGTCTTTCGACCTTGATGTATGATATTGGCGATTCGATCCCAGACGACTGGCAAGGACCATTCGAGATCGGTTTGGGTGCGGCCATTGTGTTTCTTGCCCATGGAAGAGCCTAAATCAACGATAAAGACAGTCGCCTCCTTGTTCGCCATGATTGTTTCTTGCGGAGGGTTAGGATCCTCAAAGAAGGGGATGTGGTGGGAAGTCTCTATATGTCTTCCGAATATCCCTTCCGCAAAAGCATCATCCACAATTGGCAGGCAACTACGCGTTGGAGCCTGATTTGGCAGTCGCGACTCGCGTTGTACACACGTGGGCACGAGATGGAGCTAGACCAAGTTTGTAAAAGTAAGGCTGACTCAGCCTCTTGGCAAGAATTAGCGTCTTTCTTGAGATCAGCCCCTGTCAATGGAGTTGATTGGCCCTAGGACTTGAGTTGTTATGAACTATGCCTCTTATGGAGTAGACTGGGTGGTTCAGGCAGGAGCGGCCAGAGACGCAGAGAGACAGAGCGCTGGTTGTGCTGGCTGCTCCTTCAGTTCTTGACTCTTCGTCTCTTTCTCTTCTCGCACCTGCACCACCTGCGCCTGCACCACTCTCTCTCTCTCTCCCGCTCCACATTTGATCCCTCTCTCGGCTTCAGCTCTCCACCGCTCCCACTCCCAAGCCATCTTCTAACAACACTGTCAACTGTCCATTCATCCAATTCTCTACTTTTACGCTATATTTACCATTCTCAAGAGTTGCATTCTCATCCAAAACGTCCTCTCCCACCATCATACACTCTTGCCCTCCGAACCCAAGCCTTCACCACTAATCTCGTCTTCCAGAGCAGCAAACCTCCTGTTCTCCTTGTCTACTTGTCGTTTCAGCGACCTTTTTATCATCACAGAATGAGGCTACACGTACTTCCATCTGCCCTCCCTGTATCATGAACGGTGGCAGCCAAGGAACCCCAAAATCTCTGTCGCATTCGCCCAGCGTCGCCTCCCACTCTTCGCGCCTTCAACCAGTCCGTAGTCCGGCCACTGCAAAACATTCCTCGCCGTCATCCTCTCGACCCTCGTCGCCGCGCACTGCCAGAGCGACTGCTTTGAGCAGTTCGCGCGGCTCCAATGGTCCTGCTACTGTAGCTCCCAACCCTGATAACGACTCTGAAGCCGAAACCGATATATTACCCTCTGGTGACGAGCAAACAAAGACAACCATCGCCAAGCGCATCAAAAATGAATCAAACATTGATCACCGCGCCTCTAGCCCAATGACTACAAATTCTGAGCCCGCTATAAGTCACCCTACAAGTCGGCGATCTAGCATTCATGACTCGACTGAGAAAAAGGACAGGAGAAGTAATGGAACCAGAGAAAAACCTAGTGGCGATGGCAAACACAAAAAATTATCACACGATAAGATTTCGTCTATGAAAAAGGGTGCCTCCTCTTCTCTCCGTGCTCAGTCAGCCGAAGCGTCACTATCACAGGGTTCTCCAACTCCCCCGACCTTTACCACTACCAAAAGCAACCCTGATAGATCCAGGAACTCACTCTCTGTGGAACCTAGGAAAAGAAAACATAGTGATGATCATACCAAGTCAAAATTCGAACCTCCTCGCCAACGACCTCGACTAGATTCAAGCGCGCGTTCCGCCAAGTCCCACAATAAAACCCAGAATGGCTCACCAACAAGTCCAGTTCCACCGACAATAGGTCATAGAAGATCGGCTAGTATTCAATCTGGTGTAGCCAAAAACAAACGTAAGAAGAGAGATGTATCCACAAATTCACAACACTCGGATTCCAAAGAGCCCTGGGATGATGAATCATCTGATAACTCCACTTCCACTACACGCAAAGGCCCTCCCATTCCTTCTTTGGCACCTCCCCGGGCTGGACGATTTGCATCAAGAGCGCTAACATCACCAGCACGTACAGCTATACAAGTAGGCCGCCGCGCAGACAAATATGGTACTACTCCTTTGGCAAAGGCGGCAGAGAGAGGACAAATCGATTTGGTCAAGAAAGCATACGAACAGGCGCCGGAAGAATTGGATCAGGAAGACAATGGCGGCTTTACACCGTTACAGAAGGCGTCACTATCGGGCCATTACCAAGTCGTTCAGTTCCTCCTCGAAAAAGGTTGCAGACGAGATAGTTGCTCTAAGGAAGACCTCGACACGCCACTCATCGATGCTGTGGAGAATGCACATCTGGATGTCATAGAGCTCTTGCTAGAAAACGGTGTCAACCCTCATCATGCCAACAGACACGGGAAACGAGCCATCGATACTATCGAACAGCAAAAGCCCAGAGCTAAAGAGATCGAGGCACTACTTAAAAAGGCGATGAGCCAGTATCAAGTAGTCGACGATGACCGCGAAGATGAGCCTACAAGCAATACTTCAAAAGATATAGCAAAAGGCGAACGTAAAGATCTGCTCTATCAAGCCTTGACTCCCGAAAATCTTGAAAAATACTCTACAAGTGGCGATCTACAAGCAGTTGGATTGCTTCTGGAGAGCGTGATGCCGGACAACGCTTGTCTCGTCGCAGCGGCAAGAGGCGGTCACTTTGATGTGCTCAACTTCCTCCTGGCAGCAGACGCACCCCGCTTGGAAAAGGATCCAGATCCTTTAAAGTATGACGAAACGCCTTTGCTTGCTGTCATTGGTCGGGGACATCTCAGAGTTGTTCGACTCTTACTGGATCAGGATAACTTCAATCCGTGTCGAAGGACAAAAGATGGCAAGACCTACTATGAAGTGTCCGAGGAGCGCCATGGACCTCGATGGCAACAAGAGGTAGAACTACTCAAGGATCGCTATGACCAGCATAAAGCGCAGGTTCAGCAAAAGGTGGCTAGAAAAAAGAAAATTGCTGAAGCCAAGGCCGCGAAGAGTCCATCACTAAATAAGGACAATCACGACGGTCCTCGATCCCCAAAACTGGCCAAAGTCAAATCGAAAGTAGACAGATTGGAAGATCACCGCAAAGCAAAACGACTATCTGGAAGCAAAGAGACACAACCAAAAGAAGTACTCAGACGGAAAAGACGAGTGGTTGATGATGACTCATCGCACGACGGTGGTTCTGATGATGATAGTGTGCCTCCAAGACCAACGCAACGCAAGCGCACCAGCACTGGAGTGAGGGCTCAAAAGTCTGGTAAGGCCAGCGAAGATCTACCATCCCCACGAAGACCACAACCTGAAGAGATAAAAAGCCGGCCAGGACGAAAACCCAAGGAGCACAAGCCTGTTAAAATCGAGGCTGCAGCAGACGACGACGATATGATGAGTGATGTGCGGATAGAGATTGCTGATAAAAACGACTCGGAGAACGACGCCGCAGCAGCGCAGCTAGAAGCTGAGAAAAAAGCGGCTGCTCGCGAGCAGGAGAAAGCCGAGGAGTCGCGACTGCAAGCACTTGCAGCAGCCAAAGAGGCAGAGGAAGCTGCTAGGCTTGAACGGCAAAGGGAGGAAGAAATGCAGCGAGCTACTAGGGAAAGATTCCTCACTTCCCTTCCTCTTGCCCTTCGACTAGCCATGGAAAGAGGTAACGATCGTCCTTTGCGGGCGTCCGCCACTGAACTCGACGACTCGGGCCACCTTCTACTTGGTGTTCTCAATCAATTTACGCCTTTGCCTGTTTGCTATCACTACGAAGTCGATCCTTCGTTAGACGATATAGATGAAAACGAAGATTTCTGGACGCTTTCCTGCTACCTTGTTGGTCTCCTTGGACTTCCCGACCTTTCTCTCAACACCTACGACGTTCCAAAGTTGCCCGTCACTCTCGCTCAAAAGCAAGCCTTTTTTGCCGCCGTTGACATTCCACCACTCGCGCATGAATTCCGCTGGCCTGAAGCAGGCGATGCAGAGTTCAACCACAAAATAGCGCACAATACTGTCCGCCAAACGCGCGAGCAGTGTATCAGAATGGACCCACTATACTGGATACGCCTCGACGACGTGATGCAACTAGTCGCAAGCCACGACAAATTCCGCGAAGTCGACCTCAAATGGATGAAAACCGACGCCCTCAAGCGCAAAAAAGCACCAATGAGCTTTGAGGATGCGTTCAAGCAACCGCGCAAGGTGCTTTCCTCGCGCAATAGCACCAACAGCCCATCGCTCCCGGTTACACCCAGAAGCCTGGGCTCGCGTGCGTCAAAATCAAGCAGCGCACAAGCAGAACCGCCAATAGCTAACGGCGTACACACTAACGGTATCTCGACGGACACAACCATGGCTGACGTTTCAGGCGGCGCAGAGTCAACTTAGAAAGTAGCGCTGCACCCACCAAAGCAAGCCAGCTGGTCCTCCTCTCAAGCAAAAGGGAAGGAAGCAGAGGATCGTTAGATCGACATGTTTAAAGTCGTCGTGTTCTTGTCAGTTTCAGCGTTGGGAAGGACGGGAGGGACATGCGTTGTGCGTTTTTTTTGTACCATTCTTTTTGTTTTTATTCTGCGTCTTCTATGATACCTTGATGTCTTGACACCAACAAACGAAATATAACCATTCTTATATGCGCAGGATTCGTTGTTTTGTATATAAGAATGGCATATATATATTCTTTCTCTTGTACGATATCTTTGCGCCTGGGTATATGCCTGGTACTTGTATGCTTTAAGTGACTGTGCAGTGAGTTTTGACTTTGCTCCGTTCTTTATACAGCACTACCTCCTATGCCGCTGATGTGATATGTTATCGACGGCTGACCTGGCCAACTTGCCTATTTGAAGCGCAGGGCTCTGAGCTTAAGAATAATTTGGCGAATTTGACTTGTGTTTCCCGCTTCGCACGCTTTGCTGGCAGCTTTTTGGCCCCTTTTGCAACCACATCATATATCGACGGATTCCGGCCTGCTATATATCCCATATCCAAGATTTAGCCCCCAACAAACTTTTTTCTTTCTCAAAGACAAGATCCTCGGCTCGTACAGCATTTCCGTGCTTGGGGGTATAGGCTTGATTGGGAAGCTCCGAGATATAAAAGGTCTCGGATCTGGCCGGTAGCGTTACGTTTGTGCTTGAAGATCGTAGGATTGCTGGCTAAAGCACGCAAGCACGCAAGCACGCGAGCACGCGAGCGAGCTTGGGCTTCGTAGGATTTGGGGTTTGGAGATAAATAAGGTCAGGGGATTGTGGGTGGATTTGGGGTGGAAGAATGGAAGGCTGTGGCGAAGGATGTGTGGAAGGTTGGGAAGAAGGTCAAGGAATAGGAAGCATGGAGGGATTGGGATGGTGTGGGCTGTCTTGGGTGTCTTGGGTGTCTTGGAGTTGTAGTCGTGTGATGTGAGTTCAGGAGTAAGTGGTGTAGGACAACATAGGGGGTTGGTTATGGGCTTGAACATAGCAATTTCACTTGTTCAGGGAGGCTCTTGGTCTTTGATATTGAGCACTGAGAGGACGATTTGAAGTAGCGAAAGACTATAGATCGAAACGATATAGCACAAAGAGCGTATAGAAGTAGTAGAATCATATCTCCCGATTCATGAATTTGATATAATCGAAAAAGTCGCTATGCTATCAAACAGACCGCCCATGCTATCATTTTGTTCACTCGCTCAGCGATGAAGTCGTCTAGCGCTACTAAACAGTTTGGGGTATATCCTCCCTCTTCTACCTCAATCGTGAATATCCACAGGTGGGTTCTTGCTCCTCTCATTTCTCACTCTTTTGGTGGATCATCTCATTAGATTCCTCCCTCTCTTTCCATTAGCCTTGCATCCACCCGTTCTGCTCCCATGCTCTCCATGGCTTATGCGCTCGTTGCTGCCGTCCCCGTCTCCATCCCTCCTCCAGCTCCCTCGCTCGCTGTGCTGCTGCCTGCCGTTGAACGGCGTTGGCTTCTGCCTGGCTGGTTGCGTAGTCTGGTAGCTCGTCGTCTGATCCTGGACCCCCATCGTCTAGTCCTGTAAGTGCTTCTGCGATCATTTGCTGCCGGGAAAGTTCTCGTATTGGGAGTGGTGGCATGGTAGCAGGAAGTGCAGGTAACGCCGCGCTAGGCGTACGTTGATGGAGGTGTTGCGTGGCTGTAGTGGGAGGCACCGAGCGCGAGCGATTAGCTGGTGGAATGGGCGCTGCCAGATGGATGTGTTGATGATAGTGGTAAGATGGCTGGGCCTGTCCCGGAGCATCGGAGCCGGGGACACTGTAAGGTTGAGACATAGGGAAGCTGTGAGTTTGAGAGAAATTTGGTGGAGCAAAAGGGGGTGCGGCAAAAGATGGGAGAGGCGCTTGGAGTGGTGGAGGTGCGTAGGATTGAGGCCTTGGTGCCGGTAATGCGTATTGTGATGCATAATGATATGGCTGAGGTCTCATTGGTGGTGAAGCACGTCTTGGTTGCATAGCAAATGGCGTTGGCTCAGATGGCAGTATGCCTAATGATGAGGTTGCTTCTGCAAAGAGAGCAAACTCAGATGGTGAGGTAAATTCAGCATCCGCTTCTGGGTTGCTATTTGAATCAGCCATTCGACTAGCAGTAGATACTGATGCTGCTGGTGCGGAAGAGTTAGAGAGGCCTCGCGTTGGTTGACTTCTTGGTATTGAAATTTGATCTTGATCAAAAGTGGTTTGCGTTGGCAGCGCGGTGTGAGGCCGTTGATGCTGTTTCGCTGGAACCCATGGGTTGTCTGATATTGGAGAGAATGAGTGAGAGTTCATTGGGTCCGTATGTCTTCCAGGCATCCGTGCAGGTACTCTAGGTGAACTAGATGGTGATGACGGTGCGCTTATCTGGGGAAGATGATTCCTTGTTATATCAACTTGAGAATAGGCACGATAGCTGGATCCGCTGGATACAGCATATACTCCTTTATTTACGATAGCCGTGTGACGCAAGTCATCGGAGTATCCGGGATTTGACAGATCGTGACCTTGGATTCTGGAAGAACTATTCCTAGCAGCACGGCTAATGCTGCTATCCTGGGGAGATGTTGGGCTACTGTGTTTCCCAGATCTCGGCGACAAGGACGAGACAGATCGACGAATGGATCTTAGTATTTGGCGAGTTGGAGAAGACGGAGACGGCGATGTAGGTGAATTATAGTTTGAAGAAGGATCATCGCGATCCTGCTCCATCTGTTCTCGAGATCCAGGCATTGTTGACTCGGAGCCCTGACTGGCGTAAGTCCGATGAGACCAGAGTCGAAAGCCCTTATCCTGGAAAGAGAATGAAGCAGGTCGCCTAAGAGGTCGTCGCGAGAAAGTCTTTGGTGTTGCAATGGTCAAAGCAGGTGGCAGCTCTAAACTAATATTTGACATTGTGTTGCTCTATTCGTCAAACGCATCTGACGATAGTCCGAGGGTTATTGTAACTAATTGTTGATTTGCGGATCTGTCCAAGGGATTTTCTAGGGTGTCTAACCGGGAGTATGGATATGAGCCGAGTTAATTGAGGGAGGGTAAAGGGATTAATTAGGAGCAGTAGGATTTGAGGTTAATATAGCGTGCTTTTTTAACTTCCATTAACAGCCATTTTGGGGCGACCTCCGTTTGATACCGTGTATAAAGTTGGTATGGATCAAACAGCGGAAATAGGAATCTGGGGTACAGCAATGGTTTTCATGTTATTGTGTATGAAGGTGCCAATGGAGGAAATGGATGCCGTGGTCGCAGTGCAGGCTCAACTTGGCGAGATAGCTGAGTGGAGTAAATACGGAGTAGCGGAGAGTGGGTAGGAGCAGGAATACAAGTACAGTTTCAAGGCATTGATAGGGAAATAGTACATCAGCCATACTCAGCCGCTGCTTGAACTCAGCACAAATCTCAATGGAACAGTTGCTTTTGTCTCTCCCACGTCGTATTTTGGGACATATAGAGACAGAGTGGCCGCAATTCAGTCAAGCCACTGGCCAGCAACACATCAAATCTGCAATCTGCATTGCTCTCGTGATGATCGACCCCAAAACCTTCCAGACAATCTGCATGCGCCACCACGAACCGCGCCCTCAACGCACGCCAAAATCTCATCTTTTCCCCTTTGTACTAGACACCCTAGCGTGGCAAGAAGAGAGATAGAGCCTAGAGTAC
Source organism: Microthyrium microscopicum (assembly GCA_010405405.1). NCBI lineage: Eukaryota > Fungi > Ascomycota > Dothideomycetes > Microthyriales > Microthyriaceae > Microthyrium > Microthyrium microscopicum. Next base: position 1,147,922 of record MU004236.1, on the reverse strand, counting down.
TCAAGGCTAAACACCAGCACACCAAAACGGTGCTGAAGAGAGTCTACCTGGGTGTTGGTGCAGCTGCTTGCAGGCAAATTTGGGCCCAATGGTTCCGACAATCTGAAGTAGGAAGTCGTCTCCGAAACTCCGACGAAAATGGAACTTACCCCAGACATATGATTCTAAATATAGCTCAACTCACAGCTTCAATCTTAGTATCTTACACTCCTACCACCAAATCCACGTTCCAGCTACAAACATAATTCAAATGATACATAAAGCCACCGTCGGTGCTGATTCCCAGCGTACACTTTGAAGGCTTTGGCCGTGACCTTTAACTTCATTTATCTGGCCCCAAACAACTCGGATGTGACCGATCACGGTCTTATCAACATGCTTGCTGGGGCTATGGTTATTGCCACATATCTAGCATGAAGCCTCAAAGTCGATCACGGATTCACGGTCGTCTCGTAGGCCTGAAGTAACAGAACGACGGAAAGTCGGCAACCTGCGCGAGCATCATTTTCACCTGATAAGCTCCTAGCCTCACTGTATGACAGCGGATTCTGGGCAGGACTATGGCCTGTATAAAAGCATGCGAATCTTGACAGGTCACATCTTAGGTGAGCTCGACTAAACTGAGGTACGGACAATTTGGTAGCTTGCGGTAATAATCAGGGCCTGTCTCAGCCGTGCCTCTGCGATCCTGCGAGCTGAATGTGCATGATACTTGCGAAATAGGTGTGGTGAGTTTTTTTGAAGAAAAGACAGGACCGTTTTGAGTCTTGACTCGAAAAAGCCACTGTTCCATGCACGTGCAAGCCTCGTCTATTTTTAGCATCAGAATGCTTCTTCGCCCCGTGTTCTCGAAGCTGGAAATCTCTTCTCCAGCCTCATCGAAGGCACAGAAGTTTGCAGATCTCTGCAGAGATTACCACCAGAACCGTTGCAGCAATCTTGCGCAACTCGAGATCCACAAGTCCCCTCAGCAATTTCCTTCACGAGCAGCAAAGTCCTGAATTGTGCACGCCCAGTTGGCAGTCGTTCACATTGATAGCTTCGTACCATCCTTTTCAATGCAACTGTAGAACTCTGCTTTACAATTCTAGCTCTGTAAGCATTGGGCATGCAGTGCGCATCGTATTGCTACAAGACTGAAGTATTGTGGCAATCAATAGTGAAGTAAGCATGGCCACCTTGACTGTCAGCAAACCCCAGCTCGTTATTGATGAATTATTGATATATGGTATTGTATTATAACCTTCTACTCGGGTAAGCACTACAGAAATGGATGAAGAGTTTCCTGAACTCTCCATCCAGCTAAGTGAAGCAAAGTATCTCTTCCAATCTTGTCTTGCACAATACTAACTCTGCTAGCAAGAAACAAAATGAAACAAACCAATCTCAAAATGCTGGCTGGTCCTAATCCAAAACATAATCATCGTACAAACATAGCTTTACAGTAGTAAACAAACGACTTCGTTCACCAGACATCATTTCTTCATGACGATATTATCCTCCCATGGCCTGTCGCCACAATTGGCCTGGCCTGTGCTGTGCATACCTCGGCTCCCCAAGAGGCATGTTTCGGCGTCGAAGACGAAGTGCCCAGCGACTCTGTTCGGAGTGACCCTGCTGTGCGAGGAGCTGAATGAAGTAGCATTGGTTCCGTCTGTGCTTTTGCTTCCGTAACGATGACAAGCGGAGGCCGTGTGTTCCCAACAAGCTTGTCGGCATTGGCATCAAGGTGCTCAATAAACTTCGATGTCTTGCGTCGTAATGGCGGTCGAGGACGGGGTGCTTCGATCGTTGAGCCTTGCACTACGGTAATGATGTCTTCGTCAAATGGGGCCGGCATGGATTTAGGTGTTTCTTCTCTGATGTTGGCTGGTCTTGAAGGTGCCCGTGGTGTATCGTCTGGGTGTGGGAAATGTTGGCTCCTTCTCGTCTCTGTGGAAGTTCTTCTGGAGCTCACTCTTGAGTGCTGGCCCACGAAAGATGGCGCCTTTGAGCCTGCGGGAGTATAGGGTGGACTCATTGGATCAGTGATACCAAGAAGGGCCAGAGCTTTGTCTCGTCTGAACTCCATAGTAGGCAGGGGACTCGGGCTGAGTCGTCCCACAGCATTCTCGCGGAGATATGTGAGGTCATGATAATCCTCATCATCATAAGAAGCCCACGAGGCGCGAGGAAGTGAGTAGTTGACCGGAGGTAGAAAGTCTTTGTGTGATGAGGCAAACGAACTTCGCTCTGGATCGGGACTTGGAGATGGGGTCGGTAGTACAAGAGATGGTACCCTTGAGTCAGATGGTGTGGCAGTTGTTGATATTCTCCTTGGGATGGGCGCTTGTCGTGGTCGTGATTGTGAAAATGACCGCTTTGGTGAAGACGATCTCATCCCTGAGAGGGAGAAAGCACGTTTGAGCTTGTCAGATGTTGATTCAGGTGCTGGAGTTGGTATTGTGGAAGGTGTTAGATCGAAATGAGTTCGCTTCTCATTCCTTTTTGAAGTCATGCTTCGCTGTAGCTTCCCAGATGAAGAGACTTGAGGTTGTGATGGTAGAGTCCGGTCGGGCTGATGTCTCCGCGGTTTAGGATGAAACTCGGCTAGAAGTGGAAGTTTGCCTTCTTCAAAGATATATTCGTATGAAAAAGGTTCTGGATGTGTGTGGCGGTTAGAGTAGGCTCTAAGAACAGTTGCAAGGTGATGGGGATCCGGGGCAAGCTTTGGTGAAGGCGGAGCTGGCAAGTGCGTCTGAGGTGGTGGATACATTGTCAAGAACAACTCAAGATATCATGGGCAGTGAGTAGAGTCTTTATGAACCAAGAAGGTGCAGAAAAGAACTGAAAATTAAGGGTGGCAGCAGCGTAGGGATATGGAAAACGCCAAAGAAGTAAATACGCCAAAGTTGTGGGGATGGTCCTATCAACGTTGAGAACTGTCAGCCTCGGGATGGGTGGATTGAAAAGAAATTATATCAACGGTCTCAAAAAACATGGGGTAGAAGAATCGCGCGAGGTGTACAAGGTCAAGGCTAAATAGAAAGAAGTATTCTTGTCACCGACTGCGACACGCTGACTTGCTTGTATGCAAGGCTGATGAGGCTGTGATTATCCAGTCGCCTTTCGTAATCGCAGACTTCCGCGTCGTCCCTAGACCCACGCGAGCCTTACAAAACCCTGTACAAACGCCATGTTATGCTCAGTTGACATGGGATGAGCGTGGGCTACCGGCAGCATGTTCTCCTGTTTGTCGTGCTGGCTCCATTTCTTCTAAACCCCAGTACTGAAGTTTGACTGGCTGTGGTGATGATGCAAGAGCAAGGCCCTGAGAGTTCGTCGCCACGGCGATCTATAGAGGGAATGGTGCTCCGATGATTTATTGGATCTCAGTAAAACCCCTGCCGGGTTCTGCTGGCAAGAAAATAATTTCTGGCAGTGCTCTCACTTTTGCTATATCCATCAACATATAACTAAGCTTAAGAGCAGGGGCAGAAAGAGATACTGATAATGAGAACGACAAATACGGGTCCGAGAAACGACCACCTACCTCTATTTTGGGTTGGCTTCGCCTTCTTAGATCGATCGTTTTGAAATGTTTACCGTGCTTCAAAACGTTGTTGGTGAGCAACTAATACTGGCCACTGATTTGACCCAAGCCACTGAGGCCTGGGTAGAGATGAAACAAGAGCACTGTCCACCGTGAAAAGGCTGCATTTAGATGACTGGACTCTAGGCGCTGCGAACAAGTCATTACCAATGAACCATTTGTCTACAGAAAGATCCGCGAACTGTGAGAGCGTGGGGATCTCGGGGATATTATCATTGCTCAAGTCTGAGCTCAACACCAATCATGATGCTCAAGTCTTGTACCCCCTTTGTGCAAGACTCTTTGTTCAGACAGCAATATATTAGCGGCTCGGATTGATCGTAATGCAGGGACAGGCTGTATAGGTGAGATCGCTGCTAGTTTTGTTTCCTAATATTCGGGAATCGGGTGAGCATCATTTGACATTGATTAATTTTATTCTTAGTGTGAACTTTGAATCAGGCTGAAGAACCCCGAGGCGATGTATTCGCACAGCCTTGCCGACTCCAGATCTGGGTTTTGAATACTTCAGTGACGACTGACAGTACCGCCTCGTGTAGAAGCCGGCTTCTCCTTTCCATGATAAGAAATCACATCCAGAATGTTTCGTAGCAGTCAAGATCATGCCCTATCCGTTGCCATCCGACTCCTTGCCGACCAACATATATCAACACAAATATCGCCCACGGCTGGGTCAGCAAGGAAATATAGTACGCACGGCTTCACATGCTTTCCAGAAATCTCTCCGAAGTATTCCATTCTTCGCTTGCCACGGGCCATCCGTAGCCGCTGCGCAGGTACCATGCCATCTTGCGGTCACCATCACTGTCAAATCCCAAGTCGGCGGGAGCTTAGGCAGTCTTATTGTCATCGGGGACCCTTGTGTTCTGCGACTCTAGGCACAAAGCGACCGACTAAACGTGCACAGGCCAAAAGGAGCTGCGAACGACGGTTGGATGGCGACTTCTCGTCATTCAAATTTTGCCGTGATATCTTCTGTAATATAGGCAGTCTGCTCCTGCGTTGTGGGTTCCTACTGGCTCCAAGACTTGCGAACCAGCTTCGAGGGGGTTTATCTTGCCCGACTCCACTATGCTCTTTGATTATTCCCTCACGTTGCATTGCCGATGTCGTCTGCGATGATAACTGTGGTGTGGATGAATAGCACCGTATTTCGCCTCGACGTCTCCTATTCGCACGGGGAATGTATCCTTCATCTTTTGGCAAGGGCGGAGGGGGCAACTCGTTTGTTGTTGGTTGGCTGACATCACGAAGTCGACTCATAGATTGTCGATTGCCATTCGAAGGCCACGTATTGCTGGGCTGTATAGATGGTCTTCTATTAGGAGAAGTGTAAGGAATCGAGGTTGTGCTGACGGATCGATGTCGTCCCAGTGATTGATCTTGTCCACTTCCAGTCGATACTACCGAAACTCTATCAAGTCGATTCACTGAAGTTGTTGAGGCGTTTGGTGTGTTGCGGGCAAGAACACGAACTGCCTGGGCCGTTTGATAGACTTCCCGTCTGCCTCCGGGCATGTTTAGAGTGGATGATGCTACCGGCGCAGCCGGCCGTCCGGCGTGCCGGTCAAGAATTTCTTGTGTGGGAGGCTGAAGATCAAAAGGCTCAGAGCCTGGGAGATTTCCAACTGCTAGGTATATGCCAGTAGTGCTCGTGCTTGCAATGGAAATCGGTCGCCTTCTGGTGGACAATCTTCGCGGATGATCATTTGAAGTGGCGTCCGTGTTGAATAGAACTGGATACTGAGAGACTGTTGATATTCTTGACTTCACTTGTGCCTGACGAGTCACTTCACCATATCGGACATTGTTTAGCCTTGCTATGTTATTACTGGTAAGCTGCTCTTGAGCGGTTTCATCCAGCGCTGATACTGCCGATAAAGGGCGTCCAGGTGATATACCTGCGTCTACTCCAGGGCCAAAATCTTGTCGTCGGTTGAAATTGCGAAGCTCACTGTACGCAGGAGGCGGTGAAAGTGGTGAGGTTATTCCCTCTCCTTCGGGAAATATGGGCGGCCTTGATAGTCTTGCTTTGGGTCGGGATGTATGAAAGGCAGACGTGTGGGAGGAATTGCCAAAGTTACTGTCCCTGATTGGAGCCCACTGGTATCGTTCATCGCTCTGTCCCAATCTCGCCAGGAATGGCATCTCGAAAGATGTTTATATTATAGGTGTTAAGACTAGGAAGTGCTGCAATGACTTCTCAATTCGTTGCACAGAATATCCTCAGTTGAAATGAATGATAAGAAAGGAATTGCTAGTAGTTTCATGTATCCAATTAGTATAAAAGAGTGATGAGAATGATTACGGCCGCAGAGGACCTACAACCGAAGAGCTGAATGATAGGACAATTTTTAAGAACTTGCGATTTGGAGATTCTTATTCCATGGCTGTCACATTGTCTTGGGCAAAAAGTTGAAACACGCGGGGCTGATGATGTGGAGTGTTGGCTTGCTTGAGTAAGGGGTCAAGATCATGTCAGATAGGACTTGTTGCTCTTTTGGTTTAGAGGCCGCGAAGTGGCTTTTACAGACAAATGAGATTATCATTTTATCATTCAAAGGCGTTGTGTAACTTCACATTCCTCAACTTCTTATTATCCGAATTGATAAAAACAAACCTCGCCATTGTGTATTTGAATTTCACTACCCGTCCCATACAGGAATGATTGCCCAGATTTGCATTTGATCTTGCATTGCATGAAACTTGTTATGAAGTACCTAGTGTCGATTAGATGCCGACTTGAAATTCTGGTAGCTCAACTTTCTCTCATGGTCCATGGAGAGGTCTCAAGGCCAGCAACGACTAACTCTTGCGACAGCCTACAGGTATGAAGACGACTATTGTAACAGCAAGAGTAAGTAACTCAGGCTTGATGCAGGCCAACGGCATGGCAGAACATATGGCGTTCTCCCATAAAATCTGTTAGCGGCCACCAACGCTCTGAAGCAATAGACGCTATATTTCCTATTGTATTCGATAAATCATTCGACTTTGAACATCCTCCATGGGAAAGAAAGCACTCAGTAGAATATCCTAGCCTCTGGGAGCCAACGAGGCTAATAAGAGCGCGCCTTTTATTTTATCGACCCATTGACACTTTGGCGCTTGAAAGGAGTTCCTCCTCGTGCGACCGTTCTCTTCTACCTCTCATGCACTACCTCTCATGCACTACCTCTCAAACCTGAAGCGAAATCTGCAAGTTGCCTAGAATCGCGACGTGGCAATCTAGGTACGCTAAATCGCTTTATTAAAGGCTTAGTAAATATATCCTATGAGTTCGTATGTTCCAGCTGCAGGCATCTCGACATGAAAATGTCAATATCGATTCAGCAGATGCTGATCGATTCTCACAGCCTCTGTAGGTATCTAAACAGCAATACCTCTCACCACTGATTCGCATCTGCCGCACAGTACTCAAGGCGAGACGCAGGCAAACTCGCCTTCGAATGCCGAAGTGAACTGCCGATGAACCAATCCACGACCAGGTAAGGGGTAACAGCGATTGAAAGTCCCCTCCATATTCCCCACATCCTTACATTCATCCCTCATTCATCCTCCATGTTATTATTGATATAGGCCCTTCTTCTCCACTTGCCCGAAGGTCAACTGCCGAAATGAGTTCAAACTTTTGACTATGAAGTATCTCTCTCAAAGCTTATCGTGTCTTCGATGGCAAATGTGGTCTTGAGAACGCGTTGCCACTTGGTATACCGCATGACTTTAATTGCCGAAGAAAAGTGGTTAGAGTACTAGCAGATGGATATATGATAAGAGTAATGCCATGATGCTCATTAGATTTCCACTATTTATCTCCTACTCGCTCATCCTCACTTTCGATCAATCATTCCTCACCTCTAGGTTACTTGAATGTCGTAATGTTCGTGCAACTGTTTTCTATTTTTTGGAGATACTGGAGTCTGATTGTACCTACTACATTCATAACATACTTTGTGAGCAACAAGTATCGTTATGGCTTGGCTAAATATCCAGGACCGTGGTTAGCGGCCTACACCGACTGGTGGCGGTTTTTTGATGCTTGTGGACGACAAAGCGAAAAGACATTCCAGGAAATTCACCGAAAATATGGCGATATTGTGAGAATAGGGCCAAATGTCCTGTCCTTTGCAGACCCTCAAGCACTGAAGCAGATATACGGGCTGAACAAAGGATTTGTCAAGGTCTGCTGTTATCAATCTCCTAAAAGAATATCAGCAATACTTATCACTCTCCTAGTCCGATTTCTATCCTGTCCAACAAGCCAGCGTGGAAGGTAGACGGCTGCCATCGTTATTTTCAACCGTAGACGAGGGATATCATGCCCGCTACCGTCGCTGTGTCAACGGAGCATTTTCAATGAGTAGTCTTGTCCCATATGAGCCGCTCGTCGAAAGCACTCTTGCCGTCTTCCTAAAACAAACCGAAAAGCTTTTTCAGAATACAGGCAAGACTTGCAATCTCACGAGATGGGTACAATTCTTTGCATTCGACGTCATCGGTGAATTAACGTGGAGTAAGCGTGTCGGATTCCTGGAACGTAATGAAGATGTCGACGGAATTATCGACTTCGTCTCAAGTTTCTTGGACTATGCGGGACCGGTATAGTAATACACTATTTCATTGAAGCTTTGATATACCCTTGGTAAGCAACACGGCTGATAACTATCATAGATCGGACAAATGCCGATTCTCGATCTCCTCCTCAAGAAGAATGTCATACGAATGCAACTCCAGCGATGGGGTCTATGGAAAACGACTTTCCCAGCAACACAATTTGCACTCGATCGCCAAGCTGAACGTGAGAACGAGATGAACATCATCAAACAAAAGGGAATCGGCGCGCTAAAGGATGTGTCGCAAGCAGAATCACAGGAAAACCGTGGTATCGACTTGTTAAGCAAATTCACCCAAGCACAATTTGAGCATCCGGAAATAATGACGAATGATATGGTACTGACGACTTCTTTGAGTATGGTTATTGCAGGAAGTGAGACAACGGCAATCAGTCTCAGTGCGGTGCTATATTACCTGCTCCAAAATCCACGAACATATTCAAAGTTGTTAGCGGAAATCGACCAAGCAGTCTTGGACGGAATCATTGAAAACAGAGAAGATTGCATCGTATCATGGACCGCAAGCCAGAAGCTTCCCTACCTCGACGCCGTCATCCAAGAAGCGTTCCGTCTACACCCAGCTGCTGGTCTAATACTCGAGCGTATCGTTCCAGCGCAAGGTATAGAAATCATGGGCGAGCGTATACCAGGAGGCACAATCGTTGGCTGCAATGCTTGGGTCCTGCATCGACGACGGGAAGTTTTTGGGGAGGATGTAGAGACGTTCAGGCCAGAGCGATGGCTAGAGGCTGCGCCGAAGCAGTTGAGAGAGATGAAGGCAACGATGTTCCAGTTCGGTGCGGGGGCAAGAACCTGTATCGGAAAGAATATTAGTCTGCTAGAGATCTATAAGCTAGTACCGAGTCTGTTAAGAAGATTTCAGGTATGTTCCTTTGCTTCTAATTGTAAAGACAAGTGCTGACCCGGAGAAATAGCTTGAACTTGTGGAGCCGGAAAGAGAGTGGACCACATTGAATGCGTGGTTCGTGAGGCAGCTGGATTTCAATGTCAAGTTTTTGCAACGCCAAAAATAAGGGAATCACCGAATACTTTGGGTGTAATGATATTTATGGCTGCTTGTGTAAATCTCGCGTCAGAGTCGTTTTTTTATTGTGTTTTTTGAGATCGACACATCGAAGTTCGATGCCTCCTTTACTCCACTGCTCTAACAACCTCCCTGGAACTCTTCAGTGTCGTTCCTAGCTACGGTCATATATAGTAAGGATCTCAGTATATGGAGTAGCTCGCCATGGACATGCTGGCAGACTACAAGTCAATCAACTTAAATGCTGGCAGTCATATAACTATTTAGATGCAGTAGGAGGCAATCGCTTTCATAAAAATACCAATAGGTAAATATTGTGCAAGCGGTACTGTTGCAATAAGGATGAGATCTTAACCGTATGACTGGCGTTCTTCTATCAGCTTCGCTGGCTTCCGCGAACGCTTTTAAGCAAGAGGTGTTAAATATTCAATAGCAATCAATAAAATCAACTAAGTTTGAATGCCCAATATGGCAAATAAAGCACTCGATACTAGAGCGTGTTGTGTGGGAGCCATTGCAGTTGAAGGGGGCACGGTATTTATTTTGCCTATCGGTTGCGATCTCAAGCTCTCAGCGGATCGTCAAAGCAGCCTTGATGGGAAAAGGATAAGCGAATATGCAGCTATCGAATGCTCTCCACTGTTCACACAACTAACGTTGAAGGTTCCCGTGTGGGCATACCTCAACTACACTCAAAGTACGAACTTTTTCAATCATTTTGATTAACATGGCCCCGATAATTCCGAACCTCGATTCGTTAAGCTCTGGTCTTTCTGACAAGGCTATCATTTTGACTCCAGACGCTGCTGGCTATGAGGAGAGTATCGAAAGATGGAGTACAACGTGCAAAAAAGAAGCTGTATGAAATTGATGCACTGGAACTTGTCAGCTGCTAACCCAATTTCCAGCCTGCGGTGGTCCAACCTGCAACTGCGGAGGATGTCTCCAAAGTTATCCAATTCTGTGCCTCTGAAAATGTACCATTCGTTGTAGCTGGAGGGGGGCATTCAACCTCCATGTCAAGCTGCACTGAGGAGGGCATTGTGATTGCGTTACGGCCTCATATGACTTCGGTAAACGTTGATCCTACAGCAAAGACAATCACTGCAGGAGGTGGAGCTCTTTGGAAAGATGTAGATGAGGCAGCCGGCAAATATGGCCTCGCAACGACTGGAGGAGCCGTGAACCACACCGGAATAGGGGGGCTGACGTTAGGAGGTGGTTATGGATATCTCACTGGCAGACATGGCCTTGTCGTCGACAATTTGTTATCAGCGACAGTTGTGCTAGCTGATGGTCGTATCGTTCAAACTTCTAAAGATTCAGTACCGGATCTCTTCTGGGCCATCCGAGGCGCTGGGCAATCTTTTGGCGTGGTAACGGAGTTTGTGTATCAAGCTCATGAGCAAGGTGAAGTCTTTGCTGGACAGGCTATCTTTCCGTTCGAAAAGCTTGACTCAATTCTGGATTTCGTTCACTGGTTTCATAACCATGGAGATGGAGACCAGAGCTTAACATGGGCATTCATAGCCCCTCCTCCACACAACGTCCCAGTGGTGTTTTGTATATTGTTCTATAATGGACCCGAAGACAAAGCTAGAGCATTCTTCAAGCCATTGTTGGACATTGGCCCTGTAATGCAAAATGTTGGAATGATGCCCTACGACAATATCAATGGACTCATGAACGAGCAACAAGATTACGGAGCGCGCAGGCTGTTTGGTGGAAGCAATTTTGTTCTTCCTGTTGATAAGACTACGGTCCACGATGTGGCCGATGAGTTTTTCAAGGTTGTCAACGATGAAGGGATCAATGACGGGACGCTCATCATGTTCGAAACGATCCCATATAGAAAGGTGAAAGAGACTCCGAATACTGCAATGGCATTTGGCAATCGCGGTGAATTTTACATTGCGGGGTTGCTGTGGAAGTGGAGAGATGCAGCACGAGATGCTCAAGTCAGACAGCACAACCGTAATATTCAAGATTTGATCAAGGAGAAGATGGGAACCAAGGACATTCAAGCTGTTGGACATTATTCGAACTATGCTTCTGGAGGAGAGAAGACAGAGGCGCTGTTTGGTCAGAATACCGCCCGACTCAGAGAGTTGAAAGCCAAGTATGATCCCAATAATAGGTTCAATAAGTGGCATAACTTGATGTCATCTTAGACGGAAAAATTAGACAATGACATACGCATGTTTCCAGCCATAACGATGACGCCCACGGCGTGCTATGATGGTATAAGCGGCTCTCGTACTCGATGGCACACTCATCAAAGCCCATCTATAATCATAGTTCGGAACACAAGAGCGTGCTACCAAGGGTGAGAAGCGATTGGCTTGAAAGTTAGGTCGAGATCGTCTTCTTACGGACTGGAGATCAAGACAAAGAAGACGGTATTGATAGATCAGGCCATTGAATTGATGCAACGTAACAGCCACTGGATATTGTACAAAACAAGACTTTTGGAAAGAAGTTTTGGAAATCGAGATGTTGATACTTTCGAAAACACACTAGGCCTAATTGGTCCTAGGGGCTCGAGATCATTAATAAGCTGCGTCTAAGCACCATCCACACTCACCGAAATCCCTCCATCCCCAAATTTCATCCTAAACTCACCTAAATTTCGACCTATCTCCACCCGTTCTTCAATCTTGTCAAACCACCGGCAAGATGAAGCTCAACATCTCCTACCCGGCCAATGGCACCCAAAAGCTCCTCGAGGTCGAAGATGACCGCAAACTCCGCGTATTCATGGAACGTCGCATGGGCGCCGAAGTCTCCGCCGAATCTCTAGGCGATGAATGGAAAGGCTACGTCGTCAAAATCACCGGCGGCAACGACAAGCAAGGCTTCCCCATGAAGCAGGGTGTCATGCACCCAACCCGTGTCCGCCTCCTCCTCTCCAAAGGCCACAGCTGCTACCGACCCCGTCGAACTGGTGAACGCAAGCGCAAATCTGTCCGCGGCTGCATCGTCGGCATGGATCTATCTGTGCTCGCACTCAGCGTAGTGAAGCAGGGCGAGGGCGAGATTCCTGGTCTTACTGATACTGTGTTGCCCAAGCGTTTGGGTCCGAAGCGTGCGACCAAGATTCGCCGCTTCTTTGGTCTCAGCAAGGAGGATGATGTGAGTAGCATCGTTCTCGCCGGTTTTTTCTGCAAGAAGCCGAGTCTGATTGTACCGTCTGTGTAGGTCCGAAAATTCGTTATTCGTCGCGAAGTCACCCCGAAGAAGGAGGGCAAGAAGCCTTATACCAAGGCGCCAAAGATTCAGCGCCTTGTTACTCCTCAACGTCTCCAGCACAAGCGCCATCGTATGGCCTTGAAGCGTCGTGCTGCCGAGTCTGCCAAGGATGCTGCTGTAAGTATCCAAGTCCGAATTATGTGTGGCAATTTGATATTAATGATGTGTACAGAACGAGTATGCCAAGCTCCTCCACCAACGTGTTTCCGAAGAGAAGAACAAGCACGCCGAGGCCCGCAAGCGTAGAGCATCGTCGATGAAGAAGTAGATTGGTGGAATAAGTACTAGACAAAACTTGTGGAATTAGGTCACTAGTCGGAGTATGGGAGCTTGCATGAGTCCTGTTTTCTCATACTGTCGGTTTGACGGTTGGCATGGTATCAAGCCAGCATAATGACTTTATCAAAATTCAAGTCATGATTCAAAACTGCCTATTATTGCAACGTGAACAAGATTTCTGGCCATTATTGAAGTACTGATATCTGAAGCGATTGACGATTTTCGACTGCGAGATATATCCATACTACAGAGTATGGTCGAATGAATGCCATCCAGACCATGCACCAACACGCCCTCAATCCATGCAACTTTTGTCAATTTGAATATCCCAGCATTTTTAGTCTACAGGTGCATGCTTGAACAAAAACGATACACTCTCGCCATTATGCGTTCGTCGACACGCTTCCGCCAACGTCGGACTAACATCAATAGTCTCAATCTTATCACACATCATCTTCTTCTCCTCATGCGGCACCGTATTCGTCACCACCACCTTGACCAACTTACTCCCATTCAGCGCCTCAATCGCCTTTCCACTCAGCACCCCATGCGTCACAATCGCCATTGCATCTTTTGCACCATTTTGAATACACACGTCCGCCGCTTTCACCAGCGTCCCGCACGTGTCTGCCATGTCATCAACAATTACTGCAGTTTTGCCCTTGACGTCGCCCACAAGCGTCATGCGTGAAACTTCGTTGGGACGGGCGCGCTCTTTGTGGATGAGTGCGAAGGAGAGGTCGAGGCCATCGGCTATGCTGGTGGCGCGTTTGGCACCGCCGGCGTCGGGGCTGACGATTACGCAGTCGCGGACGTTGAGGTTTTCGCGCATCCAGCGGAGGGTGCTGGGTTCGGCGTAGAGGTTGTCTACGGGGACGTTGAAGAAGCCTTGGATTTGCGAAGCGTGTAGATCTGTGAGCGTGGTTAGTCAGACTGTGATTGTGCTAGTTTCGGCGGGGTCATATCTACCCATTGTGATTACGTGGTTGCAGCCGGCGGTTTGAAGCATGTTGGCGATGAGTTTGGCGGAGATGGGAGCTCGGCTTTTGTCTTTCTTGTCTTGACGCGCGTAGAAGAAGTTGGGGATGACGGCAGTTATACGGCGTGCTGATGCGGTTTTGCAGGCGTTGATCATGATTAGGAGCTCCATGAGGCCGTCGTTGATGTCGCCTGGGGCAGTGGATTGGAGAATGAAGACGTCTTCATCGCGAACGCTCTCGCCGATTGTCACGGAGGTTTCTTGATTTGAATACTGGACGACGAGGATTTTGCAGAGCTGAATGCCTAGACGGTCGGCTACAGCTTTAGCGAGAGCTGGATGGGAGTTGCCTGTGAGAAGCTTTATAGAATTGGTGGCCATGATATGATGATTGAGGACCTAGGTAGGTCGAGTAATTCAAGAGATTGTGATACCAATATCAAAGAAAAAATGACGACCGTGTGGGATCAGAGATATATGGTCTTGAGATCTGTGAGGTGCATTTCGTAGCAGTGAAGGTTTTGATCATAAGCCTCTGATGTGAAGTATATCGACACAGAGATTTGGAGGTGAGAAAAAAGAGTGAACAAGGCAAGTGCAGGCGGGGAATTCTTGACTGAATTTGGAGGGGGCACGAGGGGTTGGTTCGCGGTTGCTAATCCTGGCAGGTTGTAGCCTTTGTACCGAAATTGCATCAAACTGTTAGGTGCCATCCTTCAGTGTTGAAATGATCGCAACGTTAGAACAGTAAAGTTGATTGTACGTTCTCTGTCCTGTCCAGTTTCTTGTCGAGATATAAACTGGATCGCCGCATCTGATGCGCAATGCTCCGCAATTGCAGGGATCATTTGTCCAGATAATTCAAATGCCAGGCACAATCAGCTGAGCGCGCGTTTTCCGTTTCCTCTACTCGCGTCCCATCGAAAAATTGGTACTCTACACGCGTTTGCTGTACTTTCACACTTCCACAACTTACAATTGTTTCCCGTTCGAATAACCTCATTGTGAGAGGCACAATCGCTCCACATCCATTACAAACTCCCTTCAAACAACATCACCATGGCCAGATCTAGAAGACAGGTTTGCCACCAATCAACCCCTGGACATATTTCCACATCTGACCTGAACAGACTAGACGTGAGGTTTCCGAAGATGAAGAAGAGGACGACTCCCGTTTGCAACCGGAAACCCAAGGACGTGATTACCAAGATGATCAAGAAGAAGAAGACGCATACGGCGAAGACGGTGATGGTCAAGGCCAACAGCTGATATCACAGCTAGCAAAGAAGCTCGTTCGCTATGCTTTGAGTGTTGAGAGCAACCGACGGGCCATTAAAAGACAGGATGTCAATCGAGTTGTACTTGGAGCACATACACGCGAATTTAAGAATGTGTTCAGCGAGGCTCAACTTCAATTAGAGACTGTCTTTGGGATGAAGATGGTGGAACTCCCTAAGCAGGAGAAGGTTACAGGAGCACAGAAACGAGGTGTGTGATGGTCCAACAAACATGACGGAAGCTCTACTGATATCTCTTCAGCTGCAGCACAAAAGGCCGACAAGCCTGGAACATCTTCAACTAATACCTGGATTTTGATCACCACTCTAGATCCAAGATTCCGTGTCCCCTCAATCCTCGGCCCTCCAAAAGCACCAACGAGAAAAGCCGAGAGTGAATACGTTGGGCTTTATAGCATTATTATCGCCCTTATCTACATCAATGGTGGAGTGTTGCCAGACACAAAACTGGAAAGCCATCTCAAGAAGCTGAACGCGGAAGTCAACACCCCAATAGGCAGAACTGAGGCCGTTTTGCAACGGATGATTAATGACGGCTATCTTGTGCGATCGAAGGACAGTTCAAGCGGAGATGAACAGATCGAGTATACGGTGGGGCCGAGGGGTAAGATCGAAGTTGGCGAAGAGGGTGTGGCGGGTGTGATCAGGAAGATGATGGGTGGGCAAGACCCAGACATCGAGTCCAAGATCCAAGTAACTCTGTCATTAAACCCGAAGCACGCAGAGCCCGCCATAACAGGAGCGTCTCAGGCACCGAAACCGAGAGGCAGAAAACGGACACATCAGCAAACGGAACCAGAGGAGGCCGCAGAAGGTCAAGAGGAAGATGAGGAGGAGGATGAGGAAGATGAGACAGAAGCTTGAAGATCCTGAAAGTATGACATATAGATACCCAGTTGACCATTGGGTGACCATTGGCCAAATCCATTCAACTACGATAACAACCAACAACCAAATGAGTAGATGGCAAAGAAGTACCGCAGTCCTCACCGCTTGAAATAGGTCCTCGACCGTGTCGACTCTGAAATCCAAAAGTTCCAAACATGGATGTCCAGGACAATGTGGCTTCGCATGTACGCTCCAAACATGGACTAGTTTGTACCGAAGCTGGACTAGCGGCAATGACATGGGCAATCCTTGATCAACTGCTGAAGCCTGAATCCCCTCCCAACTCTTTTGCCGTCAACTGGTCGGTCGCGTTCAAACTTCCCCGCCGATCTCTCTCGTGTCCATTCTCCATTCACTCTGATCACCACTATCACCATCTGTAGAGTAATTTGGCTTCTCATTACCTCTCTTCCATACGTGGACCATTCTACTCGTCTTTACTATCATCAAACGTCTGATCTTGCAACCATGGCCTCTCTCGCAGTCTAGCATACTGAACCAGCCCAAAATCCCCTACCTCTACATCCACACGATTTCTTCTCCTCGAACACCAGATACGATTCCATACTGTAACACAATGTCGCTTGATATTTCGGCACTTCTGAATCCAGAGCCTGGCTCTGGGTCTCCATCTTCAAAACAGAATGCTAGTGTAAACATGGAAAAATCGCAAACTCCAGATGCGGAAGGCACGAGAATGACAACAAAGGCTCCAGTGCTGCCTGCGCTTTCCTCGCTCGCTCTTGCCTCTCCACCTCGTTTTACTCCTAGTGCTCTACCAAAGGATACCACGCCCCCTTCAATTTCTCGGGGTAGACACGCTAGCATCCCACAACTTCCTCCTCTTGAACCATCGCCTACTATGACCAACCTTCACTCGTCATCCCCAACACTTGAACAATACCATCACGCTTCAAAATCTCCAGAACAGCGTCGTCGTTCTGAAATCGAGCGCTCACACTCTCCTGTTCAGTTGGCGCCATTACATGCTCTTACTGGCGCACCTGACTACTTACAGCAACAGAACGAACCTCCTCTTCCTCCAGACCTCCCACTATTCCAGCCCGCACCTGTGCAACGAAGGGTTAATCAAACAACTTCATCCTCTAAACCTGTGCAATCCCAGTCACCGAAATCGGCGAGTCCAGAAGCTATGGGTCTCTCTACCGCTGCCCTCAAAGACATTCCAGACGCCGAAACCCGTGCGGCTGTGGTGGCTGCTTCCAACGAATGGGGTCTTCGAGGCTCCCGTAAGCCAAGCGAACACTCTCCTCCTGAAATCAAACCTACACTCGAGTCTCTTGCGCCCAAGAAGCGCGCACCACCAAAGTCGGTCGCAGCGAACAAGAAGGGTACCGCAAAGAAAGCTGCCGCCAACGGTTCCAAGAAGCGCAAAGCAGAACCAGAAACCACTCCTGCGCGCATGGGCTCTGAGACACCGATTGTTCGCTCCAAGCCTCCAACTAAAACTCGCAAATCTAGTGCATCAGTGGCAGACAGCTCCGAGGTAGAAGATATCGATCCTGAAGACACGGTTATGGCGTCGGACGGCGATGGCGACGACGTATACTGCATCTGTCAAAGAGGCGATGATCATAGTTGGATGATTGCTTGCGACGGAGGCTGCGATAATTGGTTCCATGGCTCCTGTGTTAATATCACAGAGACTAAGGGTCAACTCATTGACAAATACATCTGCCCCAACTGTGCGGCAGAAGGACGCGGAGGCACAACTTGGAAGCCCATGTGTCGTCGAGAAGGATGTCCAAAGGCAGCGCGCTTGAGCGTGAACGAAGTCAGCAAATACTGCTCTGAAGAATGTGGTGTCAAATTCATGATACAGAAGGCTGGCCTCGACCAGAAGGGCAAACGCAAATCTATGGGCAAAACTGGCAGACCTTCTGATATTGAAACCAAGTCTGGCCCGCTCACTCCAGGCCAACTCAAAGCACTTGTGCATAGCGTTCCAGACGCCGAGGCATTCCGAGCGCTGGGCAGAGATGCACCCATCATGCCTAGTATTACCACTGCCGGCCTGGTCAATGGCTTTGACAAAGTCGGCATTAAATCTCCTACTGGCGCACCTGCCTCCGCTGCGGCTTCTGACCTGTCTGGCCCAACCTTCACGCCCAACGAACAGACGAATCTTGACTATCTCAACAATCTCAAGGTCGAGTGTCATAGCGCCCGTACTGCCCTCAAAGAACGAGAGCGCTACCTCTCCATGGTCAAAGACCGCCTGGCAGCTGCCCTCGAACGCGACAATCTCAAACCCAAGGATCTATGTGGCTTTGACCCACGTCTTTCCTGGGCAACCGAGAAATTCGCGCGTTGGAGAGCCACACCGGCCGGTCAACTTGCATATGAACGCGGCACACTCGAAGGGATTACTGATGCCACCAATGGTGGTGCCATGGAAGTCGATGGCGCACCCGAGTCCGCAGCAGAAGCTGTAGAGATGTGCACGCGCAAGCGCTGCGAGCGGCATAGAAACTGGCAGAAGCTGCAAATGGATGACCTGCGGTTTGAAGAGTCGCAGTTGGCGGACCGATTGCGTGAACTCGAGCGGAAAAGTAAAGGTGTGGAAGAGCGCGCGAGTATGCGTTGGCGGAATGAGCGTAGTGGCTTGTTACAGGCGCAGGGCAGCGTTGAGATCCATAGAGCGGTCCAAAGCGTCTGAGCTTGCGCGTGGTTGCACGATGACATGCCTTCGGGATTGTGTTGATATGTGTATCGGCTGTTGTTGGGCTCGTCTGTCCGGTAATAATGGTTGGGCAAATGTGCTCTGAGGCAATAAGGGGAAAGACTCGTCTTACGAACAAGCTCGAGTCCTATGCAGGTGGTCGATAATGAAGGTACTGAATGAAAGAGCTCATGCAATGGTAACATCACTACTGGAAGCAAAAATAGCAAAATTTCAAGAATTGTTCTAATACAGACTTTTATTTTGCGCTACCAAAGTAGAGCTAGCTTTACTGGACAATTCTACATAGCTCATATAACCCGTTCATACATAATCTTTTTGATAACAGTGAATCCGTGGAAATCTAGAGGAAAGGCTCCAAGTTGAACTCCAAGGCACTAACTGGGTAACCCAGTTCAAAGTTCTTGAGAACACTTGGATGCAGAATACCAAATTCGCCAACGACAAAGTGTTTCAATTTGCCATCAACCTTGAGATTGACATGAATCGAAGCAGCATGGCCCTTGAAGTACGTTGGTGCTATAATCACCAGTTAGTCACAAATCGACATCAAAGGTATGGAAAACGTACCATCCAGTTCTTCAATCCAATACCCCAGTTTATCAGTCTTCTTCTCAACCAAAAACTCAATCTGCAACATCAACATAAGCCGATCCAACAACCCATGCACAACCTCAAACCCACTCGCCTTCCCATACCACGCAGCCGCAACATGTCTCTCATTTCTCGTCTTGCGCTCCAACTCCATGGCCTTAAATCCGACATCCGCCACCTCAAACACCCTCAACGGCAACGCCCGATGCCGATTCTCCCGCACCGTCTTCAGAATACCTGGCAGGAGGCTGGTGCGGACTACCTGGTATTCGAGACTCTTTGGATTCTGCAGCCGGATCACCTGCGTCCCGTCATCTTTGCGGTTCAGCCATGCATAGTTCTCGTCATGGCTGCACAGAATCAGCGGCATAACTTCTGTCCAGCCAGCCATCGCGGACTCGGCGCGGATAATGTCAGAGAGGCGATTGATGGGAAGGGGCGCGCCGACGGCGGCGGTCTTGTTAGGGTAGAAGCGTGGCAGGGCGTTGAAGCCGTAGGCGACGGCGTAGTCTTCCATTATATCTGCTTGGTGGAGGATGTCGGCGCGCGTGACGGGCACGTCAATGTCAAGGACGTCTTTGTCGGAGGCATTTGGTTTGGCGATGTGGCCCATGCGTGTGAGCAGTTTGCATTGTTCGGCGGGTGAGAGGGTTAGGCCGGTGCAGGCGTTTAGGTAGGCGGAGCTGGCGACCATTGG
The DNA here is from genome assembly GCA_010405405.1 of Microthyrium microscopicum. NCBI lineage: Eukaryota > Fungi > Ascomycota > Dothideomycetes > Microthyriales > Microthyriaceae > Microthyrium > Microthyrium microscopicum. Next base: position 1,127,984 of record MU004236.1, on the reverse strand, counting down.
GCGGGGCGAGAGGTCGGGTGTTTGGCGGCTCTCGTTGTTGTGTTTGGAGATGATGTTGACGGGCTCGACGGTGAAGGGCTCGGCGCAGTAGGTGCTGAACATTGTGACCATGATGTTGTTGACGATTTCGACTTTGGTTTTGTCGGTGGCGGTGATTTCGAGGAGTACGTCTGTGGTGTTGAGTGTGATTTTGGAGTGGTCGCCGTTGATGATGGGCGGAAGGGAGAGGACTGTGCCACGGCTGTCGTAGATGACGGGGTAGACGGGGGAGTCGCGGATGATGTGTAGGAAGCGACCAAGATGCTTGTCTTTTTCGTAAAAGGTCATTAATTGCGCGGCATCCATTTCCTTGGTCTGGTTGAGTGGGATGAACTTGATGTCCTTGGGTGGGAGCGCCTTGTAGTGGAATGGGCCTTTAATGGTGTTGAGATCGTGGGTTCCTATTGATACCAAGGTTCGCTGCCGTGCAAGATTTGCGTGTAATTTGTCTTGTAGGGCGATGAAAGATTCATAGCGATCCTTGGTGAATTTGATGCCACGGAGAATGGAAGCAGCTACCAAAGGTCTTACTTGCTGAGTTGATTCCTCCACATACATGGTTTGAATGTCTCCCCCAGCAGGCGCCTTAAGCCTAAAGCTGGGCAGTGTTGTCCGGTTGCGAAAGATGTTGAGATTGAGAGCGATGCCCTCGATACATAGCATATCATATCTGTTTGCGGGTATTTCAATCTTTAGCTGAGGTCTTTCTTGAACGCCATCGACAATTGGGCGTTCTTGGTCGGTTGTCTCTTTAGTTTTAGCATGTATATCGCTCCATCTGAGCTTGAATGTCTTACATCTTCATCCAGTTCGATACCTAAGTGGACTGTCAGCTTTCAGTGTATGACCGAGGTAAGATATATGTTACCAAACTCGAAGCATAATTCATCAAATTCCTTAGTGGTGAATCTAAGTCCCAATTAGACATTGAGTCGATATGTTTTGACTATAACACCTACTCCTGACCCAACAACTCGTACAGGGTAGCTTTGTCCACACCTATGGTGGGCATGATGACTCAGGCGCAACGAGATTTGAGCAATTGTATAGAAGGCTATGGAACCAGCGTTATAGAAAATTGTTTAGGCCAGAGTCTTGAAGTAGCGATATAAGTATTTTATAGAGTGCAGGCGTGACTCAGAACAGATTGGCCAGGTTGGTGAATAAAACTGTGGAGGGCAGCAGCGACCCAAAAATATATTTGATATTGGAAGTTGCGACCTGTGGCGGGGAAGTGGCTAGTGAAACCAGCTTTGTGGCGTAAGGAAGGAGCAACCCACCTGAGTTGCGCCTACCTAAACCTTGGCTTGGCGTTCTGAATGCCTGTGCTTTCCTTGGGGATGAACCAACACCAAATATGACGACCGCCTCTCTACTGCCCCTATCAACCTCTTTGCAACAACAACATTATCGCTGAATCCACTACTTGTGAAAACTCCACGCTTTCACGCCGACACTATCTCTGTACTCGGCCAGGCTTATACAACCATTCTCCTCCCGCCGGCCTTCAGCTCACCCTGCGAAACCTGATCCGCCCACTTCTTCACAACAAAGCTATCAGATACCTCTTTTCCCCATTGCCGCCAAAGTTATTGAAGCTATTTTAAAGCTTTGAACTCTCATACTCTCTATTCAATCCTCTTCTCATTTTCTTTCGGCACTTGTCCGCCCCACCTGTCAATTTAGAGGGGCAACATGGATCCTGCACAGACCGATGAGCTATATCCCATTGCGGTGTTGATTGATGAGTTAAAGGTACATCCCGCACTTATGAACAGGATTGCCGTATCTATGTTGAACTTATACTTACTGGTTTTAGCACGATGATGTAATCCTTCGCCTTAATGCTATTCACCGACTCTCTACAATTGCACTGGCCTTGGGTCCAGAACGAACGCGCGAAGAATTGATACCCTTCCTCGATGGTACTAGCTTTCCTGCGGACTTGTTATGGTTAGAAGTATTCGCTAATGTCATATTTCACAGAGTCTGTCGAGGATGAAGATGAGGTACTCACAGCCCTTGGCGAGGAACTAGGCAACTTTGTTGATTATGTTGGCGGCAAAGAGTATGGGCATGTGCTTCTCTCTCCATTAGAAAATCTCGCCGGAATCGAGGAACCTCTCGTCCGAGAGAAGGTAATATCATTTGCCTACACTTGCAGTTCTTTGCTAATTTTCGTTAGGCTGTCGAATCTTTGAACAAGGTCTGCGAACAGCTCTCTCAACCACAAGTCGAAAAACATTTTATCCCTCTAGTTGTTCGTCTTTCGCAAGCAGATTGGTTTACATCCAAAGTCTCCGCCACCGGTTTATATGTCACCCCTTACACTCGAGTCACCCCACCCGTTCAAGATGCCCTCCGCGTTCAATTTGGAAAATTGGTTCGTGACGAAACACCCATGGTACGGAGACAAGCTGCAACAAACTTGGCAAAGTTTGTAGCGGCGATGCCACCCCAGGTGGTTATTGAGGAAATGATTCCTCTTTTTCAACATCTAGCCGGAGATGACCAAGACAGTGTGCGGCTGTTGACCGTCGATATTTTGATTGCGATTGCAGAAGGTGTTCCCAAGGAGCAACAAAATAGCCACGGAGTTCTTCTTGCCGCTCTTCGTAGTCTCTTCGAAGACAAAAGCTGGCGTGTTAGATACATGGTGGCTGATCGTTTCGAAAAGGTATGTTGAGACTACGCTTCGTCCAGATTAAGCGCTAATATTACCACAGATTGCGAAAGCTGTAGATGAGGAGGTTATCAACCGTGATCTCGTCCAAGCATTTGTCAAACTCCTCAAAGACTCCGAAGCTGAAGTCCGTGGTGCTATTGCTGGTCAAATACCTGGTAAGTTTTGTTATCTGTTTTGAGGACTATGCGCTGACTTGACTAGGCTTCTGCCAACTTCTCGACTCCAATACATTACTTAGTGAGGTAATGCCAGCTGTTGAGGAGTTGGTAACCGATTCATCCCAACATGTTCGCGCCGCTTTGGGTACTGTGATCAGTGGGCTGGCACCAATTCTCGGCAAAGAGGAGTAAGTTTTCCCCTCGATTTTAAGCGTCATATCTAATTTTGTAAGAACCATCAATCATCTGTTGCCTATGTTTTTGAACATGCTCAAAGACGATCATCCGGATGTCCGACTGAATATTATATCAAAACTAGAGCTGGTCAATAATGGTTAGTAAATTCTAGGATCTGACCGCCATGTGTTAACATATCTTAGTCATTGGTATCGAACTACTTTCGCAAAGTCTTCTTCCGGCCATAGTTCAACTTGCCGAGGATAAGCAGTGGCGGGTACGACTTGCAATCATTGAGTATGTGCCATTGCTTGCCGCCCAGCTTGGCATGAAGTTCTTTGACGAAAAGCTCGCAAGTCTTTGCATGAGCTGGTTAGGAGATAGTGTCTTCAGTATTCGTGAAGCATCCACTCTGAACCTTAAAAAGCTCACTGAGGTATTTGGTGTGGAGTGGGCAAATAGTGCCATCATCCCCAAGGTCACCGATCTTGGCCATGATACGAATTATCTCTACCGCATGACAACTTGCTTTGCGATCTCGGTATGTTTTTATCTTTGTTTATTTTCCAGTCATTTACTAATCTACCAAGACCCTTGCTCCTGTCCTTACCCTTTCCATAATCGAGACTTCAATCCTACCCATCATGGATCGCCTGGCTGCCGACGATATCCCCAACATCCGTTTCAACGTCGCCAAGTCGTACTCTGAGATCATCAAGGTACTGAAAGCAATTCCAGAAACTGGTACCTATGAAGAGGCAGTCAAGAACGGCACAACTCTCCCCGAACCATCAACAAAAGGCCTCAACTTGATCCACGATAAGATCATGCCCAACCTGGAGAAACTGCAGGGCGATGGCGACGTTGACGTGCGGTACTTTGCCACTACGGCGGCACAATCGGTGAATCCTGAAGACGAGATGATGCAGTCCTAGGAGACTGTGTCACCTCCTCCGGTGGGTTCTCCGCCCACGATAGTCTCTCCACCTGCGATGGGCTCCTCTCCTCCGGCCTGATTGTGGTGGGTGGCTGGGATTGTCTTTTGTTTCGCTTGTATTGAGATATTCTAGCGGCATGTAATCACGAAAGAACAGCCAGTGAGAAATAAGCATCTGATTCGTCTGTTTGTTGGTTGAGCAAAAGACGGTGATACTATGTTAGATGGGGCGGACAGTGCCTTTCAGTGCCTTTTGTCTTGTAAGGTTGGGTTGTGTGCTGTAAGGTTTAGTGGTTTGTTCCGCTAGTATCAAAGGGTGCTGGGTACTGAATTAATCCAAAAATGTAAAACATGTTCTTTACGCTTCCTCTTCAACATTCTACGTGCATACAGAGAGGTAGGGTCAAGGGAGGTTAAATTCGCATATCAATGCTAAAAGGTACTACCGCTATCAAAAAAGGGGTATCGTGTATCGACTATTTCTGATCTTGCTCCATGTCTCATGAGTGCTTAATTGTCTATAAGTTTGCCTGCCCTCCCAAATCGTCCACCTTCCTTGTCCCGCTTCCGCTCCTGTGCTTCCAGCTCGCGCTTAACGATCCGTTCGCTGTCTGGCAGTGCATCACTGCCTACTTTCCATGTACGGAGTAATATCCCCTCCTTTCGTAGCGTATGCTCTGCGTTTGCCCAGCGCCGTTTCCATAATTCTAGACGGTTTGTCTCTGCTCGCGTCATGCCTGCCGCAGCAGCAGCTGTGTTTGGCGTTGGCTGTGAGCCATTTGGTCGACGTGGTGGTGCTGGTGGTGGTGCGGCGGACCAAGGAGCTGCGGGGAGGGCATTGTATGCTGAGGCGAGGGTTGAGCGTGCGGCGTCGGTGTATGTGGTTGTATTGCGGGTTGGGAGGGTAGGTGGTGTGGGCTTCGGTGTGTTGTTGAGGCTGTTTGAAAGGTCTGGAGTGGGAGTTGGTATGGTGGAGGCGCGTTTGGGAGGAATTGGTGGTCCGGATTTGGCGGTGTCACTTTCGGCGGACTGGACAGAGGAGCTGCGTAGGGTAGGCTTTTTGTGCGGTTTGGGCGGTGGGAGTTTTGCTGAAGCGCTTGATGTGCTGGATTGGCGGTCGGCAATGGGTTTGCGGCGAGAGGGCGGTGGTATGGGTGCTGTTTTGGTTTCGGTGTCCGAGTCGCTGAAGGAGATGAGATCGTCGGATTTCCGGCGAGATGTAAGTGGTCGAGAGCGAGATGTATTAGATGTGCCTGTTCTGCGGGCCTCCTCAGCTTCGAATTCTCGTAAGGAAGCGTCGATAGCGGCTTTCAGTTCCGGGTCGTGCTCGTCGCTGTTAGTGACTGAGGATTGGTTTCTGCTGGCTGTACTGGCTGGTGTGTTTGCCCCAGAAACGCTGGACCTGAGATTAGAATCAAAGTAGCCTTTTGATGATGCTGGAGTGGTGACATCCCGAATGAAGATACCAAGTACACGACCTGGATTCTCACGGACGAAGTCCAAGTAGACTTCCAGATCGGCCTCTCCGCTGTCCCCAATGAGAAGAAACTTTCTTTCAGGGAAGTCTCGAGCGATTCGATCAAGAGTACTCTTTTTTCTCTCGGCCACCGGTTCGAAGATGCCTTGCAACATTCCACTGTATTGCTTCAAATGGAATGAGCCTGGTGGAAGATTCACGGAAGCGAAGAAGCGGGACAGTGCTGGAAACAGCTGCCATGGTGAATTCGAGACATAGTGGAAGTGTACGCCCAAATCATGCAAGCGGGTAAACCATTCATGAACGCCATCGACAACCAGATCCTCTAGATTACGAAGAAATGCATTTCGAAAGGCTTCTCTGGCACCACCAATCATGTTGGTATGCTTAAGAGTGTCATCAATGTCACTGATGACGCTGATTCCACTGGCTTCCATAATCTTGACATCTTGATTTGCTGAAAGATCCTCTCCGGCTAGTACTCGAACATGAGTTGGAACAAAGTCCAAAGAAGCTCGAAGTGCAAACTGTCCATAGGCATTGGTATAGATTGTCCGTTGCCTCGAGTCGGTCTCGTTATAAAAGAATGCGCTCACAGGAGTATTACCCTGCGGATTGGCATAAAAAGGACTCAAACGGCTCATGAGATTTGAGTTGGCCACTGAAACTTCGTCCTGTGACATCTCTGATGGTATGTTCCACGAAGCACGTTTCTGAGCCATGGTCAAAGAGTTTATGCTACTGCCAGACTGAAGACGATCGATTTGTGGAGGTTTAGGAAGGGATGAGCGGCCTTCGCTATATTCACCACGCTCAGCTTTATGAGCCTCCTCTTTTGCATGATGAACCATATTCTCAGTCTCTTCATCAATCAATCTCTGTTCTTTTCGGGCATTATGTTCCTCCATCCTCTGCCTAATCGGATGTGGACTGGAGTCTCTGCTATTAGACGGGCTCTTGGATGGAGAAGCAGGTGCTGGCAGTCCTGCTAGTTGTCTCGCAATTCCCAAAGCCAGTCTTTGCTTCCGATTCATAGGTCCCTTGTGAGGTGTATAAATCCATCCTCGCACATCGACGTCAACGACGGCGTCTCGATCCTCATACTGATCCCAATGCTGATGAACAGGGGCTTCTCCAGCACCATCAGTCTCGTCTTCGGCGCCAGAGTCGGTCTCGTTGGCTGGTGCTGTAGCTACATGCCGCCGTGAATAGCTTGGGAACAGCACCATCTCTTCGTGCCCACTGCGTGTAATGTTGGCGTCCGGATATGCCTCCGCCATCCCGCCTTCAAAATCATCGACTCCACGAAACGAACTTCCTAGTCCAGCAGTTTTCTGGTCATATACGTCCTTCAGTCCGCTCAACATTCCGCGTAATTTAGCCCGACGAGCACCACTTTCGCGGGATGGACCACCGGCATTGCTGTCAGTGCGCCAGGCGCCTATTCGCCCGGCCACACTATTAAAAGTCTCACTCGGCGTGCTCATTGTAATGTTCGCTTTGTGTGATTTACTGCGCGGGGCATGGTGTCGCGTGCTCGCGGGGAAGAGCTTCCGAAGGGACGGACGGACGAGTAGACGTTGAGCTTTACGCGCTTGATGGGCAACAAGATAGCGGTATATCCGACTTTGGACTTGATGCTTCCAGGCAGGGAGAGTTTGGAATCGGAAGTTCTGAGTGTGGTGGCGGCCTCGCCGGCGGAAGCTGGTGAGTAAGGTACGGAATAAAGGGGCCAAAAGCTTCTTTGAAAAAGGCGCAGGCCGATTTGGGGGCGCCAGAATGACTGCTCAAGAGAGAATCCTCAGATGTAAAGGGCTAAGTAGGAAAAGGAGGAGAGTGGTAACAAACGGCGTGAAAGACATAAGAGGGAGCAAGAGTGGTGATGCTTGGCATCAAAGCTTCAGATCTTCGAGCGTCATCGAGTGCATTTTAACATGACCCTTTGCATTATATGGTCACTTGAAGGCCAAGAAGGCCTTCACGAGCTAGGCCAACCTTCAACTCCTGACCGGTTCATTCCTGGACGTTGGATCTAAATCAGCAGTCATGGAACCTCCTCAATGTCGTCCACTCTCTATAAAAAACAGCGTGAAGTCCGCAAAGGAACTTTCAGCTGCTGGGAGTGTAAACACCGCAAGGCCCGATGCGAGTGCAGGCCAGCATCAAGTTCTACTTGTGTGTATTGTCAGCGCCGAGGACTGCCTTGTGTGAGTCAGGACTTTCCGGACCCAAATGATGGTAGGCCTCCAGAAACCCAGGACCGCGTAGTTCGGGTTGAAGACATAATTGGGCAACTATGCCAGCAGAGAGGCGTAACTGTAGCTCAATCTAGCTCGGCCAGCTTTCACGACGGCACTGGCAACACCCAAAACAGCAACAGAGCTATTTTGAACGGAGTAGCAGCTACCAGTATAAGCCAGCAGCATCTAATCACCTCTGAGTGGATCAATCAAGTCTCTGTCTTCCCCTCATCCAGGTATTCCACTCACGACCTGTTACAGTCGCTTCTTCCTCAGCAGGCCACAATCAGGTTGATACTCACTCAAGGAAAGTTCACCAATCTTCCAGTTCATGCAATAAGGGATCATGGCCTGGGATCGCAAGCCATTCCTGTACAACCATTGTCAGCCACGCATCTGATCCATACTGCTCGCAAGCTTATTCAACTCGCTCTCTGTATGCACCAACTGAACGGTGTTTCTGAAATCGCACACAATGAGTCGACCTGGGACATTGCACAGCGCTATGTTGATGTGGCTTCACGATCAGTGACTTCGCAGGACTCACTAGTCGATTCACTTGATGGACTAGAAACACTCATGCTTGAATTTTGCTATTATTTGTCCATAGGAAACCTGCGTACGGCAAGGCTTCTTGTCCGCCGAGGCATAGCAGTTGCGCAGCTACTAGGAGATCCCAGACCAGGTGAGAAAGCGGGCTCTCGTGGAGAGTCCATCTGGTTCCGTCTGGTGTACGGAGATCGATAGTTGTCGCTTATGATGTGCCTTCGGCCTGCCACTGTTGGCAATGATTTTGCAACCGAACCGTCGGCCAATCATCAATGGCAATACTCCCGGTAAAAAGTTGGAGCGGAGCCACTCTATCATCTTGGATCGCATTCTCAAACGAAATGTACAACGGGTTCGTCGTCGCCCGAGGTTGTATTCCAGCGTGGAGGACGACTTTAAGGACTATGAGGAGATGAAAGATATTGACTACGAGCTGAGAGTAGTTTACCGGTTTTATCCTACAAGCTGGTGGGTATCAACAACTCTTCCTGATGGCATCAAAGACTCGGAGGCGATGGAGAAGACTGGCTCGCTCATGTGGCAATTCCATCACTAATTGCTTCTTGTCGTGCTTCACCAGCCATACCTGATCTACAGTCACGATCTTTCATTGGACCGAGCCATATACAACCCGACGGATCATACGTATAGTCACCTTGCGGTTGTGTTTGCAAGTCGCGAATCTCTAGATCAATTCCTTGTAGTTCGAGATTATCATGGATTACTCACCTAACGTGCGCTCGACGACAAGGCTGTAGCGACCTCAGTGGCTCTCTTGCTGGCACATATGAGTGGGCACCGTCTCGGACGTGGAAACGTAATTGAGCACCAACGACCTCAGGATTTGGCACGAATCGACAGTGTCATTAGAAGAATAGAGGAAAACTCATCTCGCTCTGCAAAAGATCAAATGACCGAGTCAAATCTCAAAATCTTGAGAACGCTTGTATCGATCGAAGAGGATACAGCCAATGGTGTCAACTACTGTGTGACCCTCGACGAAGGACCAATTAGTAAAGATATTACCATCGAGAGCGGAAAGCACGAGTGGCCAATTCCGTGCATAGGGACACTTCACCTCAAACAGCAACATGATACGTCTTTGTATCCTGCAAGAGCTTTGCAGGTTCCCTGTGACAGTCAATCATCCCTTCCAAACACTTCCAGCACTCAGGAGCAGGAGGTATGCGACGAATGCGGTGCTGCGGGAGAAATGCATGTACACAATTGCTCACAGTTCCGCTTTGACATCGCGGCTTCCGAACCTACCACGTTCCAGCAAGGCTTCATCTTCAATGGTACCAGTAGCTATGCTGACGGGTATTCGCATAGCTAGCTGCCTTTTGTGGCGTCATGTACTGTCATGTACTGTCATGTCTGTGGTAAATCTTCCTTTGTGAAATCACACATCTCGCGATGAACCGCCGATGAACCCGAAATTATCGTTTCTCCATCGCACTCGATGCCTACCCATCTCCCATCGCATCAGCTCGCATCACACTCGATGGCTCCCAGAAAAGTCATTTACTATTTGAGTGCTATGGACGCTACGAAATGCGATAGGCATTCTAAGTATTGACTGCGGGAAGACTTTTCAGGCGTGTCTGCTCTGATTGTAATTTTATACTGAGAATTCCGGTCTACCATCTTCACCGTACATCAAGTATTGCGCTCCAAGGTGTTATCGGTTTTCGTTTGAACAGACACAAGGGTCGATGAAGGTGGCGATGGGCAAGCAGGCCACTTCTCGGTGCAGGCAAGTATGATGGGCGGTATACGCCTGACTTTTCCAGCGGAGACGCCAAGGGGAAAGAACAACCCAAAGTCAGTATGACAGCGCTTGTCAGATTTCGTTGTCTGTCAAGTCTGTAAACATTTCCGCCTACTGATAATCAACCATCGAGCTCAAGCCGACACGATGAACAACTCGAACTGGGCAGCCGCACCCATCTCAGAAGCCTCGCCACTCTCACCGATCCCACCGGCCGGGCCCGATATAGAGGAGTGGGTCGTTGTCATGCCTCACAGGAACGCAAAACGTATCCTTTTCGAACTCGTCGATCCAGCAAAACCTATACATTACCGTGACAGATTGCCAAAAACCCCCAACTTGTTTCGCTTCCCTCAAGCCCAGATCGTCAACCAAACTCAAGAGGAGGCAGCAAAAGTCTTGATGAACCATCATCAAGTTGAAACCGAGTCTAAAGAATGGTACGAGATGGGGAAAGTTGGGAGCTTTTCTCTCCAAACCGGAGGAACAGTACGACAATATAGTGTCTACACTTGCCGTGTCCACAAACTCTTTCAGGATGCCAACTCATACAAGGCATTTGATAAGAGAACTCTCCAAGACAGAATCGCCAAGCGGCAAATCAGTGACCCGGCTACCATCAAGGCGTGTGGCTTTTTGCAGGCTGAACCGATTGCTATTGAGGACGCTGATGAACCAGATGTTACGGAGGATGCTGATGAACCAATTGGTGGTGCGGATCCTATTGAGGCAGAGACTACTGAAATGCCGTGAAACAGATCTTGAGGAGACCTCTCATGAGGGCCTTGAGAGGGAAAACCACTTTTGGATAGGCATCAATACCGTTGACATGCTTCAAGAGCTGGGACTGAGACATTCATATTCGCTTGTATCCTACTTTATGACTAAAGCTATATAGCCAGAGCGTTATCCAATTGTTCACTCTGTCTTAATCATGCATTATGCTATCTCCTTAATGTTTGCGTGCCTGAAAGCGTAAATACCTCCAGGTTTGTTGGCTTTAACTAGACGATAGGGACATTGTAAAACCAGATACTATCACTTGATATTCTCAATGCAATGGGTCGATGAAATAAAAGGCTTCCACTCTACACCTTTTCAAATATCACAATTCTAACACCCAAGGTACGCTATTTCATACCTATTTCTTCGCCGCCGATAGGAAATGAAGTAGTTCATACCATAATATAGCGGATATGAGCCAACGAAGCTGATGGGAGCGCGCCATTTATTCCGTCCTACAGTTGTCATGGCCATCTATAACGCCTACGCAATTCCATATGACTATAGCCTCTAGCATCTGAGGATAGGTACTTACAAAGAGCTCCCTCCATGTATATGATTCGAATTGGCAGAAAAGCATTACGATTCTACACCATACTCTACTCTGATTCCGTATCCAGCAGAACACTTTCAACCCATTCCCACCTACCTACACCACACTTCATCACAGCCTTATACGCACCGATCTATCAAACGAATAGAATTACTACAATGATCTACCCATCCCATGCTAACGATACAAAACACCCAACGACGACTATACAAAGAGCAGAGTATCGTCCACGCCCTCCAACGCAGCACCCACCCGTCAACATTCTTCAAGTGCGCCCATCTAACAACAACAAGACCAACACCAACTAACGACTACTCCTCCTTCCCGCCGACACCCACTGCAAGTCCATGGCCAGCTGACTCTCCTTCAGCCACTTCCTCAACCTCCATGTTTTTTTCATCTTACACCACTTCTTCTCCATCATTGACTGTCCTATTCACAGGATCGTTAGACGCATCAACACACAAAAGTCACACACATAGTGAATCTGAAAGCTTACTATCGTAGGTTTGCCAAAGCCAATCCTGCCAGAGATACCAAAGATGCAGTCTAAAGCGGCGGCCGTTTTCCTACTCCGGTCTCAGAAAATCAGACCGCAGATTGAGAAAAGCGCCCGGGCCGCCATCATCACCGAGATCAGCGAGCATAACTTCCGTCTGCTGAACGAGTTTCTCCAGCGCGGAACTTGATGCCTTGCCCTGTGATACTACACGCACAACCAATCAGCAACAATATCTCATAATCACAATGCACTGTTGGATTACGACTTACCCAGAATAGCACTATTCAAGTCCTCCGCCAACTTGGCCCTCCCGCTATCTTCCAACAACTCCCTTAAACTACTCTCCCTCGGATTCGGATACACCATAAGCGCCAGTGTTCCCTCCAACTCCCTCTGCACCTCTGGCCTCGGATCCGCAGCCCACTCAGTGCGTAGATTCGTCCCGTATTCAATGAGGTCTGTTTCGCTGACGGCCGGTGCATCTGAGGGCATGTTAAGGGAAGCGGCGTCTTCGCTAGTGTCCATAGCACCGGTATCCATAGCGCCGGTGTTCGCGTCCCATGTGGTGGGTGCGCCAGTGTTGCCATTAGCAGGCGGTGCGGTGGTCGAGTCATCGAGTTCCATCTGGTGATCAAAGACGCCGTGGTGGTCATACGAGTGCCCAGAACCACGGGATGCTTTTTTGCCCTGGCGGCGCTCGGAAAGAGGCGAGGGGCCAGAGGGGTGGTCGGTGGAGCTGGTGGAGAGGCGGACCATTTCGATGAATTTGCGGCAGCGGAGGCGGAAGTAGATGAGATCGTGTTTGCGGAGGACGGCTGGGTAATGAGCGTCGCAGAGTCTAAGTGCGGCTTCGATATCGCCATGAAGAATCGCCGATCGGATTTCTGAAAAGAACTGGTTAGCGAGGATACAAGATAGAAGAGGAGAATTTGTGAAGTATATACTTTGTCGTAGGATGGCATCTTCGTCCTCTTGTGGCTCGATGACCTTTCGAGGCTCATCTGCCGGTCCGTCGTGATTGGAGGCTAATGCATCATTCTCTTTCGCTACTTCGTTTGCAAAGGCTTTGGCTGTTTCAGTATAGCCATCGTGTGATAAGTATTGTTGGATTAGTTTATGGATGAGTTCATGTTCCGTGAGCGGAGGGGCGAGATTTGCGGTATTAGCTTTCTTGACTTCGTCCATCACAACTGCTTTCTCTTTCTAAAAGGAAGTTAGTACATGTATCCTAGAGCCAGCCTTCACTCAAAACTTGCGTTATAGTATTCATCAATGTCGAAGATGAACGGCTTATGACCAAAATTGGCCTCAACCACCTCATTCTGATTTTTCATCCCGATAATAGGATAGAGCTTATCCAGCTTAATGTCTCGAAATGCAGAGCCTTGAGAAATGTTAGCTACTTCAAAGCAAGACAAAAGGTGACAAGATCCTGACTAGTGAGAATTATAGTATTCCACTTACCGCATAAAACACCATTTCTCGTGAAAAAAGCTGTTTTAGTTCGAAAGTTGATTCCGCACCCAACTGTATCGCCCTTGCCAAATTTGTGGCCATAAGCTTTGCCTTGATCGCGAGCCGCATAGATATTGCCGTCATCACCATGATAAGCCCATGAGTTTGGTTCCCAGCCTGGTAAGCGGTTTAGAGTAGCCGACGCGCCACTGAAGCCGATGCCGACCATACTTCTGTTATTCGAAATGTTAGAGGAACCTTGGTTGGAATTATAAAACGCATCTGAAGAATCGAGATGAAGAAGATGGAGGCCATGTTCATACCCTTGGGATGTGGCGCCTCTTGAAGTGCCTTGTAGCTTGACTTCATAGTAATAGACTCCTGCCATTCTGGGAATTGGATGATCTGCCCTGATACTGCTTGCTTCGTCGCCTGTACGTCTAGGTGGATTGGTAAGCTTGACTACCAGGCCATCGTTATGTAGTTCAAGCATAGGATTCCGATCAGTCTCGCTGAACCGAGTCGGCAACGGCGGCGGAGGACTATTGTCACTGCTGTCAGCTGGGTATACAGGTCTAGGCGCATGTTCCACGATTTCATGGTTGAGACCCCGGTGTGAAGTAAACCTGGATTGAAGATTGGCACTGGATGAGGAGGTGGAAAGAGAGCCAGGGGCAGAGTTATACGGTGATGATCTTGTATCTTGGACTATTTTGTCACGGTTGCGCGCTTCCTCAACAAGTTTATCGGCATATCGCGATCCTTGCAAGTATGAGGGTATGAAGAAACCGGTGCTTTCGCCCTTCGAACGCGCATTTGCATTGTCGCCCGGCGCAGAGGTTGATAGACCCGAAGGACGATGCCATGGCATCGACCTCTCCGCCATGTCTACAGATCTGTTTCTTGTATGGTCCCAGGTATTGTGATTAGGTGGCGGATATGAAGAAGATGGAGAAGGTTGTGGCAAAGAAAGACGAGAGCCTCCTAACGCTGCTTGAAATGGAGATGGTGACTGGAACGAGCTTGGTAAATATGGATCAGGTAACCCAGCACCTGCAACAACACTGGCGTATGAAGATCTTCTATTGTACAGTGGTCCAGGAGTGTATGATGGGTGACTGCTGTTACCATTGTTGCTATTGCCCTGTGGTCCGCCTGGCGGTTGCGGGGGTTGATTTGACATTTGCCTTGGCAGCGACTAATGCTCAGATTTATTGTAGAAAGGAGTTGATCTGTTGTGGCGCCCGAAGGCGGGCACAACTTTTGGAAGGATGCCTTGAGGCAGCGGCGTGCGAGATGGCGGCGTTATGGGAGAAGGTATCGACGATTGAGCATGTATAAGGGTTATTGGCCTAAGTAAATTGGGCCCTGAAGCTAAGACGGCTTGAAAAGGTGTCAATGTCTTAGCAAGGTCAAAGGAAATAGCCAGCGGTAGGATTAAAGTCCCGTGAAAGCTGGAAAACGGCCGGATATCGGGAGAGTTCAATACTAGTAGTTGTAGCGGCGAGTGTCTGAGGTCGTCACGAAGGGCCAGAGCTATCGGTTCCCAAAGGTAGAAGAAAAACAAGCTCGAGAAGTATCTGCTGAATGCAGGTATTGGAGGAGAGCGAAAGGGTAGGCAGGGGGAAAGAGGAGTTGTATATCGTGCTGCTGGGAGCTAAAGACGTGGAGTTGGAGGTGCAGCTGTGGATGAGTGATGCGCGCCTGCATTATTTTCCCCTCTCAACCAGATTATGAGACTGACTAAACCGCCATCTGCATCGTGATTGCTTCATATCCAATGTTTTCTTCATTTTTTATGAGTTCGAATTTGGAGGGATATATTTTAGTGTAAAGGCAAAAGCCAAAAGTCTTTGGCGACGCCCTTCGCACTATTCTGGCTGTACATTTGTATGCTGAACTATACGACTTCAACTCTGATCTTGACGGGAACATTGGTTCTGAGTTTTAGCGGCCCGAATCTTCTATTTTGAAGCTATTGTACACGCACTAAAGCCCACACAGGAAACATAATCCGAGTGTCCCAGCTAGTGATTCCGACTACTAGACATACGAGTGTCTGCCAGGTTCCCAGAACGCCTAACAATGCTAATGCTAAATCAAATCATCATGCCGTACATATACCCAATGCAAATAATCCAACACACGGTCCGAACCAAGAAGATAGCCATCACCTGGCATAGGTCTATGCTGCAATTAGAGCTGGAGAACTCGCAACCGCTTCTGCAATAGTCGGCATTGGTGTGTCTGCATCGCCATTGACACTCTTCTCACTTGGCAGAGCACTGCTGTCTTGATGCTGCTTGGTAGCGGCTTCACTGGGTGTCGCACTCGCATCACTCTTGTCGCCATTAATCGGGTTGCCATTCTCATCAACTGGTGTAGCTGGTCGTTTAGAAGCACCCCATGATCCAGAGGCCCAGGCCTGACCAGTGAAGCTCTTGATTGTAAAGGGAGCGCGTGTCCATCGACGACATGGCTTGCCGGTGCGATCCAAAGCACGTAGGTTGGCGTTGATAGCACCAGCGCTGGCTTTAGGATTGAGTTTGGGCGCGTTGACGGGGACGAGGGTGCCGTTGACATTATCCCTACAAAAGAGGTTAGCAAATAGAAGTTGTTAAACTAAAAGAAACGTACACTCGCATTTTCTTTTTTGGTCCTGGCTTTCCTCTAGGTTTTGGCAGGCCATCGATGTTTGCCTGCGATGAAGTTCGCTTCATGCCTGGTTTTGGGCCAGGGATGCCTTTGCGCTTCATAGGGTTTGGTGGAGCGAGCAATCCTGATGCACTCGCTGATGGATCAGGTGTGTTGGCTGTGGCAGTTGCCTGGGCAGTAGAGTCGACATTGGAACTTGATGGCGATGATGGAATTGCTGAAGGTGTGGCTTCATAAGGAAACTTTCGTAGCAGTTCGTCTCGTAGATGTAAGGTAATTATTTTAGATTTACCCTTGCCATTTGTAGCTGTATTTGATGATGGAGCCATTGTTCTTGATGGATGTAGATGGATTTAGGTTGAATAAGAGTTTGAAGTTGGTGTTGGCAGAACCAAGGGCGAGGCAGCTTTAGTATTATTTTTTAGTTGTAGCAGGCAGTGAGGCCAGCAAGGCTAGTAGTCTAAATTATTCAGGATGCAGCGTCGCGTGTTGGTGGTGAGGCGAAGGTGGTGAGAATGCAACTGATGATAAAAGGTTGGAGGAGATCAGTTGAAAGGAATAGGGAGAGTAAAGGGCGGCGTGGGCTAGTTTTGAATGAGTGGACGCGTTGCAAGTCATCTTGGGGAGAGGGTTCCAGGACCAGCTCCTCGTTGGGTTGGCTGGCGAAAGAGTTTGGCTGGTTTGCTGAGTGCTCCGACAGTAAGGTGAGCACTGAACTTCAACCATCATGTTTCTTGGTGGGCCACTCCTCCTCGGCGCTGACCCCCTGCATTCATTCATCCATTCATTATGGACATGACATAAATAACCACCTTGCAAACTGCTCCTTTGTTTCTTCCTGTTAAAGACCCGATTTCAGTAATGTATCCCACATCGGCGGCGATACATTAAAAGCTCATCTTACACCAATCTGATGAGGAGAGATGAGTATCGACCATTTCCCATCGTACCTTCTGCGTATGAACCAACTAAGCCATATAAAGCTAGCATATACTTACTCAGCCCATCCCTGTAATTTTCAGGCCATTCTCGTCATCTATCGCTAACTTCAGCCCCCCAGATTATTGCTGATCCACAGCATGCTCTTCGCCGTTTCGTCTCGTGCCCGCTACTAATAATCCCTCAAACGCTCCCAGATTGAAGGGTACGAATCCATCATCAAACCACCTAGTACAGACAGCCTCTGGACATTCTCGATGATTGCTGATATACTGATATCATATACTCTATTGGCCATCAGATGCGATATAAATAAAAGCATATATTCTTACTCCAAGGTCAAACTTGATGAAAGAGTATCATCTAATCATGTCCACCTGCTGCCTATCATCTGGTACAACTTCAAAGCTAGTAATATGTCTATATTACATCGCCATCACGCGAAAATCAATAGATCACCATGTAATGTGTAATAAATTATCTAGTCTCAATATGCATGAGTCTTGGCTTTCACGCCAACTGAACATGCCATGACAGCTACAATATCGTCTACTAGTCACCCATCACTTCCGCACCTTCCGCGCATGCTTCACCAGATTCTCAATCACCCCCTCAAACGCCTCCTTCTCCTTGACTGCGCCCTCCCTCCTCCGCTCCCAGTACCCAAGAGCCTCTCTAGCCCGCTCTCCCATCTCCTCTACTCGCTTCACATGCGCTTGCAACTCCTCGTCTCCCATTCCTGCTAGCGCTTCTATTGTTGTCGCGCCCAATCGCACGGCTTCTGCTGATTCAAATGTGGGTTCCGAGTCGACTTCTCGCGGCCGACGGCTGCTGTTGCGTCGTGTAAGATCATTGCCCCAAGAGTCGACGCTAACGCTGCTATCGTTGGCGCCTTTGAGTCGGGCTGTCGGGTTGGGCGAGCGGCGGCTGTCGGTGGAGCCACGGGGGGAGGCGAAGGAGGGGAGGATGAGCTTCTTTTGTTTAGAAGCTGGGAGGATTTCGTCTAGATCAACGGGAACGCCAAGGGATACCAAGAAGAGGCGACGGATGCGGGAGCGTAGCCAGTTCGGTGGTGCGAGGGGAGGCGGTGCTACTAACTGTTGGTAGAGGGAGAGGCGGCGATCGGAAAGAAATGTATGAGGTGGAGGTGAGGGTGGCTGCAAGGCAGATATGAGTGATGCATCGGGATAAAGTTTGTCGGTGTATGGGCCAAGGGCGGCGGTTATTTCGTCGATGCTATCGATTTCGCTCCAGTCAAAAGCAGGCTTGGGAAATAGGTCAGCTTCACATATATAGACACGAAGATTTTAGGATAGTGTAGCTTACTATTACCCAAGGGGGTGGGGGATTGACTACAGCAGGAAGACTAGATGGTACATCCACGCCCTCCGCCGCCTCACCCTCTTGGAACCCATCATCAAAATCCCCAAAGTCATCATCATCACCCGCCTCTCCTTCCTCAAAGTCATCAAAGTCATCACCAAATCCCGTATCATCGTGTGCGTCGTCGTTAGAGGCGGCATCGGCGATGGCGGGATTATCGGTCGAGATATCTATGGGGCTGGCATGAGATTGGTTGCGGGAATGGCCTTCGAGGGGAGATCTATATAATGACGCAGTTGGCGATCCTTGTACCGTCAAAATGCGGTTGGGTGGCATAAAATACTATCACATACCGGATGACTCTGTCTTGGTAGACCTGAAGGGATTGTTTTCTGCTTGACCAGAATCTGGGCTCTTGAGAATAACATCCGGAACAGCATCTGCCCTTCTCTTCTCATATGCATCGGTGCCAGGGACATCGCCATAAGCAGGCTGGTCAGGGTCGATTTTCAGGGCAACGATCTTGGGGATGGGCATTTCGCTAGGCGTTCGTGGGCGGTCTGAGAGATTGACTCGAGAGGCACTTCTGCTGCGACTAATGACTTCGACTTCGTCGGGAACAGCGTCAAAAGTGCGCTTATTGTATGCATCGGTTCCAGGAACTTCTCCGTAGGCCGGCTCGTCATCAACACGTTCGACCCGAGTCACGGGAATAGGAGATCGGGCTGAACGTTGGGACGACTGTGAGGGAGCTCGTCTTCTGCCTTCGGAGGCGTCGGTGAATTGATCACTGCTCTCATCTGAGGAGTCTTGTCGAGTCAGTTGGGAATTGTGAATTGTGGATTGAAAGTTGTACCTAAATTATGGGCTCCGGGGTCTTGGAGCTCGACGCTCTTACGAGGAGGGGATAATGTCTCATCAGCCATAGTGAGGTCAAATACGAAGTTGTCAAAGAAGGAAATTGTTGGGCATGAGAAGAAGAGGAGATATTGGACACAGGGTGATTTATAAGGACGATTGGGAAGTAGTTCCTAACAAGTTGTGCTGTGTAGTCTGCCTTGTCTTGGGACCTGGAGATGAGAAGTAGAAATGTCTTGGCAATATGCCATTGGCTCTCAACGTTCCTACCTTGACGCTGACTGGTTCTTGCCATTTTAGCAGTTCGCTCCTTCCTTGTTGGAGCTTGCTTCTTGCCTGCCTCGCGACCAACGTCTTGAACATCAAAGCGCGTTGCACTTCAGTTCTTCGTAAAACCTTCAACCCAACCGCCAAATTCCTTGTCCCAACACAACCTAGCATCAAACCGAAATACGCAAACCTTTTTCGTATCGCCTGTACTGTCGACTTTTTCAGTTTCTCTTCTCACAGCCGCGCGCTGCTGTCTCTCGACCCTCCGCAACCTTCAATCCATCAACCTCACGATGTCTGCCTTCAACTTTGGCGCCGCTGGTGGAAGTGCCGGCAAAGGCCTCTTTGGCTCTACTCCTGCCGCCGCTAATACTCCTCCGGCATCTTCAACTGAGAACAAATCATTGTTCGGTGCTGCGCCAGCCACTTCTGCTGGTACATTGTTTGGCTCAACACCTACAAGCTCTGGTCCGGCCAAATCAACTCTATTTGGCAACACTGCGAATACCCCTGCTCCGTCCGCAGGAGGACTATTTGCTTTCAATAAACCAGACGCATCCAGCGCGCCTGCAGCCAATCCATTCGGAGCTGCCAGCTCAACAGGAGAGGCCCCGAAGAGCATCTTTGGAGCAGTTGGTTCCAATGCCTCAGCATTCGCGACCAAAGCCACACCATCAGATGGCAATAAACCCGTATCGCTCTTCAATACTGGCTCTACAACTCCGGCAGCCCCAAAGTTCCAAGCACCATCTTCTACAACGCCAGCTGCTCCCCCTCCAACTCTAGGTGGTGGTCCAAAACCACTATTTGGAGCTGTTCCATCAAATCCTGGATCTGCCAATGCTTTCAGCTTTAACAAAGCCGCAGCAACGCCCGCTCCTAGTAAACAAGCATTAACACCAACCTCCACCGCAGCAACCCCTTCACAAACCCCCGCGACGCAGCAGACCAAGACACTCAGCTTTCAGGCACCAGCAGCGACCACCCAGTCTGGCTTAAGTTTTCAGGCACAAACTACTGCTATAGCGCCTGCATCTGCACCTTCAAATTCTGCACCCGCACCATCACTCTCCAATCTGTTCAATCGTCCAACATCAAGTGCTGCAACTCCAGCAGCTCCGGGCACTACCACGGCCCCAGCTGCGACCACTGCTACAACTTCTGCCCCAGCCCAAAAGTCACTATTCAACCAAGCTCCAGCTTCATCCACTGGAGCAGCACCATCTTTATTTGCGGCTAAACCAGCAGCTTCACCGGCCACGAGCGCTGCCCCAGCACCAACAAGCAACCTGTTCGGTGCCAAGCCAGCCGCGCCAGCAGCCACGAACACAGCAGCAACGAGTGCACCAGCAGTATCAGCACCAGCAGCCACCACGCCCGTCGTCAACCCTGCCCCTGCACCGGCTGCATCGACAGCCTTCCCGCCACTTGCAGGATTGGGCCCCTTGCCCGGTCAAAATACTGCTTCACGTCTCAAGAACAAGTCCATGGATGAAATTCTGACCCGTTGGGCTACCGATCTCACAAAGTATCAGAAAGAGTTCCAAAAACAGGCGGAACAAGTTGCAGAGTGGGATCGTGTTCTCGTTACAAATGCCGACAAGATCAGCAAGTTAGTGGCCAAGACATTTCAGGCTGAGCGGGATGCTGGTGAGGTTGAACGGCAATTGACCTCTGTCGAAAACCATCAAGAAGAGCTAGAACAGTGGCTAGATAAGTACGAAAAGGACGCTGATGATTTGATAATGAAGGCTGGTCTCAGCGGTGATTCTACTGGTACCGATGTGGAGAGAGAACGAACGTATGTTTTTCCCATGATTTAAAAAGGATCATACTAACAATAGGTCAGATTCAAACTCGCTGAGAAGCTTACTGATCGCCTCGATGGCCTCAACAAGGATCTCGTAGATGTGATAGAAGAAATCAACGCAGTCAGCAGTCTATTGAATAACACTAAAGGAACTGATGATCCAGTAAGTCTCAGGATCTCGATCGCATATAAGCAGTCACTAATACCAGCTAGCTATCCAATGTGGTCCGTGTCCTCAACTCTCATCTCATGCAACTACAAAAGATCGATATGGACGCTTCACTCCTACAAGCCAAGGTCAAAGAAGCTCAAAAAGCACAAAAGGCCATGGACGGCGGCGACTGGCGATCTGGAACTGATCCAACTGACGAGTTCATGCGGAGTTTCCGGCGTACACGTTAGACTTTACAGGCGTAATGTGACAGGACATAATTTGTACTACTAATGCAGTTGACTATTTGCAAAGCACTTCCTGCGTAAAGGGATGAAAAACGGGTCTTTGAAGTCAGTGCGACTTGGCCGTTGGGTAGAAGTTAGGACAGCAAAAAAGCAAGGCGTTGTGTATGCCTTTAAAATTCAATATTTGCATATGATACTTGCTACTCAACAACATGATGTACACTTTACTTGAGTGGGGTTCATTCCTTCAACCAACGCTTCTCTTATTCCTAGCCACGAATATCGCTAGTCTCTGCTTCATTTGCTTCTGTTACTATGGATTTATTCGCCGTGGTGATCGCCCTTGTTAACCATATTATCGCTGTCATACATTAGCTCCATCCTATAATTGCGCAAGTCTCTGCAACTTACATCTCCTTCTCGAGTTCTGTGATATGCTTCTTCTGGGCGCCAAGCTTCTCTTTCAGTGCCATAAGTCTGTTGAATTGTGATTAGCATCCACTTCTCTACTCCAATATCCATGGTGAGACCTACTTTTGTCGCTCTTCATTCTTTACCCACATATCTTCCTGACCCTTCTCACGCTTTGTGAATGCATCTCTGTATAGCCAGTCAGTTTCCTGATCCATTCAGCAAAGATTGTAATTCGACGAACCCTCCCGCTGCACCGGTTGGTCGGCCAGCGCCGGCACCAGTATCGCCAGCGGCCATGAGTGGGCGAGCGGTGGTAAATGTGCGAATGGATCGGGCGAAGGTAGTGCGGAGCATGATGAAGGCTGTTTTAGGGATTGAGGAGTTTGGTTTGGTGAGTTTGAAGATGTTTATGGGAGGATTGAGGTGGAGTGATCGAATGATTTGAACTTGCTGGGGGAGCTTTTGGAGATTACGTAGTAGCCCTAACCCTTCTGACAGGGGCCTCTAATTGAAGTGTAAACATTAGGGATGTTATAATTGGCCCCTACATTCCAGATATTTGGCCCTTAGATTCTAGATATTTGGCCCCTATAGTATCTAAAGCTAAGATATTCTAAAGCTATTCCTAAATAGGAAGTCTATAATATAATTTATAGTATTACAATAGTACTAAAGCATAATTTTAGTATTTAAAGATCTAATATTTTAAAAGCTAAAATACTAAAACTACGTTAGTAGTTTTAAAGCTATAATCCTAAGAATTTTATAATTTTAGGTATAAAACTATAAGATTTATAGAATTCTAACTATATAATATCTCTTTACTATTTTTAAAGTATAAAATAATTATTCTATAATATATCTTAACTTTATTTTTAGTATAGTAATAAATTAAGTATTCTATATCTAATTCTAACTTTATTTTTAGTATAGTAATATTATAATTACTTATTATAAGCTTATTTTCTTTATTCTTTATAAGATCTATACCCTTTATATTTTTTATATTATAGTATTAGTTAAGCTAAAGTAGCCTAAAGAGCTATAATTTAGTAGCGTAATTCTATTATCTTAAGATTCTTATTAGCTATAATATTCTTATAAATGCGCATTAATAATTTAATAATATACTTTTTATGCTATAAAGCTTTAGCTTTAGCTTAATTATTATCTTTAGTCTAATTAGTATCTTTAGCTAAGTTAATAGCTTAAATAGAATCTAGTAAAGCTTTAAGAATTACGTTAATATTCTTAAAATCCTTATTAGAGTTCTTTTTAATTATTATAAGCGCTAATAAAGTTATTATAGCTAAATTACTACTATTTAATATTACTATAGTTATATTCTTATAAGGACATCTTTATTTATATTTTAAAGGTACTATTAAAAGTATTAATACTATTAAAGATACTAAAGTTATTAAAGTAATAAGAATCTCCTAAAATAAGAGATCTTAATAGATAGAAATAGCTATTTTATTAGATTAAGAGTAACTACTACTATATATATTATTTAATACTAGAACTTATAGAATTTAAAAAAGTTTAGGCTCTAATAGAAATCTTACTATAGGAATAAGTTCTTTAGTATCTTAAAGTTATTTATAATACTAATATAAATTAATATTAGTTCTATCTAGAGTTTATTCTAAATTCTATATATAGTAATCTTAAATATAATAGTAATAAAGTAGACTAAATACTAAGATAAAGACGTTATTATAAAAGTCTAAGTATATAAGATTTTTAGTTAAAAGCTATTAATTAGTAATTATTTTAAGAACGTAATTTAATATAGTAATATAAATATATAAAGAAAGAATTAGAATAATTAAAAATTAAAGTTAAAATAAAATTTAAAGTATATCTTTAATTATAGCTTTTTAAATATTATTAATAACTAAATATATTTATTTATTATATATATTAATTACTATATTAAGATTTAAGTATATACTTTATAACTAAAGTTTAATTATACTATAGAAGTTCTTTAATAGTAAAGTAGTAAGAATACTAAAATAAAGAGTATTCTTTAGAAACGCTTTATAAAAGTTATCTTAAATAGTTAACTAATAATTATAAAGGTAAGATAATAGGTCCTATTTACTATTAAATATACTAATAAAGCTTAACTAAGTAGTATTATATATCTTTAAAGAGTATATATTTATAATATCTTACTATATTAATATAGTAGTATTTTACTTTAAAATTAATATATTAAAAGTAATTAAACCTAATAGCTTATTAATAGTATTAAATATTAACTTAAAGTAAGTTTTAACTACTTAATTAATATAAAATATATATATTATTTATTAAATACTAAGAAATTTAACTTTAATAGCTACTTTTAAACTATTATATTTATTAGTAAGAATAATATTTAAAGACTTTAACTTATTATATTAAATATATATATTAAATATATAAAGAGCTTATATATAATCTAGAATTTCTTTACTAAATAAGAAAGTAAATTCTATAGAGAAATATTAGTATATTAGTATAGTATTAATAAAGTAGAATAGTAATATATTATATTAATTTATATAGTATATTAAGTTTATTAGTAAGATATCTAAATATAATTAAAATATCTTAATTTACTCTAATATTATAAAAAATAAAGCTTTTAATATAAGAATATTATAATTAGCTCCTATATTCTAGATATTTAGCCCTTAGATTCTAGATATTTAGCCTCTATAGTATCTAAAGCTAAGATATTCTAAAGCTATTCCTAAATAGGAAGTTTATAATATAATCTATAGTATTATAATAGTACTAAAGTATAATTTTAGTATCTAAAGATCTAATATTTTAAAAGCTAAAATACTAAAACTATACTAGTAGCTTTAAAGCTATAATCCTAAGAATTCTATAATTTTAGATATAAAACTATAAGATCTATAGAATTCTAACTATATAATATCTCTTTACTATTTTTAAAGTATAAAATAATTATTCTATAATATATCTTAACCTTATTTTTAGTATAGTAATAAATTAAGTATTCTATATCTAATCCTAACTCTATTTTTAGTATAATAATATTATTATTACTTATTATAAGCTTATTCTCCTTATTCTCTATAAAATCTATACTCTCTATACCCTTTATATTATAATATTAATTAAGCTAAAGTAGCCTAAAGAGTTATAATTTAGTAGTATAATTCTACTATCTTAAGATCTTTATTAGCTATAATATTCTTATAAATGTATACTAATAGTTTAATAATATACTTCTTATACTATAGAGCTTTAGCTTTAGCCTAATTACTATCTTTAGCCTAATTAGTATCTTTAGCTAAGTTAATAGCCTAAATAAGATCTAGTAGAGCTCTAAGAATTATATTAATATTCTTAAAATTCTTATTAGAGTCCTCTTTAATTACTATAAGCACTAATAAAGTTATTATAGCTAAATTACTACTATTTAACGCTATTATAATTATATTCTTATAAGGACATTCCTATTTATATTTTAGAAGTACTATTAAAAGTATTAGCACTATTAAAGATATTAAAGCTATTAAAGTAGTAGAAATCTCCTAAAATAAGAAATCTTAATAAGTAGAAGTAGCTATTTTATTAGATTAAAAGTAATTACTACTATATATATTATTTAGTACTAGAATTTATAAAATTTAAAGAAGCTTAAGCTCTAGTAAGAATTCTACTATAAGAATAAGTTCTTTAGTATTTTAAAGTTATTTATAGTACTAATATAAATTAATATTAGTTCTATTTAGAGTTTATTCTAAATTCTATATATAGTAATCTTAAATATAATAGTAATAAAGTAAACTAAATACTAAAGTAAAGATACTACTATAGAAGTTTAAGTATATAAGATTTTTAGCTAAAAGCTATTAATTAGTAATTATTTTAAAAGTATAATTTAATATAGTAGTATAAATATATAAAGAAAGAATTAGAATAACTAAAAGTTAAAGTTAAGATAAAATTTAAAATATATTTTTAGCTATAGCTTTTTAAATATTATTAATAGCTAAATATATCTATTTCTTATATATATTAACTACTATATTAAGGTTTAAGTACGCGCTTTATAACTAAAGTTTAATTATACTATAAAAGCTCTCTAGTAGTAAAGTAGTAAAAATACTAAAATAGAGAATATTCTTTAGGAATATTTTATAAAAATTATCTTAAATAGTTAACTAATAATTATAAAGGTAGGATAATAGGTCCTATTTACTATTAAACGTATTAATAAAGCTTAACTAGGTAGTATTATATATCTCTAAAGAGTACGTATTTATAATATCTTACTATATTAATATAATAATATTTTATTTTAAAATTAATATATTAAAAATAATTAAACTTAATAGCTTACTAATAGTACTAAATATTAACTTAAAGTAAACTTTAACTACTTAATTAATATAAAATATATATATTATTTATTAAATACTAGGGAATTTAACCTTAATAGCTACTTTTAAACTATTATATTTATTAATAAGAATAATATTTAGAAGCTTTAACCTATTATATTAAATATATATATTAAATATATAAAGAGCTTATATATAATTTAGAATTCTCTTACTAGATAAGAAGATAAATCCTATAAAGAAGTATTAGTTTGTTAGTATTATATTAATAAGGTAGAATAGTAGCATATTATATTAGTTTATATAGTATATTAAGTCTATTAGTAAGATATCTAAATACAATTAAAACATCTTAATTTACTTTAATATTATAAAGAATAAAGCTTTCAATATACTATTCTTATTTAAAAGTACTTCATAAATCTAATCTTTATCTTCTTCTAGAATATCTATTATAGCTTTAATTAAGGTATACCCTTTTAGTTATAAATAGCGTTCTTTTTAAAAGAGATTAGTAATATCTTTAGTATTAAATATAGTTAGTTACTCTATAGTAATAGTACTTATTAAGCGTTAAGTTTAAATACTATTATAAGAGGCGTTAAAAAGTTTATTAATACTATTATTCTTTTTTAAATTATTATAATAATTTAATACGTATATAGAAGAACCTTAAGAGGAATTATAGTTATATTTAAACTTATAGTATTTAAGGGCCTATTATTTTATTATATTATCTTTCTATATAATAATCTTTTAAGAGTAATTCTACTATTTTAATTCTATATTATTTTAAAGTCTAGTTAATATATTTTTAGGCTTACGAGATAGGTTATATTTAAGATAATAAGTATATTTTTTAGCTAAAATATCTAGTATAGTGCTATTAAGCTTTAATTAATAAGTATTAATAGCGTAACTATATAAATTACTATATTTTTTAATTACTTTAATTACTACTTTAGAGAATAGCTACGAACTATTAGAAGGGTCTAGAATTAGAAGTAATATTATATATAGTTATAATATTATAGTATTATTATAGTGTAGAGGAATTTATTATAGTATAAAGGAATTTGTTATAATAACGTAAAGTTAGACTTAAAGTTAAGACTTAAGGAATTATTACGCAAGTCTTAACGCTAGTAATTAACTCTACTATAATTATATTAAGACTAAACTAAATATAGCTACTACTAGGCTTATTTAAGTTAGAGTTAGGGCTTCGTGCTCTAAGATCTTAGCTTTAGATACTATAAGGACTAAATATCTAGAATCTAAGAGCTAAATATCTAGAATATAGAGGCTAATTATAATATCCCTTTAATATACTATTTTTATTTAAAAGTACTTTATAAATTTAATCTTTATCTTCTTCTAGAGTATTTATTATAGCTTTAATTAGGGTATACTCTTTTAGTTATAAATAGTATTCTTTTTAAAGAAAATTAGTAATATCTTTAATATTAAATATAGTTAGTTGCTCTATAGTAATAATACTTATTAAGTATTAAGTTTAGATACTATTATAAGAAGCGTTAAGAAGTTTATTAATATTATTATTTTTCTTTAAATTATTATAATAATTTAATACGTATATAGAAAGACCTTAAGAGAGATTATAGTTATATTTAAACTTATAGTATTTAAGAGCCTATTATTCTATTATATTATCTTTCTATATAATAATCTTTTAAGAGTAATTCTACTATTTTAATCCTATATTATTTTAAAGTCTAGTTAATATATTCTTAGACTTATAAAATAGATTATATTTAAGATAATAAGTATATTTTTTAGCTAAAATATCTAGTATAGTGCTATTAGGCTTTAATTAATAAGTATTAATAGTATAACTATATAAATTACTATATTTTTTAATTACTTTAATTACTACTTTAGAGAATAGCTATAAACTATTAGAAGGGTCTAGAATTAAAGATAGTATTATATATAGTTATAATATTATAGTATTATTATAATATAGAGGAATTTATTATAATAACGTAAAGTTAGACTTAAAGTTAAGACTTAAGGAATTATTACGTAGGTCTTAACGCTAGTAATTAACCTTACTATAATTATATTAAGACTAAACTAAATATAGCTGCTGCTAAGCTTATTTAAGTTAGAGTTAGGGCTTCGTGCCCTAAGATCTTAGCTTTAGATACTATGGGGGCCAAATATCTGGAATCTAAGGGCCAAATATCTGGAATAAAGGGGCCAATTATAACATCCCTAAACATTACTACCTTTCACGGCTAAAAAACACAATGTGTCATTAA
Source organism: Microthyrium microscopicum (assembly GCA_010405405.1). Lineage (NCBI taxonomy): Eukaryota > Fungi > Ascomycota > Dothideomycetes > Microthyriales > Microthyriaceae > Microthyrium > Microthyrium microscopicum. Next base: position 1,099,331 of record MU004236.1, on the reverse strand, counting down.
CATAGTGAATCTCATTGAGTATGTACTAGATACTGGCTCGAAAACATAATGCTGACATAGTCTAGATACCTAGGTAGCATTTCCTGTACCTGCCGTCGCACCCTATGGCATATGAGACACCTCTAACTACAATTGATCTTGCTCACCCATTACCTTCCTTTACGGCCAGTGTTTTTGAACAAACTCCATTGCTTCTGTGATCCAAGGCTCTGCCAAAGTATGATCATTGTCAAACCCATGCCCACCCGGCTGAACGCTGTAGAGCAATGGTGTGTTGGGGTGGGTATTCCGGATCCGTTTGACTAGCTCGTCTGATGCCTCTTTGGAAACCTTAACGGCGAAGAAAAGGGTATGATGTTAGCCCATATCAAGAGAATCTAATAATGCAACTCGAGAAAGATATCTTGTCTTATACTTACAATGGTGTCATCAGTGCCTTGGGCCACCCAGACTGGTGGGAGTACTTTCACGTTATTCAAGCCATAGTCAAGGTTCAAACGCTTGTCGTCTCCCAGTAAATCGCGGTGCCTTCCTGCACCAGCAACAGCACCTGCGAAAGGACCGAAGGTTGGATAGGGCGACAGCAACCGGATTGCTCCTGGTTCGATATTTTTGAGGTACGCATCAACGATATCATCAGAGCCGGGAGTTGACTGCGGAACTTTTGGAAGATATTCGTCGATATCCGGAAACATTGCACCATACTGCGGCATGACTAATTTGATGTTCGCCTCAGGGCAAAGGAAGGCAGATTGGAGAGACAAGTAACCACCGGCACTTTCTCCAAACACTGCGGCTCGATCCACGTCTAGTGAGATGTGTGGCCATCTCTTGGCTATTTCAGTGGGCAGGGAGCTGCGAACCCAGATCCAAAAATCCTTGATATCGTCGAGAATATCTCCTCCTTTCGCTTCAGGAAGAAGTCGATATGCTGGCGAAACGACAACTGCATTCTCGTTTTCGGCTAGCTCGAGTGGCCTGATATCTTTAACATTTGCGTCCATAGGAGCTTAAAGTGTAAATCATGAACTTGCCAGACTGATAAAATTGCGGAGTCTAGAATAGTACCCATGAGGAGCCCACCACCATGGAAATGAACCAGCAAAGGCCTATTCGTCTTCCTGCTGGAGCTTGCTAAAGAGTGGGAAACGAGAATAGCCGCTTCAAACTCCGTGCTGCCTAGAGTCTTATAGCATAGATCGACCCGCTCAAATCGGGGAAGAACAGGATGTGCACGAGGCAGTGGAAATGCCATGTTTCGTAGATAACTTGTGTTATATGGATGGAGAATAAAATCGTAGCCAAAAAGAGATTTGGAAACTCAATGCTATCAAATAAATCTGATGGATTGAGGTATTGAGTGCATATGGTTCTACGAAGGCGTGGCCTTTTTTATAGCCTCTTAGCCATGCGAACAGCCATCTCGCAGTCAGGTCCGAAGATTCCGATGGGATTGCAAACGCGTACATCTCAAATGACATTTACTAGAAAATGAAAGCATGAACAAGATGTCGTGGGAAGGATCCGAACTCGTAGTCCAGTGTCCACGAAGTCAAAAGCTGGTCGGGGCCTTTGATGAAGTTGGCCTCACTAGCGCTTTCCTTCTTAGCGTCGGGGGTTTCGGAACCAGGATCACACTCGGGGACCTACTTACGGACAACCAACACTCAACAACACGTTCGCTGCGAAATCAAGTCTAATGTCTTCATTGACTGACATCAATCCAATTTAGATAATTGGTTTCTGCTACAAATGCCGCTGAATCACGCAGAAAACGCGGAAGACTCTGGTCCGAACAAGCGACGGAAGACCCAATTGGCTTGCCATGCGTGTAGAGCTCGCAAAACTGGCTGCGATGGGCGCCGCCCTCACTGTACATCGTGTGTAGCAAGAGGCTGGGAAAGAACTTGTGAATATCCAGACAAGATCTCAAAGTCACCCGCAGTGTACGTCGTCTGAGCACCATCATGGCTCTTGTGGCCACTGTGAGAGAAGCTTGCGTACATAAGAGTAACAATGTTCCTCCCGAATATATAGATCTCTTTTGGAGCTCGAGAAGCGCGTCCAAAGGCTCGAAAGTGGACTCGGCACACAATCTGAATTCCTGGGTCAACCAAATACAACTCTTGGAGGTGTAGAACGATCTGGTAAAACCTTCACCACGATCTGCATCATTTCTATTGTATTGAGAACTGCAAGTACACTGACTATAGTTAGAAACTACCATGCTTAGTTTGCAAAGTCCTGAAAACCTTCGCCCCCATGAACATCCACCACCCACTCTCGAGCGGATCCTTAACTCTGACAATGTCGGCCCCATTTATGACCTGTCCTCAAACAACTTGTTCGTACGTGATGTCACTTCTGCTGCCTTCGCCTCAGATGGATATGAGGGCCTTGGCTCGGCAGAGAAATCCCATACAAGCCATAGGAGATCCAGTCATCTCGCAATCGATACACCTGTTTCAACAAGAAGATACTCTGGCGATGATAGCAAGCATATGGTCGTGCCACCTCGCAAGCTTGTCGACCATCTTTTAAATTATTACTGGGAGCTGATGCATCCACTTGCTCCCATCTTGCACCGGCCCACATTCGATGCCCAGTACATAAACCTATGGACAAGTGATGTTGCCTATTCACAACCAGCTCAAACTATTCCAAACGTAATGTTCAATGCAATACTAAACATGGCCATGTCCGTCGGCTGCTTAGATGATAAACACTACGATTGTGCGCACAGAGAAAAGCGCGCAAGTGAGTTTTATTTACGCTCTCGAAAACTAGTCTCTTTGGAGACCATCGACCAATTCTCACTACCAGTGGTGCAGCTACTTATCTTACGGGCCTTATATCTTCTTCGCACTCCATGTGCAGAACGCTGTTGGACTGCGACCGGAGCGGCGATTGGAGCCGCCCAAGGGATGGGATTGGATACGATGAGATTGCAGTCGGGAAGTTCTGACCAACTTACAAGAGAAATGCGTCGGAGGGTGTGGTATGGCTGTGTAATATTGGATCGGTAGATCACCCAAACAAGCAAACTACAAAGTACTGACTGTTATCTAGGCTCGTCTCCAATGCGTTTGGGCGACGACTTAGAATCTCTGAAACAAGTACCGTGCCATTACCAGCAGAGATAGACGATGAGTACCTTTCCACGACTACGCAGGGACAGAAACCACCAGGTACTCAGTCTAAAATTACGTTCATGATTCAATCACTCACCCTGTCCGCTATTGCCGACAAATCCATGTCGCCTAGAGACCGCTCTCGTCCAGTTAATGTGCGAGATTGTTCTAATCTAGAGTTAGGCACGATTCTAGATATAAGTGCTGAGATGGATGGATTTCTTGAAAGACTACCACTCCATTTGAAAGCAGATGCTCATTCCAATTATTGCGATCTCTCAAGCTGCTTTGAGCTGCAGGCTCATGTATTGAAAGCAAGGTATGAATATCTGCGGCACGGTGTTAACTTTTCCTCACATCGGTCAGAGTTATGTATTTGCGGCTCCAGCTACTTCGTCCAATTCTTCTACAGCAAGTTGCTAAACGCAGCCCGATCGAACCACTGCAAGCAGATACCGGACAAACTGCTACGATGCAAGTACAAAACTCATTGCACTTGCGCATCTGTGAACTTTGCATCACAGCAGCGCAAGACGTGCTTGTTGAGCTTCATCTGGCTTTGTCTGGTAAACAAAGAACGTTAGCATGGCACGCTCTGCTCTGTAAGTCTTCCACGAGCCTCTCATAAGTTATGCACGAAAAGTTGGAAGTTTCTGTGGCTGTTGAAAATTTACTAAGTGGGTATTCGTAGTTACATTTGCTGCTGCTTCGGCTCTAATCGCAGCAACGTTATGTCCTGATCTCAAGTTCCAAATGGACGATGATTCTGGGAAAGCCTCATGGAATCGAGCTATCGAGATCTTCAAATTTCATAGCAACCATATTCCTTCGGCTGGAAAAGGCATAGACGCGCTAAAACTGTTTCGAAGAACGATTGCCAAGCATATTGCGGCAAAAGACAGTTAGTCATTTCCTCTCATCGTGTACAGTTGATTTGGAAATCTCACCACGTAGCCACAGGTTCTACTTCAAGCATGCCGGATACCCACGGAGACAACAGTGCGAACATTGCTTTTACGCCTGTCCAGCCTCTAGTTGGAAGGTCAAATACCAACTTAGAGCCTGATCTGCCTGGACAATGGTCTTTTGACTTTGATGAACTCTTGGACTCAAACTCACTAGATTTGAGTTGGTTCACCAGTCAAACATTCGCTGGTTGATAGCCTTGCGGAGGCATCATTCTTCATAAATTAACTCGTCTAGCATAGCTATTCATCCTTTGTGCCTGACTGTATATGGTCTTGTATACTTAGAAGATATACAGGCTCCTAATTACTTGATATTTATCTATAATTACTGCTTGAGAGACTGAAGTCGAATCTGCATTCTTCTTGTTTCGAAACTGTGCGATGTGACAAGTTTGACAACCCTCCCACGTTACATTTACTCTTGCCGTACCCCAATCCAGTTACTGATCTTGGCACTGTAATCATGCAAAAAATCACATAGCTCAACTTATCCATTTGATCAGACGGTGCACTCAGGGCGAGCTGATGAGTGCTTAGCCATACATTGATAGCTCAAGTTGCTTACTAATAGCTTACTCCTAACCCGCGTCTCAAAACAACTGCGTGAAAGCATTTTGTCCCCGTCTATCCATCGCTATCTGGGACGCATTGGCAGTTGCTCAAGTGGATATGCTATTGAGACGAATCCTGGGCAGAAACGCGTTCAGAGGTGTTACTTCGAAGAATCTTAGGCATCTATATCGAAATATGGCTACTCAATCCACCACCACAGCATCAGAATCTCGGAGCTCGTCGAACAGTCCACCAAGTTTGGCTTCTCAGCAGGCAGCTGATATCAAACTATCATTACCAGCTCCAGGAGAAGGCCCGCAGTCTATTGATGTTTCCGGAGACGGCAGCACGGTCAGTCTTGATCATCTAGGCCCTGTCGTGGTTAACCAAGATGGAACGTTAAGCCGGATCTCGAATTGGGATGCAATGTCGGAAATCGAAAAAAAGAACACGCTACGAATCTTGGGCAAAAGAAACCTACTACGTCTAAAGGCATTAAAGGAGAAGGAAGGCGAGAATTGAACCCATGAGAGGGTCAATTCAGGGCAGCACCTCGCCATGGGCAATAACTATATCTATGCGACCGACTCTCAAGGACTTCTATCCTACTCTTGCTCAAAATAGTATTTACGTTTCCAGAAATGATAAGACTTAGGATCACTATATGGCCTATCTCTTATGATACTGGGCGTATTAAACCCTTGGGCCGCTTTATATCAAACCACCAATGGGGTCAACCACGGTCTCGGAACATTTATATTGTAAGTGCATCCTGCCATCCACATTCGTACTCAATACCGAGTTAACTTGGCTAACCGTAACGTCTAGTCTGTTATGAGCCAGGAAGTATCTCGATTTCGGTGTCGCATTCACGCGCATTACCAAATATGCTGCCTTTTTGATGCAGCCCATAGCACTGGACAGCGGAACGTGTGATCTAAGCGCCTGCTACAAACACTCTCAACATAGTATTCTTATACTTGCCAGACGGCTTTGGGTCAAGCTTATTCCACCCACGAGTCCGGGCGGTCCGTGGATTTACAGTGCCGCTGCCATGGCACTAAGCATGTCCGACCTGTTTATTCTCCTGTCGGCTAAGTCTGGGGAATGAACCTCTTTATATGTAGTCCCCATGTGAATGTATCTTGTACCTATATTCGGAAGTTAGGGCGGGGACATACTTTTCTATATTCTTCTAGGCCACTTCTGTCCATTTTCATTCTTGGTGTCTTGTTGTGTCAGTCGTTTTCGCCATCATGGTCTACTGTATAATTGTGCTTTCACTCATATCCGCCATTTATGGATCTCCCACTCGGCAACAACAGTCTTCCTCAGATATCCATAGCAAAGATTTGAGCAGCCATGAAGAAAGAGGCTTGGCTGATCTAGGTATTTCGAGGATAAGGAGGAGAAGTTTAGAGAAGCGAGGTGTCAGAATAGCCTTCAAGCAAGCAGTAGCATTTGCACCAGCAACTCCAGACATCGGTACGATCGGGAATTTACGTTTGAGTACAGAATGCTAAGTCTTTGTAGTGACCGACAATGTCCTACAACTCGAACCAGTATCTGGCACACCACTCAGCCAGAAATACCTCCAATTAATTGAAGATGACCGAATATACAAAGATGAAAAAGAGCCCGCAAAGAACGCCGAGGTCATCCAAAACATTCGCGACACCGTCTACCTAACCACAATGAAATTCGGGCCGGAAGAGTTCAAACTTGTAATCGACACTGGCAGCGCTGATACCTGGCTTGTGCAAACCGGCTTCAAATGCATTAGTATGCTTACCCGCCAGTCCGTGGCCTCGGCAACCTGTCGCTTCTCGCGAACCTACAATAATACAAAGACCTTCAAGGCTGTCGCCAATCAGCATTTCAACATCTCTTATGCGGACGGTGAGTTCCTCAATGGCGAGATGGGTCGTGAAGATGTCACGTTCGGCGGCATTACCGTGCCAAACCAGGAGTTCGGCCTCATCAATTACGCCGCGTGGAACGGCGACACCATATCTTCGGGTCTCACTGGCCTGGCATTTCCATCCGTCACGCGCGCCTACCCAGGCGCTGATGCAAAAGGTGACAAGCGAGGCGGAAACGTGCCATACGATCCCATCTTCACGAGCATGTGGAAGAAGAAGCTCATATCACCATACTTCAGCATCGCACTAAACCGCGCCAGCGAAGGACCCGGCGCCGTTGCCCTCGGCGGACTACCGGGTGGCAGTATCAAATTTGAAGACAAATGGGCAAAAGCGCCGATGCAGCATCTCATGATGGCCCTACCCGGTGCGAAAACGCCAGCAGACTATCAGCTATACGTCGTCGAGACGGAAGGCTGGAGCATCACATCACCGGCAGGTGTCTCGGCGCCGGCAGTCAATTCAACCAAGGTTAAGGTGGTACTGGACACGGGAACTACGCTGTCGTACTTACCGCCTGCTGTGGCTAATGCGATCAATGCGGCGTTTGATCCACCGGCTTCGCAGGACTTATTGATGCGGCAGTTTATCGTGAATTGTAATGCGAAAGCGCCGAAGGTGGCGATGAAGCTGGGTGGACAGATGGTGTGGTTTGATGGCGAGGACTTGAAGTTGCGGACTGGTGCTGGCAATACGTGCATGTCAGGTATCCAGGCGTCGCGGTCAGCGTTGCAGCCGTCGATTCTGGGTGGAGTGTTCTTGAAGAATGTGGTGGCTGTGTTTGATATTGGTGCTGCGGAGATGCGGTTTGCCAACAGAATACGATGAACAGCTCATGATGGGAGAGGTAGGGAGGAATTGTAATTCACGTGCAAGTTGCATTGATTGGTATTGTGGCGTCAAAGTCTGATCGCTATACTTGAGAGTCTGTACATACATGCTTGCCTGCTGATGAAGCTACATAATAGAATGGCGGACTATGTCGTTCATGTCATTTGTATTGATTGTTTATCCGAACTATTAAACAAGATATCACGAGTATTCGTCAACAAGGTCATTCGTATCGCCAGCGAATCGACCTTACAATTTGGTATAAGTCTGACGGCACAATATAGAAAATGGCCCGTGACTGTCACGCAGGGACGCAAAAGTTAATTAGATGGCGATTATTCAGGGCCAGGAGAGTAGTTCTCTTGGATCCCCACCTCTGGAGTACATCTAATATCTCGTTTTACGTCTTTACCAGGTAATGCCCCTGATACTGGACATCGTATCTCCTCTATCTTGTAGCGGTTCTGATTGCCGCCGTATAAATCAAAGTGCGACAAAGCCGGGTACCTGACAGCCAACGCGCAATCAATAAAATCAATGATGCTTCGAAGAAGGATCTAATACTAAGTGCCCTGCTGTTCTTAAGCGTATAATCAATCTATCAATTGTATGGGGTAAAATCCAGGATTGGCCCAAATGATTTAACTACACCAATGCGTCCCGCATGCCACTAACTCTGCAGATCGATCTTGTTCACTCGTTACTGACATTATGCGAGCTTCTGTGATTTCTGGATTGGTGCTTTTGCTGGCGCAGAGTATATCTGCTCAGCCGACTGGTGCTTCGGGGTGTACCGTCAAGCACGGAGATAAAGAATGGCCGGCCGAGGCTGTCTGGAAGGCTGAGCTCCCAGGCGTCGAGCAGCAACAAGACGGAGGTGGAGAAACACATCCTGACTACTTGATGGTAGCAAAGACTGTCAAGGATGTTCAAGCTGCAGTCAAGTTTTCCGCAAAGCATAATGTGCGCCTCACACTCATTAGCAGTGGCCACGACTTTCTTGGACGGTATGTTTGAAGTAGTGACGTTGATCGAGTAAGGCTGACGACGAGGCTCAGAAATGATGCTACTAGCGGTCTTTGGCTATCCACTGGCAACTTCAAAGGTTCGAGAGTTCATGCGCATTTCACTCCCTCAGTGAACGGAACTGAAGCAGTCGACTATAACACCGATCCTGTTGGAAAAGTCAATGTAGTAAAGGTCGAGGCTGGAAAAGAGACGGCAATTACATTTGGTGTTGGCGTTAGCGGACAGGAGCTTACTGATGCGTTGGACAAGTCTGGACTCTATACACTTGGCGCAACCGCTAGTATGAGAACACGCTTCCATGATTGAACTAACTAGACTGACGGAATATTAGGCACTGTTAAGACAGCTGGTGGATACGCTCAAACCGCAGGCCATGCCGCCTTTTCAAACAAATGGGGTCTTGCCGCAGACAATATCTTGGAATACAAGGTCGTAACTGCTGATGGAGAGCTCAAGATCGCTAATGACTTGAGCAACAAAGACTTGTTCTGGGCCCTTCGAGGTGGTGGAGGAGGTACATTCGGAGTTGTTGTAGAAGCAACAATGCGAGCTTTCCCTACACCCAAGATTACGTGAGTACAGGTTGAATGGGGTTCTTGAGAGCTAAAACTTACAACTTATAGACAAACGAAGATCTGGATTGAGCTCGAGGATCACAATAACACCGATGCCATCTTCCCCCAAGCCGCATACATGCACTCGAAGATGCCTGATCTCAGCGACGCAGGCTGGTCATGCTACTTCTACGTCTACGGAAATGGCTTCCAAGCACGTTTCATCAATCCAGATTCCACGCAAGCTGCGGCCGAGAAAGCCTTTGCTCCCATTCTAGCTGGCTTACCTAAGACTGCTGGCGTCAAGCAAGCGATCCATCAGTATTCTGAAGTCAAGAACTTCAAAGTCTGGTTTGATTCTCTGTTCGGTGCTGCACCTGCGCAAGATCCAGCGCAGCCACTTCCACTTGAAGGCGCATATCCTCGCGGTATCTCGCATATGGACAGCCGCCTGCTCGGTAGAGCCCATTTAGAGTCACCTAAGCTCGCTGCCGCGCTCAAGGAAGGTTTCCCCAAGGGCAAGAACGGTATGTGGAGAGGCCATTTGATTGGTGGTGGCAAGGTCATGAAGACGCCAGCCGATTTCAACAGTGTGAACCCAGCCTGGCGAAAGACATATGTGCACATCATTGGCACTGGCGTTGAGCAGCCTAATGCTACACCATTGAGAACGCTGGCTCCCGATATGGGCAGCTATGTGAATGAGGTACGTGGAACATCTGCAGTCGTCAACATCCAAAGCTAACATTTCCACAGGCCTTTGCTCACAATCCTGATTGGAAGCAAACCTTCTGGGGCACCAACTACCCCCGACTGTACTCGATCAAGAAGGCAGTTGATCCCAACGGCCTCTTCTGGGTCACACCTGGTATCGGAGCAGACGACTTCAAGCTTTCCGAAGGCCGATTATGCAAAGTTCAAGGACCAGCAAAGGATGCTATGTATGCCCCTGATACTGACAACAAGAACATGGCAGAGAGCACAGGAGCCCGACCATATCCCAAATCGCAAGAAGAGGCGGATAATCACAAAGGTGCTTCTTGGCCATAGATGTGCATCTGATGTGTCAAAATCAAATTATGTATTTCCTTGAGTCCAGAACACCTCGCTAGCAAAAGTGACTATTAATGATGACATACTCCCTAGGCTAACATAGAGGTCCCGAGAAGTACCCAGGATGAAACTAACCCAACGCGTGCTATGCTTCGTGTATTTGATGGAAGAGTGAAGCCAGCGGATGGTGCGTGCATGGTTGTGTTGAGAGCGTTTAAAACATCTGGTCCGGGGCCTACGAGTTTTCCATGCGAGCTTTGTAGAAGTCCAAAACGAATAAAAACCTCGGAACAAGTGACAAATATCGAAATGACAATGAGCACGATAATGATCCAAGTGATATCTAAGAACAAGTTAGCCTTGCTTGGAAAAGACTATGTGCTGACAACTGACGGGTCATTTTCTTGTCAGCAATTGCATCGCTGAGAATTTCGGCGAGATCTAAGAAGACTCGACATCGCTCATTCAAGACTTGAATCCGGGGCTTAATTTCCAAATATTCGCGTACGGCCAAGTACAATGGATAAAGAGTTGGTTCATCTTCCCAGAAAAAGTTTGGCACGTCAAGAATGTTCGATGCTATAGTAAAGATCAGTCAAGCTCAGATTTTGTCACAGATTCGTCTGCTTACAAAGGTTGACATTGACTCTACTGGTAAAGAGACGACCTAGGATTTTGACGACGTCTTCTCGCTTCATGCCTAATCGACCTGTCAATGCCAATGTCCGTGGCGCGTGTTGAGCTTCCAGCATTGTGCGTTCCATTCGTTCTTCGAAATGAGACAATTTGGTACTTTGAGCAATTGCATGAGATATTGCAAGCTTGATCATGTGGTCATGAGATCTTAGCGTGAACATGTCCGCCATAACTCTCGGTCGCGAAATGTTAGAATTGTATTCAAAATGGAACTCTTCCGTCTCAAAATCGGTTTCTGATAGTGGGCGAGTGGCCAACGAGACTCCTGGCTCGCTGCTTGAGAATGTCAAGTCCGCTAGGATATCTTTTTCTTGTCGTTCGCTCAAGTTCCAGAACACGGCGACTCCATAACTAAAGACAAAAACTTCTGCAATAGTTTGGTCTATAGAAGGAGAAGTAACCCTTTCACGATCTGGGGACCGATCCTGGCGTGGGCTATGGCTTGATTCTTGATTGTTTTGGGTGCTATCTTCAAAGTGATGCGCCTCTTCGTAGTAATCCACGTGGCGTTCTCTTCGCTCTATGCGTTCGATTTCTTCGTCTAAGAGAGACTTTCCGCCAGGCGACTTCATGATCGGACTACTCCGAACACGATATCCATCTAGACCTGGAAGAAGTGGAAGCTGGTAGACAACATATAAACAATCATCGTATAGTTTTGTGCGAGCTCCATGTTTTGTCTTCAGAAATTCTGCAGTAGGTCGCAGCTTATAGGCTTGAGCGGTTCCGTACGCTGTCACTCGAGGAAGCTTTTCAGCTCTGCGTGCTTTAGGCAAACTTTCTGCGTAGGATCTTCCTTTCAGTCGTTTGCCGGCGATAATTTCATCATCGCGAGGTGGTCCAAAATCCTCTGCTTGAGCAAAGCTTTCATCGTCCACTTGATCTGTCTCGGGAAGAATGACTAGCTTTTCAGAGACCTTTGAGGTACGGGATGGTATATGTTGAGGAACAAGTCTACCCGTAAGTTTAGGGTCTAAGGGGTGTCGTCCACTAGGAGTGCGAGAGTGATGAGATGGTCGAGAGTCTGGAGGTCCTCGCTTCAGAGCCGATGGAATGTCACTCGTGTATTGAAGAATTCCATCCACGCTAATAGTGTTGTTGTTTCCACGCAGCGCCCCAGTTCCAATTCTTGATACGATGGGTCGTTGTTGCTTACGCGCTGCTTCGCGGGAATCTGTCACCTGAATTGCTCATTAACAATCATCGTACTAATTGTGAGAAAGGTTTGTGTCATACAAGAACTGCAGGGCCCCGTCTTGGAGCAATTGAGGCCATTTTTGTGGTTTTGAATGAAGGCTACAATTCAACCGCGATCGTTGCAGCACGATTAGTGGCCAAATTCTCGGCCGGCTGAGAGGGGATATTCGCTCATCTGACCACTCCGTACAAATTCAAGTGGCCGGGTGTTTTCTATCAGCGATGGGCTAGGAACTCAACGACATTGAACTCGTCACTCGCGATAATCTGCAGGTGGAGTTGCGTTTTAAAGCTAAGCCCTAAGCGGCCTAGGGTCACGTCATGCATCGCGACTTCCTCTTTGGGATTTTGAAATGCTTCAAAAGTCGATCAGCCAACTTCACACCATTCCAAAATTCTACTTGTCCAGTCCCGTCAATGGAAGCTGAGCAGTCTAATTATTCAGGTAAGATTACAAGCTAGAGGTAAACATCACATACTCTCAACAGGTTGCGAGAGACTTTTGTTGATGATAATTGATATCCACACGGAAAGGACCGATACGATACAGTGGGGGCTTGTAAAATCTCTCAACTGATCTATGGTCTTCTTTTGAGATCGATAACGGAATCAAGCTTTTCCGTTGTGTTCCTGCCCAACGACATCGATATATTTTTTTTCCTCATTGTCATTAGACTTGTTTCTTAATGTACCGGTGTCCAAGAAGGCCGAAGTTAGCCAGAGTTTTCAGGATCCCATTCCTGGTTGCCATACTGCAATAGGCGCATCCCTAAATAAAAATCCACTGGATCTGCATTCACATTTGTTTTCGCACACTACGCATCTGGGGTGCTTAAACCCCTCGCCAAAGCTGAGATCTCCCGTAATGATCCTAAAGGATTCCAAGGATTTGATTGTGTGCTGACTGACTCAGTCTTATCATACAGATTCCGTAACGAGCCATTGGATTTCTGTGCCGTGCGAGTTGAGTAAGATATCTCGATCCCGCGACCATGTCGATCTGCTAAGAGTCGTGGATTTCATAAAGTTTAGAAAACTAACTACTGTGCAAGCTAACGCGGTAGACAGAACCGGTATATCCATCACTTGCCACATAACTACGAGCCCAAAAAAATATAGAAACTTCCAAAGTTAAGCTTCAAAGCATATAGCGAACGTACAATAAAGCCTCGCAATATAGGCGAGATACACAAATTTCGAGCCTGACCGATTGGGCCAAATATGTTTGAAGGACTTACCAAGCTCAAAACGCATGTACTAGAAAATGTATGGCGTGGTTGTTCCAAGATTTTCATTGCATCTATATCAGGAGCGCGGCCTCGTGGTGAGAAGCGTTGTACCTGGGTACCTATGTTGAGGTTAGAGGATGAATACTGTGGTCCCGGGCCAGTGGCATAAGGTTTAAAGGTACGTCCCAATCCCATGTAGAAGGAATGACGAGTCAAAGTGGATTATTGCAGTACAGGCGAGTCCATCAGATAGTTTCACACGAATACGTTCTGTTGTGTCAACACCTTGCTACCATCAGCGCAATAATAGTCGCCCATCCTCAGATAAAATTAATGGTTGAAATCCTATTGAACTTGATAAACAATGGCGTTGACTGCAACAAGGCCAAGAGATATGATATACTATCATTGGGCGCTTGGTAACGGAAGTCTCTCTACCCATTTTCACCCTTGACCATGTTTCATGATCTGAAAAAAGAAGCTCCACATGCCATTTCTGGATAAGAGACGAGAACCAGGTACCAGATCCAGGGCACTGCAGCAAATAGAGACTGCCACACCATGCTACCGGCCATTTGGTGTGAACCTGTTCGAAAAGCGGATAGCGCTATGCTAAGATCTGTCAAAGCCATTCATAGCAAGGTTGATCTAAGATGAAGCAGTTGTGATAATCGCTGTGGTTGATCGCGGCTGCAACGGATATACCTGTACCTTTCACATACTCCGTAGTACCATTCGTATCTCATCACCACTTGCGAGGGGTGATACTGCTGCCGAGCGCCTTCAAACTGCGCAGAAACCGCCTATACATTGAAAAGCGAGTGGAGAGTAGTAGATATCAGGATATCGGATATCTCTATGTGTTATACAAGGGATATGGGAAATTTGGAGGCGTCGAACGCACGTCAGCAGGGGAGGGGGATCTAGAGGGCGGACTGACGCAGGGTTATCGACCTCGTCGTGGCCGTTAGCTGTCATTTTCCTGGAGATTACGACTACTCGCATCCAATGGCTTGATGATGGTGCCTGAGTTGGACAGGCACACGACAGGGCCTACGGACATTTCAAGCGCTCAGTATGGATCTCGGACCACCAAAGCGGTTAGTTGAGAATTACAACCTTCAAGCAAGAGCACCAGAGTGGACTCACGACTCCACATCACTGGCTGCAAATGGCTCGCCCTGGACGTTGGTTATCCATGCTCATCCATACTCGCCCAAGATCCAACTGGTCCTCGCTCAGGCTCGCTGCAAAGAAGAACGGGCGTCAGGGGGGCAATGCCCAGTGGTTGGTTGAGAGGCGTGTTCATGGTGTCCTTGCAGCGCGGGATCCCCTGAGACAGCATGCGATTCGCTCTAGGCCGAAAACACCAACAGAGGCTGATCCACCACGAGTGTCAGGCTGTGCCAGACTGCATTTCACGCACTGGTTTTTGCTCGTTCAAATTGCTACTGCACTCCTAAACCTACCATTGTTCGTTTTGCGCTCGTCTTGCAGGCGGAAACACACGGCCTACCGAGTCCACGCATGCCAGGCGCCCGCAATTTGTTTGTCTGATCCAGCCTTTCGTCTTGCTGGCCCTGCACTCATTTTGGCCTGATCTTGTTCCACAAGGGGGCGTTCTCTCCTCTGCCGCGACGACATGCTTAATGCCCCATGATCCTCCCGTGCATCTAGTCTCTTGTCCACCCTCTCTCCTCTTGCATCATCCTCAACACCACGATCTTCGACGGGGGCTGGTCCATTTGTGCGTCTTCTTACACCAGCTGCTGTGCAGCATTCATGTATTCACACTCGCTTCGGCGCTTTCAATCTGGATTTCGCTGAGCGAACCTGCGCTTTTATACTCTCCTCTCGCCTTGGACCGATATAACGATCTCCGGCTCTCAACCTATCCTTCTTTGTGAAAACTCAATCGACATGCGGCTAGAGGCCGCGGTAGGGGGCGCCGTTTTCTCCGCAACCGTCCTCTGTTCCGCTGCCTTCGGCCATGATATTGCTCATGGTCTTCATCGTCGCCATGCAGACCTCCATCTTCATATGAAGAGAGACCCCGAACCAAGTCGAACCATTCCACTCTATAAAAGAGTTGCATCATCAGAAACTTCCTTTCCGGCGGTATCAACTGGCGATGTTTTCAACGCTCCATTATGGCCGACTGTCACCATCCCGGCTGGATTTACATTAGCAGGCGGTGTGGAAGTAACATCATTACCGGCGGCGGATATACCGACAGGGAGTGTTGCGTTGTCAAGCTTGGCTGCAGTCACTCAAGCAGCTGATCCAGCAACATGGAATGCTCAAGCGGATCAGGCATGCTCAGGAGTTGTGATGAAGCTAAATGGTCAGGCTGGAAACCCCTCGGGAATGGTCGCATGCTATAACGTCCCGTTCTTGGATACTCAGAAGGGAACCTTTGAGGCCGAACTCCGCATTTTCAATGTATCCATGCCATCTGGGGACTTTGCTGGGACGTCGGCAACAAACATGATGGTTACCTTTAAATTCCAGTCTGCTTCTGTGCAAGCATCGGATGGCACTCTGCCAGTCAAGCGAGCACTTATTGAACGACAATCCACTCCTACGGCTACTACTGGTGCTGCTGGCAATTTCATACCAATGGAAATCTCGGTGCGCAAATATGTTGGTCAAATATCTCCGGCTTCCTTTACTCCCGGGATGAGCCAGTAAGTTCATGAGCGCATAGACTTGGTGCTCTTCTCTAACATTCACAGGGATTCTTTCAAGACCATTCTTACACCTCAGATTTCGATATCAGCCGTTAGCCCATCAACTAAACAAACAATCAGCACTGACGTCTCCTCAAATCAGGCTTCATTTGTCGCCGGCGTCTTTGCTACCGCCACTGGAAACCTTACCGATCCAAAATATCTCCTCGACAAACCAGCCGAAAAACTTGCTGCTGCTGCCCAGGGCTTGCCAACACCCTTCATCGTTCCCGGTCTATCTCTCGGCGTCTTTCCAGTTGGCCTCATCGTCGCTCTAGTATGGCTAGTGGGCTTCTCTACCGCAGTTGGCCTTGGCACACTTGGAAGGATACAATTCCGAGAACAATATCGCAGCGCTATCCGAGCGCAGATGTCAGGAGACGTGAAGAGGATATAGGTCTTCATGTAGGATGAGGCCATTTTGCATTTGAGATGAGAGCGAAGCGTCAATTTTTCCATCATAGACCTGTCGCAACGACGGCATCGAAGATACCCAACCCTACCATTCAACTTCTCACAGCAGACGAGTTTCTGCTGTACGCTTCATCTTGAATTTTGTTCAAAGTTCTTCCCTTCGTTTCACAAATTTTAGGCAAGTTTGTTATGCAAGCTTTGCTTCGCCATTTTCTTGATGTGCGAGAATAAAAATTTACCTTATGGTACTTGTCAAAATTTTCAACTTCTCATACATTTTTTTCACGGGTTCAGGCATTGTGTAGCCTTGTTGTGCTAGACGAGCAACCTTTCCCAAAATTCTTGCATTTTTTTTTCCAATTTTTGCATGCTGTGCACTTGTAAAGTAGATGCTTTTCCGCATTGTGCTATATTAGGATTCGGTATCTGAGCTAGAAGCCAGGAGAAATGAGATATGAATTAAACGATAAACATCTATCATTTCTTAACCACTCATCTTCAACCTTGGCGGTTAGCCAAGAGAAGTATGAAACTTTATGCAAGAAAACGCATGAAGCCGCGGTTCGCACCCATTGAGTTGATTGTAAACAGGGTCTTCTATACGTGCGAGTTCCATTCTCTCACCGCCGACCTGAAGTTGGAGAGCTTGACAATGGAGTGGCTAGAGTAATACATGTATATGGATTCAAGCGGTTTGCGTCGGATGGTGCCAGGATCCATTGAGCCAAAATCGTGCTACAAGGTTAAAGAGGGCAATTGATTGGTCATTTCCTCCGCAATCGCGCGCCCTTCAATTGACACTGCAGTAGATTCGTGCATTCAGATGTTGTGACTCCATTCGAAAAGTTGAATTCTGAACACGGGTGATAGTACAATGACTCGATGAGATGAGTCGACAGGAAATACGATCCCATTGATAAGTACTGGCTCGTTGACACATTCCAAAGGTCCAACTTTTCGGTTAAAATCTTGGTTCTTGATCGTCATTGAAAATGCAAACTCAAGAATTGAGCAGCCAGAGATATGGGCGTAAGCTGCGATCTGATTTCTTGTTTGCAAAGGACTTTACGAATATGAACCATGGTATGTAAACAATGAAGAATTTTAACAAACCGGTGCCTAACCACAAATGTAGGATCTTTTGGCACATATCCTCTTACTGTCAGAGACACTTTTCGTAGCTTTCAGGACCAAGTAGAAGCACGACCAGACCCATTCATCTTCTACGACTACCCCGTGCTGTTAGATGAAGCTAGGGCCGAAGTAGCAAAGCTGCTAAATGCTCCTGTTGGAGAGGTTGTTTGTACAGTCTCTAAGTAACTGGTTTAAAACCTTGACGCTGATTCGCTGTATAGTCGTGCCCAATGCCACTACTGGAATCAACACTATTCTCCGAAATTTGGTATTTCAACCTGGAGATGTCATTATCTACTTCGCTACCACGTATGGAGCCTGTCAGAAATCCGTGACATATATCACAGAGACGACTCCTGCAGAAGACTTCAAGATACAGTACACATATCCTGTCAGTGATACATTTCTAGTCGACTCTCTCCAGGATGCTATCAGCGAGATACGAAACCAGGGAAAGAACCCTCGGCTTGCCTTGTTCGACACTGTAGTGTCTATGCCGGGCGTTCGCATGCCCTACGAGCGGTTTCTGGCAGTGTGCAAGAGGGAAGGAATTTTGAGCTGTATGGACGCAGCCCATGCTATAGGAATGTTGAAACCCAAAGACGTCGATATGAGCATACTGCAACCAGACTTTTTCGTTAGCAATTGTCACAAGTAAGTACTACCATACGAAACTAAAACACTTGACTTATTTCCTACAGGTGGCTTTACGTACCGCGAGGCTGCGCCGTACTCTACGTACCTACCAAACATCACTCAATGATGCGGTCCACAATCCCAACCTCACATGGTTTCATTCCAACACCCAGGCCAGGCGCGGCAGCAGCTTACAACCCTCTTCCCACAAACAATAAGTCCCCTTTTGTGGTCAACTTTGAGTTTGTAGGTACCATTGACAATGCACCGTATCTGTGCGTACCAAGGGCCATCCAGTATCGAAAGGAGAGACTAGGTGGTGAAGAAGCTGTTGCAGACTATCTCTGGACACTCGCTCGTCGCTCCGGGCAGATCGTGTGCAAAATACTAGGCACTGAAGTACTGGAGAACGAAGACAACACCCTACAGAATTGTGCCTTCAGCAATGTTCGCCTACCACTAGACGCTGCTGCGATCCAGTCAATGGCAGAGACCCGTGGAAGTACCCTCAAAGGCGATGAAATGATCGCAGCGATCCGAGATTGGATGTTGCGAACTCTTTTCTACCAGCATAATACCTCCATGGTTGTACTTTGGTATGCCGGAGTATTTTGGACCCGATTGTCTGCTCAAGTGTACTTGGAAGAAGCAGATTTCGAGAGAGGAGGACATTTGCTCTTGGAACTGTGCGGACGTGTCACTAATGGTGACTTTTTACCTGCTTGTCAAGTCCAGAGTAAGCTTTGAGTGTAATTGACGATTTATCGAACAGATTTTAGATAATTTCTATCTCTTAGCGCTAGAATAATATGAGGTAATACAAAAACGTTGGCTCAATGTAGGACAAGGCTGCCAAGTTTTCAGCCTTGTCTGACAAGGGCTTTTTGAGTCATGACATCTCTATTCCAACCTCTTGTCTCATTCTGATATCTGTTTGATACTTTCTTCAGTCCAAAGAGCTTGAAAGCATGCTATTTCTAGTTTTACTAAGGGCCAAAAACAGAAGCCAGTGACTACTGCACGCAGCCAGTTGCATAACTCACCCGATATCGCATAGCTGCCGTGTTCGCACCGCAAAACCCGCAGCGCGATTTTAAACGCCACATGCCAATCATGGACAGTCATCATGCAGGATCGAATAGACGAAACGAAATCTACATTTAGACTAATCCAAGCTACTTGCCTGGTGGGTATGAATCGCCAAGTTTGAAAATCCTATCAATGTATGCCTGAGGGCGATTTCCAATCCTTCTAACCCTTTTGCTGCACATTCCTTTGGGTTTAGGAGCAGAATGGCAATCGACCTGAAAACCGGATTACCATCGTAGAGTCGATGATGGCGAAGCCCGGGATTAAAAAAAAATGCGGCGCCTCCCGGTCTTAGTGGGCTGCCGAACAGCCGCGTCGACCGCAACCGACATCGTTGATACGTAGACTGATAAATATGGCGAGGGATATCAGTATTCTGCCTGGATTGATGTAAATCCAGAAAACTCTTCATTCAGAAATGGCGGATCCACGTCTTTCCTTGTCGTCAAAATCGTTCGATGAAGCACCCAAAGATAAAGAACATGGCCTTGATGCAGTTGAAGATTATGATGAGGAGAGTGCATTACCACGAGTGGTAACTCGAGACGCTGAGAAAATCGAACGAATCAGAACCCCGCTAGAACGTCTAGAAGTTAAATGGAAAGACAATGACCCCGAAAATCCTTACAATTGGTCAACGAAAAAGAAGAGTTGGATTACTTTCCAACTGGGCATGTTGGCTCTGGCTGGTTCTGCTGCCTCTGCTATCATAGCTCCTGGTGAAGATCAGATTGCTAAGGAGTTCAACATCAGTGGCGAGGCAACTGTCTTGACTATCTCGTTATATGTCACAGGCTTCATAATAGGGCCCTCCATATGGGCGCCTATCAGCGAGCTCTGGGGAAGAAGGTACTCTTCTTTACTCCCCATATTGGTTTCCCTCAGCTAACATATTTGTTTACAGAGTCAGTTTGCTTCCGGCAGTTCTGTGTCTTGCATTACTCAGCGTTGGTACTGGCGCCAGCAAATCAACTGCTAGCATCATGATTACAAGACTCCTCGGAGGAATATTTGGGGCAGCTCCAGTGAGCAATGTTGCAGCTGTAAGTAATAACATATCAATTAATATCAGATCCTTTACCTAATAACCAATTCAAGGCTCTTGGGGACATATGGACCGCCAAAGTCCGCGGAACAGCCATGTCGTTATACGCAATCGCCGTTGTTGGTGGACCAACCCTGGCACCTGTACTCGGTGGTGCTTTAACCCAAACTGTTTCATGGCGTTGGACTGAGTACGTATGAACACGTTCATCTTGCTGCTGAATGCTAATTCTGTCAGATATGTGCAAGCAATATTTACCTTTGTCGTGTTTGTACTTTGCTGCTTCTGCCTCCCAGAGGTTTATGCGCCATATCTTTTGCGGAAACGAGCGGAAAAGCTTCGAAAAGAAACCGGTGATAGCAGATGGTATCATCCTCATGAAGCACTTCATAAGGAGATGACCTTCAAAGCTGTTGTCACCAAGCATTTTGCACGACCTGTGAAAATGCTTCTGACCGAGCCAATGGTCACATGCATTGCTTTGTATGCCTCATGTAAGTTGAACAACCCTTGTGTACTCTGAATCGCAGATCGCAGCTAACACCCCAAAGTTGTTTTTGGCATTTTGTACATGACACTTCAATTTTTCCCTATTGTATATCATCAGAATCGTGGATGGTCATTACTCAACAGCTGCCTTCCATTCGCTGCTCTATTCGTAGGCGTACTCGCAGCTCTGGGCATAAATCTTTCAAATCAGCCACGATATGCTCGAGCAGTTGAAAAGGCTGGAGGAAAGCCAGTGCCTGAAGCACGACTACCTCCAATGGCTCTGGGCGGATTCATTTTTGTCATCGGCTTGTTTGTCTTTGGATGGACAGCCGATCCAAGCATCCCGTGGCCAGTCTCTGTTGTGGCCGCGGGATTCATCGGTGCCGGTTTCAACACAATATTCCAACAATGTATCAACTTCCTTGTCGATACTTATCGCGTATATGCCGCGAGCGCAACTTCAGCAAACACTTTGCTTCGGAGCGTCTTGGCCGCTGCGTTGCCATTTGCTGCTGCACCAATGTAAGTAATTCAATCAGCATTGTGACGCCAGATACTAACACCGGTACAAGGTTCAATCGTCTTGGGCCAGGGGTCTCCATGAGTATTCTGGGTGCAATCGCCGCTTTGGCATTGCCGGTGCCTTTTGTCTTCATGAAATACGGCCCAGCACTGCGCCGTATGTCCAAATTCGCGCCTGTTGACGAATAATGTTTCAAAATAATTATGAGTAATGCGAGATGCCTCAAGCGTTTGTAATTTTATAACAGCCGCTCCAGAGGGGTATTAATCATTTAAAATTACAGATCATTCAATCATATAAATATAGAAGAGCGATAAAGTCCTTTAATGAACTCAAACTACTCACGCTGTAGTAGTATTCCTGTACAACATGCTCTCATGTGCCGAACTTGCTATTATTAGAGTAGAGGCGGTAGATTGTGTCCGCTCCCTTTGACTTGAAGTCTGCAATGACTGCGTCTTGGTACTATTGAGGCCTATAGAGCTGCTTAGAGCCTGGGAGATGCCGGTGACTTTTGGCATGATATGAGAATTTGATGCTATAATCGAGCTGTTTGAAGCGTTGTGGCTTGACATAGGCTTAGGAGTCGCTGATGCTTTTGCTCTGCTTAAAGTAGTGGCGGTGGTATTCTTTCCCAAAGAAGTCCCCGAACTTGCGGGAGACGTGTTGTTGGTCATAGTCAACCCAAATCCGTAGCACAATCCAGGAAGTGGGTATTCCAGTCCCTTTGATGGTTAGCAATCATAGCTCGCAACACAATATTATAGACTTACCCAAAGTTGGACATCGACAAGCGGAGTTGATTTTATTGTTGTCATCACGACACTGGCTCTAACTTCTACACCATAGGCAGGAGCAATCTTGACCCCAGTCAGATGCTGGTCATTAGAGCACACTGGTTGAGTAGCTTGAAGGGTCAGCGACTGGATAATAAGCGCTCACATTCATTCCTTACAAATGATTTCAGCGAAGGTGGCCGACACATACGGTGACAGATTGAGACCGGCTGAGAATCCCATTCCTATCATGATGTTAGTTTAGCAAGTAGAGGTTGGAGATACATACCAAATGCTTTAGCTGCCAGTTGAATGCTATTCTTTTCATAGGCTTTGAGGGTGGTTGACAGTTGAGCACTCAGCATGAAAGGTTTTGTGGTATAAGATGGCTCCCAATTACCAGTCTTTGACACTCCAGGTTTCAGCAGATTGACAGTCACTTGAGCATCATCGTTCAAACTAGCGGCGACGCTTGCACCAGCTGTGGCTGAGCCTCTCAAACCTCCTGCTTGTATACCGATAGACATGACCAGTTCCGGCCCAAGCTCAATGATACCTCCGGGTATTGAAATGCCATCAAGCGAAATTGGTGGAAACGCATATTCAAAGTTCTTCGTACTTGTGAAATTGGCACTGAACGATATTTGGGGCGAAACAGTTGCAAATACACTTCTTGGTGACAAGGTAATTTGAGCTTTGGTTGGGATGAACAGAAATGTTTCCATGTGAAAATTGAAGGCGAAGGAACCATGTGTACCACAATTATCGCACTCGAAAATAACGGAGCTGTCTTTGTCAATTGGAAATACCCATTGACTTAGTGGTAACGGGAAGTCGAAGGGAATTGTCAATTGTTTGTCTGTAGCCCTTCGAGCTTTGGTAGAAGATGAAGCTTCGGGAGGCATCAAGGAGCCTACATCAAGCTCATATGTGTGAATAGCTTCTTCCCAAGACTGAACAGTAGCGTTGAGAAATGCTTTATTTGAAAGCTCGTCGTATGTGAGATTGCTAACCAAGAACGGTTGGCGATGAGTGTTCCAACCGCAGTCTCCTGTCGATGCGATCATCACAAAACTACTTCAGAATTAATAGACGAACGTTGAGTAATGATTTCTGTCAAACGTACCTGTGGTTGTCCGCACCATTGACCCAGTCCCACGTTCTTTGGGCATACGCAAAAGCGTCATCGTCTTTAAAGGTCATATTGACTGTTGTATTGCTGCATGCGATAGAAGATAGCATTCCATTGAATCTCTCCATTGACAGTAGATTTTCATCTTCATGTGGCGCATAGACTGTGAGGTTGCCAACCGTGAGCGAACCGTTGCTAGGACCTGAATCATGCTGGTCAGATATCCTTGATCAGGTACAGAATGACTATCTCCGGACTAACCTCCCCAAAGAAAGCTTTCTGTGCTTCTCAAATCCAAGGCTGACATAACAGTATTTCGCCCATAGATTCCTCGTGGTTGTAGTGCTGACGGGGGTATATCCTGAAGTACAATAGCGAAGGCCCTATGTATCAGGACAAATAATGTCCAATATGAGAAAGATATTAATGATAGTGGTCCCATTTTGGTAATGGATGAATGACAGAACGCAAGGCTGCAGTTTTAAGGAGTGAATGAGTGAGCATAAACATCAAGAACGAAGAGTGACTGTCATAGAATTCGACTTTTTGATAAGTTGTTTTAGGACACGATAGAACGCATGTCTAGAAGGAGAGTAACCTTGCTACAATTTCTCTATGTGCATGTCTCAGTATAATAAATCTGAAAAACGTTCAAGTAGTGCTTATCAAAAGCAAATTCCCCTATTCACGATACCAAAATCCATCACTGGATGAAACAGAATTGAGGCTTGTATCTTGGCATGGCTGCAATTTACGAGGCCATACAATGATAAATCAAAGCTCACAGGCAACCTCATCTTACTCCGTTCGAATTGTCTGGCAGAACATTACAATATGATAGGCGGGACTACCCGAAAAGGACTCTAAGCTTGTTGATCATTCAGCCAATCAGAGCGCCGAACAAGAGAAGTGCTGAGTTAGGCTGGGACAAGCCGTTTTGGCGTGGTTGGAGCGATCCAACAGTGGTCTTGAACCCAGACTCATGCAGGCCGTTGTGCCATGCAAAGCACATGGCAAAATTCAATTCTGGTTTAGTTTCCTAGGAAGGAAGGCCTGCAATTTTCTTCAGGCTTCTCGTTTATCGAGTTGATCTATGACGGAGACGGCGAACCCGAAGATCAGTTGGTAGTATTCTAGCGTGAAATTGCCAGGATCCAACTTTCGCCGTAATTGTTTGCATCTTTCACATGATATGGGCTCACGGATGATTGCCGAGAGTTGGGTTCTGGAAAGGGGTTGAAGTGACTGGAGGCAAGAGCAGTTATTCCAATTTTCCAAGTTCAGATCTTTGGTAGTAAAACAACAACAACTGAAATAAAGGCAAATGGTTGCAATGAATAGAGCTGGATAGTGCAGTATAGGTAGAGTAGGATATTGCTGCTCAATGTAGCTGTCCTTGTTATGAAAGGTCGGAAAGAAGTCAACTCCACCATTCGGCATTTTTTCTACCAGCTGATAGTCGATCGTTGCTTCAATGTACTCTAATTGAGATCGCATTCGTGGTTGTACCTGCGGACAACGTGGCTCGCATGGCAAAATAGTAATGGACGTTCAGGCTAGCATGACTCTATGAGGAAGCAGTTCACCGGGATAGTCCAGCTCTACCTTCCTATTTCGCGTAAAACTCCTGATTCGTGTAGTCACTTGGGGCTTAATTCCAGGTTTAAAGCAAGCGGAGCCTCATCAATAAAAGCTTATTATATTGGACACTCGATTTCTCCAGGGCACAAAATATGGGGTAAATTGCCAAACTGACGAACATCCAATTCCATTGACTTCCTCTTCAATGGGGTTTGCATGACTTCTGTAAGAATACATTTGAATGTCAATTTTGATGAGAGCTTGGCCTGGCTGGGCACGAAACGATATATTTAGAAAATGGAGACAATGGAGTAGAGAACCTCAGGTCTACAAACGTCTCCGTCAGCTAAAAGTAGCACGAGCATAGATTCAATATTCCATTCCACAGTGCGTGGCCAATATTCCCAAAATCCGAATGCGTGGATCGCTTTGCCAACATTTAAGTTTAGTCTCTGAACGTGCCATAATACGTACCTGTCAAGTGAGCAATAAATATGTACGCACATACGTACCACGAGGAGACCCGTAGGTTCGTTATTATTCAAGAGCACATGCTAAGTGAAGTCGTGTTTTACCACGAGACCCTATTCGCCTGCTTTGCTGTCGTTGTCACTTGCACCTGCCTGACGGTTCTCTATAAGACCAACTGCGCAACTAATAGATCACCGCAAAGTCGTCCCACAACAATATATCGATATGGAATGTATCTATTTTGACCCTACACAGCGGGGTTTCAAGAGATTTAAACTCTCGCCAACACTGTTGATCATCTCGCAATCGCTATTTCGTACAAGGTCTGCCCTACTCAGGTCCCTACTAGTTCTTAAAGGGAGCTCATGGAAGTAAGTGGTAAGTGAAAATGTGCGCATGCTAGAGCATGTCAAAATCTTGGCTATAAGATGAAAGCCACCATATAGATGATATCCGTGCCGTTTGCCAAGTCCAGTTTTCTGTCATCTCAAGCTGCAATGAAGTCTCTTGTTCTCATTTCGCTTCTTGTAAGCGCAATATCTGTATCTGCGGACCTCTCATCAGGTACTGCTGCAGATGCATGCAAAGCAATTGACACAGCTTTGCCAACACATGTCAAGTACAGTGGCGACTCGGAATTCAAGACAGAGCAAGCAAACTACTGGAGCTATGTCAACAAAGACGAGATACCCGCGTGTATTGTCTTCCCAAATACTACGCAAGACGTCTCGACAGCATTGGGTGCGCTTCGACCCTACACAGCAGTGAAGTGGACGGTCAAAAGCGGCGGTCACGATCCCAATCCGGGCCAAAGTTCGGTGCCTGGAGGTGTCGTAATTGCCATGGCGCGAATGAAGGGCATTACCTACGACCAATCAACTGGACTGGCCAAACTACTACCCGGCGGACCGTGGCAAGACGCCATCGCAGGTATCCAGCAATATAATGTATCAATCGTGGGTGGTCGACTAGGAGTTGTGGGAATCGGAGGATACATCACTGGAGGTGGAATATCCTTTTTGAGCGCTCAGTATGGCTTGGCTGCCGATGTAAGTACCAGCTTTGACACTGGAATGAACGTTATCACTGACTGATATGCTGCAGACCGTTGTAGAATTCGAGACCGTCTTCCCCAATGGAACGATCGGGACAGTCAACATGGCGAAGAACCCCACCCTCATGAGAGCCATGCGAGGCAGTACCAACAATTTTGGAATCGTTACTCAATTCACGATGAAGGCTTTCCCAGTCGTCCAAGTTTGGGGAGGCCAGAGGATCTATAGCTCCGGCTCCATTCCCGCGTTGCTTGAAGCGTTCCATGATTTCACTGAAAGTCCCGTGGATCCGCGAGCTGCAATTATATTGACGCTTGAGAGAGTCGCTGGAATCAACGTCGTGCTTATGTTCTACTTCTGGCACGGTCCTACGCCGCCAGTTGGCGTGTTCAAGAAATTCGAAAACATTACTCACCTCTCGGACAGTTGCTCCACTCGCAGTTATGCCGATTTGTTGCAAGGAAATGGCCGTGGGGCGAACGAGATTCCTGGCGTTCGAACAAGCTTCCGAAGCATGACGCTTCCAAACCTTCCTGGAGACAGCGCGGCCGAGTTCCAAAAGGGTATTGTACAAATCTGGAATAATGCCTCTGAGGCTGCAAATCTGGGGTTATCTGTTCCATCAATCGCATTCCAATCCTTCCCATCATATATCGGAAAGGCTTCAGAAGCAGCTGGCGGTAATGCCATGGGACTCAAATCGACTGATGGCCCCAGATTCATCATTGAGTTGGTAAGTGACAATTTGCCCCAAGATGGAAGAAATGAGCTGACAGAAGATTAGACCTATTTGACCTGGGCGAAGAGCGCCGACGCAGGAGTCCGAACAGCTGGCGCCAACATCACCACCCAGGCTGCAGCCCTTCGCACCACTCTCGAGTCAAAGTATTCCTCGAAAGCCAATGTCAAGGTCAAGCTGGAGAACTACACCCCGTACTTCATCAATGACGCACAGGATAACCAGCCAGTGACGCAGTCCTATGCAGAGTATAATGCTTTCTCCCAGTTGCAAAAAGAGATGGACTCGGATGGCTTTTTCTCCAAACGTATTGGTGGGTTCAAGTACTGATCAAACGCGGTCTTTGATGTGCGATGTTAGACGAGCATTACGACTGTACATAATAATAGTAACACGCAATTCAATGAATCACAATTCTCCATTCCGTCTCCTGGTTGGCTTATACTAGCCGAAAGTAGGAAAACTCGATAGCCTCATTTTCGTCGTTGTTGAGGGCCATTCAGAGCACAAGAGGATTGTCCATGTCTTAGAGTATATTTTGATTGGCCTTCACAGCTCTCATAGAATGTGAGAAGCTCTGGTACATTTGTATAGAACACTACGGTATCTCAACACAAATACGAGGGGCTGGGTGTGGGATTCTCGACGCCCTTTTGGGATCGCCAAGGCTTGATGAGACACGATTCGATGCCCTTTTCGGAGTGTTGATATGGGGAAGGACTTAGTAGGCGCATTTCCCAAGTTTCTCGTGGCTGGACAAGCTTGATCCTAGAATCCATATGGGCAAATATCCAGATCCATGGAAAAGTATCAGAAAAGCTTAGGCGCAATCAGGTATAGCCAGGTACAGACGCGACTGCATATTTCCTTGCCCTCCGTAGCCAAAATAGGTGAATGAAAGCCGCCTCGATTCGCATGGATTTTCCAGCTTCTAGTTGTGGCTACGAAAGATATGGCCGGCTTGCCGCGGCTGTTGGTGAGAGAAAAGAGTGTCGAGTTTGTCTTGCTCATCTGGCAGAGATTGAGTAGAAGGTTGGGTATGCAGGACATTATGTACTCCGCGTCAATCCGTGGCGTGTAAGCTAGCTGGATTTAGTAATATCAGAAGACAAACAAGGCAGAATCAAGCGCTTATGCAGAATGCAGTGGATCAGACTTCCCCAGCCTCTAAGTTAGCTGGCACGCTGGTTACTTAGCACAATGTATCTTATTCTCCAAGTTCCGGGCACGGGCGGGAAGGGATTACATGATGCAGTCTAGTCCTTGTAATCCTCCGCCTCACTACTCTTCCCTACTAATCCCAAATTCTATTCTACCTGATTTTCAGCTTGTCAATATCGCCTCTTGCTATTTCTTTCTCATCCATTTCTTCCAACAGTCTATGACTGCCACAGAGTTGCGCAGTCCTGGGACGCCATTACAACACCAATAATTTCCCCGCTCTCAAACCGTCAAATTTTCCTCCACAGTCGTCATCCTGTTCCATAATTCGCCCCAACCTTCCAACCCAAGATTTCTTCGAGGACCTGACCATCGCATGCGTCTTTGTCTATTAATTTTCCGGCATTTGGCCGAAGCAGCCGTACCTCTCGCGACCTCTCGCTGAAGACCTGACGACCACTGCGAACCTGATCGCCCCGCTCGGGTTCTTGGATTCCACCCATTGACCGAGCCATGTGGCTAAGGGCACGATCCACGAGCAAGGCGGGCTTCGACCGCGTATGGGGATGGGCGGATAAGCTGGGAGCGCCAGTGAATCGACTGGCCAACAAAGTAGGATCGGAAGCATTCTGGCCAACGACACTCGACAAGGAGATTGACAAGGCGGCGCGCATCTTAAGAAGTTTCTGCAAAGATGGCTTTTACGAGGACCAGCAGACCCCAACCTCACCAGATGGCGAAACAGAGATCGATGCGCCGAAGAAACGATACTCCAAAGTGCTCAAGAAAATTCCCGCCGAGGTTATAAAAAATGCCAAAGGACTTGCGGTGTTTACCACCATGCGAACGGGCCTATGGGTTTCTGGTGCTGGAGGCAGTGGTGTTCTAGTCGCTCGACTACCTGATGGCACATGGTCGCCACCATCAGGCATCTTGCTACATACCGCTGGAGTTGGGTTCTTGATTGGCGTTGATATATACGACTGCGTTGTCGTTTTGAATACGGACGAAGCCGTCGCCGCCTTTTCCAAGATCAGATGCACTTTGGGCGGCGAAATCAGTGCTGTTGCTGGCCCTGTTGGAGTTGGAGGTTTCTTGGAATCTGAAGTCCATAAAAGACGAGCTCCCATATTCACATATCTCAAGAGCAGGGGCTTCTACGCAGGTGTTCAGCTTGATGGTTCCATAATTATTGAGCGAACAGACGAGAACGAACGGTTTTATGGCCGAAAGATTCCAGTGGCGGAAATTCTGGCAGGAAGAGTGACGAAGCCACCGGAAGAGGTACAACGCTTAATACAAACCATCAAATTGGCACAAGGAGATACGGACGTCGACCCAGCCATGCTTTCAACGGAGGCAGCACCCAGCGATTTTGACATTGCATCTGGCCATGTCTTTGGTGTGCCTGACAAAGAAGATCCAGATCCATATGGGGTTCTGGCTCTAGAGAAAGAAGGGTTGGAAATCAGAGAAGCTGGAACTCGCAAACCTGCATCAAGAGAGAGCTTTCAGTTTGCACCTAGTCCATCAAGTCCCTTGTTTCATGCTTTCGGTGGCACCGGAAGTCGACCGAGGAGCATTGACTTTGATAGCCGACGTAGTAGCTGGAAGACAAGCATAACAGAAAGATCCACACAAATGAGGGAAATCTCAACACAAACTGATTCAGAACCCCCGGCACTACCATCGAGACCTCAAAGCGGCGCTTTTGTAGCGAACATGGCTGGAATACCAGAGATTGGTAGCATTGACAACACAATTGTTGCCCAAGCTAGAGTGGTATCTCCTGTTCCATCACTTGCAAATGAACCTGTTAGTCCGTTGCAAACATCATCCAACGAAGCTGTTTCATTCCAAAGAGACGCGGCTACCTCGCCCATGTCTCCAACACAGCCACAAAACTCCATCTTGAAGGAAATGTCGTCTTCTGTACAGGAAGACGAAGCCCGACCTGTCACCACAAGCCTGCCCAATGCGCTTGTTGGAAATGAAGGTGCAAAATCCATTAAGAATGGCAAAATACAGGAAGCCTCAAAGCGACCGATTTCCCAATCCTCCAATCAAGAAGTTCCCATCCACAAAACCGACGAGGATGCTGACGCAGACGATGAAGACAGCTCTGATGACGACGGAGTAGAATTCTCTGAAATTATTGAAGTCAGTGCACCCAAAATCGTAACTGCCTCACCACAAATCATCCGCAAGGCTCGTTTGGTCACAGTAGCCAAAGCTATCCCACCAGCTTTGCCATCAAGGAATCCAAATCGCACCAGAAACGCCCGATCTCAATCACCATCTCGGTCAACAGCCCCAACCTTAGCTACCATTAACAAAGCCCAGTCTTCTGAAGACATCGTTGACCGGCCAATATCGAGAGGAAGCAGCGTATACAGCATGACCAAGGAGGAAGCCCCGTCTTCAACTAAAGCAAGTGATTCGCATGGGTCAATCTCATCGGCCGAACACGAGGACGCATATAAACTTGACATTGAGGGACCATTCTCTCCAAAACTGCCCCCTATCTTTACGGGAGAACATACAGATTACACATCTAACACAAATAGCACGGCAACTTTGACACCAGTCGCAAAAACGGATTCTGGACATAACATATAAAGTCGATATAGAGTCATCATCTTTCTTTAGCGTTCTATACCCTTTGCATCGAACTGATGGCCGTTTGGCGAATTCAGTCGCTACCATGAATGTTCATGAAGATATTTATTTTCTAATGAGCTGGATATCTTACTAGAAAAGTAAATTAGTTTATAATCAATGTGGATAGTATGTCGCAGTACATATCTTCAGTTCTTCCTTCCACTTTATCCGCTGGGACCTATTTCTAAGTGACCGTTCTAAACTTCTACACATCGTCCAGTACACCTAATCTCGCACAGCAACGAAAGTTGCAGATACCGTATGGTGTGCAATACATGTGCATTGATTGGTGGGTACGGTACCGGTATGCGGCTGAAAAGTGACAGGCGTCGCGAGTCGCGACTCAACACCAAAAGGCTCTGGTGTCTATCATACATAAACTTTTTTGATTTAGCCACAACTCGTCCTATTCGACGCCCATAGTAGATGGCTCTATCAAAATGTACAATATTGTAGAGAAAGGACCGGCATCTACATAGACGATACCACATGGTCGATGCAGATGATCTCATTGAGCGGCCAGGGTAGTTCTTGCAGGGATCTAGGTCGATATCGCAGTGAGCACTTCTTTTGTCATTCTCGGATTCTCCAAATCTTCGCCTTGAGCTCCAACCTCATTGCTACTCTTCTCCGGAACACAAATCTACCTTATTTTCCTTGCTTCTTGTGCAATGCCCGCTTAGCTTACCTCCAACTACGCTCTGCTACAACAGCATCCCTCGTCGCTCCTTCCATGCTCCGCGTAGCAATTGATCAATTCTCTCCACGCTCTCCAAACCATGTCTAGCCCTCCAAAACCGTCCTCAACATCACCGCCAAAATCTCCTCCATCTCAGCCTACAAATTCTCTTAGCCCTCCTTCCACACCCTCACGCTCTGCCAGATCAAGGCAATCATCAACAGGCTCCATATCTCGACGAGACCAATTCTACACACCCGCTCAGCCTTCAGGCCTTCGCAACTCCACCGTCGCGGCGAGGACTCCGAGTCCTGACGATCGTTTCCACACTCCATTCATGACCAGACCAAGCGACACACAAGCGAGCGGGAATGGGAGTGCAGAGTCTGGTAGTTCTTCTTCCAATACTCGACGACCTAACGAGGAACCTGAACCAACAGAATCTACCGGACTACTGTCCGCTTCTAACCCAGATGTGTCTCGAAAGAAGAGTTCAGCCAGGCCTAGATTAAGTAAAACTTATGATAGCTTCCAGTCCTTTCTTGCTACTTTTGGCGAGGGTCGCGCATATCCAGGAGACTCCGAGTCAATACGATCAGTCGAGACGGATGCAGAAGGTCTATCTTCAACTATAGATGGCATTATAACAGATAATGAGTCCGCAAGTATGTCTACAGCGACAAGGCTGGCACAAAAATACGGCATACGAGGACGACGGAAAATGTATGATTTGTATATCGGAGAAAGTTGGAACGGCGTTGCTAATTTTCAATTAGATATCTCTATTATTACTTTCCCTTTCTCAACTGGATACGGCAATACAGATGGTCGTACTTTCAAGGCGATTTGATCGCTGCTATTACTATGGCGTCCTTCTATATACCTATGGCCCTCTCGTTAGCCTCAAATCTTGGCCACGTCCCTGCTCTAAACGGCCTCTACGCATTCGTTTTCAATCCTTTCATATACGCCCTTTTAGGCACATGTCCGCAGATGGTAGTTGGGCCAGAGGCGGCCGGCTCCTTATTGACTGGCCAGGTCGTGAAAGAAAGCATAAACAGAGGAGATGTAAACGATGAAGATGGCCGGCGGTCTGCAGAAGTAGGAGGCATGGTCACATTCACGGCAGGATTCATCATTCTTCTTGGTGGTGTCTTCCGTCTGGGTTTTCTGGACAATGTGTTAAGCCGCCCTTTTCAGCGAGGATTTATCAGCGCTATTGGAATTGTGATTTTCATTGATCAGCTTATACCCGAACTTGGACTTAACTCAAAAGCAGCGGAGGTAGGCGGCGTTCTACATGGCAGCTGTGTGGACAAAATGGTGTTCTTGTTGGAGTACATGGGATGGGCGCATGGCGCGACTACTGCGCTGTCTTTGGGTTCTTTTGTCATTATCATGATTTGCAGGTTAGTTTCAAGGTCAAGATACTGTGTCGCATTCAAGCTGACACCAAATACAGGCAAACCAAAAGTCATTTACAACCTCGCTACCCGTCCGTCGCATATATACCCGATCGCTTCATTATTGTTGTTTTATCCGCATTCATCACATATTACTTTCGTTTGGACCTAAAAGGAGTCGATGTCCTCGGCAACGTTCATACTGGCGGAGCAGTCTTTCGTGTTCGCTGGCCATATGTGCCTTCTACCCTGAAGATCGCGTCTGATGCGTTTAGCACAGCATTTGTCATTGCACTTTTGGGCTTCTTTGAGTCTTCAGTCGCCGCAAAGAGCCTGGGTACAGGGGAGAAGACAGGTTCGGTTATTAAGAATATGCATTTGAGTCCCAATAGGGAGCTTGTTGCTTTAGGCACGGCAAATGTCGTTGGCGGCTTGTTCATGGCGCTTCCGGCTTTTGGTGGCTATGGAAGGAGCAAAGTGAATGCTTCTACTGGAGGCAAGACGCCAATGAGCAGCGTATTTCTGTCATTGATCACGCTTCTGAGCGTGTTATGCCTTACCCCTTATTTCTACTACCTACCAGTAAGTTGACAGTGTGTTCAACCTTAAACGACGGTGAGACTAACTGTTCTCCAGAAAGGCGTACTCGCAGCCATGATATCCGTCGTAGCATGGTCCCTCCTCGAAGAAATGCCCGAAGATCTCCACTTCTTCATCCAAATCCGCGGCTACTCTGAGCTCCTCCTCATGGCCCTCATCTTTCTTTCCACAATCTTCTGGAATCTCAAAATCGGCATCGCTGTCGGTATTGGTCTCTCCCTCCTGCGCGTCATCCACCATGCTACGCGCCCACGCATCCAAATCCTTGGCCGCGTACCTGGCACCAACGATCGCTTTGAAAACGCCGAGCGGCAGCCGGGCAGCCTTGAATTCTTCGAAGGCTGTTTGATCGTCAAAATTCCCGAACCACTTACCTTTGCAAACACAGGGTCTCTAAAAGCGCGTTTACGAAGGCTAGAAGACCATGGAACGGGGAAAGCACATCCGGCATTACCGCCTATCCGACGTAAGGAACATAATCAAACCATTATTTTCGATGTGCATGGTGTGACGTCCATGGACGGCGCAGGCACGCAGGTGTTGCGGGATATTGTGGAGGGATATGTGAAGCAGGATGTGCAAGTCGTTTTCTGTAGACCGCCGCCGGATGGGAGCAGGGTGTGGAAGTTGCTCGAGTCTTCTGGCGTTGTTGAGCTCTGTGGTGGGAGGGAGAATTTTGTGGAGAGTGTGCAGGCGGCGTTGGCGTTGACGGAGGCGGAGGGGAGTGTGTTGGTGAGGCCGGAGGGGGATCAGGATGCTGATGGGATGGCGTGAGGGTTGGATTTGGATGCATTATGAGAATTGAAGCGTTTTGCGATCATCGTATGAAAGTTGCAGCTTTCCTTGGAAATGGATACAGTCCCTAATTTCCTATATGACGACAGACTGCTGGAGACAAAACAGCCTTTAAGTTTTACTTTGAATGTTAGAAGGCTTCTTGCCCTTCAGATTGGTCAGAGATCAATGTCCTGCATATACATATATATATATATGTACTAGAGGGAGAGTATCAGATGGCGAAAAGCGAAGACATGTTGTACTCTTGGATATGCACAGTCAGCCAATCAGAGAGGACAATCAAAGCTCCTTGCAAGCTTTTGAGTAACTTCACCTCATCTTCATTTTCGTCGACATGGACGTAAACCCTTTGCCTTTTGCCCCGTCTATCATCTCCTTGCCATCGTCATGCTGGTCACCCGAAGCGTGAGCTCTTTCCCAATATTGGTGAGCTTATGTCGACAAGCCCTCGATCTTGGGTCGTACCCCTATTCTAGAAGCAACCATCCAGGAGGAAGCTCAAGCTGAAAAGATGACAGCTCCATCTTCGATCAAGCTACTGCCCTCGTAACAGCACTGTAGCGGGGCCGAAGGGTCTTTCTAAGCTTTGTTCTTGAATTGAAAAGATTGGCCAGACAACTCGTGAAGACTGGGTTTTGGGCCATGGATCTCCAAAAGGCAATATAACGCTCGTCTAAACATCAATCTAACCACCCGATCCACAGGAGTTCGGGACCTGCTTCCTTCCCCATTTTTGACGCTTGGTTGTCCAATGTTCCTGGCAAAAATGTCACCTAGACTAGGGATCTAAAATATACTGAGTGTTGGCATATCGAATGCAGCAACAACCCTATCGGTTTACTCTCAATTGCCTGGCGGTTCCTGCTTTGATCCTGCGGCAGGTGGTCATGCTGCTTTTAGAACTTTTGGAGTGAGGAATTGTTGCAGGCTTGCATCGTGCTTCCCTTCCTTTGCGCCTTTGGCAGTGACTGCCTTTTCGTGTGTCGTCAACTCCTTCTTGTTGGATCCCGTTTTGAAACTCGACTGGAAGGTTACTGCGATGAAGCCGTGTGATTGCTGCGTTTCCGCGTATCAATTCCAGACCGGTCGAAATTGCTCACTCGACAGCAGTAACTAATATTCAGCTTCCAACGGGACTTTGCGCCACCTACCACCATTCCCAGGCCTGGTATCGAATCTCCATCTTGTCATCTCCAGCTTACAGTCAGAGTGTGGATCCATCGAGCTCATCGAGGAGGACACGCATCTTTGGCGTACCTGCGAGCAGTCCAGAGATCGAAACTTCTAGGCGATAACTCTCTCCTATCTTGCGATCGTTAATAATTTTGTCTTGTTGGGATACCCTCTCTTCTTCCTCTCTGTTACTGTTCTGGTCTTCACTCGTCCTTGCATCATCCCCTGCATCTAATTCTGCCTACATTTCCCAACGACATGCACCCAATCGCTCAAGCAATTCTGTAAACTTTTGCTATATCATAGTTTACGGCAGATCACTTGCAGATATATTTGTAATCGTAATCGAGGAACACATCTAATTGTCAATCGTCTGGGTAAGTTCTTTCCTAATCCCGTCTTTGTTCTTTGAAGAGCACTGGAGACTTCAATTGCGAGATGCATATTGAAGTCAAGAATTTTGCTAATCTTTTCAGGTCATCCCTTATATCGAACATCGTCGAACCTACAAAAGCGACTATGGAACAAAAGCTAGGCCCGGCGGGGCTGCCCGCTTGGAACGGACATTGGGCGACAAAAGATGTACGAGAACCGATTGAGTTTCTAATCCAGTTGCTGACCTGGGTTTTAGATTGTCTATGTCGCTATTGTTGGATTCATCATGCTAGCAGCTTTGCTAGAGTGGTTTCTCTGGGTAGCCGCTTTCATGTACTGCCTGGTGAAAGTATACATAAAAGCCGACCAGTGGTCGGTTAAGCTTCTAGCGGTTTTCATGATGTTTCTGTTCCTAGCCTTCAGGTTTGTAAAACACTTTCCTACTAGACCATCATTGACGATATAATAGAGGAATCTTTTTACCGGTGATGCTTGTTACATTACCGCTTCCTGGTCAGGTTACCCAATACTTCCCATTCCACCTCGTCGAATTTCTTCAATGGTTCGCTTTTTGGTCATTTGCTGGGCTACTCAGTGTTCCATGGCTATTTTGCGTTTATCAATTGGTTACCCATGATCTTGGACGAAAGCAGCGCATAAAACAAGTTCTGGATGAACATTCGGCTCCGAAAGTCGTGATAGTGTTACCGTGCTACAAGGAAATTCCGGACGTTCTCATCAGAACAGTTGATTCAATCGTGGACTGCGATTATCCTCCATCTTGCATGCATGTTTTCCTGTCCTTTGACGGTCATGAGGAAGACGAACTATATCTCAACACAATCGAGAGGCTTGGAGTACCATTAACGCTGGACAGCTACCCAAAGAGCATAGATGTCGCATATCGAGGCTGCAGAATTACAGTATCTCGATTTATCCATGGCGGAAAACGATCTACCCAGAAGAAGACATTCAAACTGATTGACAAGATCTACACAGAATATCTCAAACGAAATGACAACCTGTTTATCCTTTTCATCGACTCGGACTGTATTTTGGACCGAGTGTGTATACAAAACTTCATGTACGAGATGGAATTGAAACCGGGCAGCAAGAGAAACATGTTGGCCATGACTGGAGTCATTACTTCCACCACTGACAGAAACGAATTCATCACACTTCTTCAGGATATGGAGTACATTCATGGCCAACTCTTTGAGCGATCTGTCGAATCGGGATGCGGTGCCGTAACTTGTCTTCCTGGTGCTTTGACAATCCTTCGATTTTCTGCCTTCCGGAAGATGTCCAAGTACTACTTTGCGGATAAAGCTGAACAGTGCGAGGATTTATTTGACTACGGCAAATGCCATTTGGGAGAAGATCGTTGGTTAACCCATCTTTTCATGGTTGGAGCCAAAGAGAGATATCAAATCCAGATGAATACAGGCGCCTTTTGCAAGACTGAAGCAGTACGGTCGTATCGAAGTTTGTTGAAGCAGCGACGAAGATGGTTCCTGGGCTTCATCACAAACGAAGTCTGTATGCTTACTGATGTTCGACTCTGGAAAAGGTACCCAATTCTTTGCGTCATCCGATTTATGCAAAACACCATTAGAACGACCGCATTACTTTTCCTCATCATGGTTGTGTCCATTATGACCACTTCTCAGAAGGTCAAGAACCTTCCCGTGGGCTTCATAGGAGTATCCCTCGGTCTCAATTGGCTTCTGATGATATACTTTGGTGCCAAGCTTGGCCGCTGGAAGCTCACACTGTATCCTGTCATGTTCATTGTCAATCCCTTTTTCAACTGGGTTTATATGGTCTATGGTATATTTACTGCTGGGCAGAGGACATGGGGAGGTCCACGGGCCGATGCTGGCAAAGCCGAAGATGGAACGACAGCACAGCAAGCAATCGAACAAGCAGAGGCGGAAGGAGATGATCTCAATGTGGTTCCGGAAACATTCAAGCCTTCTACGGTGACTGGAAAGGGCAACAGCCAGACCACGCATGTTCCGCTCCAACCTGGCGATAATATTGACGGTCGCTTCGCCGCCGCCGATCGACTACCAGGTGGCTGGTATCAACATTCCAATGATTCTGGAATGACTCTACCAGACACCATGAACCGCAATCACGCTGTTTCTTCTGTTCCACTCCATCCACGCACTTCATACGATTCCGTGGCTTCTGGCACAACGACCAACCAATCCGTTTACATGCCACGGCGGATCGAGTCTTTCATGTCGCCTGAGGACGCTCGTCTTTACCATCAACACCAGGACGAACAACGACCTGCTGGCGGTGCATACTTTGAGACTGACCAAGGGACAGCCTTTATGCATGACGCTGAGGAATTAAAGGACGGTGAAATCTCACCAACTCAGACAGTGCCAAGCTCGCCTGTCCTTGGTCCAGATGGGTATGATCAAAGAGCAATGCCTACTAGTCCCACTTCACCCACCGGTCCAGGTCCAAGAGATCGATTGTCTACCTCAGCTCACCGCTCGGCAGCGGGTAGATCTCCTCTGGCACGGCAGAATTATTCGCGCAGTGCAGATAATAATGGTGCTCCGGAGATGCGAGACGCAAATTCAAGGACGTCACCGTACGCTTATCAACCTCAAAACCCACAACGTCGTTAAGTTTTAGCTGTCATACTTTTACTACCTATATCTGTTTCAGATGCTCTAGGTTTTACCAGTCAGTAGTACTGGCACACATGTAGCATATGTCATGGATGCAGATTAGAAAAAGAGGTATATGGTCTATCGAAAACTTCTCTTACTTTCTTGGAGCTTGGATTGCAAATGTATTATGGCTACATCGCTTGATTGTACATTTAGACCAGGACTTAGTTTCCAGAAAGTTGAAGTCATGTCCGCTTCACTCGTTAATCAAACTAATCGATACTGTTCTCTTAATTTTAGAATATGATATCACCCGCCCCTGTGACCAGACATTGGTTTATGCACTAAGCTGCTGTATTCCCTTGCGGCTGAAGCCGAGCCACCTGAGCTTACCTCGATCTTTTAAACTCACCGCAGCATATGACTAACATAACACATATAATGTATCAAGGGTGGGCTTGAGATGCGAATGCGAGTTACTTACCTTGTGCATATCGGGAACTTGCTGAATCGGAATATAGAACCTAATAATGTAGACTGGTGCTGATGGGGTCAGCCGTATTCTGTAGATGCTGTGCGACAAACTTAGCGTAAAAGCTGACCGTCTAACTTGTACAACACTGCTATTTATGTGATAATGGTTTGCAGGTATTGATGTTGGTCACCGGCGCTACTTTGTTAGGTCCTATAGGGTCTAATGGTCTGCCTATGAAATGCACATCACTGTCACAGCCTTAGACTCCATCGGGACGGCTCGCTTCCATTGATTTTTTGGTGTTTTCAGGTAGAGTACAGGAGTCTAGAGAATATGATTTTGAGGATCATAGGACTAAATGGGCAATATCACCGAAGGTTGGTGAGCAGTACTGCAGTGTTGGTTTGACTTGATTATTCCAATCCCTTCCCTTGGAAATCAAGCCAGACGAATCAGTATTCACTGTACGAGCATCGTACGACCTGTAAGATCACCCAAGAGCCAAGTAACAGGATTAGAACTTGGATCGATATCGAGACATTGTGCTTGTGAACCCTTCTATTTTGGGTAATATCGCCGCAAAAGTCGGTCAATTAGCATTGAGCTATTTCAAATTATATCTCCCGACATACTCGAAGAGTCTTACTTTGTGTCTGCCTTACCATTAAGCGTACTCTTAGTTCTGGGACTGTCCTCCACACTTCAAGTCCTGCTTGAGCCTTACAAGAGAGGTACACATGAACGGCTGCCATAGCCTGTCATGCAAAGAACAAAGGATGTAGAAGCCACACAACGTTCAACGACAGTTCGTCAGCTTAGACCAAGTTCAACGTGGAGATTCAATGCAGCTACAGAGAGGCAATTCCGACCTAATTGCTAGATCTTCGCCATCATGGGCCTGTGCAACGAACATATCGACTTTGACTGGCAATACTTCATCCAGCCCAGCTGCCTCAACCCACTCTCAATCTTAAATATAGTCTTCAGTGACGAATCCAAGCCTCGTGAAGGACCCTAGCCTCCATCAGTTCTCGTCTCTTTTCAACCACCGCCATGCGCGCAGCCGTCTGTACCATCTCTCCAACACCCATAATTATCCCATCACCCAGGCACCCACCCCTTTTCGGAGACACCGGCCGACCGTAACCACAACAGTAGTTCAAGCAACAACGTGACACACCTACTCATCGCCGCCGCCTCCCCAAGACATTGAAGCCCCAAATCTCTCGTAAGACTATGGCAGCACAAAGGCAACATTACCAAGTCCCTCCTTTCTCTCCCTCCACTTCGAACCAACCACCCAACACGCTTCGCATTCCTGCATTAGACCACCAACGCTTAAATTCTCTCTTTTGCTAAACAGCATCCCTACCCACCCCACAGCCGGCACGTGTGCGCACCGCCTGAACTTTGGGTCCTTGTCCTGCGCAGTGGTTCTGTGTCGCGCTCCAGGCAACGCACCGCCGGCTCACCTCTTCATTCGCCCTGTGCACACCGCACGCACGCGTGTCGGTGCCTCGTTCACGCAAAAATTGAGAAACAGATCGTCTATCGAGTAGCATTTGTGCGCTCGGCCCCAGAACAACCCGCCAGTGCACTCCTTTTTTCGCCCAGCAAAATGGCATACCCAGGCTCCATGAAAGTCATAGATGACAGGCAGAGCAATCACTAGCTGCTGCGCGTACCCGGTACTGGTGAAATCCACCCCTGCTTATAGCACAAATCTGTTTTTGGGGTGTGGGTATTGTTGTTGCGTAGTTCAGGCAAAGGCATGGAATGGGGTGGGGCGCGGGCGAAAGAATATGCTGTGGGCAGTTGGCGAATGTTGGGTTGGTTCTCCCAGATGAGTGGATGGTGGGATTGATTTGGGCACTCGCCCGGATCGAGCTGATCGTTGCGTATTGTGTCGGTGTGCCTTGTATTCTTGTCTGTCTATTCGTGGTGAGCATAGTTCAGGGGGAGGATTTTGGGGGGGCTCTCGTCTATGCTGGCTGCCTTGTGATTGCTTTGGGAACGAAAAGCATACAAAAGTTGATGGACAGCCCATTGCGCTGCCGTTATGGGTTTCCATTTTCACGTTTACGGAATTCTTCTATAAATCGCTGCTCCTATAGGCTCTTCTTTCTAACAAAGTCGTAATCGAATGGCTATTGAGGTCAATGATCTTCCAATATTTGGCTTGATTCTGTATGGTACAGGAATTTGATATTGCATTATCTGCTCGGCCGTCCCCTTTCGGTCGATATATTGCATTCAACTCGGACTTTGTATTGGATCCGCACGGATTGAGGGTGTCTAGAGGTATGATATGATTATAACTTGGTGAAGTTCGCCACTGATCTCGAGAATAGGGAATCCAACAAACTAGTAGCAGTGACATCTTTTACAAATCTTATCCATCATCATGGCTTCAATGCAGCCTTCTAGATCATTCCTGCCTCAATTCCCTGCTCCACATCCAATCAGAGAGACAAAGAAAGCCAGACAGGAAATTGCCTGTGTCTCATGTGCCAAAGCGAAGACAAAATGTGACCGTCAGGTAACTGCACTGTAACCTCATCGCCCATTCCACACTAACACCAAACCAGCATCCTGTCTGTTCAAGATGCCAGACCAAAAACCTTCATTGTGAGCACCGCTCTCCTCGGCGGCTGACTCACAACTCTCTGCCATCATCAGTCAGCAAATTGACGCGCTCTCCCGGCAAGCCAACAATATCAGTCGCAAGCCGAACATCCTCTCCCGCCGCCAAAAGTACACCATCGCCCCGAGCACCCAAGCCCAACCGACATAAACCCGTTCCCATCAGCCAGTTGAGCCGCTCTCCACCACGCTCTCATCACTGGCCGTCTCCTCTCCCCATCAACGCACCACTGCCCAAACACAAGCCGGCCCCTATCCCCATTCTGCCGAACAGATGGCCCACTAGCGGCGCCCCAATCCATACGCCGCCTATAGCACCAGCGATTGCTACTCCACCATCGCGAGCATCAAGCTTCACAGACATTGATGGGCCGGCCACACCTGCCAGCGATCTCTTCATGATATCGGCACCAGACACCTTCGTAACGCCGCCACGCAGTGCACCAGCAAGCTATCTACCCGACGCAGATGTAGGCAACCTACTAGACATGCACGTCGCCGGTCTCCTGCCTCTCAGCGTCGGCGATGAAGCTGCGTTTTTGGCTCCCGCACGTGGACAGGAGAGCAGCGGATGTTCCGACGGATCTGGTGCGAGTGAGTGGTATACCGATAGTGGGAGCGCGAGCATGGGAAGCTGGACATTCATGGTAGATGAGCCGATGGAAGTTGACTGGACAGCGCGACAAGGATGCAGCTTTGGAGAGTGGACGGGTGATGGACGGTATGGATTTGAGACGGGATGGAACAGTGTGCCTGGATATCGTTGATTGGGAAAGACCTCGTGGCAAAGCGCGCTTGTATAAATATGTGTTTGATTCAAGGGAGGATATTTGATATTATAATGGTTTATCATTGTCTCGTAGCGTCATAATAGGAGAGTGGCGTCCAATGCTACCTAGTATTTACAATTGAGCGTGGAACCAATTCGTGGCTCTTCGTCTTGGTAGATGCTCCAACGTCTGTCATATAGGGGTTCGGATGTGGGCAGCAGTTGCCAAGAGCCCATCCTATGTAGATGGAATTTGGAGAGAAGATAGAACTACTGGAATCTTATGACCGTTCAGCC
Source organism: Microthyrium microscopicum (assembly GCA_010405405.1). Classification (NCBI taxonomy): domain Eukaryota; kingdom Fungi; phylum Ascomycota; class Dothideomycetes; order Microthyriales; family Microthyriaceae; genus Microthyrium; species Microthyrium microscopicum. The sequence goes on along the minus strand of MU004236.1, from coordinate 1,056,686 downwards.
ACCGTTCATCTCAGTATAGAGACCCTCAAAGTCTCCTTCTACCTTGACAACTCTTGCTCTTAAGTTGTCAATTTCTCTGCTCAAATCGTCAACATTTGAGCTCAGAGCAGCCATTTCTTCGAATTTCCTTTTCTTGCGAGCATCATTCAACATCTCGGTAACGATAAATTTTTGTTCCTCAAGAATAATAAGTCGCTCGCGAAGCTCCCTCTCTTCAGCTTCTAGGCTTTCGATGGCACTGCTGCTACTAGGGTTACTGCTGGTCTCTGCAGCCAGCCGGTCGTTGTATTTTATTGAGGCCAGGGCATTGCCGGGAGCATTGTTGAGACGGGCCTTTGAGGCACCATGTGGTGAAGCATGTTTTAGGATTTTAGGTAGAGCTTTTAGTGGAAGCATGTTCAGATGGAGGAAGTTGGAGGCTTGTTGATATACTGCTTTTTGTAGCCGCGCTTGGGTAGGGGATGATGTTGGGAAATCACGAATGCGACGGGCAGCAGTTTCGTATTGAATGAAGGAGTCTGTCAATCTTTTTCGAACCTTGGTCGCGTCTGCAATCTGAATTGCTGAGGGTGGCTGTTCAGGATCCCTGTAGGCGTAATCAGTATTGTTCAGCTTTGAAGTATGTCTATTTACTTACTGGAGAGCAAGCAAAAGCTTCTGAAATTTCGGCAGAAGCAATCGAATCCCCCTTTCAAACTGAACTAGGTTCTCATAAGATCTCTGATCTGGAGGCTTATTATGTACCTCAAGATCAAAGTCTGCTTTGCTGAAAAGTGTATGCTTGCAATCTTTGCACATCCGAACATCTAACCCAACAGGTATCTGTCCCTTCTCAGCTGCCACATTCAAGGGCATAAGAGTAGAGCACAGTGTTTGGACATCACCACAAACTACCCTTCCACATAATCGACAATGGTGTCGCCGAAAGGTGTAGTTTGAGAACTCCTGTTGACAGAAAGGACAATTCGGAACTGTTGCATCGTCTTCCCAAGCTATTATCGACTGCTCGAGATTTCTTTGCTGGGTTTTGGCTCCTCCACTAAAGCTCCAGAGCAATCCCTTTCCTTCCGATTCCGATGCTGGAGGATTGGCCAATAATTGAGTGAGTTTAGTCAACCTCTTTTCCAAACGGCTGGTCTCCAAATGCACTTTGTCGACATTTTTTCTGCGTATGCTAGCAAATAAATCTGTATGATTGCGCTCAAATCCTAAGAAGTATGTCAGCCACGGTTCTAAGATTCCAAAGTTTTGTATACCTTTATTATCATTATACCCGTCCCTGGATTTATAGCACGTCTCACAGACTCGAGACCATATGCCTCGTACTGGATCGTGTTGCGCGTCTTCGCTAAGTTTCATCTGGTACATTGTATGGTCCTCGCAAAATAGCTTCCCGCAGTTTGCACAATTCACAGACCCATTGTTGCCACCTAGCCTCTTCCCACAAGGAGGATCAGAGCACATATCACCGTACGACGGACGTTGCCAATGTCTTTTCGTAACTTCTCTTTCTGGTGGTGGTTTCGGCGCAGAAGGCTCTGGGGTTGAGTGCCCGCTCCCAACGTTCCTGACCGCTGATCCGTTTGCGCTCGATCGCATTACGGTGTTGGACGAGCTAGCCGGTGGAGGCGTTGCAGACGAATTCGATTCAAACACGTCCAGTGCTTTGAATTTCTTTTCCAGCACTGCTAGGGCGGGGAGTTTCTTTGCCTTGTCCACCTGAGCCTGAAACCAGTTCTTGACTTCATCTTGTTGAACTTCCTCCAAATTCTGATGTGCGTCGTCAAGATGTCTGTTCAGCTGTAGCAGTGTGACCATCTGCTCGCTGCAGATAGGACATATTATTCGGCTCGAGGCATTTGCGGCGGCAGCGTTATCAGGTACGCCGAGGGATACATGGGAAGCGAGATCTTGTGAAGATGTGCCTACAGTCGAGCGGGAGTTGCTAGCGGTTGCATCTTGGGCGGTAGATCCAGATAGCGAACTTGTGAGAGAAGTAGAGGAGTCGGAACTAGGAGGTATATTCGAGGGACCTGATATCGAGGAGGTTACAGGTTGGACAGCGGCGTTCCGCGGGTTACCAAGAACGCGGCCTCTGCCTAGGACACGCCCGCTCATGGCAACGTCTCATGGGGGAACGGTGGGTGAGAGAACGAGAGACGGATGGTATGAAATATGAAGCAGGAAGGAGACTGCTAAGAGGCGGCTTTCTTGACATGAGACGAGTAGGCGATGGTACCAGTTCACATTAGGAATCTGAGAGGGGCGTTTAGCCGCGCGCATGAATCCCAGTTGATGATGACCCAAGCTTCTAACCGCGTGATGAGTACCTTCCATATTCTGGGCGCGTTCAACTACACTTCATCACCTTCGCGCTACAATTCATAGATACGATCCGGGGAATAAAGTCACAACCTGGCTAGTGTCAGATGGTTTTGCTACCTGGCTTGCATAGTAGCATCGGTGCAAGCTCTGGATGTCGCGGGACAACCAGGCTTTGGCACTCTTGACTATCAAGAGTGGAGAGCGCGTTGCCAATATGATTTCGAATAAACAGCTCTTGAACTTGGGGTTTAGATGCCATAGGCGAGTGATATATGTACTGAAATCCCCGTGCTTGAAAGCATAGCCCCAAATTGGAGCAATCGATTACTGGAACACAATACTGCGTGCGGCATTCAAGATTCTCCATGTCGATTTCTTCTACTGAAAACCGCACGTTCAATTTTGCTCTACTCACTGATCCGAAGCACGTTTTTTCCGCTTTCGTGAGAGAGGTCAAACTTAGGGTTTATGTAGACCTCGTAATCGGAATTGGTCCTAGGCGTCTATCTGCCAATGGTGGCCAGCTCTCTTCCAGCCAGTCACGTTCAACGCGTCCATTCTCCTGCATGCAGACGGCCTCGACGGCACAGCCACGGTACTAGAGATCCCGGATTCTTGCCCGAACCTTCCTGAAAACCTACTCACTCCGTATACATTACTTGCAATATACTAACGAAAGCACAAGGGAAGTGATTTGTTGCAATACTTCAAAGGCAAAGCGACCTAGTGACCGAGAAATCACTTATCAGGCTGAGAAACAAGCACGGATCAGTGCTCGAGTATAAATGGATCCCGTTTCCATTGCTACAGCAGCAACGGCTGCAATAAAGACGTGCTTCTGGGTATGTAACGACCAAAGAATCTAGTTATGGACACTTCAACTATCGTGCCTTTATCATGCCTCCGTTGTTACTCACAATTTCTGTTTCCTGATAATACAAACTGACAAACGATATGCAGGCCTATGCCGAAATCAGAGATCTCTCTAAGAAATACACTTCGGCCAATTCGACACTATTATCTATAGCTCGAGAGCTGGAGGTCACTGCCAAGTCTCTCGCCAGAACACAAGACGTTCTGAAGCGTAATCCAGCAGCATTTACATCTGGACAAGGTAATAAAGCCCAGTGCAACGAAAACCAGAATATGGTCCACTACCAAGCAGTACGTTAAGCATCACTCTGCGCTTCGGATACCAGAAGTGCACTACGAAAAGCAGATAACGCTACCGGGGCGCCGTAACAACTTTTGATAATTCAACACTAACGCTTTTAGGTGATGAACTCGTACGGGACTTTGACGACGCTGTATATGGAATAAGCGATGTCATGAAAAAGCTGGCAAAAACACTCGCGAAATTCGATGAAACGAAAGCAGGATCTATTAAACAAGGGTGAGTATATCGATTATTTCCACATAGAAGCAGAAACACAAAATCGGCTCATGACTGGGCTTGGATTCTCCATGTGCTCATCAGTGGTAGTGCAAAATTCGTTTACGGCCATGAGGACCTGACGATACTTCTTCAGGACCTGAGAGCTCAGCGAGAGCTGGTCACTATGGTCATGAATAGCCTGCAGATGTAAGTACTTACTAGTTTACGTCTATGCTCGAGCCAGAGAAGCCAGAAAATTGGCGGATCTTCATCTTAGAGTACGATAATCCCTACCACATAACATGTGGGTGTAAGGATCCTCCTTTCTTTGGACGAGTTTTATCGTCGCCTTTCGATTTCTTGTCTTCGAGGCGTTCTACACTAGCAAGGGCTGTATATCAATTGGTGTGCTCATGAAGCTTAATGCTTTCAGCTGCGATATTGGATTTCTGACTAAAGATAGGGAGGCATTGTCCATAATCAACTCGAACACGAGCCCAAACAACCAGAATACTAGGATTACACACAACGTGTTACAGCTCAATATCCATTCGCAACATCGATCAAAGACGAAACCAATTCTCATATCTCGTCCAGAAGAAATGAAAAAGGCTATCAAAGATAGAGATTCAATGCTACTCTGGTACGTTATTTCTGTAGGAAATTTGTTCACAAAGAGTTCGTGGTGTTTGTTATTTTGAGAGATAGGGGAAACGGAGAATTGCACGACGGCTCATCTTGACTGTTATGTTCCAAATCCTCGATTCTATCACCAATCGCTAATATGTCATACTTAGGAGCCTACTCGAAGACAATGCGGATCCCAACGTTGACATGACCATACAATCCATGAATAATGTCCAATGGAAGCCGTTGAGGCTAGCAGCCAACATGAAGCAAGAGAAACTAGTGGAACTTTTACTAGCGAAGGGCGCGCTTATAGATTCTGCAGATGCCAGTGGTGCGACTGCACTGTTTCAGGCCGTAGCAAATCACTCAATCCAAATGGCTACCTTGCTGCTTGATCATGGTGCAAGCATCAACGCTTTAAACAGTTTGGGCGAGAGCATCCTCCATAGAGCGTCAAGATATGACTGCTCGATTGAGATGTTTGAGATGTTGATGAAGAGAGGCGCAAACATCCACCACAAAGGCGACTTGGGTCGTACACCACTTCATACCGCAGCTGGTTATGCCAAACCTGCAATTGTCAAGTTACTCCTGGACAATGGCGCAGATGCGACATCATTGGATGATACTGACGATAGCCCGGTTGTGTATGCTGCGGCGGCCATTTCACTACTCAAGCTGAGACTATTGGTAGAGCATGTTCAGCGGGTCAACAATGACAGACTGGAAAACGAGGTCTCCAAGGCAATATTCAACGTTGCCGAGTATTTCGGCAACAAGAAGGATTCAGATCGGCAACAGAAGCAAATCATCATGTCAGCCTATCTGTTGGGAAAAGGTGCCAATATAAATCATGAAATTGATAAGGTACAAGCCATCCATCTAGCTGCTGCTGATGGCCTCACGGAGTATGTTACATGGCTGCTGGAGATGGGTGCAAGTACAAAATACAGAGCAACTGGATACAGAGTTCTTTCAGGAGTGAACGAAGGTCGTGGTATTGAAGGAACACCTGCCGAAGTAGCAAGAGAATTTGGGCACTCGGAATTAGCCGACATCATAGATGCATGGAAACAAGAGGACTTTTGGGTCGAGTAGTGACAATCTACCATCACAAATACTATCGAAAAATCATACTATTGCTACAGTCTAGCATCTCTAATTAATTAAAAAGTACAAACAACAGAAAATCTTCACCAATCAACCAACCTTACCCTGCTCCTCCTCAATCCGTCTCTCCTCAGCCTCCCGCTCCTCGGCCTTACGCTTCTCCTCGCGCTCCAACTGATCCTTACGACGCACCGCAATATCCTTTGGTCGATAATCACTGAACGAAAGCTTGAAGATCTGCTCAACCACCCAGCATCCGACAAAGTCGACGAGCATGAGCACCGTCAGCGTAGTCTTGAACTCGGCCGTAAACGGCACAAGTTTGAGACGCTCATTGATCTCAGGCACAAACTCAGTGGACGCGCTAAATGCGACGGCACCAGGAATAAGTAGACCCCACCACATGCCCTTGTTCTCACGGATACTCTCGCGGAATGGGCGTCCTTGATAGTTGATGGCGAAGGTGGAGACTTGCTGGATGAGTTGGAGGAGGTAGATGGCGCTGTTGAGGAGCGATGGCTGGAATTCGCCTTCGAGATCCGGGTTGTCGGGTTTGGCCTCTTGGCGCTGGACATAGCGGGATAGATAGATGAGTGTGACGATATGGATGGCGAATTGGCCGAGGATAGAGCCGATGATGTAGGGATTGAAGATGTTGTTTTGCGGGCGCTCTTTGGAGAGTGCTTCAACGGGCTTAGCCCGAGAAATGGACAGGAAGCAGACGCTCATCATCATGCCGCTAATAGTTACTTGGCCGTCGCCGAATTTAATGCCATCGAGATACAGTACGCTAAGACTGTATGCGCTAATGAGACAGTTGAGGGCGAGGATTTTGTACATTTGGATGGTAGCGACAAGGGTGCAGCGTCCTTGACGGACAATGTTGGGAATGGCCATGACATTAGAGAGCTTGCTGGTGAATGGCGCTGCTACAGATGCGTCTCCGAGCTTGATGGTGGGTGGTTCACCATCGTCTATCTCCGCATCCATCATGGATTGAGTAAATTTACTGGCCATATCGACGACTGCTTGTTGTTGAGGAGTGTTCTTGGGAGCGCCCTTTTCATCGATGAGAGCTTGCGCGCCTGGGGTGGTGATAGTGGTGATGCCGTTTTCTTGAGGCTTCACGTCTCCACCAGCCTTTCCAGCACGTATCGCAGCCTGTTGCTCCATCGCTTTCTCGTAGTGAGGATTGGATGGTCCAGGAGGGTACAAGTGAGCAATCATAGGTGGGACTGGAGGCGTGGGCTGGTTGAATCTTGTCATGAGTGAAACTTGTTTTTCGTAGATGTCCTTCATCTTCGAGTTGCGGGAGAATTCTGCAATCTTGTCCAAATCTTGTTGAGATCCATTCAAGAGAGCAACACCAACATCGGCGTGCTTCAAAGCACCAACGTCGTTTGTTCCATCACCACACATTAGAGTGGTATATCCTGCATCCTTCATGCCGACCAGGATTTCTTCCTTTTGGCGAGGTGATACACGAGCGTAGACCCAGGTGTAGCGTAGGATGTTATGCCAGTCCGGCTTATTCTTGAACTTTTGCAGCGCGTAACCAGTAACACATATATCTGTTGATTGCAGTATACCCATGTCAAGTGGCTCATCCAGATTGACAGAGATTTTGATCTTATCATCAATGCTTCGCCAGACGAGATTCTCACCGGAGTCGTCGTCTTCCGGTGCATCGAGTATAAGAACCTCGCGATCAACAATTTCGACTTGTCTAGCCACATGAACGGCAGTGAGAGGATTGTCACCAGTAATCATGACAACCCGATGACTGCTTTCGTTAAGCATGCGAACAGCTTTGCAGGCGTCATCTTTGAGTGGCGTTTGTAGGACAAGGAAACCAGCAAAGTGAAGATCTTTTTCGACATCTTCACGCTTCAGATCATTGATTTTTCCTTGTCCCAGCTCATTCTCCTCGGAGAGGAATTTGTACGATAGTGCCAGCACACGGCCACCATTTCTTGTAAAGTGCTTGAAAGTTTCTTCGTACTTGGGTGGTGCATCAATTAGCATGTTTCGAATGGTCTCTGGTGCTCCTTTGACGGCAACAAACGTTGATTTGGTCTTCTTGTTCGTCTTTGGATTATTTGATATGACAGATGCGACGGAGCTTTGACGTTTGAGTGAAGAAGAGAACTGGAATCGTCGTTTAATCTGCACCATTTGAACGTCAGAGGTGGTGCCCGATTTATTGGTAAGAATGTCGTTGCTTCCAAGCTGCCACCCCAGTGAGGTAAGTGTCGCGCGTTCCATAGGTTCACCGACAATCTCGCCATCGTCGAGCTTGACAAGTGCATGGGCTGTAGCGAGCACCAATGTAGTGAGGGATCCTGTCTGGGTTAGAGGGTAAAGATGTGTCTGCGCGCCATCAACTTCGGTCTTCACGCCCTGTTTTCCAAGATCAAGTCCAGCAACACCGTCGACAACTAGATTTTCTCCAGTCAAAGTCCCGGTCTTGTCAAAGCATGCAATATCAACACGCCCCGCGAATGGAATCCTGAAAGGCTCGGTGCAAAAGATGGCAAATCGTGAAAGGGCCGCAAGACTGGTGTTGACCGCAAGACTGAGTTCCATTGGTAGTTCCGGAGGTACAACGCTCGTGATGATGAGAACGCAGTCCAACAGTAGCTTGGATCGCTTCCGGTCTCTGGCGACGCCTTCTTTCCAGACATACCATGAGGCTGCAATTGCAAAGATCAAAAGGAAGAGAATGAACAGAAGAGCCTCGAAGTTATTTGCTGAGACGTGCTCGGTAGCAAAGATCATTGTTCGAACAAGGCTACCTTGGCTTGTTTCGAAGCCTGTCTTGACGACAATGGCCATTGCGCCCTTATCTGGTGCTGGTGGTACGCCAGACAAAGACACGGGGATAGCATCAGGGGCATCTTCAGCAGTAACTCCATGGGTAACCTGAAGCACCTTGGTGCCTCCATAAAGAAACGAATTCTTGTCTAGACCTTCGGATTCAATGCGAGCATCACCAGGTCGAAGTTGAACAGAATCCTTCAGGATTGGCGTACTTTCTCCAGAAAGCATAGCTTCGTTGACGATTGCAGTACCTTCCACAAGGAGCATATCGCAAGCAACGCCGCCATCCTCTTTAGTTCTACCAATAGACACGAGATCGCCAGGTAGAAGCTTGTCACTCTGTGTTTCCATCCACGAGTTCTGTCGGTATACCCAGATATCATATGGCTTAATGCTCATACCTCGAAACTCCTTCAAAGTTCGTTGTCGCTGCCAAACCACTGTGCTTTCGAACATGACCAACATAAACAATGTGAACAAGGAGTAGTACCAGTATTCGTCCAGCATCCACAGTCCAACACAGAAGATCTGAAAAACGAAAAAAGGGGCAACGGCATGCTCCTGGAAGAGCTCGGTGAAGCTGGGAACAGGAATATCGAATGTATTGTCTCCATAGTATTGTTCCAGTCGCTTGATCTCGCTGGAAGATGTAAGTCCTTTTGAAATTTGGAAAACCTTGAGTTGTGGTTTTGGTTCGGCGTCCAAAATAAATGTCAGGGGAATAAAGCTGCCTTTGGCTTGATCGTACAAGAACCGGCGCTTTTGAAAGAGGAAGGAAGTAGCTGGCTTTCCATCGATGATCTCACGGCGCAAGGTGCAGAATTCCGACTTGCCGGCGTTGGCGATTGGATCGACTTTGATGAGAGTAGCAGTTCGGACATCTTTAGCGGAGGTCGCGGTAAAAAGGGTGCGCATGTTCACGCTCCATTTTGTCATTAGCCATAATAAGGCCTGGGCTGTGAATATAGTGCCAGAGAAGACAAAGGTCCATTCTTGTCCACCAATATGGGTATCGTATCGTTCTTCGGATAGATAGAAGGAGAAGAAGGCAGGCCAGAGTATTAAGAAGGGCCAAAGATAGGTATGCAGCGCAGAGGGCAGGGGCGTATGCAAAGAAGCACCCTTTATCTGCGCATCACTAACTAATGGCGCCATGATGGCAGGGTGAAGAAGCGAAGAAGGCGGAAATGGAGAAGAGGAGAGATGGTCAAGAAGTTGGAGACCAAGACTCTATCACCAAGATAATGCCAGATCGTTTTTCGTATTGCCTCGAAGCTAAAGATGGAAGGTGCAAGGCCAGGCGGCAGAAGCGCGTCATCCCTGCTTGCCGGTTTTAGCTCGTTATCGGCCCGACTTTTCGAAGTGACTCTTGCCGAATGATCCCTGCCACGTGCTTCCCCACTGCGGCAGGCAAGCTAAGCTCTTCTAGGCTTTGTGTTTGTTTACCTTTGCCGTCCCCACCATTATTTTGAGCCTCTTCAACTCCCTCGACAAACCGTTGACCCTTCACTTCTTCTTCCCATTGGCTCCTCTTCTAGCTCTCCAGCAGTTCTAAATTAAACTCACCCACATCATTCCTCTCCACTACCGTTCCCCTCATTCTACAGAATCTACACCCTTCAGTCTGGATTCTGTCTTTGCTCTCGCTCTCGCGCTTGCGGTCTGCGTCTCCGTCTCCCTCGGAGACCGTCAAGATGGTTTTTACGCGCCGTCAATCCAAGTCCAACAAGAACACACCCAAGGTATATATCTTGTTCATGCGCATCATGTGGGGTCGTCTAACAATGTTTATAGGCATCTGAGACCAAGTCTACCGGTGCCTCTAGTGTTCCAGCTTCACCATCTGCCAATGTATACGCAAGATTGAAGAAAACACCTCTGCAAATTCCTGCCACCTCCGCGATCTCATTCTACAACGCACATGCTACAACCTCTTCGACTTCTCTTGTCGCTCCAGTTGATCACGGCGTTGATGTCATCTCCAAAATGAATCAAGGCGACTTTGATCAGCGCACCCCTCAACAGAGCTCGCCTATGAAGCCAGAATCAAGCGAGATGCACCCACAGCGCCACAAGCGCTCATCCATCACTCCATATGACGAAGCGCGTTGGCTCGGATTCTTCAATAAGCAACCTCGAACTGAGCCAAGCAAAATCGGCCATAACATCCACAACCTGAACCCCGGTTCTCCTACACCAGTCAAGGTTTCGGGTAGTGTTTCCGCATCTAAGGGATCGGATAAAGCTCCCGAGTTTGCATTTACCTTCAATCGCGAATCATCTCTTGGACTTAGCGAAGAAGCCAAGAAAGTTATGGAAAAGACTCGCGTAGAAGCATCACGTATTCGTGCTCAGCTGGCTGCTGAGGCTGAACAACAGCAACAGGCCCAAAATTCTGGTCTCTATCCTAGTGCCCTCGGCCGCAAGATCGCAAAGCCAAAAGGTCGCTTCAGTGATGCGCATAGCAGCTCGTTTCAGAAGATGGCTTCTATCGCTGACCATGCATCTGCATGGCGTGTCAAGCAGGCTGGTCCTAAGCAGACCGCACTCGAGAAGGCTATGTTCTCTCCAGGAGATTCTCGAAAACAGAATAATCCGCAGAATCTTCGACTAAGCCCTCTGAAGCGAACTCGCTCAAAGGTCGATCTCAATAGTCCGTTTACAAGCCAATCATCGTCACCTAATACTGATGAGCGTCGTGCGTCTGGAAACTTCGCAAAGCGCTTGAAGAAGACTATGGGCGATGACGCTGGCTCGCGTCGACCAATCGACAAGAGTGAAGTCCACATCAAAGCAAAGCCTGCTGGACCAGTGGGAATGCTTCGCTCTAATCTCCTTACGCCAACTAAATCTTCGCTGGCTCGTTCCAAGAGCGCGGCCAACCTCCATGGATCGAGAATTCCTTCATCTCTACCTCGTATGAAGTCAACATCATCCTGGGTTGCTACTCCGGCTCGCAATCTGACACGCAATGGCACTGCGACTGTCTCGACCGCCCCTCGACCTTCACATCGAGTTCCAACTCAAGAAGTCAAAGTTGTGCCGCCTCCTCCCTCACACGTCCAGGGTAGATTTGGGCTGATGAAATCCCCATCGACACAATCTTTGGTTTCTTCTAAATCCGTTAGAATCATGCCACCGCCTCAAACTCCTCATACGCCTCAAATTCCCAGCTCCAAGCCTACACATGTCAAAGCTCCTGAACACGCAAAGCCTCAGAAGCTAGATTCAGATCCAGCTCCACCTCCTCCAGCACTACAGTCTCCAATGCCGAACTCGACATTTTCGAAGATCAAATCGATTCTTCGAACACCTCAGCGTCTGTATTCCAACGACCCTGGAAAAATCGCTGCTGGTACACATCTTGCTACACCACCGAAACTACTACATCTTACTCGAGATGCACCGGCAACTGTGCCAGTACAGAAACATGTTGTATTTTCAGCAAGCGCCCTCATAAAGGCGAGTCGTGATGAAGCCAAGGCTCAATCCGAGGAGCCTGAGGTCATTTATCCCATCATTCCAGCATCAGAGCCTCGTCAACCTCTTCGACGTGGCACCATGGCTATCCCCACCACTACTGGCGACTTTACATTCCGCGCCGGTAGTCCTATCAAATTCGCTTCTCCTCTTACTAGTACAATTCGCGCTGTGCCACCCACCGAGGAGGTCTCGCCCACTCCCAACAAACGCAAGCGCAACATCGATGATGTCGGCATGTCTTCTGACGGTCCAGAGCAAAATAAGGAAAATGCTTCAGTTCCAAATGATGAGCGTCCCGCCAAACGTGCTCGCATTGTTAGCACCACCATTGCTCGGCAAGTTAAGAAGTTTGTGCCAAAGTCTCGTCCCGGTGCATCAAAAACACCAAAACGTACTGTTGGCGGAATCTCAGCTTCACGATTGGCTTTCCTCTCTCAGCCAAAGAAGAGAGACTAGCGACCCTCCGCTTACAGTTTTGACGGCTGTCTTCTCACATACTATGTGTCATTCAACGCTAATGTAGCGTTACTCGATATGTTCAGTACGCTCAATCAATAGCAATAGTCCGCAACGCTACTCTCTCTCGACAGTTGTTACTGAATACTTGGCTAATCAGTCTCAACTCATACTCTTGGAAACTCACAACACCCTCTTTGTACAATACTTTAAACCCACGGCGTCAGTTTTGTGTTTTGTTATTATTAGGAATTGGAAACCGGCATTCATGGGATCGGCAACAGCATTTTTAACGGCATTATGAATACGATCGGCAAACAGGCATACCATGGCGTCCAGCAAAGGCTGTGTCTTTGCTCTTTTTGATTTTATGGGGGATGGCTCACCACGGTTCTGGTTGAACCATGGGCACATAGGCAGGAAAAGTTTGACAGTCATGTGGGAATGCGTAAGATATACGAATATGGGCTTGGCGCGGGATCTCTAGTGCAATGCATGAAGATTGAATCATTCCTGCTTTCTATGTGACCATTTTGTGACCCCTACAACATCTCGACCACCCATGCCAATTCTCGTGACAGCGCTCCGCTTTCGTGTCTGGAGCCTGCTTGGCGAGCTGGCCCCTCACCTTCCATCGCGATGTTTCTAAGCTATAGCACTGATACTGACATACTTCTGAAATCTACAGACACCCCACTGGATTCAATATGCCTTCCTGTGCACTCTTCGTTATCGACATTCAAAAGGATCTGGCCGCCATTCCGGAAACTCGAATACCAGATGCCCAACGTGTCTGTGATGCGGCTTCAAAGATCTTGGACAATGCTCGCGCCGCCAATGCTCAAGCTGTTGCCGATGGCCATAAGCCTGACTGGCTGATTGCTTTTGTTCAGCACGAGGAGAAACCTGAGAGTGGCCCTCTGGTCAAGGACACGGAACCATGGGAGCTGGTTTTCCAACCTCAAGCAGATGAGATGCTCATTGCCAAAAACACAGAGTGAGCTCTCCATTTATAGGTGCTGCAATCAATTAATGTAAAATAGAGGCGCGTTCGAATCCAATCCCAGCCTCGCAAAGACACTGCGAGACCAAGGAATCAAATGCATCGTAATATGTGGCATTCAAAGCGAATGCTGTGTACTAAGCACATCCAAGAACGTATTAGATGCAGGCTTCGCGGTAACGATTCTGAAAGGCGCGCATTCAACATACAACGGCAAAACCAAAACTGCTACCGATATCGAGCGAGAAGTTGAGCAAGAGCTCAGTGATAAGGGAGCAAAAGTCGTGGACTGGGAACAGTGGTATCCATGATGTTTGATTAAGAAATACGTTACTATGATCTAATGCCGCTAATGCAAATGTTTCTAAACAACTTTCCATCCGTGCTGATTTGGTAAGAAAAACGCGCCTGTTCCAATCATAACATAACATGCGCACAGTAACACGCCTATTAGGTAATTGCATCGACCTGTGAATAGCATGATGTTCACGATCAGCATGGTCGCCAGCAGCGTGACGGTTTGAAACATGTCGAAGTAGAGCGACAGGTCACGGCCTGTGGCCCAGCCGAGGAGGACAACAGTTGGTGCCATAAAGAGGGAGATTTGTATAGCTGAGCCAACTGTCACGTTGATAGCGAGATCCATCTTCTGCTTGACAGCAACGGTCACGGCTGTAGCAAGTTCCGCGACGTTTCCAAGGAGCGGGAGTATAATGAGTCCAAGGAAAGCTTCAGTGAGTGGGGCGTCCGCGATAACATGCTCAATAGAATCGACCATGAATTCTGCACAGAACGACACCATGCCAGCAGAGATGAGGAGGACGACCAAGGAGAGGGTTTTGCTGATTTGGTGTTCAGGCTTGTTGGCAGCTTTAGCGGATGGTGGTGCTGGTTTGATGCGAGTTGCTGATATGCGGTTCATTTCGATGTCAATGGCCGTCTCTTCGTCGGAGGTGCCAGGGACATTGGTGTAAGGTAGCTCTTCAGCTGCCGGATCGGAGGCGCGGATTTGGAAGTTCAGGAACATAATGTATACGATTAAGAGAGTGATAGAGAGGCCACGACTAAATTTGAGAGTGACAGCATCAGCGAGTTTGGCTGATTTGACACATGCGTGTAGTGATGTCTAATTAGGTCAGTATGATACAGACATCCGTTCGAACATTTGACTTACAGGAATCAACAGGCTTAGCATTCCTGTTGTCATGAACACTATGAGTGTTTGGGTTGTTTTCTGGTTGTAGACTTGCTCCGCGCCTCTTACGCCGGCGGACATGATTGCTAGACCGAGAATGAAAAGTAGATTGACGAATATAGATCCAATTAAGGAGGCTAGGACAATTCTGAGATGTCCTTCTCTCAACATGAAGCTATAAGATGATTAGTTTTGCGATGGGATTTGAACTAGTTCGACTTACACCCTGCCGCAAGTTAGTATCGTAGTTTCATTCTGATATTGGCAGAGACTTACAAGATCACCAGCTCAACCAGATTACCGAAGGTGATATTGAGCAGAGAGCCCAATCCAACACCCACATACTGCGCCACATTTTCAGTAGCATATGTCAAAAGCCCGGTCAATGGAATGATGGCAATTGCATTCAGTGCAAAGGTGATGGTTCGGTTCTTGACGCCCGACATATGGGCTGCAATGCCAAATGGTACAAATATGAGTAGCACATTGAGCCATGATCGAGAAAATACATGGCGAATTGAAAAGGCGAGTCCATTGTCAGAACTCTTTTTCCGACTCGTGCGGCCAGTTCTGTGCCATTTCCGAACTGCGATCAATGGTCAGTATAACAAGTCCAATTAGTTTCAATCACAAGCTTACATGGTCTGTTACTGGGCTTCCTTCTTTGCTTTCTGTTAGCTACAACCGATCTTGACTTGGGAATCTTAGGTATAGAATACCTGCTTGACTTCTTTATCTGCGTCTACTTTCATGTCAATAAGCGGTCAACATTTGACTTTGATATACTCACGAATTTCTTTCCGCCATCGGCCTCCAAGCTTTTATTTAGAAGCTTTCCCTCCTCATCTGGAGGCTCCGTGTCGTCGTCCTCACTGGAAAAGTAGTCGTAATCTCGTGTAGCAGCGTTCTGGTCTGTCATAATTTGGCGAAGTAAATACTGTGAGCGACGTCACAATCAGGATATCAAATAGTCACGCTATTATTGTGTAGTAGTCAGAAGAAGTGTTATAGCTGGCCCCAAATCGGCTAGAGAATTCCGTATTCGGACCGGCAGCCAGTTCGCCTGTGTCATGCCGTACAGATGTTTGGTGAAGATCGTTGGTGCAGCTGTCTCAAACTTACATTTGGAGCCAAGCATGCACAACTCGCATTTCAATGTAAATGTTTAATTGGTTGGAAGGTCAAATACTGCTGCCGGTAACGCATCGTGGTCGGTTTTGATCCAATGAATGCCGGTGTTCACGAAACAAAGCCATTGAGGAACCATAGTTGCCGGAAACGGCTCAACCTCACCACCAAGTCTTTGAGCTGTTGAGAGAACCTTGTATGAACGAACTACCAGCGAACGCCTCATCAAATCGGTTATTGGGTACAATGCATGATAAGATCAACGAAACATAAGGTGAAAGGAACTTTTTTATCTATTTTTCAGTCAAATTTTAAATTTGTGTGGTATGTAGGGACCTTCGACATCATATCTTTCACGGTAAAAAGAGAAGGAACCTTTGAGTCAGGACGATCACTTCGAAGAATCAACTGTAGATAGCCTTTGGCTTGTAATCCCCCATCATAATTAGGAAGCACCCGAGCCAGTTGCTTGTGCCATCTCTCTGTTGCGATATGTCCTGTCGTCCGAACCATGAAGTACTTCAGACACTCATATCATTCTGGGCGTCCAACTGGGCCAGCGTGTAACCTGCCGATGACACTGTTATCAATATGGCTGCGTGGAGTGTATACGACGAATTCCTGCCGCTGCAGAATTTCACTCCGCAGTAGAAAATTGTACACTAAGAGCCAATTCAAAGGGATCTGCGGATATCAGTATATCGAAGATTAATTAGTGGGATTCCATTCGTGCTCGGATACATCAAGGAAGTTTGGCTGCGCCTCCCATATACTCAAAAAACCAACCCCCTTCGCGACCATATATGATATTCCCACAGAAGGAAGGTAAGAAGTGATATCAGGATACTCCTTAGTGAAAGAACAACTTACCAATTTCCTGCGCCGCTTTAGAATTAACAATCTACCTACCTAAGGTAAGAAGCCTTATTTTTGGCCGCATGTAATGAAAAAGAAAGCAATTTCAATCATTAGACAGTCGTGACACCTTAGAACTGGAATCTCCTCGTAAAAGGTCTGACGAGGGGACTTCATGTACCGTCGAACTTGAGTAGGCCATCCCGGTCTTTCGTTGCACAGGAACACTTGATAATGAGCGGGTTTCCAAAGCACGGAATCCGCGCAAAGTAAGATGAGAATACATGCGTGAGTACCTACCTCAAATAACCAGTTCAAAAAGGGGCTACTCTTGCTATCATGTAATTATAATTCCAAAAGTTTGAGAGCTAGGCTGATGCGATCGATGGCTGTAGGTTTTTGCTACGTTTTAGGCTTTTTCATGTCATCCTGCGAAAACAAGTCTACCTTAACGCTTTGACAAGTAATATGGAGGTGAGGATCCGTCTTTAAGTGGCGAGTGTGCGGATCCATGGCCTGGAAGCTGGCAGCAAGTTGTCGAAAAAGTCCCAATTGGGAGACCTTGTAGCCTTGTAGGTGCCATGGGGTTAGAACGCTCGCTTTCGCCACCAGGATTAGGCCTTTAATATCTTGGTAGCGTGGTAAAGTGGTAAGGTGGTTGAAGATCATCCATGTAATTGTGAGAGTGGCTGAATCGGTGAGGCCATTCAAATTCTAGACAGTAAATCGGGATAGAACTATCAAGTTGTGTGTGCGCTCAAGGTGAGGGCATGACTAGATAATCGAGCCAAGAATCTTTATGCATTTTAGTCCTTTTTATTGTCCTATTTCGAGGCAAAAGTGGTATAGCTCTCCGCAAGAGAGTCGGACGTATTTTTGGTTATATGTTCTGATCCCCTGCTACTATGGTGAAGGAAAGGGATAAAGAAGCCCTTGCGCCTTTCTTTGTGGGGTACTGTAATGGTGAGTACGATGGCCAGCATCATAATATATTTGACCTTACGAACCTTAATACCTTTGTAAGGGCAAAACCTCATGACCTGCGTATTTGGGATATTTTAGTTGTGGTGAACCAATCATACATCTGTACATTCAGCTTGTGATAGGAGAATATGATTTTATTCAACGTATGAGGATGGTCGTACAGAGAATTATGGCACAAAGGCCGTAAAGCATGTGTCTAGATCGTTTCGTACGATATGTGAGCAGGCTCGAAACGGAATATGCTCAGAGTCAGGTTACGCAGTTGTGAACAACAAGATTTGAGCTAGTCAATGCGAATGTAGTACTCTACTATCATGAACTGAGTTCTGATTGCATCGTGAATCAACGGTATAAAATGAGAACTTTTGCTCTATATAAGGTAGGGCAGTGTGGCGCAAATTTATCATTCTCCCAAAGACGAAAGGGTTCGTCTACAGTTGCTTCATCCGCCACTTCTCCCGCAATACATTTTGATGCTACCAACCAAAGAGATTGACGATGGGATCTAAACAGTCTTCATGCTTCACACGTGTAGCTGGGGCAGTTCTCCCCGGTCTGGTACCGCTTTACTGTGACGTCTCCACCATTCCGTATAGTCAGTCAATATATTGCACGCTATATTACTGGTACTCTCCAGGAACGCAGGCCCTGGAGCAAATCAATATAAAATCAACTCGCTAAAATACCAGGGTTGCGGGCTCTACGGCCGTCCCTGATTATTTCCTGCTCCTTTGTGCCGTCATGGTTATACAAATACTTCTTACCAGTCAGAAGCTCTTTTCTACTTGTCATATGTGACTTGAAATGAAGGTAATCATTCGATATGTTTACCCAGGTTGGCTACCATTGGGCATCGTAGCTATCTGCATAGGTATGCATCAAAACATAGACTGCTTGTGAAAGTCCAAACGACGATCAAGGTGTTCTTGAGCTACCATGGACCAAAAATCGTGACAAGCAAACGGCTGCCAGGGTCTTACCGGCCAGTAATTGGCTCACCTGTGATCGAAGTAGTAGATCAAAACGTCGAAAATGTTTCAGTGGCAACTTTAAAAGCACCACGTACAGCAAAAATGGGATTGCGGCAATGGTGATGGCTGATAATTCACGCCCTGGGCTTGTGCTCTCGCAATAAGAATTTAATATACCCTGATAAGCGAGTTTCCTCGGGGGTGTGGGCAATGATGCGGCATGGTCGTACATTCCATTGGGGAATGCAGTGTCTGAGGTCTCTTTGGATCTACCTCATCTTGAGCTGCAACAACACTGCGTAATGCTCACATCGCCATGTTTCTTGGTGGAGTGTTTTCTGTATCGTAGAACCTGCATGGAACAGCAGTTGGAACATGTAGTTGGACAATAATGGAAAATGCGGTGGGGTCAACGGGTGGCGCTTCCAAACAGATCCACTCAACACGGAACTGCAGATTCGCAAGTCTTGTTTCAGAACGGTATACAGACCCTCCGCCTCTGCAAGGGAGCCCTCGACTCATCCCCCAACCTCTCTCGTCCTCTTTACTCGTCATCCTATGGTAAACTTTGGCACACAATAATGCACAGATCTCTGCCCTTGCAGTTTTGCGTTTGCAATTGCCAGGGTTGACTCTTGTCTGTTGTGTCGTAATCCTGCTCTGGCCTCGTCGCCTTCCATCTCGCGCTAAACGACCTCATCCAATCCTTCGTAAAGAAGCGGCGAAGAGAACGAAAGGATTTTGTGTTCATTAACCAAATGCTTGAGGATTCTTGCCACTCGTACAATTATGGACCCTTTTTATTGTAGAGGATCTGGCCAAGTGAGGCACAAGCTGTCAGGCCATGGCCCATCACTACCACAAAGCGCCCCGGTCTAACGACTCTAACGTGCTCACCCCCAATATCAAGGCCCAGAAATTAGCTTCTCCCTATGCAAATTCCAACAGCGTGGGGCTATGGATCTGAAATCCGAGATGCGAGACTATGTTTGATTGACCTGGATTTATACGCTCCCATACTGGGTGGATCTGACCCCTGGATGATCTGCCGAATGTACAATATACTACGCACAGTCTTCTCTGTTAAGGACATGATAATAAATATACGACGACTCAAGACCACTCTGTTATAATCTTTCCATCGCTCCTTACCTACAGAAGCTTATCCAGCAATAGGCCGCTCAGGTCTACACTATCATTAATTACCAACTACGGAAAAGTCTAGTGCGAATCCAGCAAGTTAGGCTATCCTCTCCATATGCAATATATCTGAGAGGGAAACTTTGACATCTCCATTGCAGTCACTCCCATACGGACGTTCACTAATACTATTACCGCCTGTTGAATTGGGTCAATTCGGTAAGTCTGGATTTCCTGTTTCTACATTCCACTTCAGCCTCGCTCCCAGCATGGTGTGCTCCTCAACATTCAACAACCTCTTAGCGGCAAGCGCGTCCGACCTCCCATTGTTCAGGATCTTCAAAATCCGTTGAATCCCGTAGGCTAGATCAAATCTGCCTGAAAAAGACAACTCAGCTGCCACTGTCAGCGTCCGCCTAGACTCATCCACGCCGCTCGAAATCGCCCTTGATTTGTTCCAATTTACTGTGGTCGCACAAGCTATTCGACATCTTGATTTTTCATTTCATGCGTTTCCACGGCTAACAGCGTATCTCCGTTTCTGCAGTTCATTCAATCATTACTTTTCGCGGGAACAGGCATATTTTGTGTCCTGGTCCATCTCGAACCTCACCGCTCCTTCATCACTTCGAGTATCTCGCCAAAAAAAGATAGCCTTCATCTTGAAAAAGATCCCTTCGACAGCTTCAGATCCGAGCAAAGTTGAGCTATCGATTCACCGGACAAGATTCCAAACGGGTAATTGGTCGACCGGAGATTTTCAAACGCACAATATCGGCTGAACCACGAAACAACAGAAGGCGCGAGCGCCGCTACTTCACAGGTTCGTGAGAAGTAATTCCTGCATATCCACCAGCTCCCCAAAGCCATTCTTGGACCGTTTCTTATTATGGGGCTCCCCCGATCTGCAGCTTGGCTGCTCTCGACTCTACTGCTACTTCAACAAACCTTAGTGGAGGCACAGAATGCCACCAGAGCCGGCAATTCGACGATTGCCGCTGGCAACTCCACAAAGTCGGCGGCAGGTTCTGCAAAGACGAGCAAAGCACCTAAGAAAGCTGTTGTCGTACCAGCAAACACACTTGAAAACTGGCGGTTGGTGCGAGCTATTGTGTACACATGGGTAGCGATGGTTGTGTGCCTCGCCATTTACGTACTCTGTGTGCAAATAAACAGATATATCCGCACTGCTGCATGTTTAAACAACGAAACGCAAAGATATTTCAATGAGCCCCCTTGGCTCTACGGCTCTCTGAAAAAACACCTCATCGACGCGCCATTATTCCGGACTCGACACCATCGGGAGTTTAGGCTTTCAAGAGCGATAGATATGGGAACACTTCCTAGCAGAGCGCAGCTGCTTTTTCTGGTTCTCTACATCGGAATGACTGTTCTTCTGACGACGTTCCATATCGATTACTCTGCACCACGAGCCAAGGTTCAGGTGTATTTGATGAAGAGAACCGGACTTCTGGCTATCTTGAACATGCTACCACTGTTCCTTCTTGCTGGTCGAAACAATCCTCTCATCTACTGGACTGGTATAACGTTTGATACATATAATCTGATTCACCGCTGGCTAGGCCGCATCACAGTCGGTGAGATGGTAACACATGCCATCATCTATATTATCAAAAAGCATGATGCAGGCGGATTCCCAGCTTTCGGCAAGGCTATCAGAACTAGTACTTTCAACCAATCTGGTTTAGTCGTAAGTTGAATTGCACCTTCACACATTAGACCAATTCTGACTTACAAAATCATAGGCTGCGAGCGCTGCGACCTTGATCTTTATTCTAGCAGCATCACCAGTACGCCATGCGTTCTACGAAACTTTCCTTACTATCCACATTCTTCTCGCCGTCACTGTTCTCGCCGGCACTTGGATGCACATGGACGGGTATGTGAGACAGAGAATGCTTTTGAAGGGCATTATTGCTATTTGGTGTATTGAGGTAAGCATGACTGACATGAATTATCATTTTGGTGGAACTAACAACCAATAGCGAGGTTTTCGTATGATACGAATCATCTACCACAATACCGGGAATGGAGGCACCACGGCCGAAATTACCGCTCTGCCTGGTGATGCAGTCAGAATCAAAATGAGACTTGCCAGACCATGGACCTTCTCACCAGGCCAACACGCTTACATCTACCTGCCACGAGTCGGATGGTGGCAGTCTCATCCCTTTTCGGTGGCTTGGAGCGACGAAGATGAAGAAGACACGATGTCAGATAAAGACTCTCTTCCATCCACCAAGCTGGATATCATCGAACGTAGACATGACAACATCTATTTTGTAATTCGCCGGAGAACCGGATTCACAGAGAAATTATGGCACAAGGCCGTGGCGGCTCCAGGAGGAGTGTTTACAACCAAGGCCTATGCAGAAGGACCTTATAACGAGCAAAAGCTGCACTCTTATGGTACAGTTCTTCTATTCGCAGCAGGTATCGGCATCACGCATCAAGTACCTCATGTTCGCGACCTTGTCCGTGGCTACAGCCAGGGTACCTGCGCCGCACGCAAAGTCGTCCTCGTCTGGGTGATTCAATCTCCCGAACATCTCGAATGGATCCGCGAATGGATGACTACCATACTCAGCCTTCCCGGACGTCGCGAAGTGCTCAAGATCATGCTGTTTGTAACGAGGCCGAAGAATACTAAGGAGATTTATTCGCCATCGTCGAGCGTGCAGATGTTTCCCGGAAAGCCAAATTGGCAAGCAATAGTCGACCAAGAGGTGGCTCAAGCTATTGGCGCGATCGGAGTATCTGTTTGCGGCGGTGGTGCAGTCTCTGATGATATTCGACGTGCCTGTCGCAGCTGGATGGGCAAGGTCAACATCGACTTTGAAGAGGAGAGTTTCTCGTGGTAGAGCATTTACTTGGACCAAGGGCGTTTACATGAGATACCAGGCTGCTGACTAGCCTTCTTGTTATCATTAAATTTATTATCATACGCGTAGATGAATTCAATCCGCGAATTTTTAAAACATTTACAGAGTCTGACGTGTCGTTTGTATTTTCTTGCATTCGAGGATAATGATACAAAACGATATAAGCGAATAATGCCTTTATCCCATTGTTGATTCTTTGTCCTTCTCTATCATGCTTTTATCTCTAGATGGGCTTTGTTCTTTGATTCTCGAGTAGTCCTTATCAAAAGCTTCTCCGCTCATATCTAATATAAGAACCTACCAAGCCTTTGTTGATAGCAAGGTATCTAGCAACAAATGTTGAGATCTGGTATCTCATTATTTCCATTTATAACATAGTATCTCACCTTCCTCTTGCCAGAACGAGGAATCCAGAGTATATTTCAAGGCATCTTGAGCCTATGATGCCCAGTCATTCTTATTCCAATCTATCAGGTTCGTCCTCGATAGAGACATATCCAAGAACCGGGAACAGGAATACTCGTAGACGACGTCCTGCTTTTCGAGCACCAGGCGTGCAAGCCGTGGATCGTCCTTTTTCTGTTCTAGGAGAACTTCTGTCCCCTAGTACTCTTCGAACACGCTACCCCGAGCTAATGGCCGAGCCATATTATCATAAGAAAGCGCTCCCAGCCCTTCCAAACTCACATGAGACATTTGAGAGACTTCTAGCGAATGTCAACAAAGAACTTCCCCAACTTCCAACAAAGCAAAATCCTGTAGACCGAGTAGTCCCCAGACGTATACGGTCCAGTAAAGCTCAGATCGTAAGCACAAAGCAGGAGAAGATTCGTTCCGAGCCTATGAATGAACATAAGCCAAAGACCAAGTTTTTTGGTCGTATCATATCGTCCGTAGCACGTAGGCTTAAGTCTGATAAAAAGCCTGTAAAGCATGGGAAGGAACCAAAACCTACCTCAAAGGATAGACTAAAAGCCAAATGTGCAAAAGGCTTTGGGGAGATCAAGAAAACTGTAGAGATCATAACGAACCCCGAGGCGAGATTAAGGTATGAAGCCAGACTGAGCTTTGAGGCCGGACAAAGCTATGAGCGGCTCACGTTTCAGGCTGCACCAAGCTATGAGATTATACAAGTCCCTCCTAGTAGACCATTACGCCCTGGAGAATACGCTCTTCCATCCTTGATACCAAACCCACGTCCGCGTAGAAACCTACGTGAGGGTGCTTCTGACAACTTGAATCCAGTCCTAGAAGTTCCTGAAAATGGCGATCAGATCCCCTTGGCATTGATCGTGGACGAGAGATGCCCAAGTACAGTCAGTAATGGAAGCGTAGATGCTAACCGTTTCTCCAAGATCGAGCATATCAACCGCTTCAGTATGCTATCCGATTTCAGCAGGTTTTCGGCAATCCCTTCTCCACTGACTGCTCAAGGAGACGTAGCGTATGTGCTTCAAGTGGCTAACTCCTCCAGGCCGGGCACAGCGGACACTGTAGAAATTCCCGCTACATTGCCACAAGCAGAACCCGTTGTTCTTCATTCACCCCCGTTATCCTCAACATACCCATCAGCTCCTACAAACTTGAGCTCAGAGGCCCCAAGAACTTGGACCGATATCACAGTTGCGAGTTCTGTGCGTCAGGATTCTCCCATTCAGCCAGTCAGCGGCACACGCGCGGGATGGGGAGTGTCCCGATTTTCTGATACCACTGCTAGTAGCCCTGCAACGCCTGCGCTTTCATTTGAAGAGAGCCCCCATAGCCCAGTCTCGAATCACCCCGTCTCGAGTCCCATTGCCTCCAGTCCCGCTGCCTCCAGTCCCGCTGCTTCCAGTCCCTCTGGCTTCAGTCGCCCCGTTGCAATTTCCTCTATCTCTAGTCCTGTAAGTTTACTTCCCACTCCAATCATGGATCCCCATATCCGATTGACTGTAGAGTCAGGCCTGGAAGAGGCAGCAACCACCTCTAACCGACCAGGCACTGCTACCACTACCAGTTCAGAGCCACGTACACTGAGGAGTCGAGAGACTAATTCGAGCACAGATTTCGTAAGACGACCAGATGCACTGAGAAGGCATCACACTTCGCTTCGAAGCGCTCAGGCACATGGCTTATTGATAAAGACGCGGTCAACCAAAGCCAGGCTTTCTGCCAGAGTAAGCGCAAGAAAGACTAGGATGGGTTGGGCAGCTGTTAACATCGTCAGTAAATTATGTCGGTTGCCACAACATTCGCAATCAGCTCCACCAGCGCGTCCTAAACGTAAATCTTCGTGGTTATGATGATCCGTATTGAGTAAGAGAAGGGAGGCAAAGCAGTTCAAAGCAACTCATTAATGTCGTTGGCAGCGATACCATCTCGCGGTGGAACAAATGCAACCATGAAAATGAGTCCATCACATACAAAATGTGGCCTAAAACCAAGAGAAAAGCTTAGCTACCTAGGTAGGTACCTAGGTAGGTACTTAGGTACTGAGGTACCTATATACCATTTGTCCAAATCTTTCCAAACGTGAAGATACCTTCGTTCTTTTCGCATTGTTCTTCTTTACATTTACAAGTATATATTCCATGGTCTATAGAGGCCCATTTTGTTCGATTCGACCGCTTTTCCCAAATCGATGCTCGGACTCGTGACCTGCCTATGTGAGACACAGGACGCAATTAGTGCCAACGGCAACGTTTTGCGACTGAGAAAATGAAGCGTAATTGGAGCTCCTAACTGT
This sequence comes from Microthyrium microscopicum, assembly GCA_010405405.1. Taxonomy (NCBI): domain Eukaryota; kingdom Fungi; phylum Ascomycota; class Dothideomycetes; order Microthyriales; family Microthyriaceae; genus Microthyrium; species Microthyrium microscopicum. The sequence goes on along the minus strand of MU004236.1, from coordinate 1,031,583 downwards.
GATGATGGTAAAGGTTGTCGTAGTTGGTATTGCTGTATGGCCTTCTAGAAGTCAAAAGGAGAGATTGCCCTGTGCCCCCACGTCAAGTCTGCGACTAGCGCCGGGAAGAGATCCGCCACGCGAGGTTGTTCTCAAAGAGGTTTAGCTCCAAAACCTTATCTCTTTACCACATGTATTTACCTAACCTCTTCTCAACAGCGAGCAATTGATGGGATAGCTTTTGAGATCGAAAACATCTTTCAACGCGGTCGAAACAGCGTTTGGCCTCAAATAAAGGCATCATTGAAGTCTTTAAACCTACTTATGAAGGGTGTATGATGTATGCACACTAATGATGCAGACTGCGAAGCACAGGTCTAATGATGCAGAAGGCTCTCTAAACTCCAGAGGCCAAATCAATGGTATCAACGTCGAGCTAAGTACGCCTTTGTATAAGTGCCTTGGCCTACGGTAGTCCGTACCTCGTCACGAAATAATTCTGCTCAATTCTACAAGAAGCTCTCCATTGTTTGGCCTGGGCGAACCTCGCATTTCACAACCTCAATGCTTCACCTACCAAAGACCTCGAACTCCACAACACCTTTTCTGATCAAGAGTTTTACACGAGCTTGCGAGCTCCTCAATGTGTCGACATCTCCCAATGATTCCTCGCTTAGGCATATGAACGTTGAGGGCAAAATCCACTAAGTGTAGTGCCACTATGTCGAACAACCCACAGCCTGGTCCCTAATACCCCAGAACCCGTGCCATTGGTTCCCAGCAAGCGTTCTCCCTCCCAAACGCCACGCTTTGTACATACAGTGGAGCTTGGGCCCAATCTGACCAGGATATCTGCAGGCCTTTAAGAGCAATCGTTGTAACGACTCGCCTTGCTTTTGCGCATAACTTTATATCGCCTATGACTCTCTACTACCTCCTTTGACCTGTGGGCTCTAGTTCTACCTAGTAGCTGAGCAAGAATGGGAGCGCACATCACCCCTCCGCTGAGTACAGCAACAGGCTACGGCGTTATCATTGGCGTCGGGTTCCTGTTCGCGTTTGGCATGATCTTGACTACGTTTGTTCTTAAAAGATACAACTATGAGCTTCAGACGAGTGAGATGTTCTCCACTGCTGGTCGTACAGTAAAGTCTGGTCTCGTCTCCGCAGCAGTGGTATCGTCTTGGACCTGGGCCGCGACGCTACTTCAGTCAAGCTCTGTGGCTTACAATTATGGCATATCTGGTCCTTTTTGGTAGTAAGTTAAGGATGTTTTCGAACTTCTTGGATGATGCTAATTTTCAAAGTGCGTCGGGAGCAACGGTTCAGATCATTCTTTTCGCAACCCTAGCTATTGAACTGAAAAGACGGGCTCCAAATGCTCACACATTTCTCGAGGTCATTCGCGCACGATATGGCGCAGTGACACATTGTGTATATATCGTGTTTGGTTTGATGACGAATATATTGGTCACTGCAATGTTGCTCACAGGCGGTTCAGCCGTGGTCCACGCCTTGACGGGAGTGCCAACGGCCGCCGCTTGCTTTCTCCTTCCAGTAGGCGTTGTAGTCTATACAATGTTTGGAGGAATCAAGGCGACTTTTCTCACCGATTACGTACATACAGTAAGTTTTTTAACGTCCGTGCGGGAGAAGTACTAAACTTGTGCTCAGGTTGTGATTCTGGTTGTTCTCTTAACGTTTGCTTTCACTGCCTATGCCACTAGTGTACATCTTGGTTCGCCTAGCAAAGTCTACGATCTTTTGGTTGAAGCAGCTGAAAAACAGTAAGTTGAAGCAAGAATTAAGGAGTACTTTGCTGATGAGACACTAGTCCGGTCGCTGGCAATGCCGAAGGTTCATATCTTACCATGCGCTCTAAGGAAGGAGCTATATTTTTTGTGATCGTACGTTAACCCTCAGGTAATGGTGTCCGGACATCTATACTAATTCGACCAGAACATTGTGGGCAATTTCGGAACAGTCTTTTGTGACAATGGATACTACAACAAGGCCATCGCCGCTCACCCTGTCCATGCTCTACCTGGCTATGTAGCTGGTGGTTTATCGGTCAGTAAAGCTTAAGATTCCGGTATTCATAAGCATACTGACCTGTATCGTAGTGGTTTGCCATTCCGTTCCTTGCAGCGACTACAATGGGCCTTGCTGCCCTCGCCCTGGAGGGAAACCCTGTGTTCCCTACATATCCGGACAGACGTAAGTACTACTCCTCGCTTCTGTTGAAAACGTCCGCCAAACCGGACTGGAGCCCCAAGAATGATGTTCAACGTTCGAGTTCACTTCTTACTGGCAGGATAAGGCAGGTTTGCTTTACATATATCGAGTTCCGAAAAGACGCGTCAATCGAGGAAAGAAAGGGATGCTGACAGTCTTTAGTGGATCCATCAGACGTTTCTGCTGGTCTCGTACTTCCAGCTGCAGCAGTGGCCCTTTTAGGATCAGGTGGAGCCGCTGCAGCTTTGATCCTCGTCTTCATGGCAGTAACGTCAGCTTCTTCATCTGAGCTGATTGCGGTTTCAACTCTTTTCACCTACGACATTTATCAAACCTATATCAAGCCAACAGCCAGTGGTAGAACACTAATCTATACAAGTCACTGCGCCGTTGTCGTCTACGCGATAGTAATGGCTGGCTTCTCTACAGGTCTATACTACGTGGGCATTTCCATGGGTTATCTGTACCTGCTGATGGGTGTAATCATCTCATCTGCCGTTCTTCCTGCTGCTCTCACACTCCTATGGACCAAGCAAAACTGGTGGGCCGCCACCCTCACACCTCCCTTAGGCTTATGTGTCTCGCTTCTGGCTTGGCTCATTACAGCAAAGAAAAAGAGTGGAGCATTGACAGTTGAGACCACTGGCGCAAATGATCCCATGCTTGCAGGAAATGTGGTGGCTCTACTATCACCCCTTATTTTCATTCCCGTTCTTACATTTGCCTTTGGAGCCGACAACTACAACTGGGAGTCTATGAAGGAGATCAAAAAAGGCGACGATCACGACCTTGCTCTTGCCGCCCACTTCGATCTAGAGATGGTGCCCGGAAGCCAGGAAGAAAGCGCCGCCGAAGATGAGGCTGAACAGGCACTGCTTCTCAAAGCAGCCAAAACAGCCCGCTGGCTGACCGTTTTCCTCACTCTGGCATTACTGGTGCTTTGGCCGATGCCGATGTATGGGTCCGGTTACGTTTTTTCCAAGAAGTTTTTCACTGGCTGGGTATCAATTGGAATTCTTTGGATGTTCTGTTCTGCCTTTTGCGTTGGGCTGTACCCTCTCTTTGAGGGACGGCATACAATGGCTAGGACTTTCAGCGCCATTTTTGCCGATGTCACTGGGAAGGGCAGGCGAAAGCCTACAATGTCAGAAGGGGAAATGTTTGAAGAGATGGATACTACCACGCCGACAGAAAAACAGACTAATCACGGTGTCAACAAGCGCTAGTCGAGCCCAACCTTTATAATCACATAATCTTGTATAATCAAAGTGTTTTTGTTAGGTCTATACTACAAATGAGGGATTAAATATCAAGGCTGGATAAGCGACTGTGTGTATTAAAACATTGAAACATTAAATTTTAAAAGATTAAAAGCAAAAACGCCGAGGCAATGCTAGCCAGAACCTAAAACGCCCGATCATTTCTCAGATATCGACATCAGTTAACCTCGATCAAAGCAGGGGCAAAAATGCTGGCGTCAGCAACGGCTTGCGCGCTGGCAAATGGACCAGCGCTGGTGGTAACAGCAGCAAGAGTAAGTCCGTTGAGCTCGTTGGCACTGAATGGGAAGAAGGCTTCAAAAGAGACAACAGTACCGGAGAGCTTGACGTTCTGGAGCTTCTCGACGATAGGCAAGTTCTGTTGGTTGATATAAACGAGGGAAGCCTTGCTCCAGTCATAGCTGCTGTCATATTTGGTGCCAGAGGTAAACTTGAGGTTGCTGTTGAGAAGGGACTTGAAGTCGAATTCGAAAGCCAGGTTTTGATCTTTAGGAAGAACATTCTTGGTATCCAAGGTGAGAACGCCGAAGATGGTGAGGTCCTTGGAGATCAAGTTCTCGTTGGGGCATGAGCCGGGAACGACAAAGGCCTGGAGAGCGCTGAAAGCAAAGTCACGGGTTGAAGTGGTGAGAAATGGAAGCGCACTAGGGATGAGATTCTTGTTTTGAAGCAGACGGTAGAAAGCGTCTTGTTCTCCTTCCTGACCAATGATAGAAGCGAGGCCACGGAGGACACCAGTATCGTTGTTCTGGGCGAAAATCTGGTTCACATCCTGGAGTGTTCCCAGGACAACATCGGTGAATGTGGCTGCGAGTGTAATAGCATCAACGAAATTGGTCGTTGGGAATTGGTATTTGCAAGGAAGGATTGTGTCCTGGTTCTGGCTTTTCAGTGCGCCGGCAGCATTGAGGGCGTGGAGTTCTTCTTGCTGCAAAGGTGTTAGGTTCAATCGAAGAAGTCAAGTTGGGAAATATAAACTTACAGCCACAACAGCAGTCAAGGCCTCAATAACGAGAGAGCGCTCCTTCTCGTCACTGATTTGAAAGCCAGAGATGCCGTTGGTCACATTGGAGAGAAGGCTTGTGAAGAAAGCAACCTCAAAGTTTTCATTGAATTCGATAAAGCGAAGGTTAATAAGTCCTGACTCTCATTAGTACTGAGCCAAATTATCTTGGGAAAGTTATGGGTATATACCTTCAGCGCTGATGGTTCCAGGTGGTGGAGGTGGCGCATTTGATAGTGTGCCGTGAGCAAGCAATTCGATCTTCTTAAGCTGGTCTGGATTTGGCGAAGGAAAGCCATCTGCGCTCAAAGATGTTCCTGATGGAGGACTAGAGGATGTACCTGATGGAGTAAGGTTGTAAGAACCAGTACCAGTTGAAGTACTATTGGCTTTGAAAGTAGGCGCTGCAAGAGAACCAGTAAAGAGGCTGGCACCAACAAGGGCGATGGAAAAAATGGAATGCATGACTAAACCAGAAATTATCGATAGTGTGAAATAGGGAATATCAAATAAGAAATATAAGAAATAGTACTAAGGAAATGGCGGACTGTTGACAGATGAGGTTGAGATGGAATGGATATACCACATAAAGATCACATCTTGGCGATTTTATATACAATATTCGATTCTGGTCATCAATAATATCCGGATCACGGATTACTGAAAGTATGCTTTTAGAATACCAACTGCTCATGCTTACCACCAGGCTCGGCTCTAGTGTCAGGACTCAGCCTTGAGCTCGCAGTTTGCAGCAGGGGTTCGCAAGCCAGGCTGTGCTGCACCACTGTCGTATTTTTATCAAAGGAGGGTAATACATCCCGACTTGGTGATTTTGCTGCCCAGCAATGCCACAAATCCACCCAGAGGAACTTGAGCTTTCCGGATTACTCAAGACAAACTAGCTCCGACTCTCCGAGAATGCTGGTTTTCTGCCATCGAAGATTGTCATGACAATGGCTTGATATAAGATGGACCTCGAAACTGAATCCACTTTCAAGCATACGGATGCACGATCCTAGAGTTTGAGCTAGACGCGCCGAACATAGTGAATTTATGTCCCTTAAGTCGCTCATCGTGAATCGCTACGATTTAAACAAGAAAAGGAGGAAGTGTAGAGAAGGAAAGACGTCGGCGATTGAAGTTCCGGAGAGGGACGACTAGTGACGGAATACGGTCCGTATAGCTCAGGGAATGCAGAATTAGTAAAGGGAACATTAAAGAATCTAATTAACTAACTACTATAATAACTATAGTATTTATACCTCATTAAAGACGTAAAACGTATCTTCTTAGAGCCTAGAATTTAGGCTATAATAGAGGTAAAAGTAATATATAAAAAGAGGTAGAAAAGGCAAAAAGATATAATAGCTAATAGAGGCTAAATTTTAGTATTTTTACTTCCTAATCCTAAATTAGGACTAGTATAGATCTAAGGTTTAGAATAAACCTTTTATTATATTCCTTAAGTTTTTAACTTATAGATCTTAAGATATATTTAGTATTAAGTATAAAGAAATATTAATTTTTAGGTTTTCTAAGACTAAGCTACTAAAATATTAAAACTAGTTAAAATAGGAAATAAAGAATACTATTAAATAGCCCTAATATAAAAGATCTAGCTTATATAAAAATATAAGAGATTTAGTAATTTATAGTAGTAATAAAAGTATTTATAGCGTTCTAAAAAAAATCTTCTTAAACTAGTATTAAGTACTTTATATTTACTAAATTTAGTATCTTCTTAAACTTCTTATATTCTTATAAAGAAAGAGCTTTTATTAAACTATCTATTAGTATCTTACTTATAGGAACCTATTTAATAAAGATATAGCCCTTTATAACTTCTTAATAAAGCTAGAACTAATATATATTAACATACTTTAATTTAAAAGATAAAAGCTAAGCCTACTTTATTATAATACCTACTATTTAAGTATTATTATTTAATATTAGTATTTTAATATTAGGATTAAACTTAAGCTATAAAAAGAGGCATTAGATTAAGATTAACTCTTTTAAGGCATTTAAGAAGAATAGAAGTTCTACTTTTATTATAAATATTAAGATTATCTTTTAGTATAAAGATTATTAGCTAATAGGTCCTTTAAATAGGTTAAATAAAAAGCTTTAGGTTAATCTTTAAGTCTCTTAATTATTTATAAATATAGCATTATAGGCTATAAGAAATACTTCTTTATTAGTAGTAAATACTTTAGTAGTTTTATAATACTTAAGCGTAAGGTATTTTATTACTTAAAGATATAGAATAGTTTTTTTAATCTTATAATAATAAAGCTTAGAAAGATTCTAGTTAAAATAGCTTAAATAAGAGGCTACATAATAGATATTTAGCTTATATATTATTATAAGATAAATTATAAAGCTATAATATATTTAGAAAGCATAGATCTAATCTTTAGATATTTATTCTTTATTTAGAATAAGTTTAATAAGATTTAAGATAGAAATAATATATTTAGTCTTCTTTATAATATTAAGCTAGAATTTAATGCTAATTTTATTAATATACTAGTTTTATAAGATCTAGAGCTTTTAATTAGCTTAATCTTAAAGTATTTAAATATTAAGAAAGCTTTTTAGGGTACTTAAATCCCTTATAGCATAGTACATACTAAGTTTATATTTTATTTTATCTACTTTTACTTAATATACTTTTAGTAAGAAAAGGAGAAAGTTATTAATATAATAAAAGAAGAAAATAAAATACTAAATATATTTAAAAAAATAGAAGTCTTTTAGAATAGGCTTAAACTTTATTATATAGAGGGTAGCTCTTATATCTTAATACTATAGTAATAAAGATCTTAGTAGTTTATAAAAGGCGTAGTAAAGTAGTAAGACTTTTCTAGAAATATTAAAGCTTTTAGAGTATTAAATTAAAACTATTTTATTTAGAATAGTATTTAGGAAGGTATTTATAATATTAAATTAGTAAAGATCTAGATTAAACGTAGTTATTAATACAAGAATTATATATAATATATAATAAGCTTTAGTAGTAGTATAAATTTTTAGTTCTAGATTTTAGTACTATAAATCTCCTTTTATATAAATTCTAGTCTTATATTTAAGAAGGAAGTTATTTAAATTATACTTCTCTAAGAATATCTACTTTAAGGATAGAATAGGCTTATTAGTTTAAGGGGTATAGACCTCTTTAAATATATCTTATTTCTAAAGTATTTTAATCTTAATTCTAGTAGCTAAAAGATACTAGTCTTAATTAGGGTATTTTATTATTTTAGACTATATTTTTAGTAATTTTAATATATTTCTTTTATAGTAGCATTAAACTAAAGTTATAGAGAACATATAATATAATAAGATAAGGAGGTAAAGTTTATAGAGTGCTAGATTAGTAGTCTTTAAGGATTATAGAATATAACTACTTCTTATAGCGCATATAGAAACATTTTAGGAAGCTTAGATCTCTTATTTATACTTAGTAATATATTACTATTTTAGGTAAGCTATTAAGGTAGCTAGTAGCAATACTAGTAGAATTATAAGAGTAGAATCTTTTAGAGTATCCTCTTTTAATTTAGTATAATCTTAAGTAGGTAATAAACTTATAGAGGGTATTAGATATTATAAAAAAGGCTAAGATAGTAGTAATAATATAGGATTAGGTATTATTAGCTAGTTATTAAATATAAGTTAATTAGAATTATTTTTAGAAGTCTAATAGCTATCTTATTCTTACTATTAATTATTTTATGCCTCCTAATTTTAATTAGGCTATTATTTAGCTTCTTATAAGTTAAATATACTACTACTAATATTTATTTTAAGACAAGAGAGCAATATATTTAGAGGTACGTTAGTAGATTAGTTATTAATTATAGTAAGCGTAGTAGCGTTAAATTTAATAGTTTTATTAATTATAATATCTTATGCTTTAATAATATAGTTATTTAAAGGAATTTAGACTTTAAAGATATTGCTTTTAGTATAACTTATTAGCTAGCCTTTAATTAAGCAAGATTAAAGCTTTTTAAGCTTTAGAATATTAGGATTATAAACATAAGCTTTTAAGCTAATAATTTAGACTAATAAGAGATCTAGTACTTATTTAAATACTATCTTAAAGGGTATTCTCTAGTTTAGCTACTTCTTTAGGATTCTATTAAGTAAATATACTACTAAGTAAGCAAGTTTAGGCTATAACGTATCTAGAAGGCTACTATATTATTTTAGTGCCCTTATAATAAACATTAGGATTTATTTTAATACTTCTATAAAACTATTTTATAAAGTAGTATAGAGTATAGATAGTTCTTTAATAATATTATTTAGTTAGATCTTATTATCCTACTTCTTACTTATTATAGCTTTATAATTTTTATAGATTTAAAGGACCTTATATTTAATATTACCTACTTTATAACCTATATTCTTAATAATAGTAAGTACGTAGCATAAGAATTAAATATAGTTCTCTTATATTTTTTAAGAAAGTATTTTTAGTAGATAAAACTTTATAATAATATAGTAAGCATAAATAATCTAGTAATTATTATTATAGCCTTTCTTAATCTAAATTAGATTAATATAAAGCTTCTTAAAAGGCTTTAAGCCTAAATTTATTAGTTAATAAGAGATTTATTTCTTTTATTTTATTTTAATATAGATTTTATAAAAGTAGTTATTATCTTTAGCATCTTTAGAAAGAGTAATATTTAGAGTAATTTTTACGCCTTTAGTAGCATATTCTATATAAAATATTATAGCTTTATTAATATAACCTATCTATTAGTACTATTTAGATATAGAAGCTATAGAAGTATAAGGAAGTAATAATATTATAGGAAAGGTATAGTAAGGATTATTTTTAAAGAGAAAGTAAACGTTAGAAGGAATAATCTTAGCTAGAAGCTTTTTAGTTTTAATATGCCTAATCTAGCCTATTTTATTATTCTAGTAATATTCTATAGCTTTTATCTTATAATAGAAAGCTAGATTCTTATAAAAGCTAGATATATAAGTAATATTATAAAAAGTAATTATTTAGTATTTTTTAGAGCTTAAAATAGTAATATTTATATTACTATATCTTATAACTTATAAGGAGACTCTACTATAGATTAAAGAACTAGGAATACTCTTATATATCTTAAAGTAAGATCTATTATTATAAATATATATATCTACTTTAGAATTAAGAATAAACCTTCTATTAGGAGATATCTTAACTACTATAGATATTATAACTCTTATAACTACTATTCTAATACCTATATATTTAATTAATTTAGGTAGTTAGTTATTATTACTATACTCTTAATCTTAACTTATTTTAAGAATATAATTAACTTTTGCTTTAAGCTAAGAATTCTTAAGGCTTTTCTTAATTTTTACTTTTACTTTAAGATTAGGATACTATTTATTTAGACGTTTATTAAGTTAAAGATAAAAATAATTATTATAGTATTTTATCTTACTATAAAGGTAAAGAGGAACTATCTTTTTATTCTTTTAAGAACTTTATAATTTAGATATTAAGAAAGGTTAATAAGTATTTATATTTAAAGAAGTTTTCTTAGGTTAAGATATCTCTTTTTAAGTCTTTTTATTAAGAATAGTAGTAAAAGTAATACTAGATTATAATACTAGTATAGTTTTTTTATTATAGATAGTCTAATACTTCTTAATATACTCTAAAAGAGTAAGTTATTTATTTTTTATATAATAATAAGTAAACTATATTTAGGTACTAAGGTAGAGAGCTTAAGTAGTATTTATAAAGATATTTATAAGCTATTTCTTAAAGATTTTATCCTTATTATAAAGGGAACTTTCTCTTTAAAGAAATATTTAGTAAGTTAACTAGAGTTATAGTTCTTACTATTTATGCCTCTTTCTTAAAGTATTAAATTCTTTATCTAGCTTTAAGATTATACTAATTTAAAAAGAATAAATATCTTTTTAAAGTACCTAAAGTATATCTTAAGCCTTAAAGATATTAGTAATATAGTTCTAAAGGCTTTTAGATACTATTTTATTTAGGAAGTTATTAATCTTAACTATAGCATTTTTAGTATTTTAATACTTTTAGTAGTTTAAATTATATATTTATAATAAAATATTATATTCTTAAGTAGGAATTAACTTTATTATTTAAGTAAGCTAATCTTTACTATTCTTTATAAATATTTAAGAAATAGTAGGTTCTACTAAGCATATTTTAGATAGGCATACTAATTTTTTTAAAGAAAAACTAGTTCCTTTTAAATTAATATAATCTTATATATTTAGAGCATATACCTACTATTTTATAGAGTTAATCTAAGTATACTAATTATTATTATTCTTTAATATAACTATTATAGAAAGATTTTTAATAGTTACTATTTTAAGTAATTTTTCTATAGAATTTATATAGTATATTTAGGAATAATACTTAGCTTTTTATAAAAACTAATATTTCTAATATTACTCTAATTAAGAAGTAAGAATATTACTACTATATTAAGTTACTATAGCTTATTCTTTTAGCTTAGTAGGCTATTTTAGAGATTCTTTTAATTTAGAGAAACTATCTTAATATATAGAAAAAAAAGAAAGAGAAGTAAAAAAGAAAAGGAAAAAAGTATTTTATACTCCTAAGGATTAAGGAATTACTTATTTAAGTAATTTACGTTAAGTCTATTTAGAGAGAGTATATATAAGCTTATAATAGGTACTTTTAGTAAGTTATTACTTTATTTAAGAGATACTACCTTAGTATCTCTATACTTCTATTTAAGAGATACTACCTTAATATAAAAAAAGAAGAAAAAAAGAAGAAGAATAAGTAAGGAAAGAAAGATATTTATACTCTTTAGGCCTCTAAGATTTTCTCTTTAAGTAGTTTAAGCCTAACATTATATCTCTTTACTTAAGAATAAAATATAAAATAATTAGATACTTATATATTTTTACTAAATACTTCTTCTACTTTACTTAGGAATAGAATATAGAATAATTAAATACTTATATATTTTTACTAAATATATCTTTTAGTTATAATATATTAAGCTTAGACTAAAGTACTAAGATTAAGTTAGTAATAGTAAGATTACTAATAATATTTTATAGAAATTTAGAATATACTTAAAAGTAGCATAGGTTTTAGTACTACTATAGCTAAGATAGTAAAAAAGTTAAGTCTTTAAAGTTAAGGAATAATAGTAGTAATTTATATAATACTAATAGTAAGTTTTTCTAAGAGACTTACTTAATAGCTTAGGTTTATAAGAAAGAAAGTAGTAAGTATAATAATATAGTTATTATTAAGGAGTTAGAAGGCATTATTTAGTACTACTAATACTAAGGCTATTAGCATATTCTTATACTATTAATACTAAGGCTATTAATATACTAAGGTAGTAAAGAGGTTAAGTCTTTAAAGATAAGGACTATTAGTAGTTAAGTCTTTAAAGTTAAGGAAGTAATAGTAGTAAAAGAACTATTAAAGACTAAAAGACTAAATAGTAATTAAAAGTAGTAAGAAGTATTACTTATACTTTACTTCTATAAATACTAAGGCTATTAGTATATTTTAGTACTATTAATATTAAAGCTATTAACGTATTAAGAATTTAAGGAAGTAATAGCTTTTAAAGACTATTAAAGATAAGAATATACTAAGAGCTTAATAGTAAAGGTTATATAAATACTAAATATAGTAAGAAAAGTACTAATAAAGATATAAAGCTTAAAGTATATAATAAAAAAGAGAAGAAAAAGAGAAAAAGAGAAGAGGATAGAAGAATATTTATATTCTTAAGGTTTATAGAATTGCCTCTTTAGATAATTTTTTAATTTAATTTACTAATTCTTTACTCTTTCTTATTATTAAATAACGTAATAAGGTTCTTTTATTACTTTTTAATAATTTAAATAGGTATTATAAATAGTAAAGTAATAAAAAGAAGTATAAGTTACTATAAAGAGAAATAGATAAAGTAAAGTATTTTTTAACTTTAACTTAAAGGAGTAGTAGCTCTAGAAAATAATTCTAGCTTTAGTAATAATTATAAGTTTAGAAGTAATATTATAAATTAATTTATAACTTAATAAGTAAGTTTTAATACTAAAATTAGTATATAGTAATAGTTAGAATTTAGGAAATTATAATAATATAGTTTATAAGAGATTTACATATAAAATAATAAAATAATAAAGATATATTAAAATACTAGGCTTATAACTAATAGAATATAATCTATATAGCTTAAGGAATATAGAATTAGTAAAGAGAATATTAAAGAATCTAATTAACTAACTACTATAATAACTATAGTATTTATACTCTATTAAAGATATAAAATATATCTTCTTAAAGCCTAGAATTTAGGCTATAATAGAGGCAAAAGTAATATATAAAAAGGGGTAGAAAAGGCAAAAAGATATAATAGCTAATAAAGGCCAAATTTTGGTATTTCCATTTCCTAATCCTAGATTAGGACTAGCGCGGATCTAGGGTTTAGAACGAACCTTCTGTCAACTAGGGACGCCCTATCATACATAAGCCGCTAGTCCCACGTGGTTAGACGGAACCAGGATACCTTTGAAACATCCAAGCCACTCCCGCTTTTAGCGGTTGTGTTAGAAACAATTCTTGGTAACTTCTCCTCAATTTTTCTATTCTCAACAGACTACCGTACTTATCCAACCTTGTATACATCAACATTCATTCTACGATGAGGACCGCAAAATACTGCCGAGTAAAGGGCACAGTGGTCTTCAATGCACAGCTTTCATTACCTATCATACTACAATCAGGGCGTACATCTCAGAGGTGCCGTAAGCTGGAGCACGCAATACAGAAGTACATGATGACCACTTGAGGCAGGCGCTCAAGTTCAAAACCTTCAACGGGTGCTGCTCCGGATGACAGTGACCCGAAGCTTGAGAAAGGAGCCCTTTGATTATGGATGGAGATCTTTGACGATGAACACATTTACACTGACTAACATGGATCATAAAAACGGTTTCCCAACTAGTTTTTTATTAGGCCATTCCCGATTCTGCAAAGACCATAACAGCATGTCTAATCCTTGCTTCGATATAAGCTCAACTCGGACGCTCATCAAATGTCATTAGGACCACATCTAGGACGCCTCTTTCCACGTCACCTCAGGCCATCTTGGTGTGAAATTTGGTTGGGCAACCGATTATACCGCTGGTAATATGTCAGTGTAAGATCATCAGAGCAATTGTAATATTTGTCAACATTTGCTGAACGCTTGAGACACGAATTCCCCCAATTTGGATGGAAAGTCATTCAAGCAATCATCAATGATCAAGGGACGATAACATTACACCATTGACTCACATTTCGGGTAGGCGAGCGTAATGCAAGGCATTACTGTTCACATCCCAATCCGTAGTTTTCTCCAATATCGTTCTCAAAAACACTTTCAGGATCATCCGCGCCAACGGCATGCCGGCACACCGATGTCGGCCTTTTCCAAAGCCCAGGTGAGCTGTTATATTTGGGCGATTAAGGATAAACTTGTCTGGCTCAGAGAAAACCGAGGGGTCTCGATTACCTGCCGCGTAAGTCATGGTCATGGGCTCGTCTTGTGGGATTGCCTGTCCCGAAATCTCAACATCATGAGTAGCCGTGCGAGCAAATCCCCTGTATGGGGTATACAGCCGCACAAACTCTTCGATCGCGGCATTTTGCAGTTCTGGATTGTTGCGCAGCTGGTTCTGTAACTCTTTGTCCTTAGACAAATGATTCGTCATGGCGGAGATCAAGATTGGGGGAGCCACCATGGAAACGATCAGGCTTTGCCGAATACATCCCCTGTGATTGTCAGCTGTCATTCCCACAGACATGGAGCCAAATATTGTTGCTTACACAAGATGGAACTCGTCTAGAGGCTTGCCTTCAGAGTCTCTTTCTAATATCAGACTTGATGCTGGATCTTCCTCTGGGTCGCGCAATGCTTTTTGACGATCTGCAATAACATCTCTTGCAATGACATAGAATGCCTCGGATCCACGTTTTACTCCGTCCCAATCACCAGTTCTCCAAGACTGTACGAAGGGGTTCACACTATCTGCCAACATCTTTCCGTTCTTAGGATCCAAATTCAACCAGACACTTTCAACCCATCCGCAGAAATTCGATGCAAACTCCTGGCAAATGTCGCCTTCACCTCTGTCGAGAAGTGGTTGCAATTCATCGTCGCAATGTTTTTGAAGCACTGGCTCTAGTCGCTTCAATCTCGAAGCTTTCAGTGTCCGATCCAACGCAGTTCGGTAAGGAGTATGATCTTTGCCATCGAATTTCAGGGGTGGACGACGGATTCCTCGCGGGTCTGAAGGTACGATGGCACACACTGAAGAAATGAAAGTATCGGAATCCAGAGCGCAGTTCTTGATATCTTCATGTCTGCAAAAATCAGTCAACTTTTCAATATCTCGATATAGTGAACCTACTTGGTCAATATCCAGTAGCCATCATGACGATTGACGTGAGCAACAGGACATTGCGAGCGCATGTAATCCCACTCTTTGTATATTTTCTCGGGATCATCGCTTACAACAGCCGCACTATTGTCGATATTCCAGCCTGGATGAATAACTTCTGCCATCGGAACTATTGTGTTGTAATGGTTTAAGCAGTTTCAACACTCCCACATTGTACCATAACTTCACCTACAAGGGTAATATAGGTCGCCCGGCTAATGTATCGGTTTAGCCGGTTTCGCTCATTTTCAAGAACAATGCTATTTAATAGGGTTAGACTAAGCCGACTGCCACCCAATTAGAGAGCTGTATATAATAAACCTCCTCGCTGGTAACTGTTCGAAATGGTCACGGCTATTATGGTCGGTAACTGTGATCATATCCCTGGTGAACTCTACAATATCCAAGGGAGTGGTCTGGAGACCATATGCTCGCATGGTGCTACAGCTTGCTGAAGAAGTATCGGTTCAAAGAACAAGGACACTCGAATTTTCAAGTCGTTCTTCAACCGGCACGGGTGTAGAGCCAAAACGAACACCAGATATCGAAAGCTTTGGAGCCGATCGACCACACGATACATGTCAGATAGGTTACTTGACTACTCGTCTCAAAAGCAGACGATAGTATCACCCTTTGTACGTCGAAACTTCAAAACAACTATTCATGCGGTCGATGTGTACCCACCCAAGGTACTTCATCGTGGACGGTTTGATCCTCCAGACACTGGAGAGAACATCTTTCCAAATGAAAAGAACAAACTTAGACGATATATTTAACTTTCACGTCAATTGAAAACGATCAGCTGTCGAATTCAACTATACTCAGTGTCCAATTGTCAAAGGCAGCTCAATAACAGAAACCGGCCATGCTCCCATCGACCTCGCCGGCTGCCACATACTATGCTTGGTTATCGAGTATGCTCCTACCCATCGACGTCGTTAAACTGGCTTCATTTTATCAAGTGTGATGGGCAGGCAACGATTCTAACTTCACAGAAGGCGATGCCCAGCCAGCGAAGTGGTTGGATGTCAAAACACACTGTGTTGCCCACTTTGGGACCTAGGCGTCGTGGTAACCACTAACCACGAAATGGAGTTCAACCACGGTTCTACTCAATAATACCTTCCGCACACTCTTGCCTAAGTACCTACGTAGCTGGCTCCCTTGCCAACTCACTAGAAAAGGCCAGCTGCTCCTGCGAAAATTCGCCTCTCTGTGCAAGGTGACACCAATACAACTTCAAGTCCGCGATTCTCGAAAGCTGTATACCTCACGCATCAGATACATCATCCAACCTCACGCTTCCGACTTATCATTCATACTCGCACTTCACGCACATCATTCAAGTTCTGGACGCAACACATCACTATGGAGCCCTTGGCCGAAGCAGAGTCCTCACGAAGAAACGCCAATGTCCTGTCCAACCCAACCCAGCCTTCGCAAGTCAATGAGAAAGTTCAACAATTACACACCGTCGAAGCACCCCCGTCTCATAGCAGCAATGAGGAACCAGTGATTGAGCACCAGAAATTCCGCAGCAAGTGGCCAAAGATATTGCTTCACGTTGTCATTGTCTTGTTATTTACCGGGTATGTTCAATCCTCAAAAACTGGCCCGCTCCCATCAACAACGATGTTTGCCATCAACTTTGAATGATTTCCATCCGTTACGAGAGCTTCCTCGATGGAGGCATTCAATTCTTTACGGCTGTTCAGATACGATGGGAGACATAACATCTACTATCGAGAAGGTCTGCTATCAGCCATCGGCGTTGATGGGAACATGTCGTTTATTTTGCTGATTCCAACTATTGCCATTTTCGAGAGTTTCTTGCTAATATTGAATATATAGGTGGTGGATCACTGGCTTAGTGTTACACAGACACGACCTGAATTGGCGGGTCCCACTTCTACTCTGGTTATGCGTTTGCCTTCGCATCCTCACCTTCTATGTTCCCGTTACGCCATTGATGCGCGTCCTGCGCTGGATCTGGAAGCAAAGCGCCGTGCGAATTCGAGACCTCCTTCCTGAAAAAGCAAGACTACCCATCGCTGCTCTAATCACGATTATCGTGATCGTAGTCGGCGCTATGGCGAGTCCGGAAGCACTCGACAACACCCGTGCAAATCGGGCAGTCAGCCTCTTCGGTTTGGCAGTGTTTTTGGCAGGGCTAACAGCAACCTCCCGGAATCGGAAAGCAATCCGATGGCATACAGTAATCATGGGAATGTTGGTCCAGTTTTTGGTTGCCTTATTCGTACTTCGCACTAAAGCTGGATTCGACATTTTCAATTTTATCTCGGAATTATGCCGTTCATTGCTTGGATTTGCAAACAAAGGTGTAGTTTTCCTTACCAGCGACAAAGTCCCGGATCTCCATTGGTTTTTGTCATCAGTTTTGCCTGCCATAGTGTTCTTCGTGGCATTGGTTCAACTGTTTTACTACTGGTATGTCTAAACACTCCCACTGCCATCAGCTTCGATGGCTGCCATCGACTACGCTTTATTATCGATGGCGTTGGCTCCCATCGTATGCTTAAACAAGTGCATGGGAGCCACAGCATCTTCTATTTAGAAAGTGTGGTGGTAGCCATCGAAGTCGATGGGAGCATGCCATTTATTTTACTCACCTGAGAGATGTGTCTAATCTCAGCCAATAGGGGAATACTCCAATGGTTTATCGGCAAATTTGCGGTTTTCTTCTTCTGGAGTATGCGAGTCTCAGGCGCAGAAGCCGTGGTAGCCGCAGCATCTCCATTCATCGGTCAAGGAGAATCAGCAATGCTGATCAAGCCGTTTGTTCAACATCTCACTAAAGCTGAAATCCACCAAATTATGGCCTCGGGATTCGCGACAATTGCCGGAAGCGTACTCGTGGCATATATCAATCTAGGTGTCAGTGGCCAGGTCCTGATTTCGAGCTGGTAAGTGTCGAGAGCAGCTTTGATGGCCAGCATCGCACCTGTTAAACACTGACAAAAATAGCGTAATGTCAATTCCAGCCTCGCTCGCAGTTTCAAAACTGCGATATCCAGAGACG
This sequence comes from Microthyrium microscopicum, assembly GCA_010405405.1. Lineage (NCBI taxonomy): Eukaryota > Fungi > Ascomycota > Dothideomycetes > Microthyriales > Microthyriaceae > Microthyrium > Microthyrium microscopicum. The sequence goes on along the minus strand of MU004236.1, from coordinate 1,013,561 downwards.
GAAGAGACGTTGACAGCTGGAAACGTCACTGTACCGAAAGATGACGACAAAGCCAGCAACGGTTTGCACGCTTTTGCCAACGGTAAGCACCCATTTTCTTATCCAAACCCAAATCCCCAAAACACTTGATGGCTCCCATCGCATTCATTGGCTCCCATCGCACTCGATGGTTGCCACAAGATGCGATCAGAAATCCAGAAAATCTCGAAATTTCGCGATTTCACGAGATTTTTGGCTCTGACAAGATATTCATCTCCCATCTGATGAGCCTCATCGCATTCTATGGCTCCCATCGCACTCGACGGTTCCCACAAGCTGCGATCAGGAATCTAAGAAATCTTGAAATCATGCGATTTCACGAGATTTTTGGCTCTGGCGAGATATTCATATCACATTCAATGAGCCCCATCGCATTCTATGACTCCCATCGCACTCGATGGTTCCCACAAGGTGCGATAAGAGATTCAAGAAATCTCGAAATCGTGCGATTTCAAGAGCATTTTGGCTCTGACGAGATATTCTTCTCATATCTGATGAGCCCCATTGCATTCGATCGCGCCCATCGTACTCGATGGTGCCCATGGCATTTCATCGGTTGTCACTTCGGGAAGAGAAATCTGCTAATTTACTGGGTTTTTGGCTCCTTTATCGTAATATTTGCTAACAATCTTTAGGCGCTTGGCTCGGTTTGAAGATCGCTGGCATGATTCTTGCCACTTTACTCTGCATCATCGCTTTGGTCGGACTAATCGATGGCCTACTGACCTGGTTCGGCCATTATATAAACCTTTCTGGAGATTACGACTTGACTCTGGAACTCATTCTGGGCTACCTCTTCTATCCCCTAGCCTTCTTGCTGGGAGTGCCTCGCCAGAATGGGGATCTGTTGAAGGTCGCAAGGTTGATTGGCATCAAAGTCGTAGAGAACGAGTTCGTGGCATACACACAACTGCAGCAGAATCCTCTGTACGCATCACTCAGTCCACGATCCAGGATCATCGCAACGTACTCTCTCTGCGGGTTTGGCAACCTGGGCAGCCTTGGAACCCAGATTGGAGTGCTGTCCCAGATTGCACCTGGACGCAGCGGCGACGTTTCACGGCTCGCAGTCAGTGCACTTCTAACCGGCATTATCTCGACTTTGACATCTGCTTCAATTGCCGGTCTTCTTGTCACCGAAGGAGCCCTGGTACAGGGTATGTCAACTATCAATGGCACATCTACAGCGTGAGACTTGAGTGAGGGAGAAGCTTCGAACACTTTCCTAGTACCTACCTACTTAACCTGACCTACAAATTCCTAGTAACCTAGTAACGTAATAAACACATTTCTTCATACCTACAAAAAGTGGTTTACCCCTTCAGATTCGTTGGCTCCTGTGCGGTACGTTCTGTTATCGGCCGCTTTACTTGCCGCAGAGCCCACAGAAAAGGCTGTAGAATATTGAATACGATGGTAATCATAGAGTAGGCTCTTCTTTGCGGTACGAAGGTAGATCTCGCACTCGATGGGAACGTGCCATCTATTTTGTCGACCTATTGTACGGTAACTACCGGTCTACTTAGATCTCGCTGGTTCTCGAACACTGCTTTAGTGGACTCTGTACCTATCTTTTACAGTTGCTTCAGTAGAGAACGAGACAACCACTGTGAGATCTGGAGTACGATACTATCTTGTCAGAACGGGCCATGTCGGTTTACAGAATCTCCGAGGTGTTGATTTCTTTACATATCTCCTTCGGTAGGGTATTGTGAACTAAGCATACCTAACTTAGATGATATACTTATAAGAGGTCATCAGGCAGATGTCGTCTTGCGTCACCTACAAGTTGAGAGTTATTGCACTCTCGATCAACACGAGTTTTCCTTCGGCGGATATTACCCGAATAGGACCAGTCAGGAACAGAAGCACTTTCAGTCAAATTAGCGAAGTTGACAAGAGTACGAAGATCGAATTGGTGACACGTTACCAGCCATCTCGCATACGTTGTGCAATTGTCATTTCATTGACTTTGTCGGGTACCAGCTTTGACCAGAATAGACGAAAAGGCTGAGACTTGGAGTCTATGGATACCGAAGGTATCACCTGCAAATCAATAATTCAGATACTGCAGCTAATGGGAAGGATCTGCCTTTCAAGTCGGCGATGCTTTGGCAGACCCAATCATGGTTTCAGCCTTATCGGGTCAAGAAAAAAGAAAGGAAACAATGAAGCGCTTGCTGGATGCTTGGCTGAATATGCAACTCATTAGCGAATCGGGTACTTATGAGCATTGGTAATAATAACACGATTCTCAGTGACTCGCTCAATCCTCTGGGCTGTTTCTTGAGCGTGGGATATGCAACGCCCTTAAGAATACTGCTAGCAAAAGATGTGCTCATAGGCACACTTGCTATGCCTGAAGTTTTTTAATTGGAGGAAACGTAGACTTTCAGAATGTCCTAGATAATCGTGGCTATGACCAAAGTTCGACTACGATGCAGTGTAGAACGAGCCGATTGATCATGTAGAATTAACATTTTTCGCTTTGGTGTCAGCAGACAGCACTTGGAAGACTCGGTCATTTCGCCTACTGAATGGCCCGCAGCTTACCATACAGATTGGCTTCTTAGATTAGCTATGCTCGACTCGTGGAAAGCGTGTAAATAATCATACCACTCCCAAGTTGCTGAAGGAATGATAAAAGGGGCTTGTGGATGCAACCATCTGCACGATGCTCAAGATAGACTGAGCAATTTGTCCCAGGCAGAGATAGCTACTGTCATTGACTGTTTACCGCCAAAAAAAGGATTGTAGTGCAGGTCAAAGGTCTTTTCTATCAGTTTTAAGGCCAGTAATACTGATTTTCCAGCCTGCAAGTCGTCAATTTGGGTTAACTGGATGGCAACCACTAGCCACACTATTTCCAACCGCATGCGATGTAATCAGAGAGCCGTTTGGTAAACGCGCGCCTCCAAGGATCGGGATGGCCGTTGTTCCACGAGATAACTTTGCCTGATGGAGCGGCGTGCATGAAAGGCGACTGTCCCGCCCACCATACGTAAAATTGTAGAGCAAGCTTCCTGTTGAGATAGAGAAGAGGAGAGAGGGAAGAGAACAGATGAGGGAACGTGAGCTATGAGCTCTACTCTAGAGTACCCTCCATCGCAAGAATGTCCCATTTCTGTTTTTTCTGCAGGTCTTGCGTCTTGACATCGCCATTCAATTGCCTTCCAACTGGTCTGTGATCCTAGCTCTTTTTACCATTTGAGCACTTTTCGTAGATGTCGCAAATCCATTGGTTCAGCCTGGCTCTTCGGTCTACCTTCCAAAGAGGACGATTGCAAAAACGAGAAGGATGGTGTTTCGCAAAGAGAGAAGACGCATTTGACTTCGGCGATCATTAGCAGGATTTAGGCCACCTCGACAGGTGACCAAATCGCTCTGCAGGTCAAATCAAGCGCCATTCGCTAAAGTACTGTGAACGTTTGGTCTAGCACTTAGTATTAACGTCACTCCAACAATGAGACCTCGGCGACAGGATGTTTATTAGGTCAAAACAGCTGAAAAGGTTCTCTTTCAAATGATAGGCGTGAGCATCAATATCTGGCCTTTCAGTAAATTTATGATTGTCAATTCTGAGACTGTCATCAGGGGAACAACAAAGCCTCATCCGACCGGGTCTTCAGCCTAAGCGCAAGTTTAGATCAGGAACCTCCAGGGTTGAGAAACATGGCTTCCTAGACCATATAAATATAGGAGAGTCGGTAGGGGCAGGTAGCTTCTCTTTCTCACTCTCCGTAAATTTATAACACGAATCTGTCAATAATTTGAGCCGAAAATAACAAATCGCGGCCTCAACAGCAAGTCGAAATTGATGCCATTCGTTTTTCGAAATGTGATACGTCAATCTGCCATTTACCATTAAATTGGTCGTGGCGTCCGCACGAAGACCTGGTTTGGGATCGGCGACACCCTTCCCCTGTCCTTAGCTTACACAAAACCGTTTTGTGGTTGACACAACCTTTCCATGGCTTCGCCAAAATGTCCTGTACTGTTGAGAGTGATAATAATAATCAATTCTACAATAAGACCTTCAGCCTCTTCTGTCAGCTTTCGGTATGATGTAGCAATCATCGTGGTAAACGCAGTGATGGAAGCCATTGCATGGTACAAAAGTCTTTATCAATGACGGTTCATGACTGGAATCTATGAAATCATAGAAGGAATATGAGCGGCGATACTCCGTGACGCCACTAAGCTTCGCCACAAAGCAACAGTTTTCAAGAGAGCAAGCCTTACGGGGAATTTGATATCTCGTTCGGCGTGGTTCGGCAAGAGTAAGATACGAGTCTCACCTTCAATCTGCTTCACAGCCAATCTGACATCGGCGGAACGAAGCAAATATTCCCCGTCGTAATCAGAACATTTTGTTCATCAGTGGGTGAGTGGGCCAGATTGATAATTTACACGGTTCTTGTGCCTGTTTCGATAGTTCTAAGGTTACTTTTCCATTTGAAGCGTCATTGGTGACAAGGAGCTTCCAGAGTCCCTAGAGAATCGTTGGGCCGGAAGCCTGGCAAGCGTGCTTCTGGAAGCAAAAGATGGCGGCATATTTCTCAAAACAGGCAGTCTTCGGGCCAATGAAATGGGGGAAAGAATCGAAAATCTGGCTGAATTGAGCGTCCTCTGCTCCCTTTGGACAGGATAGAATAGACGGTGGACTTGGCTTGGAATGATTACCAGGATCAGGAGGTTTTTCTCGATTACTTGGGTTCCCGGCTTAGCGCACAATCGCCAACCATGGTCTTGGAAACGAGAGCCCGTCGCATCTCAAAGAGATCTTCCGATTGGTCTTGTGGCGGTGGCCTCCCAGCGCGTTTTTGGACGTTTTTGACCCAGATTTGCCAAAGAAAGTCAGATGGAGCAGCAGCCATAACTAGCCCCATCTGCAGATTCAAGAATTGCTTCTCTCATCGGCTAGTGTCTCCTACTGCCTGCCTTGCCTGCTTAGAAGGCGCAGAAGCAATTAATACAACAAGGCTGAAAAGCGAAAGGTGCCGACCCAAAAGACGTTGAGAAATTGAGATGCTAGTTCAATCGCAAAGTAATGTAGCAACTGAGACAAGCTTGCACTGCATCATGGCCAGCACTCAACTGTACGGCTCTAGAGGAAGAACACGGCTTTGTATGACCGCTCTTATCATCCGAATTCCGCTTTCTCAAAAGTGCACAGGGTTCAGCTTGCTCAAGTGATGCTAAAGAATCATGAGTGAATGCATAGGTGCTGGAGAGGATGAATCGAGTATCTCATTGACGCATCTGACAGCTCAAGGTACCTTTCAGTAGCCAAATTAGATCGAGAAGGAATCCGTGCCTTCAGCCATGTTTTGGGGCCACAGTCCAGGCAGTCCGCATCGGGCCGGAAGGCCATTGAAGTGGTCTCCATTCAGAGCCATTCCTAATCCATAAACACAAGAGGTAGCTGGGGCGTAGGACACAGCTGTGCCTTGCATCTCTTTTGGACGGATCAACAGCTCATCGGCCAGGTCAACCGTCGGGAGCTCGTGGTCGCAATGTCTAGCAAGGCAAGATGGCTTTGGATTTTTGGGACATTGGCGCAGACAACAACATCAAAAAAGTAGTAGAGTGTCTTCTTTTGGTAGACATTGTCGGTGAGCCCATGCGTGCTTCAGAGCTGTATAAAACCAAAGGCTGTTGTCCCGTCGAAGCGGCGAAAGCACATTGGCCGGCAACTTTACTAGTGGCTATTTAGGCTTTTCCAACGCTTCTAAAAGATTTCTTAAATATATCCAATCGGTCATTCGTTTGGTGACGGCAGTTTTACTCGACCTCATCTCAAGCCCCTTCCTTCGCCCATCCCATTCTCACCGGCCTACAAAACCCACTTCTGGCCCGCAACTGCCAGTTGGATCCCTTATCACAGTGCTTGCATTTTGCAACATTCAGTCATTCCCATCTTCTACCTACCAGTTAATCGCCAAGTTTCCGCGCCAAATCTACATCCAACAGCAGTCTGTCACCATGGCCGTTCCTGGAGCTAGTACATGCGACCATTCATTCGTTATGCTCAAGTCGGAAACCGCTCTCCTTCTCTGGCACTGCAACTTCTGTCATGCAGGTGCTTTCTGGTACATCTTCGAGTGCGAGCACTGCAAAATCAAGGCTTGCCGACCATGTTCTCAAAAGAACTAGATACGACGATCAATTTTTCAAATAAAGCAGCGAGATCCATCATGCAGAGAGGCCATGACTTCGCAATTCAACAGCAGACCAAGACCAACACACCGCTGGTAATCATGACTTGGTGATCGCTACACCTCCATCAAGACCTTGTGGATTATCGACTATTTGAAGACAACAATTATTCGACCATCTAGGCAGTCGTGTAACCTTGACGGGACCTTGATTGGCTCGACATGCCTCTTCCAGTCAACGACATCTCAACTTTCAAGGTTGACAGGACCCCCGACCATGGCGCTGCCCCTTTTGGAATTCTTTGCGCCCCAACAACATATTTCAGGCTGTTGTATCCCTTTCTACTTGACCAAAGCAACCGAGAAAAACCTGTCCATTCTGCACATATCTACATTCGACAATTGAAGTCCCTTTTCTTTACTGCAACATCATTTTAGCGGCGTTGTGTATACATTTGGCCCCAACCTCTGCACAAAAAGTTCCTGGGTCTGTTCGAGTCTTTGGCGAGATCATGGCGTTTTCGGGAAGGAGGATAAATCTGCTCAGCTCTTTCAGTGGGCTTCATAGACTTTGCTCCAGTTCGCAAGAACACGATATCCAATGGGTTGTTTGGCGTTGGTCACTCTTTGTGGTGTGGTATATTTGTATTTATTCCTTTCCTATACTTTCAAGATAGCGTACGGGATTGTCTGAATAGAAGATATGACCTTTGCATTTGAAGTCTGATGTGCCATTTGACGTGTCGAGAATCTGAAATGTTTTCTACTATTCGAATCAATGATTACCTGTCCTACAACAAAATTCTCAGATCTGCCTTGTGTTACCAATCCGACCCATATGGAAACTTGGACATCTAGAAAAATCGCCTGTCGAAGCAAGGATGTGATGCAAACTTTTACCAAAACCTATCAACTGTTCCATGTCAGTCCTTCCGTCTGTCTCGGGTGTCACCAGAACAGAGCGTGAAGATGTACGACGTCGACCTGTCAACCGATTAAAATTTCAGACCTTGTAAAATATCCCTACCGATAGCGTCGATCAAAAGTAGTAAAGTTAAATCCCCGACCAAAAAACACCGGGTATCCATTGGCTCGTCTATCGCATGGTGCAAATAGCGTAGAATAATCAGATGCGCGCTCCATCTTCAAGAAACGCGTCTGCATTACTGCGAGGGCGATGCAAAGCTAGTTTAGACTGCTTTATCTGAATGCAAAGACAACCCGTTAACCACGACGGTTTCGCGGAAGGTCGGCCGATTCTGCAACTGTCCTGCAGGCCTAATAGCGGATGTAAGGAAGACGCATCCAGCACACCCAATTGGAATCTACGGTACACATAAGGCAAGAAGGGTCAGAATTTCGTGCATGTAGCGATAGAAAAGGTGGGTACAAAGAAGCTGGTTTCCGCTACGGTACATAGCCCAAGGAAAACATTTCTTCAACTCACACCGCATAATTGGCAAATTATGGCCGCTTCAGTTCCTAGTGGACGGGTTTCAGAACGTATCAAGCTGGACATTGCAAATACTATGGGCCTTCAAACCGGCAACACTCAAAAGGCACCGGTCAAATATGGAAATAACAGCGATTATGCACAATGAACAAATTTGTTCGAGACGTTCTCTTGCACAACTTCCACACCTTAAGTGGTATTGGTAGACATGCCTTCTGTCCTCGAGGTTTGATCTTCCAACGCAATATCTCAGAACGAGATACGTACAGTGCATCCCCTATGAAGTAAGGAGAGCAGCAGGCAAATCCTTACGAATAAGAATCTGCACGTTGATAGTGCGAAGACACCGGGTATCGAAACTAGATCCTGGAATCAAGAGACATAAAACTAATCAGACAGAAAGGTAAATCTGACGTAGTGCATTTCATGATCCAGTAAACCCTCTCTTTGTGATAACTCCATGCTATGCTATGCTTAATGGCAACTCCTCGAAACCCGAAATAATAGTCAGTGCGACAATCCCAATCCTTGTTCTCACCAAATGCTCTAATCAGGCAGATGCATATAAAGCTGACTGAGGTTCTCTCCATAATGGTTTCTTCGGATCGCTTCACTAAGTAGTGGTGCGATATCCAATTGAACCAATTTCTTCATGCGCGCTTTGACTTGCGCCTCAATGGGAAAGCTGTTTGTGACTATCACCAAGTCAATGCATTCACTTTCTTCAATTTCCTGAAGGCAGTCTTCGCCAAAGAGACCATGGGTAGCCACACAATAGACCTTGGTGGCTCCACCACGCTTGACGACGGTTTCTGCAGCTGCGATCCAGCTGCCGGCTTTGTCAATGATGTCGTCTACAATGAAAACAGGCCGATCGCGGACGTTGCCAACCAAAGTCACCGTCGTCTCCAAGTCTGGATTTCGAAGATCTTCTTCTTCCTCTTCTGATGAAGCTGCTGCATCTACGGAACCACCAAGAGCATTGTCCGCAGCAAGATCATGTCGAATACTTGATACCGTAGACATGAAGGAAGCAGTCATAGGGTCATACCGATCTGTATCTCCATTTTCGGATTGTGGGCCACGCTGTCTGCCAAGACCATGATTTGACCCTGAGACGGCTGAGAATGCTGGTGATGGGTAGTCCTCAGGTACAATATGACCATGTCTTAATCGCCCGACGGTAACATCTCGGGCTCGCTAGAAAAGGTGTCAGTAGTGATGTCTCGCGAGCAGGGGTTACTGACCTCATCCGTGAATTCCTCAGTCAAATCCTGTTCTAGACTGGGAGGAATTGCTGGCTCAGTTTGAGACTTGACCAAGGCATCCAATGATGGAGAATCTTCCGGTGAATTTCCAGGTAGAGCTGATCTCGACAGAGGGCTCGAGGGGATTCCAGACCCTGTACCCTGATTTCTTCGTCTCGCAGAATTGGAGATAGTCCGTTTTCGATTGACCGAAGGACGAGATGGAGTAGTCGGCTCACTGCCCACGCCTTCTGGTTGCTGACCCAATTTCTCGGATTGAGTTGCATCAGCTGTCTTTGTATCCTCCTGTTCGACTTCGTTGTCAACGTCTGCCTCATACTCATCATCGAAGTAGTATGGTGTATCGGTCTCAAGAGAGAAGTCCATCGATTGATGTGGTTGGTTCATTTGCCTCCTGTCGGTTGTAACGATGCCAAAATTCAGCTTTAGCGCGTCTGCTAGAGATGTGACGCGTTTAGTGCCACCCGGATTTTTGCTCACAACCACGCCATTTTCCCAACCCTTAATATTGTGTCTGATCCAGCGCGCGAGCAAAGGTTCTGCAACGAGATTGTCGACCGGGCATTTGAAAAATCCCTGCATTTGGTTGGCGTGTAGATCTAGCGTAATGACATGGTCAACGCCGGCAATAGCAAGCAGGTTTGCAATCATTCGAGCCGTGATCGCCCCTCGATGCGACTTTTTCTTAGACTGTCGGTTATATGGGAAATATGGCATGACGGCTGTGATTGATTTGGCTGACCCTCCTTTGCAAGCTGAGCACATGATGAGCAATTCTATGACACTGTCGTTCATCTTGGTGCTGCCACTTTGAACAATGAATACATCTTGATTTCGAATCGAGGCCCCTGCAGCAATCAGCATTATGTTCAGCCCGAACCAGTCTTCCCTCCCGCACTAGCTTGAGAAGAAGGCGCACATACGAATTTGGACGCTTGTCTCGCCATTGCTGAACTTTCCAAGATCTACCTCGCCAGGCTTCTGGCCAAGCCAGTCGCATATGGATTCTACGAGCACGGGATGGGACGAGCCGCCGAATATCTGAGTTTGCCGCATGCTGGCACGTTGGAAATCGATGGCAGGGCGAAGTGGGGAGGCATGCGAGGTGGGCGGGGGAATTAAATAGTGGTTTCGTAAGTATCAGAGGGATGCACGGGAGGTAGCTTGTAATCTAAAAACAATTGCCCTTTGATCGGGCGTATCAATGAGTCGAGGAGTTTGTTGTTTGAAGGGGAATGAAAAAGCCAAGATCATCAGGAAGCAAGCAACAAGGAAGTACAAACTCAGTCATACGATATTCTCGTTATCGAGTTCTTTGAGACGCCTGCAGGAGTCTTGGCACAAAAAAATATTGCGAAATCACAATTTCAAGTGTATAGCAACCAAATCCGGGAAGACAAATAACATAATTACTCTACCATAAGAAGCCGTAAATAAGTGTTTTAAAAACCAAAAGATATCTTCTATGGACCCCATAGATCCTCCTTCTCTCAGAATTTTATTATCTTAAGAAACCGTTAAGCAGTAAGCAAATCAAAAAGGTCACTTTAGCCAAAAGTGACCTTCTTTAAATACTCGTTACTCAACGGTTTCTTAAGATAATAAAATTCCAAGAGAAGGAGAATTTATGGGGTCTATGGAAAATATCTTTTAGCTTTTGAAATACTTATTTACGGCTTCTTATAGTAGAGTAATTATGTTATTTGTCTTCCTAGATTTTTGGCCCTCTTTTGCTAAAGACCTACTAAAGACTTGACAGAAGGTTCGTTCCAAACCCTAGATCCGCGCTAGTCCTAATCTAGGATTAGGAAGCGAAAATACTAAAATTTAGCCTCTATTAGCTATTATATCTTTTTACTTTTTCTACTCCTTTTTATATATTACTTTTACCTCTATTATAGCCTAAATTCTAGGCTCTAAGAAGATACGTTTTATATCTTTAATAAGGTATAAATACTATAGTTATTATAGTAGTTAGTTAATTAGATTCTTTAATATTCTCTTTACTAATTCTATATTCCTTAAGCTATATAGACTATATTTTATTAGTTATAAGCTTAGTATTCTAATATATCTTTATTATTTTATTATTCTATACATAAATTTTTTATAAACTATATTATTATAATCTCCTAAATTCTAGCTATTACTATATATTAGTTTTAATATTAAAACCTAACGTTTAGGTTATAAATTAACTTATAACATTACTTTTAAAGTTATAATTATTACTAAAGCTAAAACTACTATTTAGAGCTACTACTTTTTTAAAGTAGAATTAAAAAGTATTTTACTTTACTTATTCTCTTTTATAGTAACTTATACTTCTTTTTATTACTTTATTATTTATAATATCTATTTAAATTATTAAGAAGTAATAAAAGAACTTTACTATGTTATTTAATAGTAAAAAAGAGTAAGGAATTAGTAGATTAAATTAAGAAATTATCTAAAAAGGTAATCTTATAAACCTTAAGAGTATAAATATCTTTCTATTTTTTTTTCTCTTTTTCTTCTTCTTCTTTTTTTTATTATATACTTTAAGCTTTATGCCTTTATTAGTACTTTTTTTACTATATTTAGTATTTATATAACTTTTACTATTAAGATCTTAGTATCTTCTTATCTTTAATAGTCCTTAAAAGCTATTACTTTTTTAAACTCTTAGTATATTAATAGCTTTAATATTAATAATACTAAAATATACTAATAATCTTAATATTTATAAAAGTAAAGTATAAGTAATACTTCTTACTACTTTTAGTTACTATTTAGTCCTTTAGTTTTTAATAGTTCTTTTATTATTATTACTTTCTTAACTTTAAAAACTTAATTATTAGTAGTTCTTACCTTTAAAGACTTAACTTCTTTACTACCTTAGTATACTAATAGCTTTAGTATTAATAGTACTAAATAATACCTTTTAACTCCTTAATAATAACTATATTACTATACTTATTACTTTCTTTCTTATAAACTTAAGCTACTAAGTAGGTCTCTTAGAAAAACTTACTATTAGTATTATATAAATTACTACTATTATTCTTTAACTTTAAGAACTTAACTTCTTTATTATTTTAACTATAATAGTACTAAAACTTATACTACTTTTAAGTATATCCTAAATTTTTATAAAATATTATTAATAATTCTATTATTATTAACTTAACCTTAGTACTTTAGTTTAAGCTTAATACATTATAATTAGAAAGTATATTTAGTAAAGATATATAAATATTTAATTATTCTATATTCTATTCTTAAGTAAAGTAGAAGAAGTATTTAGTAAAAATATATAAGTATCTAATTATTTTATATTCTATTCTTAAATAGAGAGATATAACGCTAGGCCTAAACTACTTAAAAAGAAAATCTTAAAGACTTAAAGAATATAAATATCTTTCTTTTTTTACTTATCTTCCTCTTTTTCTTTTTTTTTCTCTATACTAAGGTAGTATTTCCTAAATAGAAGTATAAAGATACTAAAGTAGTATTTCTTAAATAGAGTAATAACTTACTAAAAGTATTTATTATAAGCTTATATATACTTTCTTTAAATAGACTTAATATAAATTGCCTAAATAAGTAATTCTTTAATTCCTAAAAATATAAAATATTTTTTTTCTTTTCTTCTTTACCTCTTTTTCTTTTTCTTTTATATACTAAGATAGTTTCTTTAAATTAAAGATATCTCTAAAATAGCGTATTAAGCTAAAGAAATAAGCTATAGTAACTTAATATAGTAGTAGTATTTCTATCTTTTAATTAAAGTAGTATTAGAGATATTAGTCTTTATAGAAAGCTAAGTATTATTCCTAAGTATACTATATAGACTTTATAGAAAGATTATTTAAAATAGTAATTATTAAAGATCTCTTTATAATAATTATATTAAAGAATAGTAATAACTAATATACTTAGATTAACTTTATAAAGTAGTAGATATATACTTTAAATATATAGAATTATATTAATTTAGAAGAAACTAGTTCTTCTCTAAAAGAATTAGTATACTTATTTAAAATATACTTAGTAGAACTTACTATTTCTTAAATATCTATAAAGAATAGTAAAGATTAACTTACTTAAATAGTAGAGTTAATTTCTATTTAAGAATATAATATTTTATTATAAATATATAATTTAGACTACTAAAAGTACTAAAATACTAAAAACGCTATAGTTAAGATTAATAACTTCCTAAATAAAATAGTATCTAAAAGTCTTTAGAACTACGTTATTAATATCTTTAAAGCTTAAGATATACTTTAAGTATTTTAGAAAGGTATTTATTCTTTCTAAACTAGTATAATCTTAAAACTAAATAAAGAATTTAATATTTTAAGGAAGGAGTATAAATAATAAGAACTATAACTTTAGTTAATTTACTAGATATTCTTTTAAAAAGAAAGTTCTCTTTATAATAAAAATAAAATCTCTAAGAGATAGCTTATAGATATCTTTATAGACGCTACTTAAGCTTCTTACCTTAGTATCTAAATATAGTTTACTTATTATTATATAGAAAGTAAATAACTTACTCTTTTAGAGTATATTAAGAAGTATTAGACTATTTATAGTAAGAAAACTATATTAGTATTATAATTTAATATTACTTTTACTACTATCCTTAATAGAAAGACTTAAAAAAAGATATCTTAACCTAAGAAGACTTTCTTAACTATAAATACTTATTAACTTTCTTTAATATCTAAATTATAAAGTTCTTAAAAGAATAGAAAGATAACTCTTCCTTACTTTTATAATAAGATAGAACTCTATAATAATTACTTTTATCTTTAACTTAATAAATATCTAAATAGATAGTATCTTAACCTTAAAGTAAAAGCTAAAGTTAAGAAGAGCCTTAAGAATTTTACGCTTAAAGCTAAAGTTAATTATATTTTCTAAAAAGAGTAAGAATAAGAGCGTAGTAATAATAACTAATTACCTAAACTAATTAAATATATAAGTATTAGAATAGTAGTTATAAGAGTTATAATATTTATAATAGTTAAGATATCTTCTAATAGAAGGTTTATTTTAAATTTTAAAGTAGATATATATATTTATAATAATAGATTCTACTTTAAGATATATAAAAGTATTCTTAGTTCTTTAATCTATAGTAGGGTCTCTTTATAGATTATAGAATATAGTAATATAGATATTACTATTTTAGGCCTTAAAGAATACTAGATAGTTACTCTTTATAATATTACTTATATACTTAGCTTCTATAAGAATCTAGCTTCCTATTATAGAATAAAAGTTATAGGATATTACTAAAATAATAAAATAGGCTAAATTAGGCATATTAAAATAGGAAAGCTTTTAGCTAAGATTATTTCCTCTAATATTTACTTTCTCTTTAAAAATAATTCTTACTATACTTTTTTTATAATATTATTACTTCTTTATATTTCTATAGCTTCTATATCTAAATAGTACTAATAGATAGGTTATATTAGTAAAGCTATAGTATCTTATATAGAATATACTACTAAAGGCATAAAAATTACTTTAAACGTTATCTCTTTTAAAGATACTAAAGATAATAACTATTTCTATAAAATCTATATTAAAATAAAGTAGAAGAAATAGATCTCTTATTAATTAATAGATTTAGGCTTAAAGCTTTTTAAGAAGCTTTATATTAATCTAATTTAGGTTAAGAAAGGCTATAATAATAATTACTAGATTATTTATACTTACTATACTATTATAAAGTTCTATTTACTAGAAATACTTTCTTAGAAGATATAAGAGAACTATATTTAATTCCTATACTATATACTTACTATTATTAAGAATATAGGTTATAAAGTAAGTAATATTAAATATAAGGTCCTTTAAATCTATAAAGATTATAAAGCTATAATAGGTAAGAAGTAGAATAATAAGATTTAGCTAAATAGTATTATTAAAGAACTATCTATACTCTATACTACTTTATAAAATAGTCCTATAGAAGTATTAAGATAAATCCTAATATCTATTATAAGGGCACTAAAATAATATAGTAGCCTTCTAGATATATTATAGCTTAAACTTACTTATTTAGTAGTTTATCTACTTAATAAGATCCTAAAGAAGTAGCTAAACTAGAAAATATTCTTTAAGATAGTATTTAAATAAGTACTAGATCTTTTATTAGTCTAAATTATTAGCTTAAAAGCCTATATTTATAATCCTAATATTCTAAAGCTTAAGAAGCTTTAATCTTGCTTAATTAAAGGCTAGCTAATAGGTTATATTAGAAGTAATATCTTTAGGGTCTAGATTCCTTTAAATAACTATATTATTAAAGTATAAGATATTATAATTAATAAAACTATTAAATTTAATATTATAGTGCTTACTATAATTAATAACTAATCTACTAATATATCTTTAGATATATTACTCTCTTATCTTAAAATAGACGTTAGTAGTAGTATATTTAACTTATAAGAAACTAAATAATAGCCTAATTAAAATTAGGGAGTATAGGATAATTAATAATAAGAATAAGATAGCTATTAGACTTCTAAAAATAATTCTAATTAACCTATATTTAATAACTAGCTAATAA